>CAWUFW010001791.1:1487500-2087500 GCA_963921515.1 Calotriton arnoldi | reverse complement strand
TGGAGTAGGATTTTTATTGTGTGTTGTGTCTTACTTATTTAATGTATTGGTGTTTTGAAATGCTTTACACACCTGTCTCCTAAGTTACGCCTGCATGCTCGTTGCCTGCTTATAAGGGTTGAGCAGGTGAATAATTTGAGACCTTGACTGACCCTTTTATTTTGTTTGTGGCCTTATTACTAGTGGTAAGTCACTACTTAGCACTACTAATAATCCACTTTCCAACAATACGTCTCAGAGTTATTGACGTGTGGCTGTCAGACCCATTCAGATGACGAATGCTGAGAGAAACTCTTAGTCTGGAGCAAGTTCTCATGGCTGCCAGAGCTGAAGAGCCTGCTCATCAACAAGCGGCTGACATGGAGGACATAGGTGCCTAGAGTGAGTCAGTCATGAACCTGAAAGGTAAGAAAAAGTACAAGGTAGAAGGACACAGAGTGATGTCTCCATGGAAAAAGTAGTTGTGCTTCAGGTGTGGATTTTCGCTTCCACATGAATGTAAATGTCCCTCCATTGGACAGATCTGCAAAGGCTTTTGTAACGGTTTGCAAGGCGAAGGAAAAAATTAGAGCATCACAGCACAAAGGCAAAATGGCCACCCGAATGTTCCAGAGGCGACGTTCGAAGCACGCCCACAAGGCCAAGCGACCCCCAGTTGAAGCAAGTCGACACCAAAGTCGATCGTCATCTAAATCGTCAACAAACAGTTCTTCAGTACCAATATCAAGTGAAAGTGAAGAAGATGGTTGTACAAAGTCGATGTTTACCTCAGAAAAACGTGTGCATGTTTTGAAGATTACACTAAAAGTAAACAGATGCTCAATACCTTTTATTATCGACAGTAGTGCATCGATAAACATTACACCTGAGGAGAAATAGAGTGAACTATCTCCATTGCCACGACTTATACCATCGAAAACCAAACTGTATACATGAGCTGCATCTATGCCATTAAAAAGTCAAGGTTCATTTGTACCAACGATGAAACACAAGAAAACAAAAGTACAAACATCCATTCATGTACTTCAAGGTATGGCGTCAAATGCCTGTTTACTCAGCTACAGCACAGCTGCTGAAATAGGACTGATATCAGTGAACTATAACATGAATGCTTATCACAAAATGCCAAGTCATTTTCCTTTGCTGTTTCATGGGCTAGGAAAACTCAAGACTATGAAAGTACAATTACACATTAATAAGTACGTCTGTCCTATTGCTCCAAGACACAGACCAGATGGCATTTCATTTACAGGAAGTTGTTGAAATAGAACTTCAATCCTTACTCAAACATGATATCATTGAGTGTTTCACTGGTCCCACGCCATAGGTTTCTCCCATAGTGGTTGTACCCAAAAAGGACTGTGAAGGAGCTGTACGCATCTGTGTTGATATGTGTTAAGCGAACAAGGCAAATAAAAGAAAGGATATCCAGGTCCACACATTGCCGACATCATAACACGATTGAATGGTGCGAAGGTCTTCTCTCGCCTTGATTTGAATAAAGGATATCAGTTGAAACTTGAGGAGAATTGCAGGTACATTACAACCTTTTCTACACATATTGGCCTGCTTCCGTTATAAAAGACTACGTTTTGGTGTGTCATCTGCAGAGCTTTTTCAAGATGTTATTTGACGTATCATACAGCCTGTCATGAATGATTTCAATTGTAGTGATGACATATTGGTTTTCGAAGCTACACAGAAGGAGCACGATAAAGCTCTCACGCAAGTGTGTTGTTTGCTCGCTGATGCAGGTTTAACTTTGAATGCTGAGAAATGTGAGTTCCATGAGACAAAGTTAAAATTCTTTGGCCAAACCTTTTCTGTATGACAGCTGATAAAGCTAAAGGCCAGGCACAGTCAGCTGCCAGTCCCCCACAAGATATTTCCTTGTTACATTAATTCCTTGGCATGGCCAGCTACTGTTATAGATATACATATATGCTCCTTTAAGAGACTTGATGAGTAAGAATGATTTGTTTCATTGGTCACATGTGCAGGATGCTAGCTCACTATATAGTGTCCACCTATGGTGAGGCACTGTGCACTGAGTCCAGACAACCCTTAGTGATAGTGTTTAGGTCCCTGATAACCAAAGCTCTCATGGGGTAACTGTGGGGAGCAGCTCAGGCTTATTCACAAGGGTGTAAAGCGGGTACATTTCCCACATAGTCAGTTGTTAAGCTTTCACACAAGTAAGAACCACACAAGTGTTAAAAATACAGTAGTATTTATTAACATAACACTAATAACTAACTTGGTATCTCCCACCAGGAGATAGCAAATACACAAAAGAAATACTCCAATAACAGGTAAGCAGCATGGGAAAACACATAGGGCCCTATGGGTGAGGGGGCAAACCATATACTAAGAAAGTGGTATAAGAGGTAGGTACCAAAGCAAGACTAATACCCAAGGATGGAGGAGCCCAGGGGAAGCACGGAACCAACAGACGTGAGTAGCTAGGGACCCCAAGGGGCCCGGGTGCAGAGTGGTTACACCAGGTCAAACGTCCATAGAATAACACAGGGTAAGTCGCAGTTGGTATTTTCTTGTTTCGGGACCCTTCCCAAAGGACCCCGAAGCAGCCACGGCCGCTGCAGGTAAGAGCGGTGGGGCCAGCTGCGGGGGATTTCGAGGGACGACCACAAGGGAAAATTAAATAAATAATTAACTTTCCCTCGTGGTCGTCTCTCGAAATCCCCCCCAGTCGGCCCCACCACTCTTACCTGCAGCGGCCGCAGCTGCCCTGAAGACACCAATTGGATCAAGGAAGGTTGGAGAGCTACCCCACCCATGGATACCCAGGGAACCAGGATACCTACACCAGAGAGCCCGGGTGTATTGGTGCAAAGTGGTGTCATAACCGCCTGTAGAAACCAATGGAGGATCTTGGAAGTCCGGCGGCTGCAGTATCTCATTGGCCAGGACGGTGGAACCCAAACGTGGATTCTGGACGAGACGTACCTGAAAGCAGAGCAGACAGAGTCTAAACCACCTGGAGGTGTCCAGAAGGCGCAAGAGCACAATGCCACCCCTTGTCAGAGGTACTTGCTGTAGCGCAACAGACTTGATGAAGCAGCTGTGGAGCCCGGGCGACGATGAAGGAGCACAGGAGCCGTCCATGAGCTGTCCCATGACGGGATGAGGAATGCAGGAAGGTCAGTGGCCGGCAGAACCACCAACAAGTCTTGGCAGCCGTAACAGTTGGGGCAAACGAAAAGATGGTTGGTTGCAGACCAGCAAGGTCTGTGGGACTAACCCAGAAAGGGTAAGTCATGGGCAGCCCTCAGCACGCAGGAGAGCAAGCAGGAATCATTGGAGCCCCCTCCAGGGACCCTTGGCAGCAGGCACAGGGAGTCGCAGGGTAGCCTCAGCAGCACACAGAAGATGGAGGCCCACGCTGCAGCAGATGCAGGCAGGATGTCGTTCTTGGAGATGTACTGTGGCTTCTTGGAACTCGAAGATCTTCGGTGAGGAGAGTCAACAAACCTTGGCAACAACAAACAGATGCGGCGCACAGGGATGCGGTTAAAGTCGGCTGGAGAGGGAGTACAGTCTTCCAAGTTGCTCGGAAGGCTGGTCAGGCCTCTGGAGAGCCAACAAACCACCACCTGTGTTGCAGAGCCGGGATGTGTCTGTGGAACAGCAAAATCAGCAAACTGGTTGTCGACGTTGAGGTGCCTGGGGATGTAGGGGAGGGACTCCTTCACTCCAAAGGAGATTCCTTCTTGCTTTGATGTATGCAGAGTTTTTTTGGACTCCGAGGATGCACGGCCACGGAGTTGCAGAAACTTGGAAGAGCATGAGACGGAGTTGCAGCAGTAATCTTCCCTCCAGAGCAGTCTTGTCTTTAGTCCTGGCTCGATCCAGCAGCAGAGCTCCAGTGTCCAATAGGAGAAGAGTCTTTAGATGATCTTCAGAAGACAGGCAGTCGGTTCTTGAAGATAGAGTCCGAATGAATCTAAGGACCTACCCTCATGGGAGCCCTTAAGAAACCCTAAAAGGGGGAAGGACATCTTCTGCCATGACACACCTATCAGGAGAGGTCAGGGACACTACTCAGCTGGTCTAGCCAGTCAGATGCTCCCAGGGACCACGATTTAAGATGACAGAATCAAGTGAGCACCTGGAGGAGCTCTGGGCACCTCCCTAGGGAGGAGCTGGACAGGGGGGTGGACACTCCCCTGTCCTTTGTGTAGTTTCGCACCAGAGCGGGAGCCAATGTCTCCTGAACTGAGCAAAACTGGTTTATGCAAGGAGGGCACCAAATGTGCCTTTCAATGCAGTCTAGCAGCGGTATGCAGACATAATATCGATGTTTAAATATCGATATACCAGAATATTGATGTTTAAATATCGATGTGGCACAATATCGACCTGCAAGAATATCATCGACCAGAATATCGTCATGCAGGTAAGAAATATCGTTTTACTTAATATCGAAGTTAGTAATATCGTTAGTAAAAATATCGTCGTTAATAATATCGAAATTTATTTTAGTGTTCTGTATTTTAGTATATGTGTTAAAAGTACGTGATTTAAATATTTTGTATAAGTCTAGCTTATTTTTGTAATGTATGTTTGAAATTTTTTGAAATAATAAATGTTATGATAATTAATTTTTGCGTATTTTAGTTCCGTAGCGGGTTGTGGGTTTATAGGGGAATAGGGTGGGAAGTAATTTAATTATAATATATTTATTAATAATTTTTAGAAGTTATTAATTTTATAAAAATTAAATTTTGCGTTTTCGTTCCGAAGCGGGTTGTGGGTTTATAGGGGAATAGGGTGGGAAGTAATGTAATTATAATTAATTAATTAATAATTTTAATTAATTAATATTTTTGGATTTAATAATTTATATTAATTGTGTTAATTAATTTGTTATTAATTAGTTAGTAATTGGTTATTAATTGGTAAATATGTTAATTGTGTCATTTTTTTAGGAGCGGGTTGTGGGTTTATAGGGGAGTAGGGTGGGAAGTAATTTAATTATAATTAATTAATTAATCATCAGTGACCGGGATATAAGGGAAACCTTATATCTAAAGTGAAAGGTGCATGCACCATTTCATGCAGGCTGTGATGGCAGCTCTGCAGACAAAGTTTGCATGAACTCCCATGGGTGGCACAATACATGCTGCAGCCCATGGGAGACCTCTGGTGTACCAATGCCCTGGGTGCCTCAGAACCATATACTAGGGACTTATAGTGGTACCCCAGTATGCCAATTGTAGGGTGTACAAAGTACTTACCATCGAATTTGAGGAGAGAGCACAGCCACTTGGGTCCTGGTTTGCCGGATCCCAGTGAACTACATTCAAAACACACCAGGCAAAAAGTGGGGATATCTATGTCAAAAAGATCCTACTTCCCTACAACATGAACTCCAGCAAAGCGTCAAGAAAATTAAACAAGCTATTGAGAACGCTACTGAAATGGCATACTTTGTTCCAAAGCTTCATACCGAGGTTGTTGTTGACCACATCCCTGTCGGGGTTAGGTGCTATCCTTGCACAGCACAGCGGGCACCCAAATGCTCCAAGACATTTTGTGGCAAATGCAAGCAGAAGCTTGTCCCAAACTGCTTATTCACCACCTGAGAAAGAAAGTTTAGCAGTGGTGTGGGCTTGTGAACATTTCCATGTATTCTTATATGGAAAGTGTTGGAAACGGGGTAGCGTGGTGCAGAGCGGGCAGGCCAAACTCCGGAGGAATTGCGTAAAGCATCCGCGCAGCACACACAGGCGACACACCAGGCACACTACAAACGGAGACCACACCAGTTTAGGTGAAAAACAGCATATGTATTATGCAGAACTCAGCACCAATAATCACAGTGGTGTACACGGCGCCAACTGGCACCAGACAGTCATATACAAGGGGACTATTTACAGGGCAGTAACGAGCATAAACAACAGCCTATTCAGGCACATTCAGTTAATCAGAAAGCAGATGCAGGTAGGTACATTCAATCCTGTAGTGACCTTTAAAGCAAGTAGGCCTTCAACCCTGTGGATAATGCAGAGGAGGTTAACCCTGAGGCTCTATACATTTAGGCCGATTCAATTCAGTATAGACCTGGCTACAGGAAAGCAATGAGCAGGGGAGACATTTCCTCATTAGATTAGCCTAAACCCCCTGAACAGTGGCCTAATCATCCGTGTGAGGGCCTCATTAGGGGCCTAAACAACACATCCTGCATAGCGTTGGACTTAAACCTGTGCATGAGGCAAGAACTGAAAAATCAGGAGCAGGGTGCTCATCATGCGTAACCATAGGCAGAAAACAGATTATGCCACCCAATCAGCAAGGTCCCCTGGTGCAGGTGAGTTCTAGACACCACGGCGTCGCGAGAGCCCCTCTCGGGGACTCTAGATCAAAAATTAGGTGGCCCACACAGTTCTGGCCAGTGGGGGGTCCCCTCCTGGGACCCGAAGCTAGAAAAATGCCTCAACGTTGCAGCGACCCGCAACTGCGGCGTCGCTGTGTAGCCCCCGGGGCACTGTGGCCCTGTCCGTGGTGGAGCCCCACGGGGGCTTCCAAATTACTCAGGCTGCACGTTGCAGCTACTCAGACTCTTGGGGCGCCGCTGTAAAATCCCCCCCAACAGAGTACTGGCACCACGGTGCCCAAGGTGAGCCCCGGTCCGTTGGAGTCCCCAAGGGTCACTGGCACTTACGGTGCCTCTGGGGCCCCCCCTCTGGGATCCCTAAATACCAAAGGCCTCCTAAGTCGCAGCTGCCCACTGTCAGACGGGGCAGCTGTAAGGAATAGCACGGGCACCGGGGGCGGGCACCGGTAATGTGCCCCGAATCGCTCCCCAACTACCAACAGACTGGGCCCCACTCACCGGCTCCCGGGGCAGGCTCCTCTGGCCGCTGGACTCCTTCCCGCAGGGGACAGGCACCGGTATGTGCCTCGACAGTCCCCTGCTCTCCCCGGACCTCTCCTGACGGCTTCCTCGCTTCACCCGGGCCCCCCTCCTGGGACCCGGGGCTTCAACTCGGAGCCCGCAAGGTTCCAGCAGGCTCCCTCCGCACCTCTTCGGCGCCAGCCCCTGTCTTCACCCGGGGCGGCTGATGCGGCGGCCCACGGGGGCACGGACCGGCGGGGTGGGCTCCCGCTCCGGTTTCCTCCCTCTCTCCAGCCGCTCTTCACCCGGGCCTCCCCTCGTGGGGCCCGGGACTTCAGCACGGAGCCCGCGATGCTCCTGGCGACATTCCTCCACTTGCGGAGACCCAGACCGGCGGGGTGGGCTCCTGCTCCGGTCTTCTCCACAACTCGGGTCTCTCTTCACCCGGGCCTCCCCTCGTGGGGCCGGGGACTTCGTCACGGAGCCCGCAAGGCTCCCGACAGCTTCCTGTCTCTTCTCTGGCCCAGCCAGCGCGGGGTAGGCTCCCGCCTGGCTTCCTTCCCGCAGCTCCGCCCACCTCCAGGCAGTCCTCCGGGCACTCGCGTCGCATCGGCGGCGCCTCTTCTCTCCGGGCTGCGGCGGTGATCTTGGGCAGATGGAGAGCGCGGGGTGGGCTCCCGCTGCGCTCCTTGGTGCCACGAGGCGGCACCCACGCGGGGTAGGCACCCGCTTCTTCCGTAGGCAGCAGGGTGGGCTCCTGCTGTCTTTCACAAGGCACAGCTTCTTCCGGCCAGACGCGGGGTGGGCTCTTGATGGCTTACAAAGCTTAGGGGGGATCCCCCACTCCGGGATCTCCTCGGCACACAGCTGTAGCGCCTTAGCAGCACGGCGCTTCTTCTCTCTAGCGCACAGGGGCTGCAGCAGTGACTTCTGGGCACAATTTGAGTGCGCTATGCAGCGCCCCACCGGACAGCAGTTTCCTTCAGGGCAGCACCTCGTGGGCAGCAGGAGACTCCGGCAGGATAGCGCAGGGAAGGCACAGCGCTTTAAGGTCACAGCGCTTCTTCAGGCATGCAGCGCTTTCAGGGTTCCGGGCACAGCGCTAGGGTGCAGGCATCAGCCCCTCTTCATGCCGGCAGGCAACAGGCAGCGCTCCCCAGGCGCTAGGTTCAGGTCGGTAGGAGAGCAATCAGCAATACTGGGTCAGAACAATGGGCAGTGGGTACTCATCGGAACAGGACCGCAGCTCCTAGAAGCAGTCATCCCCCATAACGTGGTACTCCTCCTGTCATGGCCGTCTATACTCCAGTAAGGAGCTCTCCCTGGCCCTGCGGACGGTGGAGGGGTGCAGATGGGTCCAGGGGCCAGCACACAGGCCCAATGTGGCGGTCTCCCCTGGCAGAGTGTCCCCTCTACTTCAGTCCATGCTCTGCACTGAGCACATGGCAGCCCAGCCCCCCTATATGTATGCCCCTCACCCCACCTACCAGACAGGGCTGGCAGCTTCCAGAAGGTTTTCTGGGGAACCGGTTCTAACTGGTCTAGGGGGAGGAGTAGAGCACCCTCGGTGCGACGTTTCCCTCCAAAAGCAGGGGGCGCTGGGAAACGAACCACTAGACTGCCAACCCACCTCAGTCAGGTGTCACATGGGCAGGCAGGTATGGCGTCCATTTTAACAGTAACCTTTTTCCACAGTGCTTTTCTAAGATGGTGGAAATAACAGTGTGTACCACATTACACAGCATTTGGCATTTTCTGTTCGCACACACCATGTTTTACCCTTAATAAAAGCGAAAAAATTCAGGGCAAAAGGGCCAAGTCCAACAGAAAGCCTGTCACACTTGTGACAGATCATCAAGCATTGTTGACCATCTTTGGCAATCCAAAGGGAAAGATGCCCCCTCGCTTTGAACATTGGGGTCTACAATTATAATAATACAACTACACAATTGTGCACCATCCAGAGAAAGATCAAAACCCTGCAGACTACTTCTCACGAGTGCCTCTACAGTGCCATGGTACCCCTTCCAAGATGGCTGAAGCCTACATAAATTTCATTGGGAAATCAAGCACACTAACTGGCATTTCGCAGGAACAAATTGTCACTTCCACGCGTCAAGATAGTGACATGTTAAAACTAAAAGACATTATTACGCTTCAGTCTTGGAACCAGCACCCTCGACCTCTTTCCAGTGACAGTGAGTACCACAAGTTTAAAAATGTCACAGATGAACTGTCAATTACTCAAGAAGGCATTATCCTGAGAGGTTCGAGAATTTTTATTCGAGAGTCTGACATCAGATAATCATAGTGGCCCATGAAGGACATTGTGGAATTGTTGCCACAAAACGAGCTCTCAGAGACTGACTCTAGTTTCCTCATCTCGATGAGAGAGTTGAAAAACAATTGAGGCCTGTCATCTATGTAACTGCCTTTCATCAAAAACCACTCAACACACTTTAAACATGCCAGAGTTGCCAAAGCATGAATGGGAAAGAATTGCAATTGACATCTACGGTCCTCTTGACAATGGACATCACCTGATGGTGATTGTTGATGAATGCTTCCGTTTTCCATGGATAGAAGCTCTCTAATACATCACTCAAAAGAGTAATCGAGTGATTAGACTGCATCTTCGCAACATGGGATGTTCCTGTGATCTTAAAATCTGACAATGGCCCACCTTTCAACAGTCAAGAATTCGGAGACATTCTCAGTCATCTTAATGTGAAGCATCAAAAGAGCACACCTCTTTGGCCACAGGCCAATGGCCTTGTCAAACGTTTCACAAGTACTCTTAAGAAAGCTGTCCAGCGTGCTTTATTGGAAAAGCTTGACCTTATAACTGTTTTGAATTCTAGTCTTCGAGCTTACCTTTCGACCCCTCACTCGACCACAGGTGAAAGCTGTGCAACCTTGATGTTCGGGAGAGCCATGACGACCAACTTACCTCAATAGACCAACAGAAGATCAAGTAATGAGGAAGAAACACGTATAAAAGCCTTGGATCGTAAAAGGAAAATGAAGATCTATGCTGACAAGTGCCGACATGCAAAAGACGTTACTTTCGCTAGAGGAGATTGAGTGCTTGTCCATCAGTCTAGAAGACGAAAATCTGATGCTCCCTTCGATGCTGAGCCATATCATGTTCTGACCAGCAAAGGACATATGGTGACTGCCCAGCATCCTGGGAAGTCCAATACACGAGATTCCTTGCATTTCTGACATGTAGCTCATCGCTCATCAGGCACTAAGTTCACCACCTGACTGCTGTTGTTCCTACATCACCAACGCAGATCACAGAGACTTCTACTGCCTGTCCCCAGTTTCCAAAGACACGGTCAGGACGTGTGATCAGAGAGCCACGAAAACTCATTGAAGAGCTATAATTGTGTATATATTTTTTTTATTGTTTTTCTATTTAACAGAGGGGGAGATGTAGTGTTGTTTGAGTTAGCAATGAGGGAACCCTTTTGGCTCCTGATGGACTCTGTAGAACTGTGACATAAGCGTTAGAGCGTAGTGAAGTGAAGGCAGGTTTAGAATGTTGAGTTTGCGGTAACACGCAGATGAATAAAGATGTGTAATATTAAAACTCCATGTGTAGGCGTAGTCAATGGCGAGTTCCAGGCTGGGGAGGACGTTACCGCCAGCTAGAACAAACTCACAGGCAATCATTCGAGCGTATTTGATAATGCATGAATGAGCTCTTAATTCAAAGGCCCATCAAGTAACTACGCTGTAATACATACGGCAAGTGCAATCTGGTCGATCTGCCTTCATTGGTGGCTGCGTGCACTTAGCTGAAGTCCCCACCCCACGTGTTTGTTTCTAATCTCAGCGCGGAGCCCAGAAACGCATCACCACACTGGGGAGTGCACGTCCCAAAGCTAGAGCGCACACATTACAGACATGGTCATAAAATAGAATGGGTGTGTTTATAGTGGCCCTCAGAATACTCCTTCTCCAACTTGGTATACCTCATCACCTATGCCTCCCTAACCAGCAAAGCTCATGTTGCTTACTCAAACAACAGCTGTTCGATGTGTGGGTTTTCTCAGTATCCATCTAAGAAGCACTGACAAATGTCCCGTCTCATTTTTTATGTAACCTCAATGTAACAATGTTTGGGAGCTAGTAATCAATTTGAAAATACACCTGCAGTGGAAGTCTTGTCTGTACATCGTCATGGATGTAGCCTCGAAAGGAATCCCGCCAAGACGATGAGAAGGATATGATGTGTTTAATTCTCATATATTGGTCCCAAGTCACCAAGATGAATGAAAGCTTTTCGAAGATTTTGGAAATCAACAGAGCGTACTTGCAGAAATTAAGTATTGCAGATCAGTTAGGGAGACATAAGGATGTGCACGAGTGATGTATGTGGATTATTGGAGAAACAAAAACCGAGAAACCACGTTAGACGAAACCGAATCATGGAAATCCAACTTTAAGGAAAGACAATTCTGAGGGAATACAAATAAATCAAAGAATAAAGGAAGCATTTTAAAAGAAAGCTAATTTTAAGGAAAATTCTAAATTGCATTAAAATTAGATGGCATTTACGGTAAGGTCTTTTAGTGTTCAGGGATGGGTGAAGTTTAGGGGTAAAAAGAGGTTTTAGAGTCCAGGGATGGGTGGATATTAAGGGTCAGGTATATGCGAAGTTTAGTCATGGTGATGTGGTTTTTAGGGGGCAGGGATGGATGGTGTTTAAGGGTTGTGAGGGGATATGAGGTGGATGGTGTTTAGGGGTGGTCAGTGAATTGAAAGCATCTGCTGTAATTGTTTGACCATATAAAAGATATACATCCGAACTAATTTCCACTGAAGTTAAAGCACTGAAATAAATTCCTCCAACAAAAATGTTTATGAAAGTAAGAACTACAACCATTGCATATACACCTTACAAAATAATATTGCAAAAGTCAATTTTGAAAAAAGAATACATTCTAAGAATAGGTTTCTATGAAATGCTAAATGCCATTCATCCTGTCAATTTTCATTAAACAGTTTAGGTGAAATGGTTTCTCAGTAATGGTATTCCATTAAATTGTTTTTCTACAAAATCACATACAACCCTGCACGAGATCGTACTGCATTGCGATAGTAGCATTGTGATGGCATTCAAGAGGGGTCCCTTTTCTGCTCTGTAATCAGCTTGTTCTCCAAAGGAACGAAATTGATTGATTTGTGGACAGTTCAATGATCCCATGTAGCTCTCATGTGCTAATGCATCTGACATATTAAGGCCTCAATAGACCCCAAGAGCACGCCTTATGGAAAAGAGGGCCCCACAGGTGTTCACTAGCCCCACTATTCTTTTTGTTTGTAGCAGACTTTGACAAGACACTCACTGCAGACATGGGCATTATCAGGTTAACACAGCACAAGCTATGACTGTTACTCACAGGAACCTCCTACATACGAAAACGAATATTAACAAGTCACAGAGGAGCTGCATCCCTACAGAGGAGCAAGACCAGAAGCAGAGTTTCTTTATAAGTACACATACCAGAGAGGTGACTAACAAAATCCTCTTAACTCATGGTAGGGGTATTTAACTTGATGTAATGCATGGCTAAACTGTCACACATCTCTCAAACCCCTTTAAAATCGTAGGTCTCTTGTTCCTTCTGGCGAAAGAGTTCTGGTTGCAGATATGCCACATAGATTTGGAATCTGTGCTGTGAATTATCAAACAGCAATTTTCAGCTTGTGGGTTGCTGCAGACATCTTGTAGGGATTTTAATGCAAGTTAGAAATAAGCCTGAATTTGTACTTTAACGTGTTTGGTAACTTCCAGCTATATTTATCTCAAACGAATACACAACCCTAAACATTATTGGTACAAATATTTGTGTGGTAAGCATGCACAAAATCCTTTTTTAATATTCGTTGAACATTTATAATTGTCAAATTAAACGTTCTGTGACACTCTTATAGCCTCAATCTGTTTGTTCTGGGCTGTGCTCATAATACTGTTTACAGTCACGTGTATTATTCATCCAACACATTTTGCTACATAGAAGCATGGTGTATTTTTCCCAGTGGTTCTTATGTTTTATCCGACAGGTTTATCATCTATCATACTGCTTTAGGGCTGAAAATGTACTCTTTGACACACCGACATTCAAGTGGTGGGGCTCATGTATCATGCATACATGAGTTTTCATCCACCATCAGTGCAGGGGGGTTCCACGCGGATATTAAAGAGAGAAAATAATCATCTGGTTCACTGGTATTGCAATGTGTTGTGTGATGCATCAAGTGCATGTTAAGACGTCATCCACACCGGTACCAGGAAGTATAGTTCAATTAGAACAGTAACGGTTTGTCTGAGAGAAGATATGCCCCAGTGCAAAATATTGTTCGGAAACATTGTGAATGGTGAGTTGTAGGGAAAGGAAGGTGAAGTGTTGGAGGGTATCCCTGTCATTAAGTTGTGCACTCACATGGTGCATAGATTAGAAAGGTGAAATCGTAGTAGTAACCTCATATTGTATTGTAATTGCATTTATATAGCGCTTACTATCCTAGATGAGGCGTCAAAACGCTTTTTCGGCGAGTAGCACGCTACTACGGAACCCATAAAGGATTAGTGGTGAATTAGTATAGTGAAATATGAAAGTAATTTGATTGGTGGATATGTTAGTCAGTTATTTAGATTGAGAAGGATAGCGGAGGGATTGAAGAGGGAAAAAGGTGTGCATTTATGTAGCGCTTACTTCCCCTGATCAGGTGTTGAAGCGCTTTTTTGGCGAGTAGCACACTACTCCGGAGCCCATAAAGGATTAGTGGTGAATTAGAATAGTGAAATATAAAATTAGAGAGGTGGACATGTTAGTCTGTTATTTGGATTGATGAGGATAATGGAGGGATAGAAGAGGGAAGGACTTAGACATTTTTTTTGTTTTTGTTTTTGTTTTGGAGGTCATAGCAGTAGGAGGAGGCTTGGGATGAGTAAAAAGGGATGTGGAGGGGAAGAGTCAGAGGGAAGAGTTTAGAAAGGCTTCTTTTGGGGGATCGGAATAGTAAAAGAGGTATGAGATGATGCAAGGAGGGGTAGAGTAGGAAGAGTCTAGAAAGGGTTATTTTGAGGATTATTGTAGTGGTATGGAGTTTGGGATGAATGAGAGAGCGGAAGTAGAGGATATATTGATAGAGGTATAGGGTGAGAAATAGGGTAGTGCATTGAAAAGAGAAGTAGAAAGAGGTTTGTTATGAGTCAGAGAGTTGAGGTATATGATTGTGTTATTGTGGTATTGTGATAGATAGATAGATAGATAGATAGATAGATAATCTTCATTTTAGCAAACTACTAGTAGTACGTCAGGTACTCACTTCATTCACAGAATAAAGAGGAGGAGAAAGAGAACAGCCCAGTTGGTGAAGTTGGTGAAGCTGTAGTGCCAATGTTGGACACTGTTAGTGGAGCAGCTGTAGGAATGATTTGTTGTATTAGTGGTGCTGCTGTGAAAATGATTGACCCTGGAAGGTTAGTGGCGCTGCCACAGTAATGATGTGTCCTGAAGGGTTAGCAAATCTGCTGTAGAAATTATCAGTCTTGTTTGTGGACCAGGTGAAGGAATGATCGGTCCTGAAGGGCTGGTGGAAATGCTGTAGGAATGATCCGTCTTGAAGTATTATTGAAGACGCTGTAAAAATGAATTTGCCCTGACGGATTAATGAAGATGTTGTAGGAATGATCCAGCTCTGAATTATTAGTGAAGATACTCTAGAAATGATCATCTCAGAAGGTAAGTGAAGCTTCTGTAGTAATGAACATCCTGTTAGTGGAACTGCTGTATGTTTGATTGCGACTGGAGTGTTAGTGGAGCCGCTTTAAGAATGATCAGTCTTGAAAGGTTAGTGAAACGGCAGTACAAATGAGCAACCCTGGGGAAATAATGGACCTGCTGTAGGAATGATCGGTCCCGAAGAGATTAGTGAAGCTGCTGTAGGAATGATCGGTCCTGAAGAGATTAGTAAAGCTGCAGAATGAATGATCATTCCTGCCACTGGAAATGCTATGGTAATGATCAGCCTTGGAGAGCTAGTGAATTGATCAGTCTTGAAGGCTTAATGAAGCTGTTGTAGCAATGATTGTTCCCAAAGGATTAGTGAAGACGCTGTAGGAATGATCCTCACCTGGATACCCTCTTGGGTGGTTAGTGTGCGCTATACAAATCAATATAACATAGCAGAGTTGGTTAAGCTGCTGTATGACCAGCTGGCCCTGGGAGGGGTTGGTAAAGATTCTGTATGAATGATTGTTCCTGAATGATTAGTGAAGCTGAAGTTCCTTCCTTTTAGTGGAGCTACTGTATGAATGATCAATACTGCTACACGAATGAATGGTCCTGGAGGGTTAGTGGAGCAGTTGTAGGAATAATTAGTCTTGAAGGATTAGTGAAACTGCTGTAGGAATGATTGGTCCTGAAGGGTTAGTGAAAACGACAGGAATGATCCAGCCATGAAGGATTAGTGAAGACACTGTAGGAAAGATCCTGCTCTGGAGGATTAATGAAGCTGCTGTAGGATTGATAGATCCTGTTAGTGGACCTGCTGTAGAAATGATCGGCCTAAGAGGGTTAGTGGAGCTCCTGTAGGAATGATGTTTCCTGAAGGGTTAGTGAAGCTGCTGAAGGAATGATTGATTTTGAAGAGTTAGTGAAGTGGCTGTTGGAAGGATCGATCCAGTCAGTCTAGCTAGTGTATGAATGATCGGGAAGGGGGGAGTAGTAATTAAGTTGCTGTAGAAATGCAGTTACTGAAACTGCTGCATGTATGAATAACCTGGTTACAAGTGAACCTGCAGTATGAATGATCGGTCCTGGAGGGTTAGAAGAACTGCTGTAGGCACAATCGGCCCAGAAGGGCTAGTAAAGCTGCTCTATGATCAGCCTTGACGTATTAGTGATGATGCTGTAAGAATTATCCTCCCCTGATGAATTAGTGACGATGCTGTAGAAATGATCCGGCCCTGAAGTATTAGTGAAGATGCTCTAGGAATGATAAGCCCTGTATGGGAAATGAAGCTGTGGCAGTAGTGATTGGTCCCATTAGTGGAGCTGCTGTAGGTTTGATTGGCCCCATAGAGTTGGTGGAGCTGCTTAGGAACAATCAGTCCTGGAAGGTTAGTAAAGCTGTAGTATGAATGATCAGCCCTGGGGGAGTTAGTGGAGCTGGAACGAGTGACTCTGAAGAGATTAGTTCAGCTGCTATAGGAATGATCGGTTTTGAAGAGATTAGTGAAGCTGCAGAATGAATGATCAGTCCTGGTACTGGAAATGCTGTAGGAATGATCACCCACTGGATGTTTTAGTGGAGCTACTGTAGAAATGATCCGTCCAAAAGGGTTAATGAAACTGGTGTAGGAATGATCAGTCCCAAAGGACTAGTGAGGACACTGGAGGAAGAATTGGTTCTAGAAGATTAGTGAAGCTGTTGAATGAATGATCAGATTAGAGAAACTGCTGTAGGAATGATGCACGTTGGGCGGGTAGTGAAGCTACTATAGAAACAATCAATCCTGGAGGGTTAGTAAAGATGGTGAAGGAATGATCAGTTCTGAAGGGTTAGGAAGCTGTTCTAGGAATTATCGTTTCTGGATGATTAGTGAAGCTGCTGTAGGAATGATCTGACTTGCTAGTGGCCCGGCTCTATGGAAGCTCAGTCCTGTTGAGGTAATGATCGGTCCTGAAGGATATGTGAAGATGCTGTATGAATGATGCACACTGAAGGGTAATTAGTGAAGATGGTGTAGGAATGATCAGTCCTGGAGGGTTAGTGGAGCTGCGTTTGGCATGATTTGTCCTGGAGGGTTAGTAGTTGGTCCTATAGTGTTAGTAAAGATGTTGTAGGAATGATCTAGCCTTAGGCAGTCAGTGAAGCTGCTGTAGGAGTGGTTGGCCCTAAAAGGAGTAGCAAAGACACTATATGAGTGAACGACCGTGGCACAGTAGGGAAGACGCTGTAGGAATTATCCCTCCGGACGTATTAGTGGAGCTGCTGTAGAAAGTATAGCCCTACCCTGAAAGGGTAGTCAGGGTGCTGTGCGAATTACCAGTCCTGCTGTAGGAATGGTCCGTCCTGGAGGGATAGTGAAGCTGCTGTATGAATAACTGGCCCCAATGCATTAGTGATGACACAGGAATGATCATTTATGAAGGATTAGTGAAGACGCTGGTGGAATGATCATTCATGAAGGATTAGCATGGACGCTCTAGAAATGATCAAGCCAGAAGTATTAGTCGAGCTGCGGGAGGAATGATCGGTTTTGAAGAGTTAGAGGAGTTGTTGTAAGAATGATCGGTCTAATCAGTGTAGCTGCTGTAAGGATGGTCGGTGCGGGGGAGCGGTAGTTAAGTTTCTGTAGAAATTGAGTTACTGAAACTGCTGTGTGATCAACCACGATACTACTGAACTTGTAGGAGGAATGATCAGTTCTGGATGGTTTAGAGGAACTGGTGTAGGAATGATCTTCTCTGAAGGTTTAGTAAAGATGCTATAGGAATGATCAGTCTTGAAGTATTAGTGAAGACGCTGTAAAAATGATCAGTCCTCCTGTAGGAATGGTCTGTCCTTTAGGGATAGTGAAGTTGCTCTAGGAATGATTGGTCCCAATGGATTAGTGAAGACACAGTACGAATTGTCATTTGTGATGAAGGATTAGTGAAGACACAGTAGGAATGATCATTGATGAAGGATTAGTGAAGATGCAGGAATGATCGGTCCTGAAGTATTAGTGGAGCTGCTGTAGGAATGATCAGCTCTAAATAGTTAGTCTGTTAGTTAAAGTGTTGTAGGAAAGATCAGTCCTGCTGTAGGAATGGTCTGTCATGGACTTAAAGTGAAGCTGCTGTAGGAATGATCAGTCCTGAAGGGTTATTAAAGCACCTGTCTAAATGATCACTCTTGTGATCATTTATTGCTTCAGGCTGCATGGAGCAGTGCTCTGCGAGAGCCCAGTGACACAAGTGTTGCATTGTGGTGCATTGTGGTGCATTGTTTAAGGCAAAGTGTAGAACTGTGCCCAGATGCGGGGTGTACTTGTGTCACATGAGTTGTGTCGTCTCATCAGTGCGGTAGGAAAATGTTAATATTAATGTTTGATATGAGTGACCTTTTTGTGAATAAATAGTGAAGTGCTGTAATTTCTGCTGTGGACATATCATTGTAAGTTTTTTTGTTAAGAAGCCCCTTGCCTAAATGTTCAAGGAAGCTCAAAGCCCTGTGTTTTGGTTAATTGATCATAGGCCAAGATGTTGCATTCAATGGCTATGAAACAACTGAGGTCTTCCATTCCTGCAGTACCCCAGAGGATGGCTTCACGGCCTCCCTGTCAACACTAAGCACAGGTATAGCATCCAAACATTGCGATCTTGAGCTGTGTAAGTAAGCTATAGTCTTCCTGGGCAAGAGGGGACTGCGTGGAATGGCCATGATCAGCTGCATATGTTATTGAAACTGGCATTGGGGTTCTCGGTGCTGTCAGGGCAGTGAGTGCAAACTATAGAACAGGCTTCTCCAGCGAGCAGCTCGTGATCCACTGTTAGCTCTCCAACTACCTGTAAGTAGCTCCTCTGTGTGCAGCCCAAGCTACTCAATTAGAAGCTTTTCATTGGCTGAATTAATTAACGTATTAGAAGTATGTATTCGACACGAAAATGTGTGTATTTTTAAAACTCATAAGCTGATGTTTTGAGACAAATTGGTTAAATTTCCCAAAAATATTTAAAGCTGGTATTTGAGTGATAAATCATTTGGCATTGGGGAGACATATTACTAATCATATTACCTTGGTGTCAGGGACGTTGCAGCTATGACTATTTTGCAGTGCCCATGTGAAGGCATTCCAAATTGACCAACAATGTTTTTAAATTGCTTCTGGCAACCCTCCCTGATGCACTGAGGTGATCACCTGTGGTCATTTTGCAGAGAGTGGACACTAATGTAATCTTGTCTGATGTGGTCACTATTTTCACACTACAATAGTACTAATATTAGTAGCTCAGAGTAATTTTCATTGCACATAAATAGTTCTTATTAAAGAAAAGTTTGGAGACCCCTGCACTTGAATAGTCTTGCAATAAGCTAAAAATGCACTGTAAGAAATATGTTAGCAGAGCTGAGACAATGTCTCCGTGCTTTTGGGTCGCCTCCTTACCTCCTTGATTTTCTGCGGAATGTTGGACACGGTTATACCATAAAGTCTGATACGATCTTGAAATATGTAGGCTAGAATTCTGCGGTCTAACTGAAAGGCAATCTCTCCTACAATTCTCCCCATTTTATGAACTTGCTGGGGTTCTGGAAATAGAGGAAAAAGAAGGGATTACATGACACCCCCGAGCAGCAACCAGGACCCCTAAAAGAATGAGCGCTTTATTCAGGTCTTTGGGGCCGCTTGCTGGTTCTTTGGACATGAAGGACCCTGTGACCCCCCTCCCAGCAGAAGACAAACATTATAGGCGGGGCCACTGGAATTATGTGATTGTGCGGCCGCGGAGATTTTCGAATAATTATAGATTTGCTGCATCTGTCTCATAATCTGCAGGTTTTAGCAAAAAAGAATTGTTTTTAGCCCCAACAGTTCAAAAGTTAGTAAAAATGCAACAACACATGTTGCTGCGCAGTGGAAGGCCCTTTGCAAACCGGGACTGGTCACCTTTCTGTTGCTCATTGTTGTATTTGGATGTTAAACTGGGTATGAGGTGCAACCACTGGCGTAGCAAGGGGGGGGGCGGAGGGGGCGGTACGCCCCGGGCGGCACGAGATTTGGGGGCGGCAGGTAAATTTATCGCCAGCACCCCCCCCCCCCCTGCTCTTAGGCCACGGGCGGCAGAGTGCCTAGCTACGCCACTGGGTGCAACCAAATGCCCACAGTGTCACTAAGTTTTAAAATGATGAAACAATTAAGTTATACTATTACAAAACGTGCCACAATATGCCACATCATTTTCCTTTATTTTCCGCATTGTTTACTCAACCCTGCCGCATAATTTGGCCCTTTCCTGCTGCATAATTCCAGTGACCCTGATTATAGGCAGGACTCGAGGGATAGGGCGCCTCTGACGCCTGCCACAGCATTTCTTGTTGGTCAGGGTTAGAAGGGCCATGAATCCTCCCACACGTCACAACGGCTATTGCCTGAAAACCAGGGCTAGTGAGATGAGAGATACTGAGAGAGCAACATAGCCCCTCACTAGTCCGTATCTGGGCCTCAGATGCTAGTCTGACGCGGTCGTCATGGCAATAAGCTGCTGATGCCATAATGCATCCAAGAAACGTAGCTCACGCTGCTGGTGTCACAGTGCATCCTAACCACGCAGCTCACGCTGCTGATGTCACAGTGCATCCAAGGCACGCAGTTCACGCTGCTGATGTCACAGTGCATCCAAGGCACGTAGCTCACCTTATAGGCTCGGGCCGGTTAAAGGCAGCCATTATGGGGGATGTGCCACCCCTCCCCCCCAATGCCCTTTCCTCTAGTGAATAGCCTACAGAGACAGCTTTGGGTACCTTTAGGCTGTTATATCCCTATACCCAGAGAGAAGGCAACGTACCACAATGCTTTGCCGATTCCTTCACTTCTTCCTGGGAACTTGATTCTGCAAGAGATGGAAATGTTTCACAGTTAGCACTTCGGCTACTGCAGGGCCTTCCTTTTAATCGCACCCCAGCCTCTCCCACGATCTAACACACCCTGCGGCCATGGTTTGGAAACGTAAACTATTTTGCATATTATCTCAATTATTTCTTGTTCTATTTGATATGTTTAGGTGTTCTGTTTTAGTCATTATTGCCTACAAAGCATCATTGTGGGGTGGGAGGAAATGGGCCCTAATTTTTGTGCACACTGGGTTGGCCAAGTAAGTTTTCCGAGTCTCCAACGTCTAGCTCCTTTTAATGCATACCACCCTACCAAAGATTCGCTTCTTACACTCCCCTTAGTTTTCGAATTGCGAAGGCTACAGGAGGTCATCATTTGAAATCCATTCTTTCAAATCATGGTCTTTACAGTGACTTTATTTTATAGGGCACTTTATCTTCCGGACGCAAGGAGTGTGACAGGACTTTTAAGATACGTTATAAAGGATTTAAAATGGAGGTGGTGGTGAGACAGTAGCCAAACGATATTTAAAGGTGGCAGCAGAAAGTAACATTTCATTCATGAACTTGCCGACCATTGATTTCTGGTAGCTAGCTCCAAGCTCATAGCGTCCGAGGACCAGAGGAGTGCGGTCAGGGGCAGGAAGGTAGAGGGCTGGCTCCGAAAACACTGGGGCTGGACGATAGCATCGATGGCAGAGAATGGAGGCTATATGTTGAATGCAAGTGACATGCGACAGCATACAATACCACCAATCTTCTGCCCTAAGTCAAAGTCACAATGGTGGCTTAGACAAATCGCCAGATATTTCCAGATAGTTACTCCTCCCCTCCCCCTGCCCCCCCCCCACACACACACTTCCCTAAAGTACATTAACCCATGCCCAGTGCGAGGTCTCATCCTACAGAATAAAAACTGAATAAAAACTAGCAAATAAACGCTCTGCATAAATGGAAGCCAATCAGATTTCTTTATTGAAGCAGTCAATACACCTTCTTCAGTCTTATAGTTTGTGGAGCATCAAAGATAGGTGGAGGCACTTAAAATTCCAAACATGCTTCCATTCAGATATTATGCTGTGCTATTGTGCCTCTTCCCTGCCTCATCCCTTCTCCACATAGGTTAAGGAAAGATGATGGGAGCCGTGCGCATAGGGACATGGAGGCTTGACGGCTCCTTTTCACTCCATGTAGTAGCGCTGTTAGAAGCCGCCAGGCCTACCTGAGCATCCTTTGGCTGGCGACGAGCTTGAATGTTTTGGCGAGCATGAACGTTTTGGAGAGCATGTACGTTTTGGGCTCGGGGAATTCTCATTGCAGCGGCTTGCCCGGCTCAGTACAGATCGCAGTTCCACGTTCTCTTGCTGCAGGCTCACCAATTTGCGCAGTTCAGTATTCTCCTTCATCAGCCTCTTGTTCTGGCATTGAAGCCCTTCCATATCATGGCTGTTTAGCAGATCCATTCTGGAAAGTTTCCAAATAGAGCAAAATAGCCTTGGTAGTCCCCGTCCTACTGGCCTTGTGAGTAAGGCGAGCCGGTCTGGTCGGGTATATATGCACTCCTGGCACTATGACCTCATCACTTGTTGCAAACCTCATCATGAATCACAGTCATGCCTACAAGGCAAGGCTGAAGGGCTTCAGTGTCTAGCTATCTGCTGTAGTAGATGATTTCACATTAGCTGCCCAACCTCCTTTTTGTTTTTTGAGGCTACCAGGCTTGTGTATTCAGAAATTCGCTTCCTCAATTAGCCGTTGAAGCCCAACTAGGAATACACATGTACTTTATGAAGAAGGTGCAGTCTGGTGTCATGTTGTTATGCTTGTTCAGCCCTAACACATTTACTGCTATTTAACTTGTTCCACAGTGAACTCTGAGCTTCTTTGGAATTCACTAGGGTTGGCGAGAGTTGGAATGTAAGCATGGTCTTAATTCAGACATCTATGGCATCATAAGAAGCATCATAGGTTGGGGTTGTATCTCGGCTTAATTGTTGTAGGTTGGCCACCATTCAACCCATTGCCTTCACTGCCCGATGGGCTTGTTTGTCACAAGCAATGACCTCATTGTGATAAAATATATTAATCGTGGATTCGCTTGCTGTGAGTACAGTAGGAAGCTTCGCGATCCTGCACCTTTGCAGGATGGAACTGTTACATATTAGTGACAAGGACGTCAGTAAAGATGAAAACTTGCCACTGATGCGAGTACTGTAGAGCAGAAAATGTATCAAGCCCACATACGATCAAAAGAAAGGGCCAAAAAGGGGAACCCCCTCTCCCATTTGTTTACCCATTGCAGACAGAAGCCAGGGAAAGATGAAGTTGCTGGAGGAAGAGGATTTGTTTTAAAAAAATCAAGAGATGGACTTCACCAAAGTAGAACATTGGCCACTGACCAAAGAGTATGAGGCTGTGACAAAGAATAGAGGCAGGTAGCTAGAGGAGCGTCCATCGCTTCCACTTGCACCATGGGCTCTTTTGCTAGCCTCGGTGCCCTGCCCTCAGGCTTTGTGGGCATTGAATTGGTCCAGGAAGGAGGTGTTAGTCTTCTCCACCTCGGTGTAGGACGTAAATAAGCATCTTGGCTCATATTCACTTCCATGCACTATGAACTGAGTTTCTGCAATTCCTATATACCGATGGCTACTGATCTGAATAACACATCTCCACAATCAAGGGAAGCAAAGAGTGATTTTGTAAAAGGACTATTTTATACACTATTCTCCAGCATCCAACGGTGCCATCAGCATCCTTGACGTACAGTGGCCCCCTCGTGTACCTATGAACTTGCAATGACCTGCATCAGTGGGTGACATACACTACATTAGAAAAGGTAAAGGGGCTTGCACACTCAGAGTCCCTCCCTCACACCAGTAGCCCTGAGACAATAAGACCATCCTACCTGGGTTACATTTGTGCGCTACGTCTTTGGGCCTGCCACACTCGGACTTGCTGGCCGCGCCCAGTTGCATTTTCAACCCCACATTTTCCTTCGTCAGCCCCACTAGGCTCCGCAGTTCCTCATTCTCCTTGGCCAGGCGCTCATTCTCCGCTTTAATTCCATCCACGTCACGACTGAGCTGCTGGTCCATACCCATGGAGTCACGATAAAGGACAGGACTGCCCAGGCTACCCACTGTACTTGTAAGGAAAGCTGCTCTGGGGTCAGATATGTATCTCTGCACTCCCCCAGCACTGTGAGGTAACTGCTTGTTACAGAGCCAGTGATGAAACCCAGGCAGCACTGTCAGCTGAAGCTGCTTAGGGCCTGCTAGTGGCCTTCCTCTTCACTGCACTCTTCCTCGTTGAGGGAGCCCAGTGCACACGTCTACATTCTCGATGGAGCAGAGGCACTAATGGGCACCATGCTTTCATTTAAAAAGGTTACACAGCCCCTAAGACACCTCTTTAGTGACTTGAAATAACCCAATATAGTACTGATAGTGTCACAGAGTTCCCACAAAACTCATTTGTTGCCACTGCAAGTAACAGTGGGAATGACCTAAAACAACTCATTACTTTGCAGAAGTAGCCCATGAGCATTCAAGGTACTGTGGCTTGAGCAATCCTTTGCAGATGCTTCTAAGTGTAAGGGACTGTAGTAGTGATGAGGCCAGAGACCTTCCCCACTGATGCAGGATCCAGAGGCCTTCCCCGTGTCGGCCAGCCCACCGGCAGATTGATGCAGGATCCAGAGGCCTGCCGCGTGTCGGCCATCCCACCGGCAGATTGATGCAGGATCCAGAGGCCTGCCCCGTGTCGGCTATCCCACCGGCAGATTGATGCAGGATCCAGAGGCCTGCCCCGTGTCGGCCAGCCCATCGGCAGATTGGCCATTGTGGTCTTGTTTCAGAGCACCGCCATGAGAACCGGTGAAACAAACACCTCTTATGTAGTTAGCACTTCTCATCACCCCTTTCCTTCCAGCACAGTGTCAGCTAGTGTTGTTGCGCCACGATGTAGAAGATTTTTGTGAATTACGGGATGGGGTTTGCCTGGTGGGGTTCTCTTTGTGTTTTTTCCTTGCCTGTTGAGTTGGACAAAAGAACAGATTTGGTACAATTTAAATGTTGGTCGGTGCCTTTAGAAACCATGGACTACCAAAGTATTTTGCTTCAGAATGGGGCGGGTGGTGTAAGCGTTGTTCACCATCTACATCTATGTGCATTAGGAATGTTGTTTCCTTTACTTCCCACTTTCTTGTGAGTATTTGACGTCAGCGGTCACTTCAGTGAGCCACAGTTACTTTTATGTAAGAGAGCGTTGAGGGGAGTTGCAGCAAAGCCAACATCTTGCAAAGTGGCATGGCATGGCTTCTCCGACAACCACGTATTGCACCTTCATTTTTTGGAGAAGGGTCTGAAATATTATACCCCTGAGGGTTAAAAATAATGACTCTACGGAGATTGACAGGGGTCAATTGAGGATTCTTGTTCTCAAGTCTTACACCTGGGAGGGACTGAGTCAAGTTCACTTAGCACGAAACGAGGTGACCAGGGGATTCTTGGAGGACCGAGAATATTGACATGTTGCCTTTCACTTCTGAACCCACCTTTCCCTCCCCAGCCTTACTGCAGGTGGAGGTCCCTGCTGCCTGCAGTCTATACAAACACCAAGAGTCAGATTCCCAGAAAGTTATACAGCAGGAGGGCATGCGGTCCAAAAGAACATCAACCTATTGCATCTAAAGAAGAGGCTCTTTCTTATTGTGGCCCTCCCAGCCTGTCCCCCCCCCAGCCTGGTGTGTTGTGTAGTGTCCAAGAGATAGGGGGTGCAGACCGAGCCCAGTAAGACACAGGGTCTTGCTCCCACGGTTCTGTTCATCTCTAGCCAGCAGCCTCAAAGAGGTCCTACCTGGACACGCGTCCTTCTTGCCCGGGTTGGGGTTGTCGGAGCAGGTCGCAGGCACGTCGCGCCGGTCCTCGCTCAGCATGGCTCTCAGCTCCGCGTTCTCCTGCATCAGCCCCACGAGTTTCCGCAGCTCTCCATTCTCTTGGAGCAGCCGTAGGTTCTCCTCTCTGACGATTTCCAGCTCATCCCTGTTGTTCCCGTCCATCCTGCAACTTTACAAAAGGGAGCACATCGCCTGGGGGATTGTGTCTAGGTCTGACTATAAGGAGGACCACTTGGGGTATGGGCCTGGTGCCCCCACCCTGCACTATGAGTCACCGCTTGTTATAAAGCACATGATGAAACAGCTGCGGGGCCAGAGGGGTTGCAGCAGGCTGCAGCGTGCAGGGAAGGGAGGAGGATTACACTGGGGAAGAGGACATTGGAAGCCAATGACGGGGCGTTCATTTCAAGGGGGATCTTCGATCCAAATAGAACGTGCATTATTTCCTAGGGGTGCCTGTACACACTTTATTTTGTTTGCTGTTAAGATCAATTTGAATCAAAAGCGGACATTAAAATTGAAAGTTAGAACCCCGGGTGTGCTCTGTGAATGTTGACATGTCCGGGAAGGTGTAAGCAGGGTGTCTGAGCAGCAGACATTAAACATACCCTGATGTGGAAGGCGGGTTTCTGAAATGTTCCAAACAAGGGTACCCTGACTGTGCTAGAAGAATTCACGAAGAATGCAAAACACTAGATGTGCCTGGAGTGTTTCTAACCCGTGAGAATCGAATGTACCCCTGGATGTCCACGAAGGATTTATGAATGGTCGGAAACGAGAGATGCTGGTTGTGTATAACTCAGAAGAGAGAACAGTGTGCATCATGTGTAAGAGGTGGTTATGAATTGTGGATCTGTAGATACTTCGATGTGTAAGACGGGGATTTATGAACTTGGAATCAAGGATACAGTGGATGTTAAGGAAGGTTTTATGGACTGTGAAAGAATATTGGGCGGAGGAAAAGAGCCCCTCCAGGGGCCCGTCGGGCATTGCAGCACCAGCCCAATGAGGAGCATGGCTGATGATGAGGCATCCCCCCCCCCCCCCCCCGGTGGGTGAGGGTCCCTGCTTCCTATGAAGGAGGGTTTTGTGGCCTGAACTGGTCGAGTGATCAGAATTTGGTCAGTGGACAATTGTTACAGAACTGCGCACCCGTTTGTGGACATTCTAAAAGGCGCGCTTACCTGTAGAACACACAGATACCTATGAGTGCGTAACAAAGGTTTGTAGTCTGGAAATAAACATTTTTCGGATTTATAGGAGTTCCTGAAATCAAGTTATAAACTGTGGAATCTAAAGATGCCTTAAATGTGTACAAAGGGGTGATGAACCAGGACACTTGTGTAGAAGAGAGTTTTCTTAGGGGTAGATCTGGCCTTGTATTACCTGATATTTTTGCAGTATTTGTTACTATTGATTACATTCCCAAAGATACCCTTCCTTGGCAGGTGTTATTCTCTTTTCCCTCCGGTTCACCGTCCCGACAAACAAAATGCCTCCATAGACTCCAACTGGGGCCAACCTCTCTTCAAGCCTATATCACCCTTCAAAATGTCCCCTCCGCAAGACAATTCACCTTAATCAGATCACACGCTTAAATGTCCGTCTTTATCTTTATTTTACAGTCAACGGGTTTAGGGGCGCGCAAATGCAGAAATGATGTAGAAAGCAAATTTCTAAAAAGTTTTTTAAGACTTGTATAACATCATCAACATAAACATAACAACAGTGCTGCAAAGAGCCCAAGAGCACCCAGTGCAGTTAATATTCTTTACATGTAATTACACTGGTCTCCATTCAGTCATCGGTGGGGCCTGTTTGGTTCTCCAATATCGTGCTATGTCCCTTTTAGCAATATGGAGACGCCTTGCGACAAGGAGTCTCTTGTGGCAGCTCCCTCCCCACTCACCCTTCCACCCCAGTATGACCAGTCTCAGCTCGGGCATTGCTGTTCTGCTCTCCCCCTTTGTTAGTGTGTTGCAAATGTTCCGTCAATGGTGTTGTATAACGGGGTGCTTCCATATCGTATGAAAGAAGGTGCCTAAAGCTGGATGGCATCTCATATACTGTGGGTCTGCACCGTCCTTCATCTTAATGAGTCGCGTTGGGCTGTAGTATATTCTATGCAGGGACATGAGTTGAATTAATCGTAGTCCTATAGATATCGCCAGTGCTCTGGGGGTCATTTTGGCCTCTACCCAATACTCCTCTTCTAAGGTGCCTACATCGCATTCCCGTCATTCCCTCAGCGCCACCATTGGGTTCGGTGTATTATTCTCCAGGGTGCTGTATAGAGTAAAGTCCTTCCCATCCGTGCCTCATGTACGTGCCTGTGAGATACTGGAATGTGCACATAGTGTTGCTCATCAGACATCTACTGGTTTGGATATGCCGATGTTATCCCACAGAAGCCCCCTAGTTTGACTGTGTGCCAGAGCCAGTTCCCGGCCCACACTGTGCCATTTCATCCATTGCATTGCCTGGTGCCAGCATGATAAAGACATTTGAGTTGCAGGTGTGAGGGTTATATGAGTGCTTGAGCCATAAAAGAGGGTGATTATACCATGCAGTTCAAGAACACGAAACTCTACTGCTATAGAGGGCTCTTCCAGATCCGCGAAGAGTGAGTCGTTAATCAGTAATATGTGGCTAGCCCAATAGTACAATCGCATATCTGCAACTCCCAGACCCCCATCGTAGTGAGCGAGTACACGTTTGCAGTAGGAGAGGTGCGGCCGGTACACATAACAGTGGTGGGGCGGGTGGGGGGAAGTGGACAGACGACGGGATAGGGAAAGTAAAAAAAAACATTTATAAAACCACGTACCTTGCGTTTGCCGCATCGCAAGTCGGTGATGCAGCGAGTGTGAAGTGTTTTTTTATTTTTATTTTCCTATCCCGTCGTCAGTCCACTCCTCCCCCCGCCCCACCCCGCCGCCCAACTGCTGTTACCTGTGCCGGCCATGCCTGTGCGCCGCCGACCTCCTGCCCAGAGGAATTTCACCACTGCTGATTGTAAGGTGTGGAAGAAGGTAGGTGGAATGTCGTATGGGTAATTCTGCAACGCTTAGAGGAGTTGTGGAAGTGCTATCATCTTGAATAATGCCCCCCCCCCCCCCCCGCTGTGTTCAGCGGTAGGTCTTCCCATAGATTCATGCCTCTCTGTACCCAGGCTACCAAAGGTGCGATATTTAAATCCCATGCTCATTGCCCAGTCATGGCAATGTGTATCCCCAATTATTTGAAATGTTGGACTGCCCATTGCAATGGGATGCCAGCCTTTATGTCATCTTGTGCATCAGTCAGAGGGATATATGTAGATTTCAATCCCTTCCGCCAGTGGCTCAATGACCAGGGCAAATAACATAGGTGAAAGGGCAACGTTGTCTTGTTCCCCGTTTCATTGCAATGACTGGGGAAATTTCCCTCTAATCCGCGAAACCATGACTTAGAGTAGAGTACCTGCACATATCTGCGGAAGCTCATACGTTTCAACAGACTGCATAAGAACCGCCATTTAACCAAGTCAAAGACCTTTTCAAAATCAATTGAGACCAGGGCCAAACACTCCCTTGCACCACTTGTTAACGCTATTGCATTATTCTGTTGTCTGAGACAGTGGCGGGCACTGCGTCCCGGCATAAAGCAGTTTTGGTCTGGGTGTATCATAGTCCTGACTGTCTTCACCATCTGGTTTGCTAGCACTTTTGCCAGAATCCAGAATTTTAGTTTTCATAGTGAGTATGGAGATGGACCTTAATGATTCACACACATCTGGCGGCTTCTGCGGCTTCAGTAGCACCAAAATCATGGTTCCTTGCAAATTGTGTGGGAGCTCCTCAGATTTCAATGCTCCATTGTAAATGTCGAGCAGCTGTGAAATCAGCAGTGATGCATGTTTCTTGTACAGTTCCAATAAGAAGTCATTGGGGCTGGGTGTTTTCCCGCTCAAGGGCACCTGGATGGCCTCCAGAATCTCCTTAGCAGTAAGTAGTTCCTCTAAGTCTCACCTATCCACATCTGTTAGTTTGGGCACAATCAAGTTCTCGAAGATCACATTTCCCTGTTTGGCCATGGGCATGGGTTGCTCTGCATAGAGGCAGGCACAATAAATCGCAAATTCACGGGCTTTGAGGTGAGAAGCTGTAACTGGCTGGCCTGAGCTCGTAACAAGGCGGGCGCCAGCCGCAGGTCTTATTCCCTGTTTGCCAACCATTGCAGGAGTTTCCCTGCCTTGTCCCCAAATTCGTAAAATTTGTGTGTTGTTGCCATGTAGGATATCATCTGTACCCTCAGGACCACTTTTATGCCTTCCAAAAGTATGGCAGGGGAGTCAACCGTAACTTTATGCGTGACTGGGTAATTGGTGATATGCTGCCGGAGGAAGTCGTCAAACGTGACATCCACGAGCCACCAGACACTCAGTTGCCACTGCCCAGTGAGTTGTCATCTGGGAGATCGAAGTGTGAGAGATATTGAGACATGCTCGGTTAGCACTCATGGCAGGATCCAGTAGTGTGTTAGCCTAGCCATGTCCGCTGAGGGTATCGATTCCGGAGGAGGATCTGTGCGACTTGGAGTAGAAAGTATACTCCTCAGTCTGTGGATGCAACAGTCGGCAAGCATCTGTCAATGCTAGGGAAGTGGCCCATGATGACAATGTAAGAATCTGGGTCTATGTATGGTATACCACTAGGTGGTTATATCGTGCACAAGTCCAGTGATTCCCACAGAATTGTACAGGTCTCAACGCAAACCCAAAGTGCTCCACTTGTGGTAGTGTGGGCGAGCAGCCTTAGGCCTAACACAAAGGAGTGTAAGACATTTATTGCACACAAATTGACCAATAATGGACACACGACTCAAAAAGGAGATCCACACCAATTTTATAAAAATAAGATTTGCACAAGTTTTATTTTAAGACCAAGATTTTCGCAAAAAGGTTAGTACGTTTTTCAGGAAAAATACTTTAGTCTTTAAAAAGTCGACAGTACAATTTTCAAACAGTCCAATGTTAACATATGGAGGAAAACAATAATGCGGTTTTATGGGTACGAATACCAATTACAGTTCCAGTCCTCAGGGGTTTAGGTCAGCAGAGGGCAAGGTTCAGGTAAGCACAAAGTCTGCACCACCAGCGGCACAGGGGCAGCTTTGTGCAGAGTTCAACTTCGGAGATGGGCCCAATGCGTTTCAACGGGGACTGGAGGTGCTTGAAGCCACGCTGCTTGCAGGTAGGTACATTGGTTTCAGGGGTCAAGCTTCAGGGGTTAGAGCAAGCACAGGGGGATGCCACAAGGCAGCACAAAACATACACCACCAGCAGCACAGGGGCGGCAGGGTGCAAAGACAGCATTGGGTGCCCAATGCTTTTTAATGGAGAAATTCGGTTGGACAAAGAAGCTACAGGCGTCAAACCGGAGGCCGCTCGGAGGTCACCAGCAACAGCAGAGGTAAGTTGAGATGCTGTGGGTCGTAGGGACACTGCTGAACGAGCTCCCCAAAGCCCAGGGGCTTCGGGTGCAGGGGTGTCCTTTGATGTTGGGTTTTTCTTACTGGGGCCGGTCGCTGCAGGGGGGAGCCTCTGGATTCAGACTGCAGGCATCATCGTGGAGTCCAGGAGGGCTCAGCCAATGCTGGACTTGAGGTCAGGATCGGTGGGGAACCTGTTCTGGATTGGTGGGCCACCTGGACATGGGGCGGAGGTGTCGGGTGCAGAGTGGACAGAACTCGCGTTTCCGGAGGGCACCCGAGCCCTTTGTGTAGATTTCTTGGGGACAGGTCAGCTGTCCTCAGGCATTCTGGTCTTTATTAAAGGTCAGGCAGTCTTCCTTGAGTTCTGGAGGTTGCTGGCTGCAGGACAGGCGTCATCTTCTTCGCAGGGTTTGAAGCTGCGGACAGGCCAGTAGGGCTGTCGCCAAATCAGTAGGTGTCTTCAATCTTCGCTGCATGGCGTCTTTTTTGCCCTTCTTTGGTCAGCATGAACTAGTTTCAGGGTCTGGGGGAGCCACCTAAATACTAGATTTAGGGGAATTTTTGGGGAATGACAGGTAGGGCCAATGGGCACCTAACCTGGGATGTCTACACCCTCAATTATGCCTCCCTCATGTGGGATGGGGCATAGTCCTAGCCCTGAATGGAGAAGTCCCCCCCATCTTCAAAATGGCAGGGACTGAAAGATGTGCTCATCTCGCCTACTACACCTTAGGGGGGAGCTGGCAGAGGTGGGCGCACCTCCTATTCTTCCTAGATTTTACAGCACAAACCAGGGGCTGCCGTCTGAGGCTTGGAGTCGCATTACACAGGCAGCAGGCCTATCCTGGGGTAGGAGGTGTGACACCGCCGCCCAGGATGTGCTTTGTTTCTGGTCTCAGAGAGCGGGGGCTCTCCACCCAGGGGTCCAGATATGTCTGGTGGTGGCAGGCTGCCTAAAGCCAGTCAGTGACCACACCAGGGTTGGTAGGTTTTAAGGGGGTACCTCTGAGGTGCCCTCTGAATACATGGTTTAATACATCCAACTCTGGCATCAGTGTGGGTTTATTAAGAGGAGTTGTTTGGTACCAAACACACCTGGGTTCAGGGGAGCCATCAAGGTGTTGGGGGGCTCGAGTTGTCGAATTTCCAGCCCATGTACTCTCTATGGCTGTCCTGGCACTTACAATATCTAAGAATAGACATAAATATTGTAGGGGCCTATCTGCTTATGCTGATATACCCACACCTGTCGTACAGTGCACCCTGCCTTAGGGCTGTAAGTCCTGCTAGAGGAGTGACTTACCTATACCTTAGGCAGTGCTACTTGGCATGGCACACAGGCAGTGTGCCATGTCGACTTTGTAGTTTTGTCTGCACCAGTGCATGCATGCTGCAGTGGCGGTCTGCATGGCCTAGGTGAGGGGGTCACTAGGGGACCCTCTTCAGTTCCAATGCCCTAGGTACCCAGGTACCATTTACTAGGGACTTACAGGGGGCCTGAAGGGCCAATTGTGGAACGGTTTGTACGAAAGAACACTGGTGCTGGGGACCTGATTAGCAGGGCCCCAGCACACTTCCAGTCGAAGTTGCACCAGATACCAGGCAAAAAGTGGGAGGGTACTGCAACAGAACCGCATTTTCTCAAACAAGCTCCCCCCTCCCCCAGCTAATAGGTCAGGAAGCTCAGCCACCAACTGGGAGAGCCAACCTAGTCTGTCAGGCGAGGACAAGTAGGGAAAATGCCTGGGTTGTTGCAGGGCCTACTCTGCCTTACATCCTTCTTTTCAGGTCACTTCCTCTGGGAAGCTGATCAATCTCTACAGTGTCAGTACCTATTTTAAGATGCATCTTGGCTGCTATTTTTGTGTCTTTACCCAGGCCTTCTAGTCTGGAATCAGAGGTGTCCGACACCCCTGCAAATTCTAACTTAGCTAGGGCACCACCCAGCTTACCCAAAGAGGTCACCCACAGCTTGAGTAATCCCACCATGACCAACAGGGTCGGGGGGCCTAACTTGCTATTTGGCATGGGGTCAGACTACCATGCCAAGGATAGTGTAGCCATAAAGGCTAGCACCCAGCAGAGGTCACTGACAGTCGTCAGTGTCCAGAACCACGCCTTTAGCTCTTCACTGACAGGCGAAGGAGCTAACTTCCAGGTCTATTTGGGCTCAGGTTGTTGGTCTGCTGCTTGGGAGTGGGGGGGTCACCACATCTGGTAGTGAGCACCCTCCTTCGACTCTCTTCTGTCAGCTGAGGAGCCACCAACTCAGGCTGAACAGTTGCCTGACTAGTCAGGTCTTTTTGTGGGTCAGGTAGATCTTCACCAGTGCCCACTTTGGAGTTCTCCCCTACTGGGGTAGAATCTCCTTGGCTCACTGGAACTGTGGCTAACAGTTGCCCACCTTTCCTACACTTCTTCTTGAGCTTCTTCATTTGGGACTTACCTGCACTAGTTGCAGCTTCAGCCCTCCCCCTCCCCCCCCCCGGATTCCTAGTGTGAGGCCTGGCACTGGACCAGTACCTCAAATTGGCTCAGACCAACCTCTGGGTGGTCATTCTCAAGGAGACAGTTGGGAGGGGGTCTTTACTGACTACCACTTTTCCCCATCTGAGGGACCCATCTATCTCTAGGGGTACTACAACGACAAGCCTAACAGTGACCTCCCCTCGGATGGCCCTTAGTCCTTTTGTCTCACCTAGGCTGTACTGGTTTGAGAGGACCAGTCTGTCGTGCACAATGGTGTGACTGGCACAGGTATCTCTCAGGGCAGTGGTTGGGATCCCATCAGGGCCAGACTGGCCGTAGCGGGCACTGGGGTTTTCCCGGTGGGCCGGTTTTGGACATGTGGGGGCAGGTTTTGTTACTGGGGGCCAGTTTTGCAGCAGTGCTGCAATATCGGCCCGTGTAACAAAAGCAGGAGCGGTGCTTCTCACCCCTCACAGTACCGGGGCCGGTCAACAAGATTGCCAGGGCTGGTTGCTGTTCCCAGTATGGCCGTGGATTCCATTCACCAGTAGGTGGTGGAAGTGTCTACTCCCCTCTGGAATCTCTAACTCACCTGTTGAGCCCTTTTTTCGAGTTAAAGGCTAGGAGGACATCCTCATCTGAGAACTATCCCCATAGGCTACACTGGCAACCCCTGAAGCTATACTAGGGGTTTTGTTTGTAGGACAGCTAGGGTCCTTGGTGTGGTGTCCTGTCTTTTGACAGTTGTGACACCATGCCCTACTGGGATTCCAATTCTTACCTTGGTACCTATTTTTGGTTTGTGAGGTGTCTCTGGATCCACACTCCTGGACAGGTTTCAGGGCTCAGTGTAAACCCAAAGTGCTCTATTAGTGGTAGTGTGGGCGAGCAACCTTAGGCCTAACACAAAGGAGTGTAAGACATTTATTGCAAACACATTGACCAATAAGGGACACACGACTCAAAAAGGAGATCCACACCAATTTTATAACAATAAGCTTTGCTCAAGTTTTATTTTAAGACCAAGATCTTCGCAAAAAGGTATGTATGTTTTTCAGGAAAAATACTTTAGTCTTTCAAAAGTCGACACAGTGCAATTTTCAATGTTCACCTATGGAGGAAAACAAGAATGCGGTTTTATGGGTAAGTATACCACTTACAGTTCCAGTCTTCAGGGGTTGAGGTCAGCAGAAGGCAAGGTTCAGGTAAGCACAAAGTCTGCACCAACAGCAGCACAGGTGTGGCCGGGTGCAGAGGTTAACTTCGGAGATGGGCCCAATGCGCTTCAACAGAGACTGCGGGTGCTTGAAGCCACGCTGCTTGCAGGTAGGTAAATAGATTTCAGGGGTCAAGCTTCAGTGGTTAGAGCAAGCACACAGGGGGGCTACAAGGCAGCACCAAACATACACCACCAGCGACACAGGGGCGGCCGGGGGCAGGGTGCAAAGACAGCGTCGGGCACCCAATGCTTTTCAATGGAGAAACTCGGTTGGACAAAGAAGCTGCAGGCGTCGAACCGGAGGCTGCTCAGAGGTCACCAGCGACAGCAGAGGTAAGTTGAGATGCTGTGGGTCGTAGGAACACCGTTGGTCGAGCTCCCCAGGGCCCATGGACTTCATATGCAGGGGTGTCCTTTGACCCATGGTTGTTCTTACCGGGGCCGGTGGCGGTAGGGGGGAGCCTCTGGATTCCGACTGCAGACGTCATCATGGAATCCAGGAGGGGTCAGCCAACACTCGACTTGAGATCAGGATCGCTGGGGAACTTGTTCTGAATCAGTAGGCCACCTGGACACGGGCCGGAGACGTTGGGTGCAGAGTGGACAGTACTTGCTGTTTCGGAGGGCACCAGAGTCCTTTGTGTAGATTTCTTGGGCACAGGTCGCCTGTCCTCGGGAGTTCTGGACTTTATCAAAGGTCAGGGAGTCTTCCTCGGTTTCTGAAGGTTGCTAGCTGCAGGACAGGCATCGTCTTCTTTGCGGGGTCTTTGAAGCTGCAGACAGGCCGGTAGGGCTGGGGATAAATCAGTCGGTGTCTTCAGTCTTCGCTGTACGGCATCTTCTTCATCCTTCTTTTTCTTAGGTCGGCATGAACTAGTTTCAGGGTCTGGGGGAGCCACCTAAATACTTGATTTAGGGGTGTTTTAAGGGAGTGACAGGTAGGGCCAGTGGGCACCTAACCTGGGATGTCTACACCCTCAATTATGCCACCTTCCTGTGCAAGGGGGCATCAGTCCATCCTGTTTATAAGGCAGTAACCATTTCAGTAATCTCAGGAAGTCCATTCCAAGTTTTCTTTTCTCTTTATTTTCAGATTTTCTTCTTATCAATGTAGTACAAAAACACTGGCAGCCGACACGTGTTTCGTCCTATGGACTTTTTCAAGGCCGAAGAGGTATGGAAGAAAAACCAGCAGATCTGGACATAGTAAGCCGGCAATTATAACGAATACGTAGCTCCATATGGGAGAAGCTTACAATAAATCTGTGCGTGCTCAAACGGAGCCTCCCTATGTAAGGAAAGTGAGCACTGCGTGTTCGTATCACCCGGCATAAAGATCGTGCAAATGGTCCTGAATAGCTCTAGTGTGCCTGTGCGTGATCAGCAGAGCCAAAAGGGTCCCTCCGTATATAAGGAGAATGAGCACTGCCTGCTCGTTTCACCCGGCATACAAGTAATGCCAAAGGTCCTGGAACGCACAGAAAGGGGTAATAACAATAGTGGTCATCCCGTGTAGTATCACGGCAAACGACCGATGGGTGGCCTTGATAAGCCTGAAAAAATCTGAAAATAAAGAGAAAAGAAAACTCGTAATGGACTTCCTGTGACTACTGATATGGTTACTGCCTTATAAACAGGATGGACTGATCTTTGTGTGCCTCAGCATATGTGTACTTATTCGTATCTCTATAGAGAAGTTTCTCACTACAGTGTGTCTCCTCTTGGGTGGAAGGAGGATTATTGCCTGGAGAGCACCACACTACACTGTGCATACGATTATCCGGATGACCTTGTAGATAGATGTGCATTCGTAATTAGGCATTGCCACCATGTACACGTCTGTGTGAATCAATTTACTGTGCGAGGGGGCATAGTCCTAGCCCTGATTGGAGGAGTCCCCCCATCTTTAAGATGGCGTGGACTGAAAGATGTGCTTCACCTCGCCCCCTACATCTTAGGGGTGGAGCAGGCAGAGGTGGGCGCACCTCCTATTCTTCCTAGCTTTTCCCGCCGGTTTTCCCACCCAAAGTGGGGGTCTAAACTGGAGGTTGCCATCTGCTGTTAACAGCAGAGGCTAGGGGTCACATTACAAAGGTTGCAAGCCTTCAAAGCTTCCCTCTCAAGCACTGGCCCATCCTGCGGGAGGAGGTGTGGCACCTCCGCCCAGGAGCTGCTTTTTTTCTAGTCCCAGAGAGCGGAAGCTTTCCACCCAGGGGTACAGAAATATGTCTGGTGGTGGCAGGCTGCCTAAAGCCAGTCAGAGACCACACCAGGGTTGGTAGGCTTTCAGTGGGCACCTCACCTCTGAGGTGCCCCCTGAGTACATGGTTTAATAAATCCAACACTGGCATCAGTGTGGGTTTATTAAGAGGAGTTGTTTGGTACCAATCACTCATAGGTTCAGGGAAGCCATCATGGTGCTGGGGAACTTGAGTTGCCGAGTTTCCAGCTCATGTACTCTCTATGGCTGCCCTGGCACTTACAATATCTAAGAATAGACTTAAATATTGTAGGGGCATATCTGCTCATGCAGATATATGACCACACCTGTGGTATAGTGCACCCTGCCTTAGGGCTGTAAGGCCTGCTAGAGGGGTGACTTACCTATACCTTAGGCAATGCTAGTTGGCATGGCACTCGGGCTGTGTGCTATGTCGACTGTCATTTTGTCTGCACCAGGGCATGCATGCTGCAGTGGCAGTCTGTATGGCCTTGGTGAGGGGTCTCTAGGGGACTCTCTTCAGTCCCAATTCCCTAGGTACGCAGGTACGATTTACTAGGGACTTACGGAGGCCTGAAGGGCCAATTGTGGAACAGTTTGTGGGCAAGAACAATGGTGCTGGAGACCAGATTAGCAGGCACCCAGCACACTTTCAGTCGAAGTTGCACCAGATACCAGGCAATAAATGGGAGGGTACTGCAACAGAACCTTCATTTTCTCACACACAGGCTAAAAGATTTACTTGTCAGTGGGTTATTAGTGTCAAGGCAGGGGTCCATAACTGAGTTAAAGTTGCGTCCCACCAGTGTTGGTCCCCTGGAAGGGAGTGGATGGAGGATTGCAGCAAAACCTTTGTGAGTGTCTGTAGTGTATCCATCACAAGTGTGGTGGGGCATAGACTGAGGCAGTTGTCCAGTACGTGCCCTTTATGTCCCAATCAATGATGACAAATTGACCTATGTCATCACAATGGTTTTAGTGACCTACATGGGAAAGAGTATGTGAAGTACCACAGCAACTCCTCCGGACATAGTGGTATAGCCTGCATGAAATACCCTGGTGTAACCACTTCAGTGACGAAAGGAATGGCTATTACTTGTGTTTCCTGCAACATTACCACCGGTTGGGAAATATCGGATAGGTTATTGAAACACTGCACCCCTCTTCATTTTATTATTCAGACCATTGACATTCCAGGAGAGCGCAGTGATGGAATCTGTTGTTTCTGTCACAGGGGTTTATTCCGGTGTGGAGGTGTAAAAGGGGAGGTGCTTAATTTGTAAAAAACATAAGGGCTAGGGCCCTAGTCAGGAGGCCCCCTCAGCTTGCACCATTAGTTGCCCCTGACAGTGCTGCCAGTGACAGTACCAACATAGCTACTAACTATCATGTGACAATTCAGACTACTCCAGGCCCTCAAAGCTATAAGAATAGGCAGGTATTAGTCATTTTTTAATGTATATTGAATTAATAAACAACTGATGTTGTGCTTATCTCAAAATTAGACAGACAGTGCCACCATGTGGCATACTTATTGTCACAATGTTGACAGTAAGTTTCTGGATTCACATGCTGTGCATTAATCCGCCATCTGGTGGTTGGGTCCAGAACACTTGGGTGAGTGTGTTTTTTGTTTTAAAGAATTTATGTTTTAAATTTTTATCAAACAATATACAACCATAACTTTGAGACATCTATTTTGTAGAATTGCTAGCAACCAAATGTTAGACAAAATACATAGCATAATCATCAATGCACCATTACTGAACACAAACCTTATAAGCCAAAGTTGTCTGAGCATCACCCTCCAAATCTATCCCATCTCACCCCAACGTTTAGGCAATGTAAGAATAAACCCTTCCTTCGACAGCCCTAGGGGGTAGTGTCTATGTCCACCTCCAAATCCTCTACCCCCACACAGCTATCCACCAACTCCCCCCATGTTTGAAGGTCAATCTGCAATTTATTGTCTCTTCTAGTGTTAAAGTAGAAATGAAACATGAAGAAATTACGCTACAGCAGACACAAGTAGAAATCAATATAAAATTATATGTGGTGAAAGAGCAGTGCAGGCCCAAATCTCAATCTGATGCAAGAGAGGTGAAGAGCTCACTTGAAAATAGAGTGCATAACTTGCAAGGTCTTAGTTAAAGAAAAGGCTGTGTTTGTAAGCTTAAAGGAATTTAGGGTCTCAGCACAAGCACATATTCTGGCATCCCATTAAACTGAAAACATCATTGAAGAATAGGAGCAGGAGATAGAATTAGCCAAAAGTACATAGAATCTGATAAGAAGTCTTGGGAGCAGAGCGCTAAAACACGCACGCAAATTCCAATGCATTCAAAAGCAGTAAATAAATGGTTTGTTATGCATTGTTGGACTTACAATAAAGAATGTGAAGAAAATAGATAAGAGGTTAGGGACACAAGTGACGAGATGTTATCTGTAACCAATTGCAACTGCTAAGTAACTTATTATTTGACCTTTTGTAAGAAGCATTGTTCATGTTGCTATTTAAGTGGCTGCCGTGAAGCAGCAAATTAAGACCGGTTGTTTACCTGTACGGAGATAGCTACTCTTCCTGCCGCAACAGTAAGGAACTGTGTTTGGTTTGCGAAGAGGAGTTTCTTTATTTTAGTTACCCTGCAACAGTTGGCGAGCCAGCATAGGAGTCCCTTTTGCCCTCAACCGACTGCTGCCATTGGAATACCGCCTACCCCAGCTTCATAGATCATTGCGCATCTTTGATGAGGTAGGGAGACACCGTGTTGCCTGAAGTTCTGCCTATTCATGGTGGCAGAAGGGGGGCACACAGCCTCTCATCCCAGAACAGTTCACCCCATTGCATTCTGGTAAATGCAGTATGCTTACTGCAAAGGTGTTGTAGTTTTTCATCAAAGTTGGTGCAGGTAATGCTGTTATCTCTAGACACGTGTTTCTGTGTTTAGCCCTTCATCAGTAAAGATCAGAAGTAGTAGAGAGTGGAGAAAAGTCATCTGGGGTTGCTGAAATGCTATTCAAGTCTTCAAAGGTCAGAGTCCCACTAAACAGGCCAATAGGTGCATCCCTCGTGAGCTTGTCACAAGGGTGGGTAGGACCCGGCGATTGCCGTCTTTAAGGTAAGGTCAATGCTGATTTCTTTCCATGTTTTGTATGTTAAAGGACTTGTCTCTTTGGCAATGGTAAATACAGATGTAATGTAAATATAAGTTTATCACATGCAAGATTGTGTGTATGTGTTGCACAACATTAAGTTAAGGCGCTGCGTAGTTGGTAGAGTGTTTATCCCAATAAAAAGTTGGAAGTGGTCAATGTGGGTGATTTGATGTTGGATTTCCAATATGTGTTCCAATATTTGACATAGAGGGACGGCTGAAAGGCCAATGTCGCTAAACCTTACCTCCAAGTATGATCTGAACACTCAAATTACCGTCCTGGACCTAATGTCCAGAAGTCCTTCCATGGTCTATGAGACACAATGTTTAGGGGTTATCCTCTCTTGAGTGGCCCGTTGCTGCTGACACTATTTACAGTGTAGAGTGAAAACAATGATGATTAACATTTAGAAGTGTTCATATTTTAAATATATTGATGGTGAATGCGTATGTGTGCATATAAATAGAATAGGCCACAGAGTGAGACAGATTTCTTATTTGTGAGGACTAGTGTCAAATAAATATTTAAAAAAAGAAGTAATATTGAGTACAGGGATAAAAGTTACATTGCAAAAGTTGTTAGAAATACGAGGGACTGTGGAGACTCACTTAGAACATATGCAAAAGACCTTTTCGGGTGACCAGAAAAGGTTACAAAAACACTGTAGGGAGTGGTTTAAGGCTATTCAGAAGCACACATATCCCTAGTCAAAGGAAGGGATATTTGATGACAAAATATTAGAGCACATTGTTACACACCATAAGAGTAAATATGCAACAGCTAAATTACAGAAGCGAGAAGCCACCTTAGTCTTATGGCAAGTGTTTTGTAAAAAGGCTATAGACCCTTCAAATGTTGACCCCACTAGTACCTCGTCTGCTCTCCCACCTCTATATGACTCTATAAATACTTTTCCTAAGGTACATAGAACAGAAATAGGTAGTGGTGGATACAAGGGTCGCACCTCAAAATTACTGTATGTACGGGCTTACAGAATGAATTTAGATAGTAACCTCACATGAAAGAGTAGGGTTGGTGCCACTCAGGGTAAAACCTAAGGTGTAGAAAACACAAGAAACAGCAGTAACTTGTGAAAATGTTACAAACAAAGAAACCCTGGCACTCACAATATTTCAGATTATATTAATGACAGTAATCTGTCAGTCTAACCCAAAGAAAGAAGAAGAAGGAAAATTCCTTGTGACACAGGAAAAATAGGAAGTGCACTTATCTAGACAATCATTGATTTATTTTATAAATGACAAAGTACCAAACTTAATACAAAAAGTTAAAAGGACTAGCACACTTCAGTCTTGTTAATACAGTCAAAAAATCTCGACAATGATGGGGATAGTAGTCCAGTCCTTGTTGTAAAGAGCATGAAAAACAGCCAACACGCGTTTCGTCACCACCGTGACTTTCTCAAGGCTGTGGAAACAATAGTAAAAATACATATAAGCATTTATTATATCCTAACAATATATAATATATCCTATCCACATGGGACAGTGTATAAGCAGGATATAACAGGAAAAGAAGGTCTAAAACCATGCAAGAAGGTGCAGAAAAATGTGATATCCAGTCTAACCCAAAGGATTGACTGTGACCACAAAGTGAAGAAAGGCCCGATAATAACGGTCATGTAGACAAGGAAAGAAAGAACATATTGTGATATATTCCGATCCATTTGGTGCATAAGACAAGCAGAGAGTGGACGTGAAGATAGATTGACCATAGAACCACCGATGTGAAACAATACCAACATATATCCAAAAGAAGTGGATAAAGCTAATAACCTTGAAAATTTATAATTTATTCGGAGAAGTTGGACGACTCGAAAGACGTGATAGAAATAAGTCTGTAGAATCAGCATACAAAGCTGAAAAAATAAGAGTAAGCGTTTAACAAAAATCAAAAACACGGATCTAGATATTTTAGAAAGAAATTATAGTCACTAGCTCAAGTAAATGCTCACTTTATTAGTAGAGTCTAGGTCATCTTGAGTTTCCGTTGCCGTAGATAACACATTAAATCATAACCTGAGAGGATCGTATTCATGAACTATCTGTTAATAAAGAAATTAATATAGTCTGAATTAAAATTCAGATTTTTCTTTTGACGAGTTCAAGATTGTGTAAATAATAGAAGCACATTGTGACTTACGTGTAAAAAGTATTCCTAGTAGAATGGAAGGTAATCAGTACGGCATCTGGGGCGCTATGATAAGTCCCTATGAACAAACAGTTATTGTTCAATAATTGAATAATTATCAATATTAAAAGCATTTATGACAAAAAAGTCCTAGTATTGTCGCGCTTACAAACAATCCGGACATAGTAACACACTTCTATAATAATTCTCTAGTGACCTCCCCAATGGTAAGCATAGCTATGTTCATAGCATAATAACTTGAATGTTACTACACTTGCAACCTATACCAAGATACACAGGCTGCTGCACTTTTAGTAGACTTAATGTCCAGTTTAAAATGAGCTTTATATGGAACAAAAGTGTTCCAGCACACGTTAGTCGCCTATTATGCATAGGCAGCACTACATGTTACACTGATCTGCTTGTCACATTAGGAGTTGGATGTCATTAGATACGTGGCACACTTAGAGACACGGAACCAATTGCGCTCTGTGTATAGATAATTGCCCATGCATAAAGCGAGAGGGACATACTAATTGACAAGGAACAGATGTGCTCACCCGCGCTTTGGTTGCAGTTGGTTAGCCATACTGAGAACTAATAGCATGTCAGGTAGTTGGTTGCCCGTACTGGAAACTAATAGCATGTCAGCCAAAAGGGGCATAGTAATGTACGAGGAGCAGGTGTGCTCACCCGCACTATGGTACAGTTGGTTGCCCATATTGATCACTAATAACATGTCCGGCGAGAGGGGCATGTTAATACACATGGAGTAAGTGCCAAGAGATAAAGGCAACTACGCTCTTATTATACATAAGCGCCTATAATCAAGTAAATAATACGTCGGACAGGAGCGGCAGAGCATGTGTGATTGTCTGTTGTTATCCCCAGCGTTAATTGAAATGAACCGCACCATGCGTTATGCTGGTATGCCGTGTCCTTGACGTAACTTAGCACAAGGATATTGAAATAATATAAATCTAGTACACTTTGAGACACGGAGCAACCGTGCTCTTAAAGAAATTAGTCATCCATCCTGAACGAGCAATTAACATGGCGGAAGTGGCATAGCTAGTTGTAGAAGCTTGTGTACTTTATCCCAATGCTAATACACACGCGGTATGTTTAGAGATACAGAACAACCGCGCTTTCAAAACAGTTGGTGAACCATTCCATGCGAACACATTACCTGGCGAAAAGAGCATAACTAATTGTGCGCATTCCTAAACACTTACCTCAATTCCTCGCCGATCTCCGTTGAAAACCGTCTCCCCCGTCTCTACCGTCGCGATAACCAAATTGCTACAATACTGCATTTAAATGGAGCCGTAAAGGAACGCAGGAGGTCACGAAACAAGGTGCCTCAACAATAAAAAACAGACTTAGCATTTTGCTCGATGGGGTGGCCATCTTGTAAAGGCATCCAAAGAGTAAAGAGGTAACAAACCAACAGTCCCAAGCGAATTATCGTTGTGAATGAACACTGAATAACGTTGCCGAATGTAAATGTTGATCAAATATAAATAAAAATGGATGCAGTGTGTTAGTATTTATAACACCCAAGAGAAAGAAAGAGAGACCGTATTATCATTTAGGTCAGTTATATTACCCCCTGAGAGAATACAGCCGGAATAATGAAGTGGCCATCTTAGAGGGGCACGCATAGTGAGCAAGAGAATAAGACGAACATTCCCATATAAAACATTAGAGTGAAAGGGCAAAAGAGTAGAGTTATTGAACACACATACAGTTTGAATAAAGATAATTACAAAACGCCATAATAAGTACAATTACTTGCAAAACCTAATAGTAATGCATTGTAATTCATGGACACCATATATGACTGGACATTCATTTAAAAAACGTGACCATCAGGAACCATCAGGGACAAATAAATAGAAAGATGGACATATAGAACATGTAAATACAAATCATGCCACACATATTCTAATTTCTTACACATTTCTAGTTAGCATTGGAATGTTTACTTTACACGGACTCAGTTATAGTCATAGAGTACAGTTTATGACAATGACATATGTCGAAATATTGCGATCCCTCAAGAGGCGTTTCACCAAACAGAACTAGGAGACAGACAAAGTATGGACATGTATGCCTCTTCCTTAACACCTCACTCAAGTTACTGGGACTAATCTATCAAACATTGAACTTGTGTTTCTAGCTGATGGAAAGCTCTAACACGTCAGTTCTAAAAAATGTATTCAGACAGAAACACATGTAATTCTTTATCGGTATTTAAACCCATCTCCACAGCTCTCAATTTTAGAATCCATTGTGTCTCTGTTCTTCGTAGAGTCAATAATCTGTCTCCCCCTCTAGGCTGACACTGTACTTGTACAATACCATGGAATCTGATTCCGGTCATGTTCATCGAAGAGTGTGTGTTGTTAAAGTGTACAGCAAAGGGGTAATCAGAGTTGTTATTTCGAATCGCCCTTATGTGTTCTTGGATTCTCTATGTTTAGAGGGCGTAGGGTACTTCCTATGTAGATTAGTCCACAGTGGCAAATAATACAGTAAACTACAAACCTGGTGTTGCAGTTTATGAAGTCCCGTATACAGTGTTATACTGAAACTCCGTTAGTTTGTTGAGTGCATACGGACAGACATTACATTGTGCACATTTATAGAAACCACATGGCCTGGTAGGTAACCAGGTGGTGTTGTGTCTAATTGGAGGCAGATAACTTGGACACAGAATCTCCCGTAATGTAGTTCCCCTTCTATGTGCCACCAAGGGTTTCTTGGGAATGTATTTCTCCAATGATTTATCTAATTGGAGTAGATACCAATGTTTGTGTAGAATCTTCTAGATTGAATGACTCTGAGTATTATACCCAATGATGAAAGCTAATTTATTTTCCTTGCCTTTCCTAGAAGTCTTTTTCTTGTTGTACAGTAAAGACTGCCTTGATGTATTAAGGATTTTCTTTTTAGAGATGTGAAGGACTGTTTGTGAGTGGCCCCTATGGATAAAACGTTCCTCCAATTTACTCAGTTCTGTAAGGAAGACAGTGTCTTCACTACAGTTCCTCCTAATCCATGTCATCTCTCCCAGTGGGATGGCATTTATTTGTGAACTGGGGTGCGCACTGGAGTTGTGTAGTACTGAATTGCAAGCCGTCGATTTTCTGAAAAGTCTGGACATGATTCTGTTTTCTCTGACATATATTAATACGTCTAAGAAATCAATCTCTAGTTTGTTTGTTTTGTGAGTAAAGCGTAGATTGTAGGAGTTGTTGTTAAGATGTTCTAACAACTTCGACAGACATGCCTCATTCCCTGACCAAATAAGAAAAATATCATCGATATACCGTGCCCAATAGATGATATGCTCGATGACGTCTGGAGGGGCAGCCTTCCACAGATGTTTCTGTTCGAAATTACCCATGTAGAGGTTTGCGTAAGAGGGTGAAAACTTCAAACCCATTGCGACTCCCACTGCCTGTCTGTACCCATTCCCCTGGTGTAGGAACATGTTTTCTAGTGTCAGGCGGGTAAGGTCTAAGAGCATCTGGGTATGCTCAAACAAAGTTGCATCTCTCTGGGATAATGTGTCACCTAAAGCTTGTAATCCCTTCTCTAATGGTATACATGTATAGAGGGAGCAAACTTCCAATGTGACAAAAGAAAATTCTATAGTCCATTCAAAATCTTCCAGTTTGTTCAAAAGGTCTCCTGTATCTCTGAGGTAGGAAGGGAGATTATGAACTAGCGGCTGCAGATATACATCTATATATTCCGATATATGTTCAGTTGGAGACCCAAAACCGGAAATTATCGGTCTTCCTTGTGGGAAAGTACTGGGTTTGTGAATCTTCGGTAAAATGTATAGGCATGGTGCCCTAGGTGAAGAGTTGAACATGTATTTGTACTCAATGTCCATGATGAGCCCTTGTTCTCTCAACATGGTTAACTTATACTCTATGAGTTTGGTAATTTCACTGAGTGGGTTGCTAGTTAGTCTGATGTACGCCTGACCATCCAAGAGTTGCCTCTCAATTTCTTGAATATAGTCTGTGTTTCGCATTACCACTATATTCCCGCCTCTGTGTGCCTCTTTTATGACATTCCCTGACTTGTTTGCTAACGATTTCAGAGCCAGATTTTCTTTCTTTGTCAGATTGAATTTAGAATACTGTGGACTGTTGGTAAGATTGTCCTCTAGCCTGTGTAAGTCATGTGTAACTGCTTTGTAAAATGCATCTACCAGATTGTCTGGTGGTAGGGGAGGTATGAACATTGATTTGTGTTTTAGGCCACTGTCTAGATTCAAATTAGGTACAATATCCAAATCAGATAGGATATCTAGGATAGAAGGCGGAGTATTAGAACGGTCATCCAAAGATAACAGTAGATGCAGATCCTGAAGTTCCTTAATGGTTTTATTACAAGGTAATGTCATAGGATTGACAGAATATACAGGTACAGGTTTCTCATCAAAGAATTTCTTCAATTTCATACGACGGATGAATTTAAACTAGTCAATATGAACACGTGTAAAGTCTGGTAGTATAGTCGGACAGAAACCTAGTCCTTTACTCAACACATAAGTATCACATTGTGAAAGTTCAAGGTCAGACAGGTTAACAATTGTTACATTCTCTTTAGACATGGTACATATATCATTTCCACTAGCCTGTTCCATGTTTGTGGTCTGACTCAATTCTGCTGGTTGCGGGAGACTGATCTCGTGGTCGCACCTTCTCTTGAATTTGCTGCGGTGTCGCCCCCTCCTAGTTTTTTTGTATTTAGTTTGTTGTAGTTGGTCCTGGTTTCTTTTCTGAACCGTGCCATTTCTTCTAAAAAAAGCAGACAATGTGGCATTCTGTAGTAAGCCTGCATTCTCTACCTCGGGATCCCCCCGCCCGTGCTGACTTCGCTGTGTATACTAGACACATCCGACTCACTGGTAGAAGCTATGACTACCGGAGTGTTGTCCTTGCCACTAGGAGCCACCTGACGTGACTTAACATCATCTAATTTCTTAGCAAAAGTGAAGACTCTGTTGTTCTTATAGTCATTATCATCCCTTTTGAGTTTTCTCATTTTCTTATCTTTTATGTACAATTGGTGCGCACTGAGCACCTCTTTTAGGATCTTATAATTTTTGTCAGTAGCTTCTTGTAAGTTGAGACTCTTAATTTCCGTCTCTAACTTCTCTATGTCACAGAGCAAGTTGTTACGTTTACATTCTGCGTGTCTAATCAGAATGTCCATCATGGTATATGATGAAGAAAAAATTAACTCCTCCCTCTTCTTCAATAAATCTGGATCCAAGTCCTCGAAGGTGGGAAAGATTATAATACGTAGACCACGTGGGACTTGTTTGATGTCAATGTATCTCTTCAGGATGGTGGAGTCCCACCACCTGGACAATTCTTGCTTTTTGAGATGTTCCAATTTTATAAATTTCAATTTCAGACCTTCTTGTTCTGTATTCGTATTACTCTTAATTATTTTCTCTGTGGAGCCTGTGAAAAGTTCCATGAGAAGTTGATCTCTCTCATCATCAAAGGAAGTCATGATCAACCGAAATGTTGTGTGTAACGCCACGTGACGTAATGTGCCAGGTAGCTAAAAGCCCCGAGTCTGAAGAATTGAGTGCAGACCACCACACAAGGTACATAGAACAGAAATAGGTAGTGGTGGATACAAGGGTCGCACCTCAAAATTACTGTATGTACGGGCTTACAGAATGAATTTAGATAGTAACCTCACATGAAAGAGTAGGATTGGTGCCACTCAGGGTAAAACACCCCACTACCTAAGGTGTAGAAAACACAAGAAACAGCAGTAACTTGTGAAAATGTTACAAACAAAGAAACCCTGGCACTCACAATACTTCAGATTATATTAATGACAGTAATCTGTCAGTCTAACCCAAAGAAATAAGAAGAAGGACAATTCCTCGTGACACAGGAAACACGGGAAGTGCATTTATCTAGACAATCATTGATTTATTTTATAAATGACAAAGTACCAAACTTAATACAAAAAGTTGCAAGGACTAGCACACATCAGTCTTGTTAATACAGTCAAACAATCTCTACAATGATGGGGATAGTAGTACAGTCCTTGTTGTAAAGAGCATGAAAAACAGCCAACACGCGTTTCGTCACCACCGTGTCTTTCTCAAGGCTGTGGAGACAATTGTAAAAATACATATAAGCATTTATTATATCCTAACAATGTATAATATATCCTATCCACATGGGACAGTGAAAAAGCAGGATATAACAGGAAAAGAAGGTCTAAAAGCATGCAAGAAGGTGCAGAAAAATGTGATATCCAGTCTAACCCAAAGGATTGACTGACCACAAATGGAAGAAACGCCCAATACCAACGGTCATGTAGACAAGGAAAGAAAGAACATATTGTGATATATTCCGATCCATTTGGTGCATAAGACAAGCAGAGAGTGGACGTGAAGATAGATTGACCATAGAACCACCGATGTGAAACAATACCAACATATATCCAAAAGAAGTAGATAAAGCTAATAACCTCGAAAATGTATAATTTATTCAGAGAAGTTGGACGGCTCGAAAGACGTGATAGAAATAAGTCTGTAGAATCAGCATACAAAGCTGAAAAAATAAGAGTAAGCGTTTAACAATAATCAAAAACACGGATCTAGATATTTTAGAAAGAAATTATAGTCACTAGCTCAAGTAAATGCTCACTTTATTAGTAGAGTCTAGGTCATCTTAGGTTTCCATTGCCGTAGATAACACATTAAATCATAACCTGAGAGGATCGTATTCATGAACTATCTGTTAATAAAGAAATTAATATAGTCTGAATTAAAATTCAGATTTTTCTTTTGACGTCCAAGTTCAAGATTGTGTAAATAATAGAAGCACATCGTGACTTACGTGTAAAAAGTATTCCTAGTAGAATGGAAGGTAATCAGTACGGCATCTGGGGCGCTATGATAAGTCCCTATGAACAAACAGTTATTGTTCAATAATTGAATAATTATCAATATTAAAAGCATTTATGACAAAAAAGTCCTAGTATTGTCGCGCTTACAAACAATCCGGACATAGTAACACACTTCTATAATAATTCTCTAGTGACCTCCCCAATGGTAAACATAGCTATGTTCATAACATAATAACTTGAATGTTACTACACTTGCAACCTATACCAAGATACACAGGCTGCTGCACTTTTAGTAGACTTAGGGGCATATTAGCAAGGGCTTATCGCCGCTTTAGCGGGAATTTTTTCCCGTTAAAGCGGCGATTATTTTACCGCCCGATTAGCAAGATGTCGCTAACCTACGTTAGCGACAGCTATCCGGCGATAGCTGGCCTTTTCACTATCGCCGTGCATGGCAGCGATAATTATTGCTAATGGCATGCAAAGTAGGCGTTCCCTCACAAAATTCCCAGAAAAAAGTCGCTAACACACCATCGCACTATTACCAATGATGTCCTGGACCTGCGAAGCGATAAAAACTCACGCTAAGGCCCCTTAGCTGGAGGAACATAAGAACTGAAAAAACAGTTCTAAACACTGAAAAACTGGTGATAAAAGGAGGCATATAAGGGAGACCAGCCCAGACACACAGCTGAAGACCCACAGACGCCATGGAGGCACTAATCATTCAGCTAGGATTCCCACGAAGGCAACAACCACCACCACCACTGCCACCTCCTCCAGGACCACCACCGAGGCAGCGCCAAAGACGACGACGGCCCCTGCGCAGACGTCTCAGCCTTGGTGACCTGACACCAGAGGAGGTCATTGCCCACTACAGGCTCAAAAGGACATCCATTGAACACATTCTGAACCTGATAGCCCACAGGCTGACGCCACTAACACAGCGGAGAACCAACATCCCTCCGCAGACAAAGCTGCTGGCCGTGCTGCATATGTTGGCCTCTGGGACTTTTCAACCAACAATGGCCAGAGTCGGAGGAGTCTCACAGGCATCCTTCTCAATCTTCCTCCCAACTGTCTTGGATGGCATACTCAGCCTGATACCCAAGCAACTTCACTTCCCTAACACTGTGCAGGAACAGCTTGAGACCAAGCAAGGATTCTACGCCATAGCCGGATTCCCACAAGTGTTGGGCGCAATAGACTGCACCCATGTCCGATTTGTGCCCCCTGCGGACAGTGCACACATATACCGCAACAGAAAGCACACCCACTCCATGAATGTGCAGGCAATAGTGGACCACCGCGGACTGTTCACCAATGTCGTAGCCAAGTTCCCAGGGAGTGTGCAGGATTCCTACATCTTTCAACAGTCCATCATAAACCAGCGCTTCCAGGATGGTACATACAGAAATGCAGTACTAGTTGGTAAGTACCAATGTAACACACCACATGCCTCAACATCACAGACATGCAAATAAGAAACGTGAGAATGTACATGTCACAATCACACATACAACATGTCAAACAACATCACCACATACCAGACACAATAACACCAGGAACTGTGGGAACTGTGGCTAGATATGTAGATCAACTTACTCAACGGCATAGCCCCTCTGCCACCCCTAAGCAAATGTGGGGAGAGGTGGGAACCATGTATGTGCGATGGAGGCACACGAATCATAAAGAAAGTAGGAACACAAGTCCCAGTGTGTAGTTGTTGTGCTGGACAGTCAGGACCAAGCTGACTGCAGATGTGCCCATGTTGGCATATAGTGTGTATATGTCGGCCAGCATGATGGCAATGACTGTGTGGAACACTGTTGCACACGACAATGTGGGGAGCCATCTGAAGGCTGCATGGAGGATACAGAGGCAGGCAAAGCAGCTGCAGGCCACTGTGTACAGCAGTAGGTACATGGAGATGGAGGTTCCAAATATGGGGCATAGGTACCTAAATTTGCGGTGGGGACATCTGAAGGCAATGGCCCACCAGATGATCCCACATGCTGAATGTTTAGTTACGAGGAGGAGGACCCATGTTTCCCCTGTGGATAGCAAGCCCCAGCTGTAGATCATCACTGTTGCAAATCACAGAAACCCACCTGGAAGACCTGTATGGTGTGTGGGCGTATTGTTGATGGTGAATATGAGCATCTAGTCCATGTGGGTGGTGCTGTTTACTAATATCCCAATGCCTGCACCAGCTCCACCACATGGGTCCACAGATGCATCAGCCAACTCTGATGTTGGTGCTGACCGAGGTTGCCTTTAGTGCCTGCCGTATGTAGCAGTTGCACAATGGGACAAGGGTGCATGCGCAGTTAGAGATACATGTATAGAAAACTGTGTACTTGTGACATAGCTGACGACTGCAGTGTTGTGGTTGTTGCTGTTGATGGTGGTGTGTAGCATCCCCTCGGTGACTGTGCATCACCAACTCAGTGGTGGCCTGCATGTAGGAAACGGTGGCTTGGGGTACAACAACAAGGTTGTGCATGCGTAAGTGGACAATACATGTGCGTTTAGTGTGGTCGATGAACTAGACGAAGTCCACACATGCAAAGAAGACGTCAAAGGCGTGCCCTGCCTTGTGGCTCAGTGTGGTGACGACCCTGGTCAGCCTGATGTCAGCAAACATTTCACCGAGTACAAGGTATGTTGAGCAGTCGTGGCATGTGAGTTGGAGGCTAAGCCAGGAATGAGCACGTAGTCCAGGGAGTGGATGGTGTTGCGTCTGATGATGTTGATGGTGTGGGTGAAGCGTTCCTGCCCTCAATGGGCCCTGCATGCGAGGGGGCACATAACTGTTGATGTGTGTCAGCTTGTGACAGGAAACAGCATGTGTTGTGCGTTGGTGCCGGCCGGGCAGCAGGGGCAGCAGCGGAACAGAATGTGAACTGTGTCTTGTGTGGCCTATTGCATCATAAATTTCACATGGCAATGACTGTGAGGAGGGTGGATTAGTGTCAGCGATAGACGGGAGAAGAGCCACTCATGCAACCGAGCAGCGCACACAATTGAATTGGCTTGGTGGAGGAAGTAACAACAGTGAGGCAATAGAAATTCAAAACATGCTTGTAAGCATACAGAAGCAACACATGGCTAACATGAGATACAACATAACATAAATGACACCCCACAAAACCATCTACACCAACAACACATCCAGCACAGCCAATGATGTATTCATCTTGCTCCCACATGTCACAGGGGACCAAGGATATGCACTATGCCCGTGGATAATGACACCCCTCCGAAACCCCACAACCCAAGCCCAGAGGCAGTATAATGCAGCACACAGACGCACCAGGTCCATTGTGGAGCGCACATTTGGCGTGCTAAAGTCACGTTTCCGTTGCCTGGACATCACAGGTGGAAGCCTGCTGTACAGCCCTGAAATGGTAAACAAAATTATCATGGCTTGTTGTGTTTTGCACAACATATGTGTGCGCACCAAAGCACCATAGATTCAAGTGCCTGCACCACCAGATGAAGACGAGGAAGATGATGAAGAAGAGGCAGGTGGCGCACACCCCACAGCAAATGCAGCTGGGACTGCCCGAAGGAACAGAATCATAAACAATTTCTTCAACTGAGCACGTCACATTGTGACAGTCCACCTCCAATGTATGTCATAGCAAATTTACCAATAACACGGTGTGTGGCAATAAAAATTCATACACACATACCCTGTCTGCATGTTTCTGTCCAGCATGGGTACATCACTCAGAAAAGTGTGACGTTGCTCAACATGTGCAAAGAAAAGAACACAACTCCATTGATGCTGGGAATGTCTCCTCAGTACAGAGATGCTTTGCAGTGTGTCAAGTGTGTAAGACTAGAGTCTTCATGGTGCAATGTAGGCTAGCCAATGTAAAAATGTTGCGTCTCCTAAGTGTAAATCTGCCTAAATAGGTTGTCGTCTGTGATGAATAGCCCAATTGTAGTCTGTTGTAATTGCTAAAAAAAGCTCATTAGGAGTGTGTACGTAGTGTGAAATCTCTAAAAAATTAGGCCATGAAATGGGGTATAAGATGCAAATAGTGCATGCAATGGGCTAAAAGATTAAGCTGTTGGTGTGCAATGGGGTAAGAGATGCTAGTTGTTCGCATGCAATGGGGTAAAAGATGCAAAGAGGGCATGCAATGTCCAAATAAATGCTAATAGGGCGTGCAATGGTGTAAAACCAGAAAATAGGTGGTGCAATGGGGCAAAATATGAATATAGGGCGTGCAGTGGGGTAAAATATGAAAATAGGGCGTGCAATGGGGCAAATCATGAAAATAGGGCGTGAAATGGGGCAAATTATGAAAATAGGGCGTGCAATGGGGTAAAATATGAAAATAGGGCGTGAAATGGGGCAAATCATGAAAATGGGGTGTGCAATGGGGTAAAATATGAAAATAGGGCATGCAATGGGGCAAATCATGAAAATAGGGCGTGAAATGGGGCAAATTATGAAAATAGGGCGTGCAATGGGGTAAAATATGAAAATAGGGCGTGAAATGGGGCAAATTATGAAAATGGGGTGTGCAATGGGGTAAAATATGAAAATAGGGCATGCAATGGGGTAAAATATGAAAATAGGGCGTGAAATGGGGTACAAAACACTTATCTGTGTGTCAGTAGCGAGTAGCCTGGAAGCCATGACCACGTCCAGATCAACAAGCTCAACAACAAGTATGTGGACCAGTACATTGACGAAGCAGACGCACCACAACCACCTCTGACACAACAAACAGAACGCCATCTCCAAATGGACACCAGGCATGGGTGAAGACACCTCCTCCACTCGGAAAGACAACCATTTGGGGCCCCACACAGACCCCTGGCTCCCTCACATCTAGGAGAGACCCACATCTACCATCGCACACAACCCACTATGCAACATTAACATCAGCTTAAACACATGCAGGTACCCAGACAACTGGAAGCGGACTGAAAGTGATGCCCCTATGTCAGTCAGTCAGAAATACTTTATTCGACAGCCAAGAGTCATAAAAGCATACAATATTATTAAAAGAAAATACACATTCCAGCCAAATACATAGCAATAAAATAGTCCCACATATCAATCACAATATTCATATCTAAAAACATTCATAAAAAAGAGCCAATATCATATAAAGTGCACTGTGCTTAAGCAATAGGTCAGATCCTTAATTAATATCACGTAAAAAAAAAAATATACCATAATAATCAGGAAGGGGAAAACACAATTGAGCCAACAGACACCACAACATTACTATTACGGGAGTAATCTGTTCCTATGTCTAATGGCCCCAGTTAAAAAACTTGCGACCCCGAGGCAAACCATGGGTGATGCCAGCATTTGTAAATAGAGCAGAGCTGCCCTCACTTGGACAAACTGGCATTCTCTAAGTAGAGGGAGGATATGCTGCCTAATCAGGGACTCATAGTAGGTACAGAAAAACATTAGGTGCAAGGTATCCTGTTCCGAGAAGTTATGACAGGGACAGGGTTTTAACAATTCAGATTTTGAATATCCTCTCGGGAATGACAGCAGCCAGGGAACCATATTTAAACGAAATCTTGTTAAAACAAAACGATGGTATGGTTTATTAACATAAGATAAATATGGTTGCAGTTGTGGGCCTAGGCTCAGAGTGACATACCTTCTCACCGAGGGCTTGCCTAGCTCAGCCTCCTCCCTAAGGCATTTCCGCCTATCCACAAACTGCCGTTTAAAATTTATGATCGCAGTCTTGCCCAAAAGCTTTGGGGTCAGAAACAAATCTGGGCACCCTAGACATTTTGTTTCTTCCTTTATATATTTAAGCCAAGGGATATGCTGGGCTCTCTCTAACGCCATACAATCCGAGATTATAAGTTGATTTAGATTCGGAGGGGGTTGAGTCCAGATTCTAAGCCATCATAGCAGGGGGGAAACTGCGATCTGGTCTACAATATACCCCATCCCCAGTTCTTCATGCAGACAGTAAACAGGAGTGGCTACAGGGACCCCAAGGAGTTTGCGCATAAAATTATTCTCTGCCACTTGTATTTCCTTTACATCTTTATAGCCCCAGATATCGCATCCATACATGGCCATAGGAATACATTTTGCAGTATAAACTTTCAAGAGTGCGGGCAGGGGTTTTGACCCTAATCTTTTTGCAAAATCCATAGTGGCCCCTGTTGCTCTTGCCAAAATGTTCTTTTTAAGTGTTCGTTGTGCTCCCCATGTACCTTGGTCATCAAAGAGTACCCCTAAGTATGGGAAAGTGGATACTTTGGTTAATTCGTCCCCATTACAGTAAAATTTAGCCTTGGCTGCCTTTCGTGGACTAATCGTCATTGCATGAGATTTCTTAAAATTCGCTACCAAATCTAATGAATTCATAAAATCTATAAAACAATTTAAAAGTTGTTGCAGGCCCCTTGCAGTTCTAGACAATAAGACCGCATCATCGGCATACAACAATGCGGGAATCAATTTAGCACCGGCCCTTGGCGTATCCTTACAGCATGATGTTAAAATGTCCCCCAGTTTGTTGATATATAGGGTGAATAGCAGGGGGCCAAAATGCACCCCTGCCGGACCCCCTTCCTACTGGCCAAGAATCTGTCAAGCTGCCATCTTCATTAAACCGTACCGCAGCCGTGGTGTTAACATGTGCAGTATGCAGGAAGGAAATCAATTCAGCCTCTAGCCCTATATCACGAAGGACCAACCACAGCTTAGACCTATTGACAAGGTCAAAAGCTGAGGTTAGATCCATAAAGGCCAGATGCAGGACACCTCCTTGGCGATGGTATATTTCCCGATCACCAAATGGAGATTCAGGCATTGGTCTATTGTCCCCTTTCCCTGTCTGAATCCATATTGGAGATCGGAAATAACATTAAAATGATCAAGCCAGACTGTGAGGCGATCCAGAACTACCTTGCCCATAATTTTAGACGCAGAATCTAAGAGCGAAATTGGCCTATAACAAGCCGGATCGTCAAGGAGGGCCTTTTTAAAAATGGGGACAATTACTGCCTTTGCCCAAGACGGGGGGAAACCATAAGCGCAGGCAGCATTAAAAACATGTGTTAGGATCCTGGCCCAGACTTTGGGGTCTGCCTTATAAAGGTCTGCCGGTATCCCGTCAGGGCCAGGGGCCTTTCCCCCCTATGTCATGTGTACCCCACGGGTGAGTAGCACACTCAAAGAATGCATGACTGAGTGTTGGCTCACTTGTGAGCTATGCTAATATGGTGTGACATGTGTAGAATATAGCCAGTTAGGGTGACATGTGTTGTGAAAAATCATTTGCATGGTGTAAAGTGAGTGACAACCAACTTCCACATATTGTTACAGTACTCTGACATGATTTTTGCACTAAGACAGTGCATCACTGTATTGATTTGCTGTTAGCGTGCAGATTTTGCCGCTAACACGACAAAGCGATAATATTTCTCTCTTTTTTCACACGCCCGATGTCTAAATACATCCCGCGACACTTTTCCACATTTAAAGGACACCCTTGCGACTCGTTGCATGCCGATTTTCGCCGCTAACTCAATAAGGACACCCTTGCGACTCTTTGCGTGCAGATTTTTGCCGCTAACTCAAAAACGGGCCGCAAACAGACAGGAAGTGATGTCTGCATGCTTCCTGTCTACTGGAGTAGTGTTCTGCTCTTTCACTTTCACTTTTGAGCACATTGCTGGTGAATGTTGAGAGTGCTGGAGGTGTGTTGGTGGTGTGTGCTGCAGTATAGAGTTTTCTGAGTGTTGCTGTGTCCTGTGTCTAGTCTCTGTGAAGTGTTGTGTACTTAGTAAGTGTGTTACATAGTCTCCTGTGCCATATTTTGTCGGGTGTCTGTCTTGGGGTAGTGTAATTTAATAGTTGTTGGGGTAAGTTAAGAGGGTTTTCTTTTTGTTCATTGGGGTCACAGGTGTTTAGGGCGATGCCGGCTGTGGGCAGGGAGGGCAGGATGTCCGAGGGGGTTCTGGGGGTTCCTGTGGCTAATTAAATATTATCTGCCACTGATGTTGGAGAGGGGAGGCCGTATCCTGCAGGGGTACAATGTGACAACGCGGAAGATCAGGTGGGAGCGTGTGCGGGTGCAAATGCTACGGTGCTCTGGAGTCGACCGCAGCGTGCGCCAATGGAAGCACTGATGGCAGGACATGCTGGCACGTGAGGCAGACCTCCTGGACTACGTGGGAGTAATGACAGGCCTACAGGGTGGTAAGTACAAAATCCACATCAATTTGCGTAGAGTGTGAGGAATGAAAATAACAACGTGTGGGCCACCGCTGACATGGTGAGAGATGGATGTTGTTTGAGGTGTGAGACTCAAAGCGTCTGTGCATATTGTTGGCACATCAGAGCTGAAACGATGCATCAGAATGTCAAGCATTTGTTGCAAGTCTGTGTCATCCACTGCGCTGTTCCAACACTCAGCACTGTTCTGCCATTGCAGGCACACAGTAAAATAATGTGCTTGCAGGCAGATCAATGTTTGTGACTGACATGTGTGAGAGTACATTAACTATCCATAGATTTGTCCATGTGAGCTGTGTGATGCTCAAAAGCTAGTGTCAATAAGCTGGCATCATGATTTGTGTCTTGTTGGCTACACTGCCCTTTGGACATAGTTTCTGCGTGGAAATGTATTTGATGGTGATAAATGGACTAAGGAAAGTGTACATCTCCAGATTGTCATAGACAAACAACCCCTGTGTAACAGTTTGCTGCAACCTGCAGCTACTGAATTGTAGAAAGTGCATGTAGAACATCATGATGCATGGAGTAATGGTGCCTTGTGGCTGACTGCCTCAACGATTATGGTCATGGAAGCAAGCATAGCAGTCTTGTCAGTACAAAAACTCAGCTGTCACAGGTCTGGTGTCAATGGCAATCAAAGTTGACACAATCATGTACTGTTTAGTCAACCTGCAATGCCACACTACTGTAATGTCGCGTATGCTGTCATGTAGATGATTGGTATGAGGAATACGACACATAGCAGGGCTCGAAAAATTCACTCGACCGCTCGCATTTGCGAGTCAGATTAATTCAGGACGAGCTATTTTTAGGTCCTACTCGCCCTTTTTGGCGAGTAGGAAGACAAACTGACACTTGACCTCTGCCACTGAAAGCAGAGGAAATGTGACAAGATAGCAAGATTTAAAGGCATCTTTATTGCTCAGAAAGTAAATGAGCAATAAAAATGCTTTTAAATCTTGTTAACTTGTCAGATTTCCTCAGCTTTTAGAGTCAGAGGTCAAGTGCATTTCAGTTAGGTCGAGGAGATTTTGTAGGTTACTAGACCTGCAGGTCTAGTGCATTTGTAATGATTTTTCGAGCCCTGCATATGATTTCCAGGCTGATACACATACACATTTCTTCACTTGTCTCACAGATGGACGTCCGCCAATCACACAGGGGGACATCAACAGCTTTGAGGACCCACACGCCACTGGTGAGTTTGAACTTAATTGACTAGCATGTTGCAGTGGCATGGATGTCTGATTCACATGATGTTCATTGCTGAATGACGTATGGGTGTGTATCACAGCTACCTTGCCTACAGTGTGACGATGTAGTGTGGAAGTCAGCAGCGTGCACCAATCGGTAAGTGACTCTGGACAAATGCATCTGTCTCACAGTTGTGACTTGCCCATCACCAGCCAGAAACACACATTGAAATTGAGGTGCTCATCCTCCAGCCAATACGCTCAGTCAACGTGAGTGTCATCAAAGTAGCGTCGTTAATAGGGGCCTAGCATCATGATCCAAGCAGCGTTAAGAAATTCCACGTGTATCAACGCTTACTTGTCAATGAGGTACACTGCCACGCTGTGTTGAGTGTGAATGGGGCGTGCATTGTGGCTTGTGTTTGGCGTAACACGGCAAAACCCATTGCATCAGAGGCTGGCCCCGAGTCCCAGGTGTGGAAATCATAGTTTGCAGCGCACAAATCTACAACAATCACCTCCCTGTAGTATTCTTGACTAATGAGCAGACATGCTTTTTGCTCCTCATGTATGATTTGTACCCGTGACCTGCTTTGTGCAGCCCACATGGGATTTGAACATTGACATGGTATGTATGAGCACAGCAGGGTGGCCCTTCCAGCACATACATTTACATACCTCATTCTTCCACAATGTATCTCTCATGTGTGCCGCACAAAGCGACACACATGAAAGTCACAAATTGTCATTTCAGGTCAGTTCATATGCCAGAAGTAAGTCCTCTCTACACATGAACAGACCTCCCTGCTCGCAGACGGCCTTGCACTCTGCTGCTAGATTGCCTGTGTTGGCATAGTCGTGATGAACCACACACGTGTTTGATGCCACACATGCCTGCACATGGGCAGTGTACCTGTCATGCAGGCATGTGTCACAGGACTGTGAGAGCCATTAATTTTTTTGACTGCTATTTTGTTTTCTTCACTGTGTGACTTCTCATTAGCTGTATTGTGCCTGCCTGGGGTTTGATCTCCTTATACTTGCCTCACTGTTGTTGGTCATCCAAACTTTGCTTCCCTACGTTTAGCCCGGCGTTTCACCCCCTTTCCCGCAGCCACTTTTACCCGTGAACCCTCCCATGATCGCCCAGCTCCCGCCTCCCAGCCACTCTTCCATCCCCCTCCCCCACATTATGGCGGCACAGCGCCGTTGTGCAGCGGTAACGAGCAGCGCACGCCTGAGGCAGGCCCGTCTGCGCCCGTCTGCAACCTGACCGCGGACAGTGCCATGAACCCTGGATCTCTGTGACTGCGCAGATACAACTCCTCCACACTCCAAGCACTCATAGCAGGAGGACACACACCGACTCCCAAAGAACCTCGCCAAACACAACCCATGGAGAGTTCCCGTGCAGACTCTGCCACAGATCTTCCAGCATCGACAATACCAACGCAAACGCCGGAGGACCGCCCGACGCACACGCGGCCGAATACCTGACTTGCATTATCACCAACGTGTGCTCCCTGCACAGACACGCCGTAGAGGTCATGGCCAACGTCGCCTTCTTCACCGAAAGGTGGAGCAACACCACCTCCGGCCCCGACATCGCCACTGGCCATCCCCGAGGCTACAAGATCCAGAGAAAGGACCACCCCCCCACCGGCCAGGAGGAGGACTCGCCATCACACACAAGAAGCCCCTCTGGCCATCCACATCCAGCACGATTGACCCCCACTCAAACACAGGACACCTCCACTTCCAGATCCAGACCAGCCCCAGGACCACGCTGTGCGGCACCCTCTTCAACAGACCACCGGGACCTCGCAACCAGGCCGCAACTACCATCGCCAAGCTCTCCGCACCCCATGCCATCTACTCCACAGACTACATTCTACTCGGGGACCTGAATGTACACCTCGACAACTGCCACGACACCAACGCCAGCACTCCCCTAGACAACCTTGCCAAACTTGGACTGAAAATGCTGGTCAATATGCCCACACACAAAGCTGGATACACCCTCCAGCCAATCTCTGCGGGAGGGACAAACATCCGTTTCAGCCACACCACCCAGCCCACCTGGACGGAACACCACTACGTCCATTTCACCTTCAACACCACCACCACATACAAGCCCCCACCGCTCCCACCACGAAAGAACTTGAGCAAGCTTGCAGAGCAACTCCTCAACACCACCCTCCCCCAAGACACCCCCAGCGCCACGACCGACAACAACACCGCTGCCAATGATTTGCACTGCAGGCTCTCCAGCTGCGCTGACAAGCTCAAACCCCTATGCCACCCTGCCAAACAACGCCCACTGAAGGCCGCCTGGTTCAACACAGAACCACAAGAAGCCAGAGGCTCCTGTAGACGACTAGGGAAACCTTGCAAAACAAGTAAAGCAAGGACAGTCGGATCAACCACAGGAGCGCCCTGAAGGAATACCACCAGCGCATAATGGACACCAAACTGACCTTCTTAACAGACGAAAGCCCGCCCAACACGAACAACACCAAGGAAGTGATCAACGCCATACATCAGTTTGCAAAAGCCCAAGGATCCTGCTCAGACCCACGCTATTCAACATCTACATGTCCAAGCTCACCGCCATCGTCAGACAGCATGGGCTCAGCATTGTATCCTACGCAGACGACCCCCAGCTCATCCTCTCACTCATTAAGGAGCCCGAAGACACCAAACTCTGTTTCCAGGAAGGAATGGGGAATGTAGCAGCCTGGATGTAAGACAGCTGTTTGAAACTCAACTCTGAGAAGAGCAAAGTCCTCATCCTTGGAACCTGCACCTCCGCCGCAAAAACACCTGGTGGCCCCCCGCCCTCGGAAACCCACCCACCCCCACTGACCACACACCACACCTCAGCATCATCCTCCACTCCTCCCTCTCCATGAACCGCAAGATCTACGCTGTTGCCTCCACCAGCTTCACCTGCCTACGCATCCTCCTAAAGCACTTCAAATGGAACCCCCCCGACTGTGGAAGGTCCGTCACCCACGCACTCATAACCAGCAGTCTCGCCGACGGCAAAGCACTATACGCTTGGAACAACTGAACCCCTCAACACAAGCTACAGAGCGTCCTGAACGCCGCAGCAAGACTCGTCCTCGGGACACCGCGTCACAAGCACAGTAAGCAACACCTACAAGACCTCCACTGGATCCCCGGCGAGAAGCGGGTTACCTTCAAACTCCTCACCCACACCTACAAACCACTCAACAATATTGGACCCACATACCACAACGAGAGAGTATCCTTCCACATACCCAAGTGGAACCTCGGCTACGCCAACCTCGCCCTGGCAGGGGTATTCCGCATCCGCAGAAACAGAACAGGAGGGTGTGCATTATCCTACACCACGGCCAAGACCTGGAACATTCTCCCAGTGAACATCATACGCTCCACAACCCTGCACATGTTCAGGACGGACCTCAAGACCTGGGTCTTCAACTGATCCGGTGCTGATCCCCCCCACCCGAGGGCCTTGGGACCCTCACAGGTAGGTAGTGCGCTTAATGAACCCCAGATTGATTGAGGATGAGGATGGTGCTACACACAGGGGGATGATGCTTACCTACTCAATATGCTTGTACATGTCACACTCTACCCGTGTATGTAATGGCACAATCATTGGGCACGGTCAAGCTAATTTGTGACTGACATTGCATGTACCATGTCATGCACTGTAATGTCAGTCTCCCCAGCATGTATTCACTGATCCATGCTTCTACATGCCATTGTCCAGGTCACTTGCTGACTTCATATGGTTACGCTGTGGTGTAGGCTAGCCTGTTAAGTTGGTCTTGTATTGCACAAGTGCACAGACAAGAATGTAAATGTGTACCAGACTCTTATTTGGCTTTGTGTATGTTTTACAGACAACATGACGCCAGGCCAGATCCATGCCTTTGAGGTGCGTAAGGAGCGTTACCGGCATGTGAAGAAGGTGGCATAGGGGTACCGCAACATGTCCAGGAGGTACCGTGACGAAGGTCGAAAGGGCACGTGGAAGGCGGTACAAGAGCATGCCACGGATGCCACACAGCCCCCCCCGGACCATCAGGCATCAGTGGTGTGTCCCAGTCACAACAGGTGGCACCTCCCCCTACCGCACCACCCCCAACCCAAGGTACTGTCACATCGGCAAATGGGGATCAGGTGGTCCATTTCACCTTGCGGGACCAGAGGACACTGTAGGACATTGTGGTTTCGCTGGCAGCAATACAGCAGCAAATCTCAGATGTGAACAGACGGGTCATGGACATTCACCAACACCTGGGACTGCCATGATGGGTGGACCTGCTGGACACCATTCCCCTCTCCTCCCTCCCCCCCATGTTCGCTACCTCGTTCATGTAGTGTTAGGTTAGTAAATTATTTGTTAGGTAGTGTAGTTTTAGTGTAGAATTTAGTTAGTGTTAGCTATTTAGGTAGGTATTAGATTTTAATTGTTCATCCATATTTGGGGATAAGTTTCCTTTTCCTTTGGGTGGGGGTTGATGTTTTTACTGTTCATAAAAAAATATTAAAAACAAAAACCAAAAAAAGATATCTTTGTGTAGGTTACATGTGTAGTTAGTTTATGTATAGCTTAGATGTCTTAGTCCCGTCTTGTGATGTGCCTTAAGGGTGGGAGGGGGGTTGATGTCTAGGATGTGTTGTTGTGTGTTTAGGATTAGTTAGGGTAGATAGTTTAGGGAAGTTAGATTTCATTAGTTAGATTAGATGTAAGTAGTGTTTTTTAGTGATAAGTGTAGGTTTAGATCACATGGTTATTTATACTGTTAAAATAAATATTTTGATACTTTTGATATCTGCTTGCACTTATGTCAGGGATGAGGTTGTGGAGTGTGGCTCATGCCATTGTATGCAACTTTTGCCATGACTGGACTATCCATTCAAATTGCTAAGTATGCTCTTGACATGTAAGCTGGCAGAATGGATTGTGTCCGAATACCTTAGATGTGAGCACACTGAGCTTGCATGGATGACAGGGAGTAAAATTGGGTTCACTTCCTAATATAGGGACAGTCGTCTGTTACGTTCAGCATCTACTGTGTGACTCACGGATTTGGACTGCACATGTAGCCCATTTTGCACTTCACCAAATAAGATGCCATGGCAAGTGAAAACAGTGAGCTACTGTTATCCATCATGGAGATGGAAGGATGCGCATGGTTCAAGAGATTCTGTCACACACCCGCATGTCAGATACTCCTGGCACAGAGTCCATCTACATTGCACAGACATAGCCACACTTGCTGCGTGGTGCCAGTGTGGCCGCTTCCTTTGCAAGATATGTTCCAATACATGTCCGGTCACTCTCAGGACCATCCATGATTTTTTAGTACTCTGTGTGCATTGTGTACAGGACATGGCACAGCAGTATCCTGAATCACAAAAGTATTCTGATAGTAAGTGTTGACTTCACAATTGACGTTACTCACAAGGTGATTGTGGGAGTAGTGTATTTTGCTCCACAGAGTTTACATCTCCTACATGGCTTAAGTGACTCACTAGACTAGTCAGGTTTAGACTTTCTCCAGTATGACGTTTGGGTGGCGGCACACTGTTCAGATGCACACAAGGGGGAAATGTTGCATAGCTCCCTGTAGTGCCAGTGTAATGGAGACCTGTTCCAGCTGTTACTTCTGCCATTGACTCATGCTGATGCCGCCCTTGAAATGTTGTCAGTGCATCTGACTGTATGCTGAGTGCAGTGCCACATACATCCCTACACACATTGCCCGATACACTCACAGTGGTCACAGCATGAGAGGGGTAATATTTGGGGTTACATTGTTTGGCAACAGGGACGGGCAGACTGACGGCTTGCACATCGGTGTGGGCCCCTATGTGCCACTCTACTTCATTGATGCAGACATTGTGGTTCCGTATGTGTATGGTGGACATGTGCCCTTCTGTGTCTTCATCAATGTGGATATGCTCTCCTGACTCTTGGAATGTGACGTGCAATGTGCACCATCCCAACAGGGTTTGTCCACCACGTCGTGTGTGAGTGGATGTGACACGACATATCAGTTTACAAGTGTTGAGGAGGACACAACCCGTGGCCAGCAACGGACTTGGACATTTAGAGATACATGACTTTACCAGATGGGAATTTGGGCTCGGTTGGTATGTTGCTATATCGTTGTATTAGTGCAATGGGGGCACCGCCAGTTCACACATACAGCCCCATCTCACTGCACTTCTGTATCAGGTTAAACATGTACATTGCTCGTATTTCCCTTGGTGTACCTTCTGGGTGAATCAGTGTCCAGACACTTTTTACATACTTCGATACTTGATTGTTCAAGAACCACACACATATGTGTGAGTAAATCCTTTTATTTACATTCAGGGGATGAATACTGGACCAGTGCTTGGCCATACATGCCCACATTGCATGGATGCCCGTTGGAGGGCCAGACAGAGTCATTTGATGGTAACAGGTCCAAGGGAAGAGGCATTGTTCAGTCCACAGGCTGATTGCAGTGGCATTGGCAAGGAAAAGAGTGATATGGCAGTCCATGTGGGGGTCCAAGGTGATTTCCGGGGACAGTGGAAGACAGTGCAAGATGTTTAGCCGTGGCATGATACTGAGCACGGCACCAAGGAGGAAACTGGCCTTTTGGCACAGATGGATGCTACCGCCTTCTCAGTAGCAAAAATGCACTATCATCCTCATCTCCATCATCTGATGTGTCATGTGCCTCACATGTGGGTGGTGGTATTGTGGGTGCAGCACTGTGAGGCACTGACACATCAGGTGGTGGAGCTGAGGATGTGGAGGCAGCAGCAGCAGGCATCTGCGCCAAACCTTGTGGCAGCAATGAGGCGATGAGCTGGTGCAGGGCATGATAGTTCCCAGCAACCTCACGCCTGTGGGTAGCCCTGGCAGCCATGTCTTGGGCCTGCACCCGCTCCATGCTCTCCATTATCCGACGGATGTTGGCCAGATCCTGGCTGACACTACTGGAGCCACTCTGAGCAGACAGTGATTGGTGTCTCTGAATCATGACTCAAGCAATGTCAGCCATGGACCGTTGGAGGGCATTGAAGGGGCTGTGGGTGTCCGTGATCTTCTGCATGTGGTCCCTGATGGGACTGAGACACCCACGTATGGCCTCAAGTTTGTCCGCCAGGTGCTCAAACCCCACCCGCACCTGTTCCGCCACCTTCCGCTGGAGCTCTACAACACGATACAAAAGGGGATGATGGACGGAACGCTTGGCCAATCAAACACTCACCCCAGTCACTGATCTGGTTTAATCCATCATCATTCTTTAGCTCACTCCACCACCCAGTTCAGACATGCTACATGCAAATCTGTCTGACCCTGTGCTCATGGGCAGTCCAGCCAGCTGCCAAGCCATGTCTTCCTGACCGAAACAAGCATCCTAGACCGGTTTCTGGCATTCTAGTCGCCATCAGCCAGGCTTGCTTGAATCCAGTGGCAAGTGAGCAAGGGACCCACTTCTGGGCATACCCCGCCAACTTAGGCGAACAAGTCGATACAAAAGGGGATGATGGACGGAACGCTTGAGCCAATCAAACACTCACTCCCAGTCAACTGATCTGGGTTTAATCCATCATCATTCTTTAGCTCACTCCACCACCCCAGTTCAGACATGGCCATATGCAAATCAGTCTGACCCTGTGCCTCATGGGAACATTCAGCCTGAACTGCCAAGCCATGTCTTCCTGGACCGGAAACAAGCATCCTAGGACCGGTTTCTGGCATTCCAGCCGTCATCAGCCAGGCTTGCTTGAATCCAGTGGCAAAGTGAGCAAGGGACCCACGTCTGGGCATACCCCTGCCAACTTAGGGCTGAACAAGCGATACAAAGGGGATGATGGACTGAACGTTTGAGCCAATCAAACACTCACCCCAGTTAACTGATCTGGGTTTAATCCATCATCATTCTTTAGCTGGGGGTGAGTGTTTGATTGGCTCAAACGTTCCGTCCATCATCCCCTTTTGTATCGCTTTGTTCGCCCTAAGTTGGCAGGGGTATGCCCAGACGTGGGTCCCTTGCTCACTTTGCCACTGGATTCAAGCAAGCCTGGCTGATGACGGCTGGAATGCCAGAAACCGGTCCCAGGATGCTTGTTTCCGGTCCAGGGAAGACATGGCTTGGCAGTTCGGGCTGGACTGTTCCCATGAGGCACAGGGTCAGACTGATTTGCATATGGCCATGTCTGAACTGGGGTGGTGGAGTGAGCTAAAGAATGATGATGGATTAAACCCAGATCAGTTGACTGGGGGTGAGTGTTTGATTGGCTCAAACGTTCCGTCCATCATCCCCTTTGTATCGCTTTGTTCGCCCTAAGTTGGCGGGGTATGCCCAGAAGTGGGTCCCTTGCTCACTTTGCCACTGTATTCAAGCAAGCCTGGCTGATGATGGCTGGAATGCCAGAAACCGGTCCTAGGATGCTTGTTTCCGGTCCAGGGAAGACATGGCTTGGCAGTTCGGGCTGGACTGTTCCCATGAGGCACAGGGTCAGACTGATTTGCATATGGCCATGTCTGAACTGGGGTGGTGGAGTGAGCTAAAGAATGATGATGGATTAAACCCAGATCAGTTGACTGGGGGTGAGTGTTTGATTGGCTCAAACGTTCCGTCCATCATCCCCTTTGTATCGCTTTGTTCGCCCTAAGTTGGCGGGGGTATGCCCAGACGTGGGTCCCTTGCTCACTTTGCCACTGGATTCAAGCAAGCCTGGCTGATGACGGCTGGAATGCCAGAAACCGGTCCTAGGATGCTTGTTTCCGGTCCAGGGAAGACATGGCTTGGCAGTTCGGGCTGGACTGTTCCCATGAGGCACAGGGTCAGACTGATTTGCATATGGCCATGTCTGAACTGGGGTGGTGGAGTGAGCTAAAGAATGATGATGGATTAAACCCAGATCAGTTGACTGGGGGTGAGTGTTTGATTGGCTCAAACGTTCAGTCCATCATCCCCTTTTGTATCGCGGAGCTCTACAACACGGCATTGGAAGGCCAGGGTTGTGGCCTCGGGGTCCTGGGAGGTAGCTGTGGCGGAAGGTGCCTGCTGCTGGCTGGTTTGTGCAGGGGGTGGGGTTGGTGCAATGCTGCTGGGTTGCCCTGCTCCTGGAGGTAAGGTGTTGATGCAGTCTAGCAGACGTTGCAGGGCTTCCTCATCGATGGTGTGGTAACCATCCTCGTCATCAGTGAAGGTTTGGCCAGGCTGCTGTCCAGGAGGTGCTGTCTCTCCCTCTGAAATGTGATAGGGGAGATACAGTTTAGCAGTGTTTGTCATGTACAATCGTGCTTTGGATGATTGGACTAGCAGACAGCAGGACAGTGTCAATTCATGCTGTGTTTGAGGAGATGCCTATTTGTTGCAGGATGGTTATGATATTGAGGACGTTGCGTACGTGAAGTTGTAGTAGTACATTATGAGCCCACAGGGCCATATCATCAAGAACGGCGCAAACATTATCGCCGCTTTAGCGGCAGTTTCCTGCGGCTAAAGCGGCGATAAGGGGCTTGATAATATGCCCTAGAGAATTCCAATAGAAGCCCAGGTTTGATGTCCTTCACACCAGAACCTGGGCTTCTATTGGAATTCTATAGCGCATATTATCAAGCCCCTTATCGCCGCTTTAGCGGCAGTTTCCTGCCGCTAATGCGGCGATAATTTCTTCGCCGTTCTTGCTAATATGGCCCCAGGTTCTGGTGTGAACTTGGCCTGCTATTGGAATTCTATGGGTCATATTCTCAAGCCCCTTAGCGCCGCTTTAGCGGCAGTTTCCTGCCGCTGAAGCGATGATGATGTTAGCGTCATTCTTGATCTTTTGGCCCTGTGTGTGGTGTAATGTGTTGTTTGAGGATGGTGATATGTCCCTATGCCACCATAGACAGGGGTATCCAGGACATGTTCCACAGTACATGTGGGTATGCACTTCAATTCATTTCATTGTACATGGGTGCCACTGGGCCCATCCACCCCCTTCTCCCTGTCCCTGGTTGATGCTCACCCTGGTGTTGTTGTGTCTCTTCACATTCAGCACTGTCCTGGCCCGCAACTCCAACAACAGTCTCCTCACTGATGACTCGGGACACCTGCTCCTCCAGCTCATCCAGCTCCTCCTGTGGAGCTGGACTGCCACCTCCAGTCAGACTCGCTGCTTTAAGGTTGGCTCCTAGTTTCTTCTTGGTTTTGCTCTTTGCATCATGCCAGCGCTTCTTGCACTCATCCACTGTCCTCCTCCTCTCTCCAATGGCATTCACCTTGGCCACAATGTCCTGCCACATATATTTTTTCCTTGCCAATGTCACTGTGGAGCTGACAAACAGTTCTTGTTGGTGTTGTGTCACCTCCGCAACCAGGACCTGGTTTTCCAGTGGGCAGAACTTAGGATTCCTCTTCCTTTTGGCCTTCACATGGGTCTTGGTCCTCCTGGGTATTTGGGGGGTTGTTTCTGGCCTCTGCACTGGTCCCAGCTTCTTCTTCCATTGCTCCTCTGGTATTTCCCCTTTTTTTTTTTTTTCCTGCTTGGCGGGCCTTTTATGGTGCATTTTTCCGCTGAACGTGTTAAATGCAAGCCTGGTGCCGATTAGCGTGAGAATTCTATCGCTGATTGGCCCATCGCGACTTTTTTCACGTTAACGTGCGTTTTTTTATCGCCGTTACGCTGAATCTATCGCCGTCCCTTTCCGCCGGAAAAGGTAGCTATCGCCTGTTAGCGATGTGTTGCTAATACGCCGCTAATGCGGCGATAGATTCTGGCGATAGGCGGCGATAAAAAAATTCACGCTAAATGGGGTTGGCGATAATTATCGCCTCTTCTTGCTAATATGCCCCTTAATGTCCAGTTTAAAATGAGCTTTATATGGAACGAAAGTGTTACAGCACACGTTAGTCGCCTATTATGCATAGGCAGCACTACATGTTACATTGACACGGATCTGCTTGTCACATTAGGAGTTGGATGTCATTAGATACATGGCACACTCAGAGACATGGAACCAACCGCGCTCTGTGTACAGATAATTGCCCGTGCATAAACCGAGAGGGTCATACTAATTGACAAGGAACAGATGTGCTCACCCGCTCTTTGGTTGCAGTTGGTTACCCATACTGAGAACTAATAGCATGTCAGGCAGTTGGTTGCCCGTACTGGAAACTAATAGCATGTCAGGCAAAAGGGGCATAGTAATGTACGAGGAGCAGGTGTGCTCACCTGCACTATGGTACAGTTGGTTGCCCATATTGATAACTAATAACATGTCCGGCGAGAGGGGCATGTTAATACACATGGAGTAAGTGCCAAGAGATAAAGGCAACTACGCTCTTATTATACATAAGCGCCTATAATCAAGTAAATAATACATCGGACAGGAGCGGCAGAGCATGTGTGATTGTCTATTGTTATCCCCAGCGTTAATTGAAATGAACCGCAACATGCGTTATGCTGGTATGCCGTGTCCTTGACGTAACTTAGCACAAGGATGTTGAAATAATATAAATCTAGTACGCTTTGAGACACGGAGCAACCGTGCTCTTAAAGAAATTAGTCATCCATCCTGAACGAGCAATTAACGTGGCGGAAGTGGCATAGCTAGTTGTAAAAGCTTCTGTACTCTATCCCAATGCTAATTTTTTTTTTTTTTTAAATATATTTATATAGCGCAACTAATACCCAGAGGCGTCTAGGCGCTTAACATCCAACCTCCTGCCAGCCATGAGGAACGAAGACTCAATATAAAAAGCGAAAAGGGAAAAAAGCAAGTCGCCGCGACTAGGCCTTAAAAAGCCAGGTCTTCAGACCCTTCCTGAAAGATATCAGGTCTGTTTTTCAGTGAGAGTGGCAATTGATTCCACAGTCTGGTAGTAATGTATAGAAAACCTTTGCCACCCCAGTTGGAAAGTCGTGCCTTGGGAACTTCCACCAGCAGGTGTGAAGAGGACCGCAGCATTCTGGAAGGTGTGTACCAGCGGAAGTGGTCAATCAGATATGCAGGGCCCTGGTTGTGCAGAGCCCTAAAGGCAATGCAGAGTGCCTTAAACTTGATCCTCTTTTCCACCGGGAGCCAGTGAAGAGAATTAAGGGCCGCCTTAGCAGAAGCATATTTTGGTAGTTTAAAGAGCAGACGGGCGGCTGACTTCTGTAAGACCTGCAGTTTGACAAGGAGGGCTTTGTAAATTCCGATCAGAAGGCCGTTGCAGTAGTCCAGCCTTGACAGAACTAATGCCGAAACCACTGTTTTCTGTAGGTCAGGTGGTATAAAGGGGAAGATTTTCCTCAGGATATTTAAGGTGTAGCAGATAGCTGAGGTGATTGCATTCACATGGTGGGGGAATGAGAAGGTGGTGTCAAAGATGACTCACAGGTTCCTTGCCTTGGGGACTGGAATGGGGAGGGGGCCAAGTTCAATAGGCCACCAGTCCGAGGACCAGAGGGAAACATCTCTGCCAAAAAGAAGAACCTCCGTCTTATTGGAGTTCAGTTTGAGACAGTTCTCTGACATCCGTCTACTCACCTGTCCCATACAAGCATGAAAGTTATGAATAGTGTTGCGGGAATCTCTGAGATGGACACTATGATCTGGGTGTCATCGGCATATGACACAATGGCAAATCCACGCGGTATGTTTAGAGATACAGAACAACCGCGCTTTCAAAACAGTTGGTGAACCAATCCATGCGAACACATTACGTGGCGAAAAGAGCATAACTAATTGTGCGCATTCCTAAACACTAACCTCATTTCCTCGTCGATCTCCGCTGAAAACCGTCTCCCCCCATCTCTGCCGTCGCGATAGACAAATTGCTACAATACTGCATTTAAATTGACCCGGAGCCGGAAAGGAACGCAGGAGGTCACGAAACAAGGTGCCTCAACAATAAAAAACGGACTTAGCATTTTGCTCGATGCGGTGGCCATCTTGTAAAGGCATCCAAAGAGTAAAGAGGTAACAAACCAACAGTCCCAAGCGAATTATCGTTGTGAATGAACACTGAATAACGTTGCCGAATGTAAATGTTGATCAAATATAAATAAAAATGGATGCAGTGTGTTTGTATTTATAACATCCAAGAGAAAGAAAGAGAGACCGTATTATCATTTAGGTCAGTTATATTACCCCCTGAGAGAATACAGCCGGAATAATGTAGTGGCCATCTTAGAGGGGCACCCATAGTGAGCAAGAGAATCAGACAAACATTCCCATATAAAAACATTAGAGTGAAAGGGCAAAAGAGTAGTGTTACTGAACACACATACAGTTTGAATAAAGATAATTACAAAATGCCATAATAAGTACAATTACTTGCAAAACCTAATAGTAATGCATTGTAATTCATGAACACCATATATGACTGGACAGTCATTTAAAAACGTGACCATCAGGGACAAATAAATAGAAAGATGAACATATAGAACATGTAAATACAAATCATGCCACACATATTCTAATTTCTTACACATTTCTAGTTAGCATTGGAATGTTTACTTTACACGGACTCAGTTATAGTCATAGAGTACAGTTTATGACAATGACATATGTCGAAATATTGCGATCCCTCAAGAAGCGTTTAACCAAACAGAACTAGGAGACAGACAAAGTATGGACATGAAGGCCTCTTCCTTAACACCGCACTCAAGTTACAGGGACTAATCTATCAAACATTGAACTTGTGTTTCTAGCAGATGGAAAGCTCTAACACGTCAGTTCTAAAACTTTTATTCAGACAGAAACACGTGTAATTCTTTATCGGTATTTAAACCCATCTCCACAGCTCTCAATTTTAGAATCCATTTTGTCTCTGTTCTTCGTAGAGTCAATAATCTGTCTCCCCCTCTAGGCTGACACTGTACTTGTACAATACCATGGAATCTGATTCCGGTCATGTTCAACGAAGAGTGTGTGTTGTTAAAGTGTACAGCAAAGGGGTAATCAGAGTTGTTATTTCGAATCGCCCTTATGTGTTCTTGGATTCTCTCTTTCAGATGGCGTAGGGTACTTCCTATGTAGATTAGTCCACAGTGGCAAATAATACAGTAAACTACAAACCTGGTGTTGCAGTTTATGAAGTCCCGTATACAGTGTTTGATCGGAGTGTTATACTGAAACTCCGTTAGTTTGTTGAGTGCATACGGACAGACATTACATTGTGCACATTTGTAGAAACCACATGGCCTAGTAGGTAACCAGGTGGTGTTGTGTCTAATTGGAGGCAGATAACTTGGACACAGAATCTCCCGTAATGTAGTTCCCCTTCTATGTGCCACCAGGGGTTTCTTGGGAATGTATTTCTCCAATGATTTATCTAATTGGAGTAGATACCATTGTTTGTGTAGAATCTTGTAGATTGAATGACTCTGAGTATTATACCCAGTGATGAAAGCTAATTTATTTTCCTTGCCTTTCCTAGAAGTCTTTTTCTTGTTGTACAGTAAAGACTGCCTTGATGTATTAAGGACTTTCTTTTTAGAGATGTCAAGGACTGTTTGTGAGTAGCCCCAATGGATAAAACGTTCCTCCAATTTACTCAGTTCTGTAAGGAAGACAGTGTCTTCACTACAGTTCCTCCTAATCCGTGCCATCTCTCCCAGTGGGATGGCATTTATTTGTGAACTGGGGTGCGCACTGGAGTTATGTAGTACTGAATTGCAAGCCTTCGATTTTCTGAAAAGTCTGGACATGATTCTGTTTTCTCTGACATATATTAATACGTCTAAGAAATCAATCTCTAGTTTGTTTGTTTTGTGAGTAAAGCGTAGATTGTAGGAGTTGTTGTTAAGATGTTCTAACAACTTCGACAGACATGCCTCATTCCCTGACCAAATAGGAATAATATCATCGATATACCGTGCCCAATAGATAATATGCTCGATGACTTCTGGAGGGGCAGCCTTCCACAGATGTTTCTGTTCGAAATTACCCATGTAGAGGTTCGCGTAAGAGGGTGAAAACTTCGAACCCATTGCGACCCCCACTGCCTGTCTGTACCAATTCCCCTGGTGTAGGAACATGTTTTCTAGTGTCAGGCGGGTAAGGTCTAAGAGCATCTGGGTATGCTCGAACAAAGTTGCATTTCTCTGGGATAATGTGTCACCTAAAGCTTGTAATCCCTTCTCTAATGGTATACATGTATAAAGGGAGCAAACATCCAATGTGACAAAAGAAAATTCTTTAGTCCATTCAATATCTTCCAGTTTGTTCAAAAGGTCTCCTGTATCTCTGAGGTAGGAAGGGAGATTATGAACTAGCGGCTGCAGATATACATCTATATATTCCGATATATGTTCAGTTGGAGACCCAATACCGGAAATTATAGGTCTTCCTTGTGGGAAAGTACTGGGTTTGTGAATCTTCGGTAAAATGTATAGGCATGGTGCCCTAGGTGAAGAGTTGAACATGTATTTGTACTCAATGTCCGTGATGAGCCCTTGTTCTCTCAACATGGTTAACTTATACTCTATGAGTTTGGTAATTTCACTGAGTGGGTTGCTAGTTATATATACAAATCCTCTGCACACGTTCAAAAGTAAATACATAAAGTTACATAAAATATCACAATGATGCTTGTCTTTATATTTTCAGATGTCTTTAATTCAAGATCTTTAAGCCTTCTTAGCCAACACGTGTTTCGTCGCTGTTACAGGGGATTACCCCGCGACTTCTTCAGGGCTAAGGTCAGTTTCAAGTAGTCTCTTAGTTCCAGACAATAAATAAATTATAAATTTTCGAGGTTATTAGCTTTATCCACTTCTTTTGCATATATGTTGGTATTGTTTCACATCGGTTGGTCTATGGTCAATCTATCTTCACGTCCACTCTCTGCTTGTCTTATGCACCAAATGGATCGGAATATCACAATATGTTCTTTCTTTCCTTGTCTACATGACCGTTGGTATTGGGCCTTTCTTCACTTTGTGGTCACAGTCAATCCTTTGGGTTAGACTGGATATGACATTTTTCTGCACCTTCTTGCATGGTTTTAGACCTTCTTTTCCTGTTATATCCTGTTTTTACACTGTCCCATGTGGATAGGATATATTATACATTGTTAGGATATAATAAATGCTTATATGTATTTTTACTAATGTCTCCACAGCCCTGAGAAAGTCACGGTGGTGACGAAACGCGTGTTGGCTGTTTTTCATGCTCTTTCCAACAAGGACTGGACTACTATCCCCATCATTGTAGAGATTTTTTGACTGTATCAACAAGACTGAAGTGTGCTAGTCCTTGTAACTTTTTGTATTAAATTTGGTACTTTGTCATTTATAAAATAAATCAATGATTGTCTAGATAAATGCACTTCCCGTGTTTCCTTTGTCACAAGGAATTTTCCTTCTTCTTCTTTCTTTGGGTAAGACTGACAGAATACTGTCATTAATATAATCTGAAATATTGTGAGTGCCAGGGTTTCTTTGTTTGTAACTTTTCCTAAGGTACCTGATATTTATCCACTGACACAGCTACAGGAAGCTGCAGTGGGTTTTGAGAATCCTGAAGTTGGGACAACCTTCACAGTCCCCAAAGGGATCCACTAGTGTTGCCCCACAGATATCAAAGCAAAGTCATACGAGCACTCCCAGACAGCAAGTAAGGGTGGGTGACTCTCAGTTTTCAGGACAATTAGAAACGCAGTTTACATTGCATTTAGATCCAGCTTCTCCCCAAGAGGGTAGAGGTGAAGAGCAGGGTCCAGGAGACAGTGACGATCAGTCGCATTTTTCATCAGCAATATTGCATCTATTACAGAAGAGAGATGCAACAGTAAGGGTAGTTAGGGATCAAATGTCTACCCTACAAAAGAGAGATGCAGATGATGCTAGATGGAATGACTGTGTAGAGAGGGCTGTAGTATGGCACAATGGCCAGTATCCCAAGGAAGAGATAAGGATTTTAGAAGGACTGAAGATAATCTACCACCTTGGCAGAAGGAGAGGGGAGTGTAATAGTTTCACCAGAGATCATTCAGGAATGGGTATCACGAAGGGAGGACAGAAGGGATGCGAGGGAAGCGAGGATAGAAGAATATTGTGATGATCTTTCAGGACAGAGTCAGGGAAGTTTTGGGAGGATGGCAAATAGAGTAGAGTCAATACATAGGCGTGTAGAAAACATGGATGAAATACTTAAATCTCCAGAGGCTAGGTGCTCAAGATATGACATTAACATTCAAGAAAGGCCCCTTATTGATTTTGAGCATACAAAAGGAGCAATGGTATGGCCTAATCGCACCAACACAAGAGGTGGAGAACAGGAATGATCTCTAGAACTAGGAAACTCCAAGCAACTGAGCTTGCGTAGCTGTGGTTTCAGGGAACACATGGCCAGCCAGACCCCAGGATGGGGTCTTGTGAAGTTATGGGAGGTATGACATTGCATGATAGACCAATGCAGCAGATGAGTATTAAATCAGTTTTACGTAGCACAGATCTCACCCCTAGTGAGATAGTTGCTGAAGGAGAAAACAGATGGTACAGTGTTGTAACCTATGTGGATTAGTTAGCAGGATGGGCTGAAGGTTTAGCCCCACGTATGAGCCCATGGCTACAGGAAGAATCTTTTGATCCACGTGACATGGCAAATGCTGAGGATTGCATTCTTTATGGTGAGGGAGATCCAGACTGGGATTATCCCTATATGCGGAAATGTTTCCGCATGTGCCAAACATTTGCAGGCAGCACAACCCCCAACATTCTGTCATCCTCATATATCAGAGGACCCTGATACGCAAGGGATCTGGGGCACCTCATTATGTTCCTTGGCCACAGATGGACAAGGCGAATCTCATAAAGTTATCACTGTCACTTACAGAGGGAGCAGGGAAATGGATTAGAACCTTTGAAAAGCAAACTAAAGGCATCACACTGGCAGTAGAGGAAATATAGAGTTTACTTAGCTCTCTCATAGGAGATGAGACAGGAAATGTTTTCCATGAGGCTGGAGTGAGGAATGTTACCCTCGCTGAAACTAGGTATGATGGTTCTCCATTCAATTTAGTTTGGACAGTAGTTTGGGATCAACTGAGGAAAATGTATTCTGACAGGCCAGACATTGGGTCTCCCATGGCTCAATCATTGCAGCCGAATGAGGACCCCGCTCAGTTTCTTAGCAGGATGAAGGCTAAATGGACTCAAGAAGTAGGTCAGTATTGGGAAGTAAAAGGGGGAAATGCTATGTTATTTTAGAATGTAGTGAAGAAGGGTTTACACTCTGATATACAGGACAATGTAGAGAATATACGGCCATTGGAAGCTACACCCTGGACAGAGATACAGGCACATATAATCCATTTTTGTAAGAAGAAGCAGCGGAAAGAAAGAAATAAGCAGGAGGTGACAAGAGAAAGCAGCAGCCAAGTTAGTGCAGCATAAGTTGGCAAAGAAAGGAGCAGTGGAAGGAGCTGTAGTAGCAGCCACTACTCAGATGACTGCAATGTCTGTGGGATCGGTCCCAGGGACCACCCAACAACAGTACTCACAACAACAGGATAATGTAAGGGCACAGGGAAGTAATAGAGGTGGACAAGGATGAAGAGGTAGGATAGGTCCTCAAATAATGGATCAAACATGTCACTATTGTCATAGATATGGACATTTCATTAAAGACTGCAGGACCAAGAGATGGGATTAATAAAATGGAAGGACAGGAGTTTACAATCAGCCAGGAAATACAGTAGTGTAGCCGCAGTCAAACCCACAAACAATATATATACCTCAGACGCCACCACAAAATCTGCAGCAACCAGCAATGCAGGAGTTACAACAAATGCCACCACAGCAAAGCTACCAAGCACCCCCAATGGTGATTTCACCCCAAAGTTAACAGGGGGGTGTGATTGTGAGAGGAGGAAATCCCTTCCAAACAAATTATGTGGGAGGATATATATACACAATGAAGGTGCCCACAGAGTAGTTCCATGTGCCCAGTATTGTCAGTGACGCACAGGCCAGATGAGTGAACCACTGTGACGGTAGCTATCAATAACAAGAGGTATGCATTCCTCAAAGATACAGGAGCAACCCAATCTTGTATTAGAGAGGGAGACTATCCAATTTCTAAGAGATCAATGGACACACAAGGATTCTCTGCGGCAGTAATGAGGGTTCCATGTACTAAACCAGTGGAAATAGGCGGTAGCTACATTGATTGCTGTTTACTGTTCTCTCCGGCTGCCCCAGGAAATATATTGGGGAGAGGTCTTATGGCCAAATTAAATTTGATTATTCATTTTGAGCCTGATGGAACTATGACCTGTTCTACCTCTGGAGTTCCACCTTCCAGGATAATGGCTGTAACAGTAGATTCTTCTACTGGAGAGCAAATCAGAACTCCACCCTCTGATATAGAAGCATTCGCTTCAGCAGTGTATACAATAAAAGCGGAAACACCAGAGTTAGTGGGAAGGGAGGTCCAGTTACCCAAAGAATTCTTTTGCCAGCGACAAGGGAAAGATTTCTGGATACCTGACAATGAACTGATATTGCAAATAGAGGCCTTAGAGGTAACACCAACCTATGGCACTGTGATAGCCAGTGAGCATAACCATGTCTTTTGGGCATGTGTTATATTCATTGAGCCAGGTAAAATGGTTAGCGAAATATTGGATGATCAACTGTTTGATGATGATTCTAAGAAAATAGTTGTAGTCTTTCAAGATGACATACTTTTGAGGACAGTATTGGAAGTTAGGATGCCCACACCAGGGAGAGCTTTTGATTCTGTTAGGGATGCAGATCTTTCCCAAATACCAGATACCTTCTGGGCTAAGGGTCCCCATGATGTAGACATTATTTGTACTGCTACACCATTCAGAATTACATTAAAGGAAGGTGCTATCTTATCTAGAGTGAGGAAGTATCCTCTTTCTGGAGAAGTAGATGAGGGCATTGCCCTTACTATACAGGCGTTGCTAGAGAAAGGAATTATTTACCTTGGAGTGTTTCCTTGTAATACCCCTATATACCTGGTTAAGAAATCTAACGGTAATGCTTGGGTATAGTTCGAGACCTTCACCTCTTGAATGATGTAGTAATACCAGAATTTCCAATTGTCCCCGACCCTTCCATGATTTTGACAAATATTCCTCTGGATGCTAAATATTTCTCCATTATAAATCTCAAGGATGCCTTTTTTAGAATCCTCTCAATCCAGACAATCATTATTTGACAGCGTTCTCCTATCGCGGGACTCAGTATTTGTAGTCTCGTTTACCTCAAGGGTATTGTGAGTTACCTAGCATTTTCAACAGAGTGGTAAAAAAAAATCTGTCTAACTTTCAGTGTGACAGTATATTGTTGCAGTATGTCGACTACATATTAGTTTGCAGTCCTACAGAGCAGCAGTGTAGGAATAAGCACAGAGAGGATACAAGGTAGAAAAAGATAAAGTTCAGTATTGTCAGGAGGAGGTCCATTACCCGAGATAATTACTGTCAGCTTCTGGTCGATGAGTAACTCCTGAAAGAGCAGCATCTATACGTCAAATGACTGAACTAGAAACTGTTAAGGGAATGCAGAAGTTTCTTGGCTTCTGTAATTATGTGAGCCAATGGGTCTCTGATTACAGCACTTTAATAGCACCTTTGCTGGCTTTAATTAAACAAGCAAAAGACAGAAATGATAAGATAACGTGGACACCAGAAATGAGGTAAACCTTCAAAGAATTGATGACTGAGATAAGAAATGCCAGTTTTGGGGACTCCCCATTACATCAAGGAGTTTGATCTCTTTTGTCATTGCAATGGTCAAGTGATAACAGCTGTCCTTGTGCAAAAATATCCTCTAGGACATAAACCCATTGCATATTGTAGTGGACAGTTGGATTCAGTGATGAGAGGGCATTATCCTTGCAAGCCTCTCGCCACTGCAACCTATGCAGTGTAGAAGAGCACCCTCATTGTTATGGGGGCACCTTTGACGCTCTATGCAGAACATGCAGTGTTTTCTTTCATTCAGAAGGCTAAGGCTACTCTAACTACACAGAGAGTGCCATGATATGAGGTGATACTGTCACTACCATCTTTGAAGGTTGTGAAGTGTAACACAGTGAATCATGCAACATTCTTTGTTCATCCTATATTAGACTCTGAGGATGATGCACATGACTTTGCAACGTATATCCCTAATGAAACTAGTCAAGCAACAGAGGATCCTATTCCAGGTAGTATTGTCTTTGTATTGTTGATGGTTCCTCTACTATTGACCAGGATACAGGAGTAAGACATACAGGTGCAACAGTAGTCAAGGCCCCACGGCATTATTCTTCATACACACTCCAGATAGTAGAGCAGTTAATACTACCCCACATTAGTCTGCATAAGCCTTGATAGCGGCTCTTAAGCAGGGAATAGGAAAAGTCATCACAATCTATTCAGATTCGGCTTTTGTGACTACCACTGTACATTCCAGTATTATGAGCTGGAGTAGGAGAGACTTCCTTAAGCCAGACAGAAGTCATGCTACGCATTGGAATCTTTTTAGAGGTTTTAATAGAAGCACTTGCATTACCACAGGCAATAGCAGTTGTGAAATGTGCAGCACATACAATTGGACAGGATTTTGTGTCACAGGGAAATGCAGATTGGGCAGCTAAAGATGCAGCTAGGCGCACACCCCCACCTGTGCCATCTGGTTCACAACATGTCCCTGTTTTGGTGGCCCAGACTGTCTCACTGTCTGAGCCTAAATCTGACACTATCACAGATAATGTCATACCTCGTTATGTTGAGGCAGCACATTTACATCTTCGAGAGTGGCAGGAAGCTGCTCCACTACATGAGAAACAGTGACTTAGTTTTAGACAAATATCTACAGGTAAACAAGTGATGCCTCAGGCTTTACTTATGATAGCTCTTGATCAATTATATTTACCAACCCACATTTCGAGAGATCATTTGTCTATGCAAATACAACAAGATTGGTTTATTCCAAACTTACATGATATGCTTACCATGTACCATCATAATTGTACTGTTTGTCAACAATTATCTCCCAATCCCACATTGAAGGTGATAAATTCTACCATTCCACGACCACAAGGTCCTTTTAAAGCTCTCCATATTGACTTTGTGGACATATTAGATAGGTGCAACAACTATTAGTATCTTATAAGTGTAGTTTGTCCTATTTCTCAATGGATGGAAGCAGGATTGTGCGTCCACTGTGATGCTAAGTCAGCTGATACTTTTCTGATTTGTGAGGTGTTCCCCACTGGGAATTTACAGAATGGATAAGATCTGACAACGGCACATACTTTGTTAAGGCAATTTTCACACATCTTATGAAAATGTTAAACCATAAACTATCTTCTGTTTATCATCCCCAAAGCATTGGCATTGTTGAACGCCTAAATGGCCTGTTGAATAATAAATTAGCAAGCTATGCACCACGTTGCATGAAAAGTATTTGTATTGCTTACCATTGGCACTCTCCTCCCTTAGGAACTCACCTAGTTCTGATCATCGCCTGACACCCCATCTGATAGTGATAGGGAGACTTATGAATATGCAGATACCTGCCACTAGAAGTAATGTGTAAGGAGAAAGGACAGCTGGAATCTTGAATAATGAATTGCATGTTTATCTCTCTGAATTAACCAAAGTTGCAAAGTTAATTTCTAAAAATGTAACCAAGGCAAAAAAGAAGCACACCACCGCTGAGGTTGAGCTCCCAGTTGTGCACATAGGCAATACAGTTTTTGTCAGAAATTTTGTCTGTAAATGGAGAGAGCCAAGGTTCGACGGGCCTTTCACAGTGACGATGGCCACCTTTACTGCCCTCAAGGTAGATGGCAGGAAGCATTGGATTCATCTATCAGGCATTCGAATAAACCCAGCATCACGTCAAAAATCATCAGGAATATAAATGGAACAAGAGGGGGGAAGAAGGTTGTGATCGCAAAAATGCCCTTTCCACCTTTGCCTATGGACAATGTTTTGAAATAGCGCACCAAAAGTTATGTATTCTTGGTTTTTTTTTGTCTTTTAATACTATCACTTTTACTGCTGCTCTTTTATAGTAATGTATATCTTAGCTCTAACATAACACACCTGCGAAGAGAACTCTCTACTCATGCTAATGTGTCCCATATTATCCATACCAGATTATTAGTTAATGTGTGGCATCAGCAAATGCCAGACATGGGTTCAGAAAGTACCAATGAATCATGTTTCGTTTACGCTTTCATTCCTCATGCCACAAGATCAGATTGTCTACATTTAACTGAAGAAGTATACCCAAGCACAGCTCTATGTCTTTTGCATCTTTATCTGTGTAGGATTAAGGACCGAACACAGCCAACACTTGTTAGGGAAGTACAGTTTCTAGTTAATGTCACAAAATATGACTCTTTAGCAGAAGTTTTATATATCCTTACAGATAGACAGGACATTAAGGATGAGATAGCACGAATGAAGAAAACAGATCGTCCTAACACTGCAGAATGGATACAAATGGTCTTAGGTTTAGGGTTTTTAGGAGTAACACACCCGCCCACTGAGTGTAATAGGTATTTAGTATATCCTTTACCCCCAGATTCTGTTCGTAGGCCAGGATTTAGAGTTACTGGATCAGTTTATGCCCATTTATTTTTATTTTTATTTATTTATTTTGGAGTTTTATATAGCGCTAGCCAGACCCAAAGGTATCGGAGCGCTTTACAACATTTGTCAGTGACAGTCGAGTATACAAAGAGTGGCACAGTAAACACAGTGTTCAAAGGTGGGTCATTGATCGGTATAAGTCATGTAGCATTCAAATGCAGAGCAGTAGTGTTGGTGGTAAAAGTAGGGGAGTACTGTGCGGGTCAAGAGGAAGATGTTGTAAGGAGTTGTTCTTTTCGTAGTGACTGGATCCTCGGTTGGTGGCGGATCATTATTATAGGTCCGTTGTCACTTCTTGAGGGCTCGATTGAGGAAGAGCACTTTGAGCTGGCTTTTGAATTCTTTGAAGGAAGGGTTAGTCCTGATATGTATAGGGATGGCATTCCAAATTCTGGGTGCATTTCCGGAGAAAGACCGAGATAAGGTCTTTTGTTTGCGGGTTTTCGGGGGGATGAGTAGCAGAGTGTTGGTGCTTCTGAGATTTCTTGTCTGTCCCGCTTTGTTGAGTTTGGCGGCTAGATAGGTGGGTTTACCAGTGTGTAGAGCTTTGTGGGTGAGACAGGCAGTTCTGAAGTTAGCCCGCATTTCTATTGGGAGCCACTTAAGCTCTTTGAGAGCCGGGGAGATGTGTTTGTATTTCTTTACTCCCGTCACCATTCTGGCTGCTGCATTTAGGGTTGATCTAAGAGGAGCAAGGTGTAGTTTAGCCGTGCCTGTGAGGGTGGCGTTCCCGTAGTCTAATCTGGATAGCACGAGTGATTGCGTGACTTGCTTAAGGTCATTAGGGGGGATGAAGGGTTTGATTTTGTTTAGTAGTTTTAAGTTGAAGAAGGTACATCTTGCGGTGTTCTTGATGTGTTTGACCATGTCAAGGTTGGGGTCAAGAGTGATTCCCAATGACTTCACGGAGTCTGCCGGGATGAGAGTGCAGTCGAGAGCATCCATAGCCTTTATCCATTCCGTGATTCGGGGGGTCTGTTCTTTGTTGGCTATGAGGAGGATTTCCGTTTTGTCTTGGTTGAGTTTCAGATGGTTTTGAGACAGCCATTTTTGGACTTCTATTAGGGTGTCATTGAGTCTTTGCATGTCCGCTATGGTGGAGGTTTCGAGGTAGATCTGGGTGTCATCGGCATAGAGGTGGAAGGGAATATTGGCTTTTTGAGGATGATGGTGAGTGGCTCCATGTAAATGTTGAACAGTGCGGGTGAGAGGACTGAACCTTGGGGAACGCCTCTGATTATGGGGTGTAGTTCGGACGTGAAGTTTCTGATTTTTATTCTTTGAGAGCGGTTTTGCAGGAAGGAGGTGAACCATTGTAAGACCACCCCTTCTGCTCCTACCCTTTCTCGGAGTACGTTGATGAGTAGTTTGTGGTCGACCGTGTCAAAGGCCGCCGAAAGGTCCAGGAGTATGAGTAGACAGCAGCGGTCCTTGTCCAGTGATTTGTGGACGTCGTCAATGACATTCAAGATGGCAGCCTCTGTGCTGCATCCTTTTCTAAAGCCCGATTGGTGAGGGTCGAGGAGGTCGTTGTTGTCCATGTGATGGGTGAGTTGACGGAGAACACATTTTTCTAGTAGTTTTGCTAGGAATGGGAGATTGGAGACAGGCCTGAAGTTGTTGAGATCGTTAGGGTCAGCACCTGCTTTTTTTAGTAATGGTGTTACCTGACCGATTTTGAGTCAGTCAGGCATGATTCCTGTTTCCAGGGAGCTATTTATAATCTCTGACCAGAGTGGGGCTAGGGAGAGTTTGAGGTTTTTTAGCCAGTTGGGCAGGGAGGGGGTCCTCAATGTGTGATGAGGGCTTGGATCCGGTGGTCAGTTCAATACTTTCAGTTACAGTGATGGGTTTGAAAGTTAACCAGTTGTTAGTGGATTGCCTGGGTGGGTTCATGTCTTCTTTATTGAGTAGCGGGCCCATGATCAATGACATTCTGATACTGAATTTTCCTGTAGTACCTACAGGAAAATTGTCTTTATGTGATGGTAAAGATATTACTCCGGATGAAGTAAAAAAGTGTGCGCGTATAGGGGATGATAATGTTGCGCATTACACTGGATAGATAGTACAGTAAGTCCTCAGACAGTCATGAGATTAACATCTGTTTCTTTATGCTTCAGAGAAATGGCACAGTTAATGTAGGCAGGAATATCAACTGCAATGCCACACTAGATAACGACGACATGCAGGAGGGCACCTCCAACTTCATGAACTATTATTGGCAGTGTGGAGAACTACTGTATGCTCAGTTGCCACGGAACTCGGGAGGCCTCTGCACATTGGTCACTTTGCACTCCCCTGTTTTGGTAATTCCTGGAGTCAATCTGTCAGCACTTCATGAACACCCCAAGAGCCGTCCAACGATTTTGTTACATCATCACTGAAGGAGAAGAACTGCGGAGTATTATGGCACTACCAATTGGAATAATGTCCTCCAAGAGTACCTGTTGTTTAATGATGCACAGTTGTTCTTTGAAAGTATTCAGGCATAGGCAACTGCTCGATGGCTACAGAAACCTCAGTGGGAACTCCTCAAGGCTATCAATACTATGAAAGATGGATTTAATGCCATAAAAGAAGAGCTGCGTGCCTTGAGAATGATGATAATGCAGCACTGTTACGTACTTGATCTTATGACAGCCATAGAAGGAGGGGTATGTGCAAAGATTGGGACTGCTTGCTGTACTTATGTCCCAGAAAATGATGCAGACAATGGAACTTTGTCAGGGGCTATACAAACTTTGCATAATCTACAGAAGAAAGTGGTAGATGAAGGAAGTGACCTAGATATGTGGCTAAGTGGGTGGTTTTCTTTACTACCATCCTAGATGTCAGGACTGTGGGGAGCAATGTTGCCAACTCTTGTGGCCACGTTGCTGATATATTTTGGTATTCAATTAATGTTAGCATGATGTAGGAGTTTCAGTACAAAGGCAGGAGGGATGTTTGCAGTTAGGACACCAACACGAGTAGTAGATGCTCAGGGCAATACATATCATCTAGTGCCAAGTGCAGACCCAGGATGAGAAGTTGAAATATCAACTAGTGCGGGGAATGTTGGAGAGAAAATAAAACACAAAGAGATTACGCTACAGCAGACACCAGTAGAAAATGATATAAAATTATACGTGGTGAAAGAGCAGTGCAGGCCCAAATCTCATGCTGATGCAAGAGCGGTGAAGAGTTCACTTGAAAATAGAGTGCATGACCCGCAAGGTCTTAGTCAATGAAAAACATGTGTTTGTAATCTTGAATAATTTATGGTCTCAGCACTAGCACGTATTCTGTGGTTCCAATACATTGAAAACATAATTAAAGAATAGGAGCAGAATATTGAATTAGCCAAAAGTACCAAGAATCTGATAAGAAGTCTTGGAAGCGGAATGATAAAACACACACGCAAATACACATACTTTCAAAAGAAGTAAATAAATGGTTTGTTAAGCATTGTTGAAATTACAATAAAGAATGTGTAGAAAACCGATTAAGAGGTTAGGGACACACGTGGCGAGCTGTTTTCTGTAACCAATATGTAACTGCTAAGTAACTTATTATTTGACCTTCTGTAAGAAGCATTGTTCATGTTGCTATTTAAGTGGCTGCCTGTGAAGCAGCAAATTGAGACTGGCTGTTTCCCTGTGTGGAGATAGCTGTTCTCCCTGCCATGGCAGTAAAGAGCTGTGTTTGCCTTGCTAAGAGGAGCCTTGTCTTTTTCTTTATTTTATTTTTTTATAAATCTTTTTATTAACAGCCCAACAAGCAGTACATCAGTGATATAAGGCATACAAGTGATATTTTGACCAGTTTGTTTACATTTTCTTTTAGTCATCATAGAGAATATTACCATAAGGATACAATCCATCATCTCACTCATGTGAAACTTTCTCACAGCCCTCGAAATACCCGCCACTGTTCCCAGATTTTCTCCCATTTTTAGGACATCCTCTATTTTGGTATATTGTACGTTTGGCTAGCTAACACCAATCCATATCTGCTTGCCAGTCTTGCACTCTTGGGAGTACCCTCGTCCCCCAGCACCTTGCCAGGTTGCGCTTTGCTACCACCCCGCCAGTGCCAGCCATATTTTGGTTATCTGGGCCCGTCATCCTCTCCGGCTATCCCCAATAGGAACGACCACAGCGCCAAAAAGATCCTCAGCCCGGTCACTTGTAAAATGATATCCCTGATTCTACCCCAATACTTCTGTGTTTCCTGACACTCCCAGAGGAGGTGATAGAATGTGCCATCTTGTCCACACCTCCTATGGCATAGGATGTGTCTTTCCTGCCCAGACAGCACAGCAGCCCACGGGAGCAGTATACTCTGTGCAGGACCTTCAGTTGAATCAAATGAAAATGGGAGCTTATAGCAACTTCTCTGGGGCTCTGAAGGGCCTCCACCCAGTCTGTATATTCTAATGTACCTATTTCACCCTCCCACATTGTTCGGAGTGGTCCCATGGGATCCGGGGCATTATTTACAATTTTTCTGTATATTAACGAGATAGCCTTCTCTTCCAGGGGTCTGTCAGCAATCTGTCCTCTAGAGGGGACGCCTCCACCAGTTCCTCACCTTCACTGATATGTACCTGCAGCGCATGACGCAGCTACAAGTAACGCAGCCACTCTCCCGGGCCCATTTCATACTCTTGTTGAAGGACCCGAAAAGTCACAAAGGCCCGGCCTCTCCAGACATCCCCCAATTTTTCAAGCCTTAGCATTTCCCATTCGTTGAAACCCTTTAGCCTGCTAACTTCAGCGAGTTGGTCACCTGCCCAGAGGGGGGTCATCGCCATCAGCTTGTCCCTCCAGCCCAGGAACTTCGCCGCTTCCCACCATATTTTGGCCACTATTTGCGTATGAACCGGTAGGCAGCAGATTCCCTTTTTGTCGTAAAGCAGAGAGCTGTATCCCCTCGTTTCCAGTCTTTTTCTTTATTTTAGTTACACCGCAACATTAGTCATTTTGATTTGCCTTTTCTCTGCCCTCGCCCATTCCAATACATCACGGTGCCACAGAGAGAGTTAGGGGGTACGGATACTCATTCATCCCTTTGCTACTCTTTCTCGCAAGAACCAGCGCCAGTCTAAGAAATTTAGCTGCATCTTTTTACCTTCTGCTCTGGGATTACTCCCAGTATGTCCTGGGTGAGTGTGTCATTTTTAATGTGTTTTATAGTAGAAAATGTCTGTGATTATAGAGTATTGATGAACAAGTTACTTACCTTCGGTAACGATATATCTGTAGGAGACATAGGTTAGTTATGGATTCCTCACCTTAGAATTACCCCCAGGCGTCAGACTGGATCCGGAGAATTTTTTCCTCAGCAGTACCTCTGAGCGTTGATAGGTGGCGCCAGTCGACTTCGCGTTCGTCGTTGGCATCGTGGTCGCCGGAATGACGTCGTGGTATCTACTTAGACGCTGCCCTTGCGCGCTGACGTCAGTTCTTTACACGGCATTCCACGCCAGAAGCGCAGAGCCATGCAAGACACTGACCACTGGTGCACAAAAACTAGGGCCCTGAAAGGGAGTCCCTTACCCTAGAAGTCAGTTCGCAGAACGGGGAGGATGGGTGGGGCGGTGAGGAATCCATAACTAACCTATGTCTCTTACAGATATATCATTACCGAAGGTAAGTAACTTGTTCATCTGAAAGAGACAGTTAGTTATGGATTCCTCACCTTAGAATAGATACCCCAGCAATACCAACCCCGGTGGTGGGACTGCGAACCAAGTTCACACCAAAAAGTCCTGGCCGAAGAAGCCGTCTCTCTGGACTTGGCTGTCCAGGCAATAGTGTTTGGTAAACATGTGCAGTTAAGCCCATGTAGATGCCTGGCAGATGTCAAGAAGGGGGAATCCACGTCCCAAAGCAGTAGTGGCTGCCGTTGCCCTGGTGGAATGGGCACTCAACCCTACCGGAGGTTCCTTTTTCGCTAAGAAATTGCAGATTTTGATGCAAAGAACGACCCATCGGGAGATGGTTCGTTTTTGCACGGCCCGACCTTTCATGGCGCCCACATAACCGACAAACAGCTGGTCATCCACCCGGAATTGTTTTGTGCGATCTAGATAGAACCAAAGCGCACGTTTTGGATCCAGACGGTGGAGCCTCTCTTCCTCTTTAGAAGGATGCGGAGGCAGGAAGAAGGTGGGCAAAGTGATGGTCTTTCCTATATGGAAAGAGGTAACCACTTTGGGAAGAAAAGAAGGCCTACTGCGGAGGACAACCTTGTCCGGATGAACAGCCAGGAAAGGAGACTTAGAAGAAAGCCCTGTAGCTCACTCACCCTGCAAGCAGAGGTGATTGCAACCAGAAAGGCAGTTTTGAGGGTTAAGAGTCTGAGAGGACAGTTATGTAGCGGCTCGAAAGGAGCACACATAAGATAAGTAAGAACCAGGTTCAAGTCCCACTGGGGCATCACGAAGGGAGTTGGAGGAAACAAGTGAGTAATGCCCTTAAGGAAGCGATTTACAATAGAGGACTTGAAAAGAGAGGGCTGGTCAGAGCAGAGCCCTGCTAGGCCAAAGAAAGAATGAAGAGAAGAACTTCAGAAAGGGGGCAGAAAGGGGATCCACAGCCTTTGCTGCGCACCATGCCACAAACTTGTTCCATCTACAGGCGTATACCGTTTTAGTGGAGGGACACCTGGCTGCCAAGATAACATCACAGACTTCCGGAGGAAGGTCGAAAGATATCAACTGTCGCCGCTCAATCTCCACGCAAGGAGGTGGAGGCTGGACAGGTTCGGGTGGAGGACCATCCCCTGCTGCTGCGACAGAAGATCCTCCTGAAGAGGCAGTCTGATCGGAGGATCGATGGCCATGTGTAAAAGCTCGGGATACCAGACTCTTCGTGCCCAATCCGGGGCCACAAGAATGACTTGGGCCCGGTCGCGCTTGATCTTCTTCAGCACTCTGGGCAGAAGTGGTATAGGCGGAAAGGCGTATAGAAGACCGCAACTCCACTCGCGATGAAAAGGGTCGCCTAGTGAGTGCCGCCTAGGAAATTACAACGCGCAGAACTGCTGACATTGCGCGTTCTCTTCGGTGCCGAATAGATCTAACCAAGGATCTCCCCACTGCTGAAAAAGACCTTGCACCACCTCCGAGTGAAGATGCCATTCGTGATCCATCATGCACCTGCGACTGAGTTCGTCCGCCCTGGCATTCAGAGAACCAGCCAGGTGTTGAACCACCAGGGATATGCCCTGATGTTCCAGCCATGTTCAAAGGCAGAGAGCCTCCTGACATAGGGTCCACAACCCCACCCCGCCCTGTTTGTTGCAGTACCACATGGCGGTGGTGTTGTCCGTGAACACCTGCACCACTCTTCCCCGGACAGAAGGGAGGAATGCCTTTAGTGCAAGACGAATCGCCCAAAGCTCCAGAAGGTTGATATGGAGCCCAGACTCCGCCGGAGACCAGAGGCCTCTGATCTCCGCCTCTCCCATGTGGCTGCCCCATCCCAGCAGTGATGCATCGGTCACCACTGTGAACTCTGGTTGGGGAAGGGAGAGGGATATGCCGTTGACCCAATCCCGGTTCGTTAGCCACCACTGCAGTTGGTGTGCAGTGCCCTCCGAGATCTGGATGCAATCGGAAAGATTCCCCTGATGCTGTGCCCACTGGAACTTCAGGTCCCACTGCAGAGCCCGCATATGCCACCTGGCATAGTCCACCAGCAGGATTCAGGAGGCCATAAGGCCCAGCAGCCGCAGGGTCATTCTGACCGAAACCCAGGATAGAGGCAGAAAGATAGGAATCATAGCCCGAATATCCCGGACTCGCTGCTCGGTAGGATAAGCCCGAAACTGCGCTGTGTCCAGAACTGCTCCGATGAAAAGGAGCTTCTGAGAGGGAATCGGGTGTGACATTGGCACATTGATGGTGAACCCCAGCGAATACAGGAGGTCGGCCGTAGGCTGGAGGTGGGAGACGACACTCTGGGGCGAGCCCGCCTTCAACAGCCAGTCGTCGAGATAGGGGATGACTGGAACCCCTGATCTGCACAGATGAGCCGCGACCACCGCCATCACTTTCGTGAACACCCAAGGGGTGCTGGTAAGGCCGAAGGGGAGCACGGTTAACTGAAAGTGCTCGTGGCCTACCATGAACCGTAGGTAACGCCGATGGGCCGGCAGGACGGGGATGTGAAAGTAAGCCTCCTGCAAGTCCAACGCTACCATCCAGTCTCCAGGGTCGAGAGCAGACAGGACCTGAGCAAGGGTCAGCATTTTTGAATTTCTCCTTCCGGAGGAAGCGATTGACGTTCCGAAGATCCAAGATAGGACGCAGGCCCTTGTCCTTCTTGGGTACCAGAAAGTAGTGGGAATAACAACCAAGACCTACTTCTGGGGCAGGAACGCGCTCCATGGCTCCCTTGGCCAAGAGAGCCGTAACTTCCTGTTGGAGAAGGGCCAAGTGATCCTCCGACATGCGATGGGTCTGAGGTGCCATGGATGGAGGGGTAGTCTCAAAGGGGAGGGAGTAGCCCCTTCGGACTATCTGCAAAACCCACCTGTCCGACGTGATGTTGAGCCAGTGGGGGAAGTGATGGCCGCCCACTGGCAAAGGATGGCCCTGAAAGGTCAGACTAGGAAGGTTTGGAGGCTGCTGCAGAGGGGGCGCTGGTGAACTGGCCCACCCGCTGGCCCCCAGACCCACGACGGTGGGTCCCACATCCCCGGCCTCACAGAGGCTGGACAGCTTGCGCGGGCCTGTGGCTCTGGGCGGAACATGGCGGGGCACCCCTTCCGTAGCCACGAAAGGGGCGAAAGGCAGACTGCGCTGGACGGGAGGTAGATGCGAGGCCTAAGGACCTGGCCGTAGCCCTGGACTCCTTAAAGCGCTCAAGCGCATTGTCCGCCTTGTCGCCAAACAAGCGACGGCCATCGAAGGGCATGTCCAAAAGGGTAGCTTGGACATCACCCAAGAAGCCAGTAGACCTCAACCAGGCATAGCGTCTAAGGCAGGGGTCTTCAAACTGTGGGGCGCGACCCCCAGGGGGGCCGTGGAGCGATGCAAAGGGGGTCGCGCCTTCCCAGTCACACTTCTGCCGAGGCCCAAGGGCTTCAGCCCCCCCTCTTCCCCCGTCCTGCGTCTCAGCCCGGGCTGCTGCAGTGCAACTCGAGCTGCTGGGGGCTCAGCTGGGCAGTGTCTGGAGTCTTATCTCCGGCACACCCGAGTTTTTCACAGGTCTTTAAAGACCATTTGCATGTTTACATGCCTTTGTAAACTGGCTTAGTTTTTTTCCTGGTTCCAGTACCCCATGGGCCCCCACTCTGCCTATTCCTTACATTTGTATTTTACATTTACTGCTGCAGTGTGAGAATGCATTTCATGAAAAGGAATATAAAGTAGGGTTGCCAAAAGAAAAATGCCTGCCGTGTTTTGTTTAAAGAGCCTGCAAAGACCTCCTCTTGACACTAAATAGATTTATAAATAAAAAAGTATGTATGCATTCGTTATGTGACTTTTCTGTCGTTGTTCTCTTTAATTATCAGTCATGGATCATTGAGGCAGCCCTAGAACACAATTAAAAGTGCTTTCTATTTATATTTGCTGTTCGAAGTATGCAAAGATAAGTGCTTAAAATACAGCTTTAGGTGACTGCTTATTTTTGTACCGACTGGGCCATTAAAATAATCTGCTGGCAACCATAACCATAGGACTGGAAGTTTGCTGCAGGATCAGCACATTATTTATTTCCTCCACCCTCGATTAATGTCATAATAGCAATAGTTTAACTTAGATCTTAAACCCAACGCCGCCGTCCATAACATGCTGAGTTACTTCAAGTGTCTGGGAATGTACTCTGCATTCAGACAACTCACTCGTCATTCTCGTCCTTCACTTTCACGCTCACCCTGCATTCACAGCGATCACAATGCACTCACACCATTCACCCGCTCACCCTGCACTCACAGTGATCACTCTGCACTCACAATGCACTTGCGCTGTTCATCCTATACCTCACCCTGCAGTCACACGAGTACACTACTCATCCTGCACTCATATGACACTTCACTCACCTGTCCCCCTCACTGCTCAATATGCAACTCACTCAAACAAGCCCATCAGTAATCATACACTCATTCGTCCCATTCTGAACTTGCATCCGCACCTAAATTCATAAGCCACCTCACTCACCCTGCAGTCACTCCTCTTACCCTACTCTCACACTGTTGCATCGCTCACCGTGCACTCACATGGGCACTCTTGTCACCCACACAGTGCAGAGGGTTAACGTTCCTGCTACAAAGAATATGTACCATGCAGATCACAGAAATGAGTGTGAGTAAACTATGAGTAGCGCTATAAAAAAATGAAATGTTTGTCAGAAAGGTGCTATTGAGAGATGAGGTGAATTGTTGGTGATTGGCAGTGAAGGAATTCATGGAGAAGGAGGAAACGGGGGTGGGGCACCAAAAAAGACTGTTGCACCGTGTGCGACTAGTGTTAGGACCAGCCCTGGCTGGGAGTGTTAAAGGTGAAGTGAGAGGTTGAATGGGGAGAGTTCAGAAGTTGTAAAAAGGGGTGAAATAAAATGGCCTGCAAAGTGAGAGAGGGATCCGGGGTTAGGAGAGGACCGAGGGATGGAAGGGAGGGGGTGAGAGGAAAGCTGCATGGGTAAACTGCTTAACTCTGCACAAAACCGCCAGGGTTTTAAGGGACCCCTGCTTCTCCCGGCCAGGGCCAAGTGAGCTTCTAATGTGGCAGCACGTATTCCTGCGGAGTGGAAGGCCCTTCACAAAGGTTGACTAGAAATCTTTCTGATGTTAATTGCTGTATTTTGGTTATACACTGGTACTGATGGGGTGAAATCTTTCCTCAGTGTTACTGTGTATGCGGCATCACATAACATCATTTACCTTTTCTTCCCACACAATTTAGTCAAGCCTGTCACGTAATTTGGTCCTCACCTGCCTCATAATTCCAGTAGCCCTGCCTACAGGTTTAGAAATTTTTGTCAGGAGGGGGTCCTTACGCCTCAAAATGTTAACAGGGGGGTCTCGGCATCCAAAAGTTTGAAGACCTCTGGTCTAAGGGCTACCGACGTGGAAATCGTCCTGCCTAGTGAGTCGGCGGTGTCCAGCCCACATCTGATGGCGAACTTCGCTGCGTCTCTCCCTTCGGCAAGTGCACGTAAGAGCACGGCCCGGGCCTCCTCCGGGCACTGTGGCAGCACCTGCGCACCCATGTCCCACACAGAGTGGGAATACCGGCACAATAGTCATGCGGTGTTCACCGACCGCAGTCCCAAGCTGGAGGAAGAAAACATCTTCTTCCCAAGGTGGTCCAGCTTCTTGGATTCCCTATCAGGTGGTGCGTTAGGGAATGCGCCCTTGGAAGTTGAGGCTTGGACTACCAAGCTCTCAGGGGTGGGGTTCCGGGGCCGGGCGGTGGCGTCGGGCAATCATCCTATCCTGTGTTGGGCTTGACCCAAGTGCCCAAAAGGATGTCTGTAAGGGCCTAATTGTACGGCAGCAGGGGCTCCGAAGAGGCCGCTGCCGGCTGAAGCACCTCGGTCAGGAGGTTAGTCCTGACCGCCACCATAGGAAGCTCATGGTTTAGGGCCTCGGCCACCCTACGCAACACCACTGCGTAAGATACACCCTCCTCAGTAGCCACGGTAGGAGGAGAAAGCATGCCAAGGTCTGGGAGGTGTCCAAGCCACTGGCATCACCCAACTCTTCTCTCCAGTCTGGTTCCACCAACTGGTCTGCAAGAGGGTCCACAGCCCCCTCCCAGTCCTCTTCACCCTCTCCTGGTAGCCACTCAGGGCGGTAGGAAACATCAGGGGAGAACAGGGGTACAAAAGTACCGGCCGGCGTCGGTCCCGACGTCGGACGATGTCAGTCCGGCTCCGTACCCTCATCGAGGGGGAGGCTGGGGCCGACGCCAGCTGGGGACACAACCGGCGTCGGAGGTGGCAGGGGTGTCGTCACTGGATTCGGCACCGGAGGAGGTGTAACAAGGTCGACCAGCGCCGATCCCGATCCAGGCCTGGATCCTTGGGGGCCCTGCGGCGCTGAAGCCGCCGGCATCGAAGGCCTAGAGCCCCCAACCGCGTCCACGGGGCCCGAGAGCACACCGGCGGAGTCGAGCTGCCCGAAGATGGAATGTAAGGCTTCGTAAAAGGTGCGAAGCTGGGCAGGGGTCACTACGGCTCCAGGAATGGGAGGGAAGGCCGGAGTTGACCCAACAGGCTCCGCAGGCAGAGCCGGACGACTACCTTCCGCTTCCCATGTCGCGTCAGCCGACAGACGGGGAACACGCGAAGAGCGATGATGCTTCTTCGCCTTCTTCTTGTGCTTCGACTTACCTGAAGACGAAGACTTCGATGACGAGTGGTGGTGGTGGCTTCGCGACCAGTCCCACAACCTTCCTCTCGACTGGGACCTCGAACGGCGTGGAGCGGACTGCCGGGCCTCGAGAAGCTTTCGGGACCGATCCCGCAAAGACTTTGGGTTCATGGCCCGGCAGTCGGAGCACGACTTCGGGTCGTGGTCGCGCTCCAGGCACCGAAGGCACACGAGGTGCGGGTCCATGACCAACATCAATTTGCGACAGGAGTCATAAGGCTTGAAGCCGGTCCGACATGACATCCCTCCGTGCACCAGGAGTCGATGGACTCAAAAAAGGTGTCGACAAAGTCGCAAAAACGGAGTCAAAAAGGTACCGCTCTCGCCGGATCTGCGCTGGCTGGCGCAGAAAAAGAAAGAACTGACGTCAGCACGGCGTCTAAGTAGATACCGCGACATCATTCCGGCGACCACAACGCCAATGGCCAACGACGAACGTGGAGTCGACCGACGCCACCTATCGACGCGCACAGGTATTGCTGAGGAAAAAACTCTCCGGATCCAGTCTGACGCCTGGGGGTAATTCTAAGGTGAGGAATCCATAACTAACTATCTCTTTCAGATTGTGTATATTACATTTTCACTATGTACTGCCTTGCTTAAAATGTTTAAGAATGTTTTGAAAATAGTAAATGTCACCCATTTTGTGTCCAATACCTTTCCAGAATTGGTATGGATTAGGGTAGGAATAGTAAATGTCACCCCTTTAGTGTCCAACACTTTCTCCAAATTGGTTTAGATTGGAGTAGGAATAGTAAATATCACCCCTTAGTGTCTAACTACTTCTCAAATTAGTATACATTGGAGTGAGAATACTAAATGTCACCCCCTTAAGTGTCCAACGCCTTCACCAAATTGGTTTATATTGGAGTGGGAATACTAAATGTCACCTCTTCAGTATCCAACACCTTCCCCAAATTCGTAAAGATTGGAGTGGTAATAGTAAATGTTACCCTTTTAGTGTCCAAAACCTTCTCCAAATTGGTATAAATTGGAGTAGGAATAATAAATGCCATCCATTTAGTGTCCAACACCTTTTCCAAATTGGATTAGATTGGAATGGGAATAGTAAATGTCACCCCTTTAGTGTCCCGCACCTTTCCCAAATTGGTTTATATTGGAGTCGGAATTGTAAATGTTATTACTTTAGTGTCCAACACTTTCTTTAAAATGTTTTATGTTGGAATGTGATTATTTAATTATATAATTTTAGTGTTAAACCCTTTGTTTCAAATTGTATTCGTATTTTAGAAGAAATAGTTTATTTCATTAGTTTTGTTGATGTTTAGAAATATAATAAAAAAGTAATTAGTTGTATGTTTGTATACACTTTTTTATAGAATAAAGACGTAACAGATTTAAAATTTGTTATTTGTTTTCAATTATTTAATGTATACTTTTCACATTTTTCAAAATATATATTTCAATTTCAAAATCTATTTTCATAAACAGATAAATAAATCATTTTTAATACATTTTTATTATTACATCAAATATGTAAATCATATTTAAATAGTATTGTATGTTGTACATTTTGTATTTTCTTTCCATTGTTTACAATTTTTTATGTTTTGCCTGCACAGCGCTTGTGAAATCTATTGTTTTTAATATAAATTTAAAAGGGGCTTACATCCGGACCCTTCTTTTTCTGGCCTTTCATTGGTTCCTGTGCTTGCCACATACTTTTCCTCCATTTCTATTGGCTATAGCATATTTTCCTGCATTTACCAATACTTGTCCCTCACCTGCTTCTCTTATCAGTTTCCCGTTGCCGAAATACTGTTAACATTCGCTTTGGTGGAACTATTTGTTCATAAGGTTTTGCCTCTTTCTGCTTTTTCCTCTTGCAGAAGATTTATATAGTACCACTTATCACCAGAAGAGATTAAGTGATATGCCCAGAATAACAGGATGTTGCTGCCGCCAAGGCTCGAACCGGGATCCCCTGCTCTCTCGAGTCAGCACTCTGGCCACTGTGCCACATCCTCCCCACTCTCGGGATGCTTGTAAGGGAGCTCTTTCCTTCATCCCAGATGGTGATTAATAGAAACAGCTTTATATTAATTACATAGGCGAAACCGATGCATTACCAGTGCTTGTTTAAAGTAGTTTTGACATCATTTTAACATAATTTTTTTCAGTATATATTAAATAAGTGTGCATATTTTATACTATTATTTAGTTTATACTTATTATTTAAAAAGTTTACAACATTTTTGACATGTTTTACATGTGTAATAATTGTTTACAGTTTTTAAAAACATATTTAACATTTTTACATTATTTGCCATTCATATCAAAGACAAGATAGTTTTCTTTTTTGGATTCATTTAGCAGCCATTTTGTTTTTTACTGCTGCCTTCTATTTTGTTGTCTATTTGTATCATTTTTTCTCTATTTTCCGGGATGTAGATCGAGGTAAGGTGCTGCTGTTTGTCGAAACAGGTAAATCCTTTTTAAAGGTGGTTTAAGCGTAATGATGGTAGGGGTTGTATGGTGGAGGTTTAGAGGTTAGTTATAGTGTTGTTTCTAGGTTTTTTGTACTTTTAATTGTATCAATAGTAGTATTTTTCACTAGTGCGTAGTTTTGAGTTTTCGTTCACTGTTTTAGTCATGTATCACTATGTTTTGTTATATTGTGTTCTGCTTCTTATTTTATGATGATTAAGTGTATTTTATATGTATTTTTGGGCTTGTAATGCGTTTTGCGGGTGGGTTTTCTTGTTTACTTTACAGGTTTTTGTCTACAAACGTGTCCTATAGGAATTGAGAGTAACTTTTTTTTTTTTTAAACACAAGTCAGTTTTGGTTTATAATAAACCAATATTTTTAAGTTGGATTTCCGATTTCTGGGGTTTCCAGGAACGTTTCTTTTTTATATAAACTTTTTCAGGTTTTTTATGGTTCTGACATACTTTGGATTGCTTCAAGGGATCCCAATTGGATTCATCTTCTTTTTGGATTTTTTTGGGGGCTATTTGTAAAATATTTTTGCATTTTTGCTGGATTATTATTTTTGACTACGCGCTACCGGGCAGTCTTGGAAGCCCCCATCAGCTCTGCAGCCAAAGTTTGAGGAGGCCCTGCTGGGGTGTGACTCAGTCCCCCAGCCTTCCCCCTGCTATCAGGAGGGGCCAGCATCGTCAGCGATACTAAAGCGCCACAGGTGTTCTGCGGCACCGGACGCGCTACTGGGCAGTCTTGGAAGCCCGCATCAGCTCTGCAGCCAGTTTGAGGAGTCCCTGCTGGGGTGGCACTCAGTCCCCCAGCATTCACCCTGCTACAAGGAGGGGCCAGCATTGTCAGTGCTACTAAAACACCACAGGTGTTCCGCTGCGCGGGACCGGGCGCGTGCCTGGGTGAATACCAGCCCAAGAGCGGGCCCGTCTGAGCCCATCAAGGCTGGGCTGGCCACCCCTCTTTCTCCTGGACTATCAAGATTTTTGGGGGGTAATTTTCTTCCTGTATTTGTGTAGAAGTATTCTGACCTAGCCCCATTACTATCTCTTTGTCCTTTTCTCAGGACTGTTTAGTGAAATATTGGGCGAGTATGGGCAAGAGGAAACTACAAGGCGCAGGTGTGGCAAAGTCTACCCCAATGGTTGCATGTACACTAGCCTCGGACACACCTCCCATCACCAATTACTTGTCAGCGGTTATGCTTGCGCTTACCACCGAAATAAGTTAGGTAGAGGAAAAATTCAACGCTGTTAGGAGGCGCTCTCTGTCCCTACCTGTTCCGCAAGTCCCAACTATCCAATTAATGACCACTGAGGGGGTGACTTCTCCACTTGGAAACTGGCCGAGCACTACTAGGCAGCTGGGGCTAGTGTCGCTAAGTAGGTCTCATACCTCTAGCCCAGTTGCGCTCAGAAATGGCAGTGACACTATGGCTAACATGCCAGATAACTCGCTGCGTGCACTTGGAGAGGCTGCAAATTCTCCTGGTAATTTTACGACACATTTAGCAGCCTCCGCTTCCTGCGCTAACTCCGATTCACCACCACCAAAGTGGAGCAAGTGTACAAATAAGCAGCTTCTCTCGAGGAAGAATTGTCAACAGCCTCAGAATCTGGATGTTTTAAGTGTCTCCTCGTCCAATATGGGTCCCCACGAAAAACTGATGGCACAGCTAGGTACCTTAATCCGGAAATGACGACCTTTTTAAGAGGATTGAACTAATAGTCCTAGCCCTTAAAAAGGATTTGTTTATAAAATTTTGAACAGTGCCTGGGAAAAAATAACCTCACTGTGTGACCAACAATTACCTGATTTTCAGAGAACCTGCCGCACTGGAAATGATCCTAGACCTCCTCCTCTCCAACCATCTGAGGCGTCTCACCTTACTTCTGATTCACAAACTAGGAGGCCAGCTGCCAACGCCAATACGTGCCTATCTTTGATCCTGCAGCTACTAACTTTAGCCATATTGGGTCTCAGCAACTGACCAGAGCAACACTTTCTGCTAGCAATAAGGGTCCTCCAGTAAGGCCAAAGACTACTTCATCAGTTCAACCCCAACCTCAACAGTTTCACTTTCACCTCCCCCTTTCACCTCCCACCATATGTTATTGTTTTGGACCATGTCCCTGTTCTTCGCAGTGGGGAGTTTGAATCGGAGGAAGCACTGAGGAATAAAGTTTTGTATTGGCTGAGTATGCATACCAGGATCTCTACGGACCTCTCACGTGAAATCCTCACAGTGAGGCGAGTGTCGGGTGTTGGCCTCCATCGAATATCAGCTGCTGAGTAATGTATTGTAATTAACTTTAGATCACCGGGATAAGTGAGGCAGCTCCTTTCTGCCTTAAGCTGCCCGGCAGACTCTAATCGTCTGATCAGAGCATTGCCATTGGGCCATTTCTGTCCACTTCCGGTGGGGTACGGGTAGGTTCTCAGAGGAATAACAAGGTTCTTTTTACTCCTACACCTCATTTTACCCCTCCCCAGCTGTCTATTACTAACCGTTTCTCTGCCTTATCTAATTTGGAGGAAAATGACTGACACTCCCTGAACACCACTAATTCCTGCAAACCTTGAACAAATACAACTCCATTAACCTCAGCACCTCTCCTAGTTTTCCATCCATCAGAGGTTATAGCAAATACCTCAGACTTTTGAATGTCTGCACCTAACTTAGATGCCTTAAGTGCCAAGGGTATAGTCGCTTCTTCACCCTGTAATGATGCTCCCCATTTCAAGTATTCACTTCGAATATCGCGGGGATACAGTCGAGACTTGACAATGTAGACTTGCTGAAACTCATCCGGGGTTATGAGTTAGTCTGCCTTCAAGAAACATGGGGGCATATGCACAAGCCCCTATCGCCACCACAACATCACCTATAGTAACGTTGTGGTGGCGATAGGGGCTGCGCCTTATGTACAAGGCAGCGTCAAGCCACTTAACGTGGCTTAACGCTGCCTTGTACATAAGGCCCCTTTCACACTATGGTTAGCGTGAAAGGGGCATGCAGTGGGTGTTGCGGTGGGCGTTCCACCTCAACACCCATTCATTTTGACGCTGCCCCCTATGTACAAGGGTGGCGTACATAGGAGGCAGCGCCAAAATTAAGACTGAGTAAAAACTGGTCTTAAAATGGCAAAACGAGGAGAAATGCATTATTTCTCCTCGTTTTTGCTTTTCCATGTGTGCTGCCTTGTGCAGCACACATGGAAAAAGCAAAATGCCATTGTTTGTTTATGTACAGGAAGGTGTCCCTTCCTGTACATAAACAAACTTTTTAAAAATGCCATTTTGTCACTTTCATGTGTGCTGCATGAAGCAGCACACATGAAAGTGACAGAATGGCATTTCTAGGATTGATTATGTGCAGGAAGGGACACCTTCCTACATATAAACAATCCTCCCCTGCACGCAGCACCCTTGCACTATGGTGCAAGGGTGCCTGCGTTGGCGCTAAGTTGCTAAACTTAGCGCCATCGCAAGGGGAAACGCAAGGCTGCACCACATTCTTGTAAATATGGTGCAGCCTTGCGTTTCAGAAGTGGCGGAGAGAGGCGTTAAGCCAGGAAGGCTAACGCCTCTCTCCTCCACTTCCTTGTACATATCCCCCATGGTGTCTAACAGACTTTCATATTAATGGGTTTCGTTCCTTCTGTAACCCCGCTCTGCCAGTCTCCTCGGGGAGAGCGAGGGGTGGCACAGCGATCCTGATTTGTCTTAATTGTAACAGGGCAAAGACTAATCTGTTAGATTCTATACCATGGTTTCAATTAATACTGTTATCCGGCCTAGAACCTGTTGATAGTTTGGTGAATAACTTTTATCATAATGTTTTCGACCAGAATAACACACATGCTATTGATATGCTTAGCAAGGCAATCCAGAAGAGAAATACTGCAGGATACGTTTCATGTATTTTATGGGTAGGGGATTTTAATGGTCCCCCCTGTGATTTCAGCAATGCAAGGGTGTGTGGTTTGGTAAATGAGGCTGTTCAACCTATAGCCCACTTTAGACACTCCCAGCAGGGTGATGCCTTAAATAACATTGCCTTCTCAAACGACTTAGGGGTATATTCTCAAGAACGTGTGATAACTACCGCAAGTTTAGCTTAACGCAACTTTTCACATCGCAGTCCATCGCGGGAAAACAACGGCGTGTTAACGTAGCATTCTCAACCTGGCGTCACCATGCGATAGTCCCACGATAACGCCTGAAATGACCGCGTTAAAAACAACGCCGAAAAAATGAGAAACACCAACGCAAATAAAGTTGCGATGAGGCCAACCACGAAAAAAAAAACTGCGACAGGCCTGCAATCCCCACGCGTCTGGCGGGAAAATGCACCATAAAAGCAGAACAAGAAAAACACACCATGAACAAATCAAACTGCGCAGCAACATGGATGCACCCGGAACGAGTGCCCAGGTCAACGCGAACCCCACAAGCCCCACAGACCACCAGCAATGAACCTCGGGGTCGGGGAAGGCCAAGGAGAAGAGGAAGAGGAAGACGAAGTGAAGTCCGCAGGAAAACCCGATCGTCGTCACGGAGGTGACAGAGCACCAACAACAACTGTCCGTCACCAACACTGTGTCATTGGCAATACAGACGGAAAAATGGCATCCCATCGTGAATGCAGTCCGAGTGCCGAGGAGGCCAAGATGCGCCAGCACGATGTGAAAAGCCAAACCAAGCAGAAACCCCCTGCCAACAGGAAGGCAGCAACGGCGAATGGAGGTGGGAGTCCTGCGTCACAGGAGGAGCTGGAGCAAATGGCGTCCACAGTCATCAGTGTGGAGACGGTGCAAGGAGTTGGGAGTCCTGACACTGCTCGACATGACCTGACACAACAGCAACAGGGTGAGTAACGAACAGGGACTGTGGGGACGGGCACAATGGCACACATGCACAACGACGTGTAGCACACCGCACACCCACAATAACCCTGGGTCATGTCCCTGATCCCCGTGGCACACTGCAGCACATATACAAACGTCAAGTAGGCCCCCGTTCACCATGTGTCCAAAGGGGTCCCACCCCACACATCACCAATTACACAACACACACATGCACCCGTGCGAAACACAGCAAAGATGCGTATGTGAGAGCCACACTGACAATGCAAGTGACACCACATGACCAGCAGCATGGCTGGAGTACAATCACCATGACACTGTGCACGCCACGAGACTGAGGTGGCTGAGTGTGGACCACATCCGGAAAGGAGCAGGTCACACTCTGACACATCCACCTGCACAAACAACCACTGACGTCAACAACACATCTGCAGACAAACAATGCACAAGAGTACAAAAACCGTCCAAGAGCACAAATGACCCAAGTCGCCAACATCTCAGAACCTCAAAAGCCCAAAAGCCAAAGGCACACCGCCTCCAAGGGATAAGGGGCAGCAAAATCACAGCTGCAGGTGCGAATCCCACACAAAGCAGCACACACACATAGCAATTACAGCACACCCACATGGACGACAATGTGGTACACAGCCCAACACCTACACTGCAGAACAGAGGACACAACTGGGTCCGCCTGTGCGTAGAAAAGGGCCAATTACATCTGACATAGCAGGAAACTGTGAGATGCAAATGTACGTGTACAACCTCACCTACGTCATGTAGTCCAAATGTCCACTGTCCCGCATCAAATAGTCCGCCCCTCCGAAACAGTCACAATGTACATTGTCATGAGGCCTGAATGTAAACTTGAACAATGCGGCAACATACATGCCAACACAATGTCAACAAGCATCTCCCATTCACATTGCAGAGGGACAAACAACACCTCCACCAGAGCAGACCAGACAACTCTACAGTGATGCTGAAGAGGACCACCACACTTCCGACACCTACGCACCACAACAGTCCATGGACATCTTAGGCAATCGACCTCCAGGAGCAGGGCAGCACCGCTGCATCGAGGATACCCCAACCCCTGCACAGACAACACAGCTGGACGCACCCACCACCCCGGCTGGCTCCCAGCAGCCCACCCAAGCACACATCGCATTCCAAGGCCAGGTGTCAGACTGCCAGAAGGGGGTGGCCGAACATGTGCGGGTGGGGTACTACCTCATGGAAGCCGAACCAGATCACATACGTGGGTGTCTAAGTCCCATCAGGGCCCACCAACACTCCCCAATGGAGACCCACACTGCGACAGAGACACATGCCTTTGCACATTTCCAGTACTGAACCACACCCAGGGCCACGGGATGATCATCCACACCCCCACGCCGGACTGGCGTACGCCGGCCCAGTTTACTCCTTTTACGTATTGAGTGGGGGATGACAAAGCTACATGTGCAATGTCCCACCCACTGCCTGCGGTAACATGGCTGCGTCCTCTGTACACGGCACAATGTAATGTTGTAGTGCCCGGGGCACAAATGCATACATCATGAGCACACGGACACACACAGATAGTTCGTTGAACTGGCCACGGGCACGTGCGCTCAACACCTTTATTGGCATGGTCACATGTACAGTGACGCATGTGCTGGATGTGTGTGGGGTGAGTGTAAGCCAGCCCTCATGGAGTCGTTGGTGCTGGCAACAACTTGAACAGTGATCACAATTGAAGCACTGTGAAGAATAATGGTGGTAGCCGGAGGGAGTACAGTGTTCACCCAACATGCAAGCAGAATGGTCCATGATTTGTGGTGCACTGAGTTAGTGGCACCTGAAGAGCTGAGCAGGGTATCAAGCTGATGATGGCCCCCACGACAGGTGTGAGCAACTCTGACAGTCTGGCAGTAAGACACTTCCGACTCTGGCACCTGTCGTTTGGAGTTGGTCCTGGCAGTGGTGGCGTGTGCATCCTGCGGTGATGCGATGTCCGGGCAGGTCAGGACTCGATTTGATGTGTGAGCCCAGGTGGACCACAATTGAGGCCGGAGGCAGCGGACAGCGCAGGGCCACAGACACATGGCGTTGATGACCCCCAGACCATCGACCCAGAGGCCATCCAACATGCCATCAGACTGGGGCCATGGTTTGAGCTGCACAGAGTTAGTGGCCCTGGATGCACTGCGGCCGGCACAGGCACACCGCCACGGGACTGTGACTTGCGGTGCAGTGAGATAGGGCCACGCGAGGTGAGCGGGTCCTCGTCGATGTCGAAGGTGAATGTAGCGGAGGTTTGCGGGGGACAGTGGAAGGTGTCCTCCAGGGCATGATGCAGAGGGCAGAAGCCGGCCGGAAGCGGCAAATGGAGGAGTGGAATGCTACAGCCTCGTTTTTGCCACAAAGTCAGTATCACCGACATGATGATGAAGACAACCCCCAGTCCATAGACTCAGTCGCCACCAAAGTTCAACCAGAAAGTGTCCATGGATGTCGGGGAACAGACTTAGTGGCACCGGAGCTGAAAGGGGATCCAGTCTGCGATGAGGCCAGTACAATGATATCAAGTCTGCCATCAATGAATCATGACTGAATTCCCAATGTGTGACCTACTCGACCGCAGTGTAGGCCGAAGGCGTAGTCATCAAGGGACCAAAGACACGTGTGGTTGGGATGCCATGCACATACTTTGTGTCACCACATCGAAGGGAGTATAGTGAGTTAAACTCAGCATTGATATGTGTACTCGGCCATTGTGTAATCAAGACTCAGTTCCGGATGTGTGACCTACTCGACCGCAGTGTAGGCCGAAGGCAGTATGCAGCAAGGGACCACAGACAGGTGTAGTTCGAATGCTATGCACAGAGTTGGTGGCACCACATCGAAGGGAGTACAGTGATATAAACTCAGCCATAAAGTGTGTACTCTGCCATTGCATAATCAAGACTCAGTTCCAAATGTGTGACCTACTTGGGCGTAGTGTAGGCATGAGGCAGCGGTGGAGTACGTCAACGAAAAAGGAAGGAAGCGGGCCTGTGTCGCGGAGGCCGTGATGGTCTGAGGAGGCTGCGAAGGTCGCGGGCCTCGGGCTTGGAGCTTGCGCCGGCACGTGGTGGGCCCTCTTTGGCACACGCCGGTGTCGGCAGGTGAGCAGTGAGGCCTGGCTGCGCAGGGGCGGGCATGACGGGTCCGGGGACCAGCGGCCCTGGGTGCAGCAGGCGCTCAGGATCGCAGGCCACACCGCTCATGGTGACGGCGTCGTCCTCGTGGCGGGGTGGGAGGCGCCGCCCTGGCAGACGCGTTGGGCATTCCGGAAGAGAACAACGCCCAGTGCTACGTGCTTTTTATTCACACCCCTGCGCTGGCCTGGCGTCCTCCGGGCCAGCCCACTCCGCACACGCTTACAGGGGGGGACGTCACAAGCTACATTTCCACGATCTTCCCCAATGGCTGGGGTGACATGGTTGCGCCAACTGTCCACTACACTCCAAACACCAGCAGTGCATGTAGACATGGCTGTGCCTGTGGTCTGCATACTGCAGTCTGTCCAGCACATCTCCGCCACACTTGGCATTGTGTACATACTCATTCATGGGTCACTTGCCTCCTTCGCACATGCCTGGTTCCCACCTCTCCCCACATTCAGGTATTGTGTGGCTGAGGTGCCATGCCGTCGATGGCTCATGTACATGGCTGACCAAGGTTGCCACTGTAAGTTGTGCTGTCGTGTCTGGTGGGGGGGCATGTTGTTTGGCATGTTGTATGTGATTTTGTGACGTGTGCAGTGCCAGAGTTGTGATTTGCATGATTGTGGGGTTGAGGTGTGTGGTGTGTTCATTTGGTACTTGCCAACGGGCAGTGCATTCCCATGGGTGCCATCCTGGAAGCGCTGGTTGATGTTGGACTGTCGGAAGATGAAGGGATCATGCACACTGGGGCTGGTGGCGGTGGGTGTTGTTGCCCTCTCGGGGCTCCGGGGTGCATGGTGAGTGGCTCCATGGCATCTGTTGTTCTTCATGTGTGGCTCTGGGCTGGGCTCCCTTTGATGGTGCAGCTTGTCGTCCGACTTTACACCAGGTCAGAGCAGGTGTTAATTTCCTGCTGCTAACGCACCTTATCGCCTGTTTTGTGGTCTTATCGCCGATGTGGCTGGTCGTTGAGAATGTTGAGGTGTGGTTGCCGGTTTTTGCTCGGGAACGCCTACTCTGCATCTCATTAGCGTTAGTTGCCGGGGTCATCAGTGGCGATGTTTTTTGCGACTGCTTTCGCAGGAAAACTGGTGCTATGGGCTGTTAGCACCAGCTTGTGAATGGGGCGATAAATTTAGCGCGAATTTGGATGCATTAAAGTGCCGATAACTCGGCGATGGCTCCTTGAGAATATGCCCCTTAATCTTTTTGTCAGATTGTGCTAAAGAGAATCTCAATTTTTATCCTACTTTTTTGGGTGGATTGAAACCAAGCACAATAAAGTTTATGTTATTAGCCAGAAACTATAGTCATTTGGTTAGTGATTTTAACGTGATACCGAACTGGGTTAGTGCTCATAATCCCTTAGCAGCAAGTTTGAAGCAAGGTAGGAAATCCACAGCCCGTACAAACTCTCATTACGTACAATCAAAACCAAGGTCTTAGACTCAAATTGGAGCAGATTGATTCAGTGGCCTTTGAAGCCAAACTAGTAGGGGAAAATGCCAGCTCGATCGATAACTATCTGTTAGGTGAGCCTTCTCCTGATGCTTTGATAAGGGACTTTGAGCGGCCATCTCATCAGACCTGACGGTGAAACGTCCCACCCAGTATGGTAAGCCTTACCACTGGTTTAATAGTGCTTGGAGTAAAGCACATATAAACATGTTAAAGCTGCATTAGATGAAGCCCCCAGAAACAGGGACTCAGTCAGGATAGCACAGAAAATCAAAAGCTACTTTTGATGCAAGAAAGAAGGAACTTAGAGCCGAAGCCTGGTCTGATCTTTTGGCTGCCGGGCACTACAAATACTCAAAAACGTTTTGGGACGTTATTAATTGCCTGATATTTACTCAGGGTCCCCAAACCAAGATCAAGAGCCAGATAGATGGCGCAGCAGATGACGCACTTTTCTCACATTTTAATCCCCTGGTTAAGGCAGTTGCGACAGGGAAGGTGACACCATCACGTCCACAAACCTGATCCTGACTTCTCGATTCAGCTCTACAATTTCAGTCAAGGAGATAGAATCGGCAATCAAACTGGCCATAGGGAGGAACGTGCCAGGCCCTGATGGGGTTCCACTAGACCTCTTTAAAGACAACCCCCACTCTGTGGGCCCCAATCCTCACTAACATCATTAGGGCTGTTGTTCTTGGTCCACTGAAAATGATTTATTATCTAAGACCCAATACGGTTTCAGAGCTGGTCGTGGGACAGTTGAGTAGTGACTGAACTTAGTGCTAATAGTCAGCAAGTATACAAAGTCCATGAAGGGCTCAGTACATCTGGCCTTCATGGACCTGTTGAGCGCTTTCTACCCTGTAAATCGGGAGAAATTATTGAGGATGATGGGTGACATGGGGGTGGAGGAAGCCCTAGTTAACCTCCTTAGGAGGCTCCATTGGAACACCATGGTGAAAGTACGCTACGGCCCTGACTGCGAATGCACTAAATCACTACTCTCAACTGAAGGTGTTCGTCAGGGCTGCATCCTAGCCCACTTCTTGTTCCTTTTTCTAATAAATGGCCTTGAGTCCTTCTTTTTGCAGAAGAATTTGGATTTATCTAAGGTTGGCAATCAGTTTTTATCCACTCTTCTTTACGCAGACGACGCTGTCCCCTTAGCAATGACAGCTAACAGCCTGCAAAAAGCCCTTGACGCTTTTGTGGAATTCATGTCTTCCTTGGATTTAAAAGTAAATCTTAAAAAGTCCCATATAATGGTGTGTGGTCCAAAAAGAACCAAAACTGGAAACGGTTTCCAATTTCTGTTACCTGGGGGTTCTTTTGAATAAGAAGCTTAAGAGGGATCCTCTTTTAACTTTGAAGGTGCAGCAAGTTAATAGGGCAGTTGAGGCTCTTTTTTGATTTGCAGCTAAGCTCGGGCAGAAACCAATCCAAGAAATGTTAACGATTTATAAGGCAAAGTGCATTTCCATAGCAACCTGTGGTGCTGGTGTATGGGGTTATGGGGATTGCTCTAAGCTCAAAGTCATTGAGAACACCTTCCTCAAGAGACTCTTGATGGTCCCTCAGGGGTCCTCAACTTCGTTTTGTCACTCTGAAGTGGGGCTTAGTTACTTAGAAGACAGCACTGGGCTTGCACCCCTACTTCTTTGGGTAAACATCTGGGCCTTGGATGATTTGGACCTTACCAGGTAAATATTAACGATTGCTTAACCACAAGAATATCCCACGGTTAGCTACGTTAAATGTGCCCTTGAAGATCTTGGCCTTAACTATCTTTTTTCATATCCAGCTAGCTATGGTTATACGGAAAAGGCATTGGCAAGTTGCCATAGAGTAACTCCTCGCCATCTTTATATGTATATTAACCCGATGGATGATACTCTTTTACATGCAACGCAATTTAATTGACATTCATTTTAAATCCTCAGCATAGATTTTACTTAACTAGTTTCAGACTAGGCACGGTGCACTTTTTGGTGGCATTCCCTACCCAAGTAGGGTGGACACAGCCCCCCCCCTTGTCCTTGTGATAATTCTTCATAACAATCCACCATTTATTTTTATGTTTTTGTGCCCATTACTACTCTGTGAGGAGAACTTTATTACTCCTGCTTTTGAGATTGCATAGCCCCAGTTCCCTTAAGAATGGCTTTAAAATCTTATATTTGTTGAGATCTGATGAACTTTGCCTAGTTGTTCTTAATGTTATTAGGGGAAACGTCATTATTAGGAAGCGTTACAGTTAGTGTGTCTTTAAAAAAAAAAAAGAAATGTTGTTTGCTGCTATAATTTGCACTTTTGCACTTTCTCTGGTAATAACAAACTTTTATTCTATAAAGCTTCCTTACAAAGTTTCTACATTTTTGGATTGTTGTTTGAAATGTATACGTGTTGCTTTTATGATTCATTGAAAACGTATAAAGGTTTTATGACTGACTACGTGGGTACAGAGGGCGATTTGCAGCTATAAAACAGTAAGTCATATTTATTTTATTTGTTTTGGGTGGGAAATGATATATTTTGTTGCTTCTGTGAAAATTGATTGATTATGTTTTGGAAAAGTGTGGTTTGTGTGTTGTATTTACTTTATGTGATGGATTGAGTTTGTTCTGTGGATTTTTGGGTTGGGTATGGTTTAGATTTTCCATGTAAATAATTTATATTATTTCATTATCTTAGCCTTAAATAACACTGGAGCTATATTTAATGTTTAGACTGATGTAATGAAACATTATGTTTATTATTTATATAAAAAATGATCTGTCATGTTGGTTTACATTTTGTCAGAGGTTTTGGGGATTGTTGTAGGTTTCTATTTATTTTATAAAATGCTTTTGGCTATTATTTCCAAGTAATCTATTCCGTTTTTGTTGATGAAGATTTTGACTTTACATTGTAGCATGTTGTACTTTTGGTTTGTTTGGTGCAATCTAGGTAACAGATTGCTCCATTCATAGTTATTGGTAGCTGTGCTCTTTTTGTAACACTTCTGTATATTTATAGACTGCAGGTTGGGCTCTGCCTAGTGTGGATTAGAAGGCATTGTGCCATTCTGCCACTGCATTGTTTGTTTTGGCTTCCTGTGTTAAGATGCTGTCATAGACATTCAACCATGGTATTTTGAATTTGCGATGAATTTGTGATGCAGTCTGCCAGCCCAAGTGTCTACGCAATAATCCATTAAGGGTCTAAATTTGTCTGTTTTGTTGGTAAAAACGGCTTTCTATTAGTAAATTGTAGTGGTTGGCCAGTTCTGTGACAGGGACATAGGCTAGTGCTATCATTTTTTTATTTATTTCAAAGGCAAATTGACTGTAATATATTCTATACTTAGTGCAGATGTTTGAAGGTGTCTCCATATTCTTTGATGGAAATGATATGATAACAGCCTTGTATGGTTGTGTTGGGGTAAATTTTTAAAATGGTTTGAATCATGGCTTGTTAAAAGTCTATGATTATTTTTTGTGGGTGGTAGTTATTTGTTTTACGTTTAATGTGGTTTAAGAGTTCGTAGTAAGTGCTGCTTTGTTTATTTGGGGGTAGGGCATCTATAAAAGGGATATTTGTGTTTTGATTTTCGCCATGTAAGGTGTATATCTGAGTGAATAGTCTGGGACACATTTTGAAGGTTCCGCTCATCATCCAGGTTTGAAAATGGCTTAGTTGTAGTCGTTTTAGTAAGTTATCTACTATGGAAATTTTAGGATTCACTTATCATTATTTAGGTTGTCATTTAACAGGAAAGATTCCTCATTATGGGCCTGATTACGAGTTCAGCAGTCCCGAAACCGCTGTACCCGCAGTGGCAGTCCTACCGTCATGACCTCGGCGGCCCGCCCACCATATTACAAGACATTCGGTTACATAGACGAAAGACCACTGCGTGTCCAGCCGCAACCGCCAGCCAAATCCGACTACAGCGGCCACGGAATAGGCCAATGAGTCTGTCTGAGGCTTGGACTGCCAGTGAAACCGCTGGCCCAATTACGAGTTGCCTTACAAACGGCGTGACCGTGGTGGTTTAGCCACCACATCTGAGCAGGCGGAAAGGGAGGTATATAAGGCCAAAACTCACCTCTACACGTCTTGTGCCACCATGGAGCGGATCGTACACGTCCTTCCGCTGCTGTACCTGCTTGATCACGTCCAAATCCCACACCGTCGCGGATGCAACCGACGGTAAATCATACTACAACCTGTTTCCATAGACTCCTCAGCAAAACAATGTTCCGCCATGGACCAGGCAAGGGTGTTGAGATGGCTTGGTCAAACATATTTACTGGGACCCTGAGTGGGATTATTTTAAATGTATAACTCAAATACATCTGTAAATCAATGTTACTGCACATGCACATTGTGCACCAATGGACATGTGTTTACAACTCATAATCAGTGATAGTGATGTGTGCATTAAAATGTATCAACCAACAGCACCTCCTCATCAATATCATTCCTATTAATCTCTGTGACACACTCACAATGCACACATCCCAGGTTCTGGTTTGATGTCAAAGATACATCTGGATGGATGTGTCATTACAGTGAAACACACCTTCTCTGCTGTAACTCTGTGTTGGACTCTCACCCATCACCCACTTTAAAAGGCAATGTCAGTAAATGGGATTTCAGAGAATAAGTGTGAGAAGCATTCTAAGGGAACAATGGAAACACACTCTGCAGAATAGGCATGCCTGTATCGTGGGGAACCCTGAAAGGCTGGGGCTCTGGGGCACATTACAGTTGCCCATGGCTGAAAAGCTCAATGTGCACAGGACCTGTGAATTGAGCTATATCACGGACAACCAATAGCATTACCAAGTGCAATGCATGTTTAGGTAATGTGTAGGTGCAAGTCAGCAAGCAAACACAGCGCTAACAGCATTTCTCACACATCTAGATAAAGTAGGTGTAAGGAACGCACTGGAAAATGGAAATATTTCCATACAAAATTCCACATAGGTATGACAATTTAACACCCTCCATGTGTGGATAAACATATTTCTAAATTGAACACATCAAACACATGTCCAACCTACATCACAGTAAGAAGTGCAACCTAATGATGTTGACAGTGGCCAGGGCAAGCTGAAATACTTACCACATAACATGTCACCCAAAGCAATGTCTGCCCCATTTGTTTTTCATCCTACATATACATCCATCCAACATTTCCCCTTGTCCTGTGTAACTCCAGCACTTGGTCCAAGGTCACATCATACTAACACTTCAACTGGATCAGAAATCAGGGATGAAACAAACACAACTGTAGTCACACATCACTAACTATACAAGAACATCAAATCATTAGAAAATTAATGGCAGGACCAATGTCTGCAAAACTAGTAAAAGGTTTAATGAATGTAATTTTGTGAAGCAGAATGTCCAATTGCCAATGGCCATTCAATGTAACATTCATGTGCCACAGCAGAATTCTGTGCCAACAAACTTGCCCTTTCTGACACTGCCAGGGTACCTCCTGACAAAGGGGCATCCATTGGGCATAGTAGGCATCTCGAAAATGGCACTTGGGAGGGGAGGGGGGGCTGCTGTTTCAGGAGGCGTGGGTTTAGTTTTGGGAGGGGTCTTCTTGGATGTTTTGGGTTTTGGGCAAGGTTCAGTGGGGAGGGGATCTCGTTTCTCTGGGGTGGAATGGGATGTGGAAGGGATGGGTTGGACTTTGGGAGTGTTTTTTTTTTTGGCTTGGTGCCTGGAGGGAAGGAGACTGCTCCCTCTTATGGGAGCGAGGCTGGCCAACTTGTTGGGCGACTGCAGAGAGGGGGTGATGGAACTGGGGGTGGTGGACAAGGATGAAGGTGGTGCTGATCCTGTGGGGTCTGCCACCACTCTGGAGTGTCCACCGGAGGATGGCATGGATGATGACGAGCTTGAGCTGCTGTCCTCCGTAGCATTCCTCATACCCTCCTGGTCACTGGGTCCCTACTTGTCTGAGGTCTCACATCCAGAAGCATTCTGACCAGCTGTGTCCCCACCGACGTTGGCCCCTTCTCCTCCGCTTACCCTGGATGTATCTGAAATGACATGTAATATAGGTTTAGTGCAACTGCGTTTCCACACCTGACCTGCACAAATCAACAGAAAACATTGATGAAGTTCACATATCACACCAGATTCATGGTTCACTCTGTAGGCTTCACATGTAGCATGAGCACATTCATGCATGCTACATAAACTGCAGACAGTTGGGCCCACTCATGTCAAAACTCCAGACAGGCCCAAACGCAGTTATGGAGTTGGCTACACTCCATCCTTATGTCTATACTAGGATAGTTGACCACCTTGCATACTTTGGCACTTGTATCATACCGTTGTAAAACAGATGTAACGAAATAGGATGGCTACAATTTGAGATGTACACACTGCTCACACAAGGCCCAGAGTCCTACAGATCTACCTATCCCTCATAACACATCATGATGTCATGAAGGTCAAGTAAAACACCAATTTACCATCAATTAGAGTTGTGGCAGACAACATGTCACATGCAGATGCTCACTGCACATTGATAAAATTTTAGGACTCCAAATTACATCATATGTCGACTTTCTGAAAAGTCTAATGAAAGCTGTCCAGAAGTAGTTTAGCTATGTATCACATGTAGCATATAAAGTTGCCTGCAAACATTGAGGTCCAAACATTTGTGAGATAGTTACTCTGATTTCACACAGCACAAGTCTTCATATAGCATATGAACATCCCCAATCCTGCTTGGTACAGGTGAGAACGCCATTCATAGATTGTACACCTACAAGCCTATACACCTTTGAAGGTTTGGGGTGTCTCTGAATGTCTATGACATGAAGATGTGGGATCACTAGAGTCCCAATGGACTGGCACATGACAGCACTCTTTGGTATGGCAAACTCAGATTGCCTTGTAAGGATCAGTGTAGACACATATTATCTCTACATATCTCTACATATCTACATCCTACTCCATTATACATGTCACCAGTCAGTGAATGAGTGTTGTGAAACACTGTTGCAGATGTACCATCAACTTGCAAGCGCACATGTAGATACTAATGCAGATGGCATCAGTGATGTTTGCACACTCATTTCACTGCATTACCAGTACTTACCAATGGTAACTGGTGTACAGTCAATGCATGTACTGTGCACTCCATGTCATGTGACGTATAATAGGGCCACCATCACACAAGAGACAGTAGTTAGGGAACATCACTCCACACAGACGGAAGACAAGTTGCCTGTGTGGTATAATTGTCACCCAGAACAACTGACAGCATGAGATGATCACTCACTTTACTCAGCCAGGTGTCTGCTCCAAAAATTAAAAATTGATGTGGACAGGACTCTGCTGCGTTCTTGGTCAGAAAGACAATTGGCACAGCACAGCAGCAGGCCCCTTCTATGAGACCTACACAAACAATGTTTGGCCACCACCAATCTTGGTTTGGAAATGCCAGCCTGTAACACACAAAGTTGGCAAAGTAAAATATATGACTCTGGCCTGGACTCACCCCTGTGTAGCTGCTGTTGGTCCCTCAACTGCCCATCAAGCTCCGGGTAGGCCACCGCCAGTATGCGGGCCAAAAGGGGGTGTCAGGGTCCGTCACCCGCCCCTTCCACGTTGGGAGGACTTCCCCAGCTGGGCCTCCACGATCTTCGGGTCCAGCGCATCAGGTCCTCCCACCATCTGCAGTGGACGCTACGCTGGTTGAAGAGCCCCAAGGTCCACACCTTCCAGGCAATGGTTCTCCAAATGCCTTTCTTCTGATGGGTGTTGACGTGTATGGATGCACTAGATGTAGAAATAGATTGTATATGAAAGTTTAAGGATGTCTGGATGGTTCATACACATTTGTTTTACACCTAGCACAAATATTCATCAAGAGTCAACACAATACATGAGTAAATGCCACATTCTAAGCACTACTAAAGCATGAATGCACTCTTTTGTGGTCATCTGCTGACTCACCTCAACCCTGGTCATGACCTACACTGACTGAGCCAGCCCACTAACATCATGTAGGCGAGGGTCATCCTACATGGAATGTGATGTGAGGTACCATGACACACAGCACACCATGTTTACTTTCTGAAGGATGAACCACTTGTGCATGACTGTGCAGACACCTTCACTGCCAGGCCCATTGGCTTGATGCAGATGGTCCATACAGCCCAGTACCATAGTATACACAACATCCTGACACTAAGGTCACATTGACAGGGCTGGCATTTGTGTCCCCGAGAGCTTACTCTCTGGGGGATGTGTGGACATGTGGGCTACTTATTGGGATATCTAACTACGTCACAATACGTTTGCGTGGTATGTACTGCCAACACAGGACACACCTTTTGCCATATGTGGCACTGTAATTGGGATGACATTCAACATGCCATTGTAGGTGTTGTGTGAGTGGATGTAATCTGACAAAGCTGAGGAATGACATTTCAAAATCTATTAAGAATTTATCAACTATGCACACTGGTCATGTGTCATACGTGCAATAGGCCTATACAGTGGAAACATGACTTATGGAAAAGTCACAAAAGACCTGTGTGAGTAAGGGGAGTGTCATAAGTGAACCCCACACATTGATAATGTGGGTCAATGCAAAGACGTATCAGGTTAGGGGTTATCTGTCACCATTCCAAATATGGTCCATGTAACAGCTAACAGGGCTACTAGTGGTAATGAAACTCAGGTCTGCACGGAGATCACTCTGTGCCATGGCCAAGACTGGGCACAACTTATTGTTAGGCCTTGCTCTCTGCAGGCTGATTATACTGATCACACATGAACATCACATTTCCACCAATGCAATTCATAAAAGTGGTTCTTCTGCCCATCTAATAAGTGACCATAATGGTGTGTGACATTCTGAAGGGGTCTGGGAGGTATAGCTACCTTCCAGACAATGGTTTTGCCATGCCTGATATGGGCTGAGTGATCTGTCGGACTGTACACATGGCTAACATCATCCTCAAATGCTCCTACCAGTATAAAGACAGAGCTTATAGTGTAAAGTCTATACAGATCTTTGCACATATACCACGATGTGATGTGGGAAATCATGACAGGTACAATGAAATGTAAACATGCATATATCTATGCATGTAACACAAGTTTTATCACACATTACTATGCTGATGTTCACTCCACAAATCACAGTGCCTCATAATCAATTACATGATTGGCCTATGTATCCGCCACTGCATTTCACCAAGCAACACAATATGGTTACACTCTGGAACTCAAAGCCACATTGTAACCTAGGGGAACAGAAAGGAAGAAGCTGAACAGAGTAAATAACTGTATTTGAGACAGTTATCTGTTCCTCTGTTGAGCCATAAAGCTCAACAGAGAGAGGGGAAGGACCTCATCAACCAGGGTTCCCAGCTCCTCTGGAGAGAAGGGACCTTCTTGGCCTGGCATCATTGCTTCCAGAGGTGGCAAACAGCAGCTAAAGTGGAGGAGGTGTTGATAACAGCTGTGTCCGGAGGCAAGTGAGTTTTTTTTCAAACAGTGGCGTACATGTATGCCACGTATGCGGTCATCAGCGTAGGCGCTCACAGCCAATAGACCGTGACCGTCACTGTCACCAATGTTAGCCTATAGCTGTGTCCGCCGTGGTGGCAACCACCCACCACACAGTCGACTTCCACCACTGGCAGTCGTCCCAAATGTCCAATATATGTGTCAGGCATCTGCCATTTTAGCAGTAGGAAAGACAGTAATGAACGAGTTACTTACCTTCGGTAACGATGTATCTGGTAGAGACACAGTCTAGCCGCAGATTCCTTAACTTAGAATATCCCCAGGCGTCAGACTGGATCCGGAAAAAATCTTCAGCAGTTCCTCCGTGCACCGGGAGACGGCGTCGCATGGCTCCATCCTGACGTCGTCCACGGATATGACGTCAATGGAGCCATATAAGTCCCTCCCTGCGCGCTGACGTCAGGTGCATCAGGTCAGGTGCGTCAGGTCAGGTGCGTACCCGGGCCCCTGGTGGCCCCGGCGGGTGGGCCCGGGTGCTGCTTTTTCCTGTCTCAGCATCGCTGAACCTCACGGAGGTCTGACTGAGCAAACTTGGAGAAAAAGGACCATTGGGAAGGGGCTGAGAGGCAGGTGCGTACCTGGGCCCCTGGGGGCCCCGGCGGGTGGGCCCGGGTGCTGCCTTCCCCTGTCTCAGCATCGCCGGACCTCACAAAGGTCTGACTGAGCAAACTCGGAGAAAAAGGACCATCGGGAAGTGGCTGAGAGACAGGTGCGTACCTGGGCCCCTGGGGGCCCCGGCGGGCGGGCCCGGGTGCTGCCTTCCCCCATCTCAGCATCGCCGGACCTCACGGAGGTCTGACTGAGCAAACTCGGAGAAAAAGGACAATCGGGAAGGGGCTGAGAGGCAGGTGGGTACCCGGGCCCCTGGGGGCCCCGGCGGGTGGGCCCTGGTGCTGCCTTTCCCCATGTCAACATCGCCGGACCTCGCCGGACCTGACTGAGCAAACTCGGAGAAAAAGGACCATCGTGAAGGGGCTGAGAGGCAGGTGCGTACCCGGGCCCCTGGGGGCCCGGGCGGGCCCGGGTGCTGCCTTCCCCCGTCACAGCATCCCCGGACCTCACGGAGGTCTGACTGAGCAAACTCGGAGAAAAAGGACCATCGGGAAGGGGCTGAGAGGCAGGTGGGTACCCGGGCCCCTGGGGGCCCCAGCGGGTGGGCACGGGTGCTGCCTTCCCCTGTCTCAGCATGGCCGGACCTCACGGAGGTCTGACTGAACAAACTCGGAGAAAAAGGACCATCGGGAAGGGGCTGAGAGGCAGGTGCGTACCCGGGCCCCTGGGTGCCCCGGCGGGCAGGCCCGGGTGCTGCCTTCCCCCGTCTCAGCATCGCCGGACCTCACGGAGGTCTGACTGAGCAAACTCAGAGAAAAAGGACCATCAGGAAGGGGCTGAGAGGCAGGTGCGTACCCTTGCCCCTGGGGGCCCCGGCGGGCGGGCCCGGGTGCTGCCTTCCCCTGTTTCAGCATGGCCGGACCTCACGGAAGTCTGACTGAACAAACTCGGAGAAAAAGGACCATCGGGAAGGGGCTGAGAGGCAGGTGCGTACCCGGGCCCCTGGGGGCTCTGGCGGGCAGGCCCGGGTGCTGCCTTCCCCTGTCTCAGCATCGCCGGACCTCACGGAGGTCTGACTGAGCAAACTTGGAGAAAAAGGACCATAGGGAAGGGGCTGAGAGGCAGGTGCATATCCTTGCCCCTGGGGGCCCCGGCGGTCGGGCCCGGGTGCTGCCTTCCCCTGTTTCAGAATCGCCGGACATCACGGAGGTCTGATTGACCCTCTCCCTAGTAATCCGGAGGAAAATTACCCTCCTTTCTTGTAATCCGTGCACACGAGGTGACAGAGGGGACCCAAGGCGCAAAAGTACCCGACCTCCTGGAGCCCTCGCTGGAATCGGGGAGGCAAATAAGCCCTCATCGGGACTTCCAGGGAAGCCCGGCCATCTGGTCACCCCATAGGAAAGCATTGCGTGCGACCAGATGGCCGAGGGGATAGGTGAGACCAGATGGCCGAGGGGAAAGGTGCGACCAGATGGCCGGGCACGAAAGGGAAGCCATCTGGTCGCTCTGTGCCCTAACGAAAGAGTGAGCGGGCGCCGGGGCATGGGGGACCGGAGGCCCAGGGCCCCAGCTGGGCCACAACCATGGGGGTCGCGAGGGGGACCCGACGGGCCCTCCGACCCGGGGCCCGCGGACACCTTGACAAGCAGGGGAGGCCTGCACGGGACCAACGGAACCCCGCCCTGGGCTTTTGGCAGTGCAGCAGGCTGGGGGACAGGGCCCAGGGCCGGAGCACCCGACCTGGGGCCAGGCGGGGCTCCTGAACCCAGCCAAGCAAGGGGAGGCTCCCCAGGCACAACGGAACCACGTCCCAGGCCTTTGGCAGAGCGGCAGGCCGGGGGACGGGGCCCAGGGCCGGAGCACCCGACCTGGGGCCCGGCGGGGCCCCTGGACCCAGCCGGGGCTCCCAGGCCCAGAGGCGCAGGGGAAGCCTCCCCAGGCCCGCCGGACACCATCCCAGGCACCCTGCCACGCGGCGGGACTGAGGACGGAGCCCGGGGTGGGGAGGCCACCCTCCCCGGGGCCGCAGGGAGCCCCTGAACCCAGCCGAGCAAGGGGAGGCTCCCCGGGCACAACGGAACCCCGTCCCGGGCCTTTGGCAGGGCAGCAGGCCGGGGGACGGGGCCCAGGGCCGGAGCACCCAACCCGGGGCCCGGCGGGGCCCCTGGACTCAGCCGGGGCTCCCAGGCCCAGAGGCGCTGGGGAAGCCTCCCCAGGCCCGCCAGACCCCATCCTGGGCACCCTGCCACGCGGCAGGACCGAGGACGGAGCCCAGGGTGGGGAGGCCACCCTCCCCGGGGCCCTCAGGGGCCCCGACCGGAGCTCCTGAACCCAGCCAAGCAAGGGGAGGCTCCCCAGGCACAACGGAACCACGTCCCAGGCCTTTGGCAGAGCGGCAGGCCGGGGGACGGGGCCCAGGGCCAGAGCACCCGACCTGGGGCACGGCGGGGCCCCTGGACCCAGCCGGGGCTCCCAGGCCCAGAGGCACAGGGGAAGCCTCCCCAGGCCCGCCGGACACCATCCCAGGCACCCTGCCACGCGGCGGGACTGAGGACGGAGCCCGGGGTGGGGAGGCCACCCTCCCCGGGGCCGCAGGGAGCCCCTGAACCCAGCCGAGCAAGGGGAGGCTCCCCGGGCACGATGGAACCCCGTCCCGGGCCTTTGGCAGGGCAGCAGGCCGGGGGACGGGGCCCAGGGCTGGAACACCCGAGCCGGGGACCGGCGGGGCTCCCGGGCCCAGAGGCGAAGGGGAAGCCTCCCCGGGCCTGCGGGACCTCGTTCGGGCACCCTGCCACGCAGCAGGACCGAGGACGGAGCCTGGGGTGGGGAGGCCACTCTCCCCGGGGCCCCTGGACCCAGCCCAGCAGGGAGAGGCTCCCCGGGCCTGCCGGACCCCATCCAGGGCAGCCTGCCACGTGGCAGGCCCAGGGACGGACCCAGGACTGGGGCGGCCTCCTGGCCCGTCCAACTGCCGGCTGAGGACCGCTAGGCCGAGAGGGGTCCCAGAGTACCTTGTCCCTAGTAATCCAGAGGAAGGCTACCCCCCTTTCTGGTAACCTGTGTGCACCGCAAGACTGAGGGGACCCTGGGTGCGAACGTGCCCGACCTCCTGGAGCCCTGGCTGGGATCGGGGAGGCAAATGAGCCCTCATCGGGACTTCCAGGGCAGCCCGGCCATCTGGTCGCCCCATTGGAAAGCATTGCGTGCGACCAGATGGCCGAGGGGAAAGGTGCGACCAGATGGCCGGGACCGAAAGGACTCCCATCTGCCCGCCCCGAGCCTTCGCGGTGGGGCTCCCGCCTGCCCACGCAGGGCTCGGGGGCTCCGCTTCCCGGGGGGCTCGGGGACCCCGGCTGGGCCTCAGGCACGGGGAGGACCACCGGAGCTCTCGGGCCCGGACGCCCTGGGGAGGACTGCCCGGGACCCATGGAGCCCGTCCCGGGCTCTTTGCCACGCCGCGGGCCGGAGGAGGGAGCACCCCCGGACGGAGGGGACGTGTTGTCCGGGCATACGGGACCGAAAGGAATCCCATCTGCCCGCCCCGAGCCTTCGCGGTAGGGCTCCCGCCTGCCCACGCAGGGCTCAGGGGCTCCGCGTCCAGGGGGGCTCGGGGACACCCGGCTGGGCCTCAGGCACGGGGAGGACCACCGGAGCTCTCGGGCCCGGATGCCCGGGGTAGGACTGCCCGGGACCCATGGAGCCCGTCCCGGGCACTTTGGCACGCCGTGGGCCGGAGGAGGGAGCCCTCCGGACGGAGGGGAGGTGTTGTCCGGGCATAGCCCATCTGGTCCCCGGCAAAGAACCACCAGCCCAGGAGGGGTGTTCCGGCATACCCTGCCCCTAGGAATCCGGAGGAAGGCTACCCCTCTTTCTGGAAACCTGTGCGCACCGCCAGACTCAGGGGACCCTAGGCGCGGAGGCCCCCGACCTCCTGGAGCCCTGGCTGGGATCGGGGAGGTGAATGAGCCCTCATCGGGACTTCCAGGCCGGCCCGGCCATCTGGTCGCCCCATTGGAAAGCATTGCGTGCGACCAGATGGCCGAGGGGATTGGTGCGACCAGATGGCCGGGACCGAAATAACGCCAATCTGCCTGCCCCGAGCCTTCGCGGGAGGGCTCCCGCCTGCCCTTGCAGGGCTCGGGGGCTGCAGGGCTCCGGGGTTGCAGGGCTCCGGGGCTGCAGGGCTCGGGGGGGGCTCGGAGACCCCACGCTGGGCCTCAGGTATGGGGAGGCCCGCAGGCGCTCCTGGGGCCCAGACGCCCGGGGGAGGACTGCCCGGGACCCATGGAGCCCGTACCGGGCACTTTGCCACGCCGTGGGCCGGAGGAGGGAGCCCCCGGACGGAGGGGAGGTGTCGTCTGGGCCCAGCCCAACTGGTCCCCGGCTGAGAACCGCCAGCCTGGGATGGGTGTCCCGGCATACCCTGCCCCTAGTAATCCAGAGGAAGGCTACCCCTCTTTCTGGGAACCCGTGCGCACCGAGAGACTCGGGGGACCCTAGGCCTGGACGTGCCCGACCTCCTGGAGCCCTGGCTGGGATCGGGGAGGCGAATGAGCCCCCATCGGGACTTCCAGGGCGGCCCGGCCATCTGGTCGCCCCATTGGAAAGCATTGCGTGCGACCAGATGGCCGAGGGGATTGGTGCGACCAGATGGCCGGGACCGAAAGGACTCCGATCTGCCTGCCCCGAGCCGAGCCATAGCTGTAGGGCTCCCGCCTGCCCTTGCAGGTCTCCGGGGCTCTGCACCAGGGACCCTTGTCCCAGGCAGATGGACACTTGGCAGGCCGCAGGACGGGGGCTCCCAAACCCCAGGCCCTGACTGAAACCCAGGCCCCGGGGCCGGTCCCTGCTCCTCAACCCAGCCAGGCCGGGGAGATCGGGGAGCCTGCCCGGGCGCGAGGGACCCCTGTCCCGGGCACACAGACCCTCAGGACGTGCGCTCGTTTTCCACACATTTTTTCAAAAATTCTGCGTAGTGGCACTACGCCAATTCCGCCCAGCCCTAATTATGATAGGTGCCAGATTATGATGTATTCCAAAAAGTAATGGATGAAATGCTTGAATTAATCTCAGCCACTGGTAATTACATGGGGCCTCATTCCAGTCCATCGTTATTTTGCACACCATGCCATATCAGTTTGGACCCAGTCATATGCAAATCAGTCTTGACCCTGCTCCAATAGAAACAGTCCAGCCCGAACTGCCAGGCCAGATCCTCCCTGAACTGGAACACAAGCGACCCAGGACCGGTTTTGCCCTTAATAGGGCTCATCAGTCAGGTATAGCTTGGTTCCAGTGGCACAGTGTGAACGGGACCCACGTCTGGTCATACCCTTCCCTCTTAAGGCATCCTACTGAAATATACAAAAACGTGATGGATGGAATGCTTGAATTAATCTCCGCCACTGGTAATTACTTGGGCTCCATCATTATTTTGTACACCATGCCACATCAGTTTGGACCAAGCCATATGCAAATCAGTCTTGACCCTGCTCCAATAGGAACAGTCCAACTCGAATTGCTAAGGGAGAAAATACTTGTGTTTGATGAAGGATAAAAGTTCCCTCATGGCTTCTGCGGTTAGCTTTCCGACTGAGAGTAGACCTGGATTGGCAATCTGGCTTGACCTCTGGCGATAATCTCTAGCATGAAGACCTCTCCCAATTAATGGTCAAATATCAGGGTTTTTATAGGGTTTTGACTAATGATTCAATCAGATAAATAATTTCAAAATAAAACAGATTTCAAGGATGGTATCTCTTTAGTCTAAACTAACACGGCCTAAAACACAAAAGCTTTATCCACATATTTACGCTAAGCAAGGTGCTCTATTAGAATGGTAACACACACGGAAAGTAACAGTGATGACAGAAACAAAACCTAGGCAATGTGACAGCCTACAGGGAAAAGCTCCATTATGTTGGAAAGAAAAACAATTAAACATATCTACCTACACTGAAAGCTATCATGAATCTTAGCATTTCGTGAGGAATTAAGGATTTCACACTTTCCATCAGTGATATGAAAGGGCTGAAAGCAAGAATAACTTGAAAAACATGCTGTTCTAAATGGGAACCAAGATAGTGCTTATGACAGCGTGGCTGGTGATGTTTGTGTACAGAAAGAACACGCTGTTCATGGGAGGGACTCAGAGTTGGATCACCCATACTTGACCATTGGTAGGATCTGCCTTGAGAATGAAACATCACTGGCAACATTTTAGTCAAAATGTGATTTTAAGTGACTCGAAAAGGGACAGAATGAGCCCCAGGGCAGAGGGAGAGGCCCCAAAAGGAAAGGTGGATGGTTTCACACAGGCACTGGGATTATGTGATGTGTGGAGGACCCTCCACCCGGAGGAGATAGGGTATTCCTTCTTTTGAGGGCCACATAATATGCATTCCTGTCTTAATTTTATTTCTTTTACCACTGGTGACTCGCTCTCTGGGATCCGTGATGAGAAGTACCTCGCTAGGGGTATTAGTGATCACTCTCCCCTGTTGGTAACATTAACAGGTAGGGTGCCGAAACCAAGGGGGTCATGGAAATGTGGCGTCTTGCCAACAAGCAGGTAGTCAAACGCTTGGATAAAGCATCTAAGTGTTATTTTGATACAAATACAGTGAGGAGCCTGGTAACATTCTGGGAGGCATATAAGACCATGATTAGAGGTGTCATCATCACCGGGGAGATAAGGAACAGACGAGAAAGACGTGTTAGATTGACTTCTTTGGAGGGTGAGTTTACTCAGTTGGAGAGGGACTATGTAGAGTCTCCGACTCCTGCGGGTAGAACAGCAGTGGATTTGAATATCAAGCAGTTGCCCAAAACGAGGCACGAACATCCTATCAGGCAAAGCAGAAATGTATTTCCGAAGGAGTGAATAAAACTGGCAAATTGCGGACTCAGGTGGCACGGTGAGAGGGGGAGGGGCGATAGCGGAGGAATTCGCCAACCATTTGGAACTTTTCTATGAGTCCCACTTGCGTACCCCAGAGCAGGATATATTGGCCTTCATTAATGATGGTCCCATGCGAAGGCTGGGAGGAGATCGTATGGCTGAACTGGAGGCAGATATTACTATGGAAGAAGTCTCCACCGCCGTGGGACAAATGCTATCAGGAAAAGCCCTGGGGGCAAATGGGTCCCCAATCGACTTGCTTAAGCGGTTGCAGAGATAGACAATAGCTCCACTTCATGTGGCATATGTGCAGGCAAAGGGGGGGAGCTGCCAGAGGATATGCGTGCTGCAGCAGTAGTACTGATCCTGAAAGTTGGTAAACCCCCTGATAGGTGTGATTCCTACCGACCCATATCACTCTTGAATGTGTACGTTAAGATCCTGGCCAAAATATTAGCGACTAGGCTGAGGGAGGTGGTGACGGAAATAGTCCATCCAGACCAGAATGGGTTCATCCCAGGCCGATCGATCAAGCTAAATCTCAGACGGCTGCATAACAATTTAGCAGTAGGCTGGAACTCACCAACGGACTCGCTTCTCTGGATGCGAACAAGGCCTTTGATTCAGTTGAATGGACCTACTTTTTCGGGATCATAACTAAGATGGGTTTTGGCCCTAAATACATAAGGTGGGTTAAATTATTGTATGAGTGGCCAACGGCAAGAGTGCATGTTAACGGCCACACATCACGCGGTTTAGTGTCTGGAGGGGCACACTGCAGGGGTGTCCACTCTCGCCGATGATGTTTGCCCTGACGATAGAGGTCCTGGCAGCATGGGTGCGGATAGATGCACAAGTGTAGGGATGGCTGGGGGTAGTGGTGATGATGAATACATCTCCTTATCTACAGATGATATTTTACTCTATTTGTCCAATGTGCCCCAATCCCTAGATAGGTTTTGGGACATTTTCCACGTTTTTGGGGAGCACTCTGGCTGATGAAGGCTGATAGCCTGAAACCGGTCCTAGGATGCTTGATTCCGGTCCAGGGAAGACATGGCTTGGCAGTTAGGTCTGGACTGTTCCCATGAGGCACAGGGTCAAGACTGATTTGCATATGGCTATGTCTGAACTGGGGTGGCGTGATGAAGCAAAATAACGATGGATTAAACCCAGATCTGTGACTGGGGGGTGAATGTTTGCCAGTGTGCAGCATTCCGTCCATCATCTTGTGTGTTTAGCACTCTGGTTTTGCCATAAAGTGGGACGAATCAATGTTGTTCCCGATGGGGTGAGGGGGGGGTCGTACGCTGGGTGCACTGGTCCCCCTGCTGCTACAGATAGAGCAATTGGAATTTTAATATTTGGGGATCTGGATAACTAATTGTCCAGTTTTATACTATGAGGCCAGGGGCGGCTCCTCCGGTAAGGCGGAGGAGCGTCGCCCCACTGCTCTTTGGGCAGGAAAAATAAAATGATAATAGCATAGTTATTATCATTTTATTTTTCACAGGTTCGGGACTGGGTTAGGGCGGGGCTGGAGGCACAGGGGGAGGAGTGGTTTGCACACTCCAAGTGCCCATGACTGCTTGGTCGGCCGTCCTGGCCCGGCCAAACATTCATGCACACTTTGCATGTTCCCCACCAGGCTGCATTACACAGCCTGTGGGGAACATGCCCAGGCCCCCAGTCCCCATCTGAGCACCGATCCACCGCGCTCAGAGCAATCACAACGCTACATTGCAGCATTGTGATTGGCTTTGGGGAGTCAATCACAGTGCTGCTTTGCAGCGTTGTGATTGGCTATGAGGAGCCTGGGGGCTTCCTGGTTCCGGAGAAGCGGAGGAGAGATGCAATCGGCGGACGCTATAAAAGCTTAAGATCCTACATAGGGTATGCTATAGACGCACCCTGCTCTGCAGGATTTGCAGAATGGGAGATGCGAACTGTCTGAGGGGATGCAGCCTTTGGGGAACTTTTGAATATTCATTGTGGGGCTGCCCCCATATTTGGGCACTTTGGGAAGCGGTAGGGAACTCAATAGAGGAGGCAACGGAGCTCCCCTTGGATTTGCAGTCTAAATTGGTGTTATTGGGTGGGTAGGGCCTGGCAGATCAAGTGCATTATCAATAACTGTTGGTAAACTTGGGTTGCATGGTGGCGAAGCGGGATATCGCACAGAAATGGGGCTCTGGGATTCTCCCTACGCATCACGATTGGGCATGGAATTTGTAGAGTTATGTAGAAGGAAGTTTACAAAGTGAGAGGATGTGTGAGGAAATTTGAGAAAATATGAGGAGGTTGGGAAATGACAATGAGTTGAAGGAAGTGGACGTGGACGGCACTGCTTCGTATCAGGGAGTGCGGGTATCAGGACATCTGGGTCACCCATTTTATGAAATGGACTTTGGGGGGAATTCTGTGGTAGAGTGCACAGTTGATACTGATAAGAATGTTGTATTAACCAGGATTTGATTTAAACATGGAGAAAGGGTGATAGGTGGGTGTCGTATTTGTATTGTTCACTGTATTTGTTGCAATGGAAATATTAAAATAACATAAAATATATATTTTTAAAAATATGATTTTAAGGCTGACAAACTTTGACAGGCTGATATATTTAAACTTTGCAAATTCAGGGGATGTGGGAGGCAACAAAACTCTGTCCAGTGTAAGGAAGGTGGTTCTGGCCGGTGCCTGGAGTTCTGGCCCAGAGTACCAGGTCCCTAGGCAACTACACATCAGTTTCACCTGCCACCTACTGGGGCTTTTCTGGAGCTGGTCAGTCCGAAAAAGCCTCAGACTTCTCCCTAGTCAGGTGCCACACTGCCCTGGGTAGGGAAGATTACATTGACTGGTGCCTGGGTCCCTGGCCTAGGGGACCGTTTTACCAGGCAACTGCACAAGTTATACCTGCCTCTCACTGGGGCTTCATGGTGCTGGTGTGCCCTGAGGAGCGCCAGACTTCTCTCCAGTCAGACGCCACCCTGCTCTACGGAGGGAAGATGGCTTTGACCTCAGGAATCTGCACAGGTTTTACCCGGCTTTCACTGCAGCTTCTTTGGAGCTTGTAAGTCCTGTGGAGCCCCAGACTCCTCCCCAGTCTGTACAGACTCTGTGGCAGGCTTGCAAACATTTTATGCTGGGTTTGTGTCACAAAAGTGCCACAAACCTGCTAAAATGTCTTTATTTACTTTCCATTGCAAAACTTTTTTTGCTGAATGCTGCCTGAAAGTAAAAACAAAAAAGCACAAACCATTGCTTCTCTGCGTTACTCTGCATCAAAGAGGAATTCAATGGATGGTACATGTGCAACCACCAACGGGTTTTGACGCAAAACTCACTCTACTAACACATGAAGGTACACATGGTTTTGCACCACAAATAGTGCCATATAGTAAGCAGGTATTAAAAAGGAGAAATGCTTTTATTTCTCCTAACATTTCCCAAGTTGCATGTGTGCTGCACTGTACAGCACACATCCAATGTGGGAAAAGTTTTAAAATGATTCTAAGCATAATATTTTGTACTAGAAGGGTAACCTTCCACTACAAAACCTATGCTAGACTAACGCATCTTTGCACTATGTCATAAAGATGTGTGGGTGGCACTTGGCAGCCTAATTGTGCGCCTGCACTTGGGAGAGTTAAAAATAGTGCCATATCTTAGTAGGTAGGGCACTTTCCTGCTCTCTCCTTGTCATGCAATGCAGTGCAGCAACTCCATGCTTTTCAGTCCATATGTGTCCATCTCCAATACTCTGTGAGTTAGCTAAGGTAATGAAGACTTTCATATGGGGTGGGGAAAGACCTTGTCTAAAAGAAGAAAGCTTCATGTGGCAACTTATAGCCGTCTCCTGTATTTGCCCCACATAGAATCCTATTGGTTGGTGTTTGAGCTATCACAAATGCGATATCTGATACATGATACGTTGGATACCCCACAGTAAGTCTGCATAGAGAAGTTCCTTCTGGTTGCAGTGGAAATCACCAATTCATTATATATAGGAAATAACAAGCTACTTATAGCCACCAATCCAATACTGATCGCTATGACATACGCTTGGCTCAGAGCACATGCCATACTAGGGGAGAAAAGCATATTACATAAAGGCGCTTCCTTATGGATCAACTTGTGCAGTAGGGTGAACCGAACCTTCATGGATGGGTTTTCAATCCAGAGGCATATGAAAGCTGGACCAAATGATCGCATGGGATAGATTGAAAACCTTTGTGGAAGCACAAATGGAGTTTGGACTCCCGCATGACCATTTCTGATACTATCAGCGGCTCACCCACTGCCTCCACAGGCTGCTGCCCACTTTCGCCATAAACCTACAGAACTCTATTGTACTTGAATGACTTCACACTTGGGGTGCTCTCTGCTCCCGTTCCCCGCGAAGGTCACCGAGAAAATCGTCAACAAACAACTGACCCGCTACCTCGAGGAGAACAACATCCTGGACCCTTCCCAGTCCGGCTTCCGCAGCAACCACAGCACCGAAACCGCCCTCATCGCCGCCACCGATGACATCAGGACCCTGCTAGACAACGGAGAAACAGCAGCCCTCATCCTCCTGGACCTATCAGCCGCCTTCGACACGGTCTGCCACCACACACTACGAACACGCCTTCACGACGCCGGGATCCAAGAGAAGGCCCTGGACTGGACCACATCCTTCCTTTCCGGCAGAACACAAAGCGTCCGCCTCGCCCCCTTCCGATCCAAGGCCACCAAGATCATCTGCGGCGTACCCCAAGGCTCCTCCCTCAGCCCAACGCTGTTCAACATCTACATGGCACCCTCGCCCACGTCGCCCGACAGCACAACCTCAACATCATCTCCTACGCCGACGACACCCAGCTGATCCTCTCCCTCACCAAAGACCCTCACACCGCCAAAGCCCACCTCCACGAAGGAATGAAGGCCGTCGCCGAATGGATGAGGACCAGCCGCCTGAAGCTGAACTCGGACAAGACGGAGGTCCTCATCCTTGGTTCCAACCCTTCAGCCTGGGACGACTCCTGGTGGCCAACATCACTGGGAACAGCCCCGCCACCCACCGACCACGTACGCAACCTAGGGGTCATCCTCGACCCCACCCTCTCCATGACTAAGCAGGTCAATGCCGTTTCCTCATCCTGCTTCAACATCCTCCGAATGCTCCGCATGATCTTCAAGTGGATCCCCACCGAAACAAGAAAAACAGTCACCCAGGTCCTCGTCACAAGCAGGCTGGACTACGGAAACGCCCTCTACGCAGGAATGACGGCTAAGCTCCTGAGACGGCTGCAACGCATCCAGAACGCCTCTGCACGTCTTATCCTCGACATCCCCCGACGCAGCCACATCACACCCCACCTGAGAGACCTGCACTGGCTCCCTGTCAACAAGAGGATAACCTTCAAGCTCCTCACCCACGCACACAAAGCACTCCACAACTCCGGACCAGCCTACCTCAACAGACGACTCAGCTTCTACACCCCCACCCGCCAGCTCCGCTCGACCAGCCTCGCCCACGCCACAGTCCCCCGCATCCGGAAAACGACCGCCGGCGGCAGATCCTTCTCCCACCTCACCGCCAAGACCTGGAACACCCTCCCCACCAACCTCCGACAGACCCAAGACCTACTGGCCTTCAGAAGACTCCTCAAGACCTGGCTCTTCGATCAGTAGCAGCACCACCCCCCTCTTCCTCCAGCGCCTTGAGACCCTCGCGGGTATGTAGTGCGCTTTATAAGTGACATGATTGATTGATTGATTGATATTATCAGGGCCGATATCCAGACAGTTGAAGGGCTCTTCAACCATCCCTCCCCTACCCAGAGGTCACAGACCAATGACATAGATGGTTTGCCACCGCTCTGGCAGTGGCAGAAATATGTATCCTCAGATTGTGTAAAACTAATAGTAGCCTAGGCACATATGCACAGGTGATCTACCTCCTAAGAAACCAAATGGACAAATTTAATAAAGTTTGCAGCAAATTTATATTCACCCTAGATAATTAGACTTGCTGATCACCACATTCCATCAGGATCAAAGTACTCACAGATGTAATAGTGAGTAGATAAGAAACAATAGGAGCAGTCATGTTCCTACATTGGTTAAGCCCAGATACTGTCGACAGGTAATGGGTTTTTAGAGGAAGTATGGGAATCACTCATAGAAGATGGACAAATTTGTAGCTGGCAGATGAAAGGATGAGAAGGCACACATAGACTATCTGGATGAACACTCAGCACTGTAGCAGGTACACGTGTGGTGGAGCCATCATACATGATCAGTCATAGATGACACCCCTGACCAAAAAACAGATCAGTTGGTAGTTTATGTTACAAGACTTTGCGGAAGAGGTAAATTAGTATCTTCTGTTGGGAGATTCTGTTTATGCGAGGGATAGTGGAACGGGTAGAGGTGGGGGGAAATTGAAGAACTGGACACTGAGGCTGTAATAAAGCATGACTTTAATGAAAATTGGCCATAGAGGAATACCATGTGGCCAAACTATATTTTCAATAAAGAATTGTTAAAAGTAAAACCATCGAGTTAGAATGGCAATGTCCTTATTGCCTCTAGCATGTCTTTTAAACACTTTGGGTGGCTCTGGCCAGTGTCTGAAGGCCTGGCCTATAGACCTTGCCCTAGGGCTCCATTTCTCACTGGGGCTTAATTGAGATGGTCAGCAGAGAGAAGTCCCACACTCCAGCAAGTGCCTGGGACTTGTTCGAGTCGGTCACACCCTGACCCTGCCTGGGACTGCCAGCTCAGTCATTTGGCCCTGCATGCAGGGTCGGACTGGGAGCCCAAAGCAGCCCTGGCAAAGCTGACGGACCAGCCCTCCTGCTGCTTTTGTTACTGGGGGCCTTTACTACTATCAGTACCTCTGCAAAACCAGCCTCCAGTAACAAAAACGGCCCCCATCATTGCAAAATCGGCCCCCACCCTTCCAGCCTCCCGGGGAAACGCCTGATGCCCGCTTCGGCCAGTCTGGCCCTGCCTGGATGCACAAGGGCGCTTATTACCTTCTTGGAACCCAGCCCTGGTTAGCAAAGGTGGCTTAAGTCCCCCTTCACCCACTGAGCCTATCAAAATCAAGCCATTTTGCCTCCACTATTAAGCCCACATGAAGGAAGGTCTTGTGGAACCCAGGAGGAGGGACAAGTGGTCCTCAAGCTAGCTGGCCCTCCAGCCCATGCCAGCCGCTGACCAGATAGTTCAGTGCCTCCTCTTGGGCCATTTGGTCACCTAGGTGACCAGCAAGGGAACATGCACCCAACCCTGAGACCAGCAGGAGAGGGAGGCCCACATGTCACATGGATACAGCCTTCCTCGTGCCCATGCCCCATTTCTTCTGCTGGCGGCAGAAGGACCAACGGATGGAGAAAAAAGCTTGGCTCAGAAGATGACTTTCAATAGTTCACAGCGAGATGGCTGCTCTACTACTCACAGAACCCTAACCCATAATCAGATCACATATGAATTATTTAACACCAGATTTTCCTCAAACATGGGAGGCACTGGGGTGCTGGATGTGGCCACCTTTCGTCCATACTCCGGTCCCCAAGCAAGCAGCTCTATGCACAAGCCCATAGGTCAGCTATTCTTGACTAATGAAGGCTCCACAGCACAATGGTATTATTACTGTTTTGGAGAGATTCTGCCTTAGAGGCGTTCAGTCATAATCCCCACATAGGGTACGTTTATCCTATTGGATCTTCAGACAAGCACCTTTACCAAATGTCTGACCGGTGGTTCCTCTCGTACTGAGCAGGATTACACTACAAAAGTCTAAACCCAGCTTGTGTTCCTTATTAGTGGATGAACAATCCAGCACTTTGTGAGTTCTGCTTCACAGTGACGGGGAGAGCCAACATCGAAGGATCAGAAAGCTACACTGCTATGACTGCATGGCTGCCACAAGCCCGATATCCCAAAGATAACTTTTGACACCTCCTGCTTGAAACTCAAAAAGTCATAAGGATAGTGAGGCCCTGCTTTCATGGTCTATATTCATACTGGAAATCTAGATCTAGCCATCTTGTGCCCTTCAACTCTGCGTTAGGTTTCTGGCTTCTATGAACCCATCTTAGGACAACTGTGTTATCATTTGAGAAGCGTACTGCCCCAGTAGAACTCCCCACCTCCCACTGCCCCTCAGAGCAGATTTGGCCTCATAGTCACCGGGCACTTGAAGTCGGAAACAAGGGCCCATGGGGCCTGCCCCAAAGCCTCACCAGGTAAGTGAAAAAATGATGAGTAGTGGTACTTCGATTGGCTGATTGCAGCGGAGGACATTGCCTGTCCCTGCTGACCGGTCCTTGCCAATCTCTTAGAAATAAGCAGCCCATGCTCAACTGCTGTTCACATGGTACCCAATCCCTCTCCCCTTCAGCCTTCAAAGTTCTTGTTTGAATATTTGCTACTACCTCCAAAATATACACCTACTGTGGCTCCATCCGAGCCCTCAAATCAGGCTACCATGAACACCGCAGCAGCTCTTCTACTCATTGTGGCTTAGCCCCACTGCTCTCAGTGCTGGCAAAAAAACAGGTACTCTAACACCACCGATTTTAAGGGCTAATTGATTCAGCAGGTGAGGTTGTTACACACTCCTTAGCAGATTTCAACTTCCAGGGCCTCCATCCTGCTGTGTACATCAACCAACACCTTTTCTGGGGTTGGCATCGGGTGCTTGAATCTAGCGTTCGGTTCATCCTGAAATGCCAGCTAGCTTATCAAATGTGGCCCACTAGGCATTCTCATTTGACAAGCTGGACTTCTTACCCATTTACATTTTGGCCATAGGTTGATTTCTTTTGACACCTTTAATCATTTTCTTCACCAAATAAAATTAAAGGGGTGTCCAAGCGCCTGCTATTCTGAGGGAAGCGACGGCGGAAACCAGCTACTAGACCGTTGGATTAGCCTTTTGCAGTTATACCCAGGATGCACAACAAATTTCCACATCAGGACTGCTACGGACCTCCACTAGAGTTTCCTCAGGCTTCACCCTTCTCAGGCATATTTCACACATGATCATTCTACCTCTCTAACGGAGTGGACAAGATGAGTTGGTAGTGTGCCCGCTGCCAAGCCACAGCCGACAGCACACTCTGGCCCTGACCTTCATTGTGCCAAAGGATTTTGAATGGTTGTCCGACTCGTGCACATTAAACTTCTTGGTCTGTGTTTAAAAACGTTGCTGCGGACCCCTTATGTCTGATGTGGTGAGGGTCCACTGATCAAAATCCATTGGGAGCAGGGGACCCAGACTGGGATGGTTGCTAGGATGGAGCATGGAGGCAGTCAATCTCCCTCTGCCCCACAGCCATGGCAACGTTGCTGTCATAGGGCTGTTATACTTTTCACCAAAGTGCCATCTGCCATCCAGAAACCTTACCAGCAATCCTGGGGCCAGTCAGGGTGCACTGCTGTGGACAAAATGTGGCCTGTGGTGGCTGGCTGCACCCAAGCTGTGGGAGGCACGGTGGTGGTTGCGCTTGGGAGAAATTGGCCCCAGGAGGGTGTGGGGACCCAGCCAAGATGACCCTTTTCTCACTAGGGGACAGTGAGATGGTCCAGAGAAATCTAATGCCTGATAACACTAAGAAGTACAGGCAGTGGGCGACCATCAATGGACAGAGGGTAGGGGCTCTGAGAGACACAGGAGCCAGTGTAACTACTGTCAGGTGTCACCTGGTGTATGAAGAGCAAGTAGTCCCTAATGTACTTCACCAAGTTGTGGCAGTAGACAACAGTGAGCGCTTCTTTAAAGTGGCTCAGGTTCCCTTTGGGTGGGTGGGGGGGTCTCAGGTTCCTTGAGAGTAGCTGTGAGCCCATCCATGCCTGTGGATTGTCTGCTGGGAAACAACCAGGAACACACCACCTGGAAGGAGGTGGAAGGTCCCACTTGGAGATGTTGGGATTGCCTGAGTGGGTGTGCCTGACCACATGGTCCATGGCAGCCCAGGGTAATCAGAAGGACCTTTAGCCTGAAACAGTGGCCCATGTGTCTGCCAAGAAGAGGAAGGGCAGGAGGCGCGGGAAACCCGCTCCTGAAATTCCCCCGGTCCGGGAGGAGCTGAACCTTCGGGGGACACCCCAGAACTTTCGGGGGAAGAGGTGGCTAAAGTGGGAGACTTGCCTGAGCTGACCCATTGGTAGCAAGAAAGGGGTCCCACCAGGGAAGAGTTCTGCGTGGAGCAGAACACTTGCCCTACTCTTGTGGGTCTTAAGCTGCTGGCCAAGGACAAGCTAGCTGGCAAAGAGGCCAGATCACATCTGATTTACTGGGAGAATGGTCTCCTTTATAGCGAGCCAAAGGTTGCTGAGCCTGGGGCAGCCCATGTGCTGGTGGTACCCCTGCGCTTCAGAACCTTACTACTGGGTTTGGCTCATGATGTGCATTTGGCAGGACATTTGGGGCAGGGCAAGACCTTTGACAGGCTTGTCATCCACTTTTGTTGGCCCCAAATGCGAAGTCAATCAGATGCATTTTGTCAGTCTTGGCCAACTTACCAGGCAAGTCGCAAGAGTGGGGGGAGATGTAAGGCTTCCCTCCAACCATTCCCTGTTGTGAGCACCCCTATCGAGCGGGTGGGCCTTGACATTGTGGTGCCTCTGGATTCCAAGACAGCCATGGTCAACAGGTTCATCCTAATCTTGGTGGACCATGCCACCCGGTATACGGAAGCTATCCCTCTGAGGACAGTGGCAGAATCTGTCATGGCCCGGGCACTGATGGGGATCTTTACTCGTGTGGGTTTCCCTGAGGAGGTGGTATCTGATGGGGGTACCAACTTCATGTCGTTGTACATGAAGACCATGTGGCAGGAGTGTGCTGTGAAGCGCAAATTCACCACTCCTTACCACCCCAGAGTAATAGGTTGGTTGTGAGATTCAAGCGTACAGTGAAAGGCATGATTTGGGGTCTGTCAGAACCCATGAGGCATAAGTGGGACATCCTCTTGCCATGCCTTCTCTTTATTTACAGGGAGGTAGCACAGAAAGGGACTGGCTTTAGTCCCTTTGAGCTGTTGTAGTGGCACCATGTGAGAGGACCTCTCAGTTTGGTGAAGGAGGGCTGGGAGCAAGCTCATAGGAAGCCCCCCCAGGATGTATTCAGTTACATGCTTGCCTTCCGGAACCAGACTGCTCACTTCAGGAACCTCGCTCAGGCGAACCTAGAAGCACGGCAGGAGGACATGAAATGTTGGTACAACCAGAATACCACTCTGGTTGAGTTTCAGCTGGGTCGCAAGGTGTGGGCGATAGAGCAAGTAGAGTCCCGTGCTCTATAAGATAAGTGGCCTGGCCCATACAAGGTGAAGGAGTGCAAGAGTGATGCCACCTACCTGGTGGACTTGCAGACTCCTAGGAACCCATTGAGGGTCCTGTACGTGAACCGCCTCAAACCCCACTTCGAGATGTCTGAGTTAACCATGCTCTTGGCTACTGATAATGGGGTGGAAGAGGAGAGTGAACCTCTGCCCGACCTCCTGTCTGCCAAGGAGCAGGATGGATCAGTGGAAGGCGTGGTCATCTCCTCTACACTGACCCTAGAGCAGCAGAGTGACTGTCACCAGTTCTTGTGGCAGTTTGCCACTCTGTTCTCACTCACCCCAGGAGTCACCCATTGTTGCACTCATGATATTTACATTAGGGACAGTCCACCTGTGAAGCATAAGATTTACAGATTGACAGACAAGAGTGAAGGCTAGCATCAAGGAGGAGATGTCCAAGATGTTAGCTTTAGGGGTGATTGAGCCCTCCAGCAGTCCTTGTTCCAGCCCAGTGGTCTTGGTTGCCAAAGCTGCTGCACCTGGTGCCACCCCAGAACTGCGGTTCTGTGTGGACTACCGTGGGCTCAATGCTGTCACTAAGACTGACGCCCTCCCCATCCCCGGGGCTGATGAGCTCATTGATCAGCTGGGAACTGCCAAGTTCCTCAGTACGTTTGATCTAACGTCTGAGTACTGGCAGATTGCCTTGACGGAGGCGGCACAGGAGAGGTCAGCGTTCTCAATGCCAGAAGGGCACTACCAGTTCCTAGTTATGCCTTTTGGGTTGAAGAATGACCCTGCCACCTTTCAGAGGTTGGTCAAGCAGGTCCTGGCTGGTTTGGAGGACTTCAGTGCCGCCTACCTTGATAACATTGCGATGTTCAGCTGCATTTGGGAGGATCACTTGCATCACCTCTGGGAAGTGTTGAAGGCGCGGCAGAAGAAGGCCTCACTATCAAGGCCAGTAAGTGCAAGATAGGGCAGGAGTCTGTGGTGTACTTGTGGCACCAGGTAGGAAGCAGTCAGGTACCCTGAAGGAGGCCATGTGCACGGCTCCTGAGGTCAAGGCTCCTGACTTCTCCAAAGGGTTTGTGGTGCAGACTGATGCCTCAAAGCATGGTGTGGGAGCTGCGCTTTCACAGCTGAACAAAGAGGGCCTAGATCAAACCGTAGCTTTCATTAGTAGGAGGCTACTTCCCATGGAACAGAGGTGGAGTGCAATTGAAAGGTAAGCTTTTGCTGTGGTCTGGGCGCTGAAGAAGCTAAGACCTTTCTTGTTCGGAACTCACTTCCGGGTCCCTTCCTTTTTTTGCTCTGACCTCCTGTTTTTGACTGTGTGCTGCATTTTGTTTTTGCTGGTTTTAGAACTTTGGGCACTTTACCACTGCTAATCAGTGCTAAAGTGCAAGTGCTCCCTGTGTAAATTGTGATTGTGAATGGTTACCCATGATTGGCATATTTTATTTACTGCTAAGGCCCTAGTAAAGTGCACTGTGTGTGCCCAGGGCCTGTAATTCAAATGCTACTAGTGGGCCTGCAGCACTGATTGTGCCACCCATGTGAGTAGCCCTGCAAGCATGTCTCAGGCCTGACACAGCAGTATCTGTGAGTACAGTTTTAAACTGCCATGTCGACCTGGAAAGTGCACCCACTTGCTAGGCCCAAACCTTCCCTTTTACCACATGTAAGGCACCCCTAAGGTAGGCCCATGTAGTAGCCCCATGGGCAGGTGCAGTGCATTTAAAAGGTAGGACGTACTGGTGTGTTTTACATGTCCTAATAGTGAAATACTGCTAATTTCGTTTTTCACTATTGCAAGGACTATCTTTCCCATAGGTTATTATTGGAGATGCCTTGTAACCTCTGACAAGTGTCACTTCCAATTGGGAAGAGATAGAGATTTAGAGTAGGGGGTCCCTGAACCAACAATTTGAAAATACATCTATTAGTGAAGTTGGTTTTTAAATTGTGTGTTTGAAAATGCTGTTTTAGTAGGTGGGCATTTTCTTGCCTTACCATTCTGTGCCTCTGCCTGCTTGTGGAAATCCACGTCTTGTTTAGACTGACAGTTGGGCTGTTTGTGCATTCACTCTAGACAGTCACACAAAGGGAGCTGGGGTCTTCCTGAGCTAGAGTGCTGGGGAGTTGTCACTGACAACTGAATAGTGCTGTGCCTGTTCTCACACAAAGCTGTCTCTACCCCCCTGTAGTGTGTCTGGAGCCAGGCCAGGGAAAGGCAAGGTCTTGTGCACTACAAAGACTTTCCTTTGAAGTTTGCCTACTTCAAAGGCAAAAAGTGGTATAAGTACTGGAATCTGGACTAGAGGATATTCTGCCAAGAAGAAGAGCTGGAGAAGCTGTCAGGAAGGACTACTACTTTGCTGTGTGCTTCGCTGTGTTGGCCTGCTGCTTGCTGCTTGCTGCTTCTGTCTTGGGCAGTGAAAGGACTAAACTTTGCTTTGTACATCCTTCTTGCCAAGGTTCTCCAAGGGCGTGTGTGTGCTGGACTCCTGTTAAGTCACAGGGCCATCAACGACTTCCTCTGCAGCCCCTGAACTTCTCTGCTGGGAGTTCTAACCTGCCAAGTGGTGGCAATTCCAGTTCTGGGCCCTTGAAGGTGGCTTTTGTTGCAAAGAACCAATAAAATCCACGCATCGACCTCCAGCGTCTGTTTTTCCTGATGCAGCACCGCCATGCGGTTGAAAAACCAATGCATCACTGCAGTGTGGCAGAAGAATCAACACAGAGTCTGCTGTGCGGCTGAAAGATCACAGTAGCCCGAGTCCTGACACTGTGTCTCCGACGTCTGATGCACCCGCTCCGACTCCGACGCAGGCCCTGCTGTGCGGCTGAAGAAATCGACGCATCACCTGCTTCGCGGCTAGAAAATCGACACAGTGCCTTTTTCCTCGCCGCCGCATTGACCCAGCACCTCCGAATTTTCTATGCATCGCACACGTGCGCCAAGTTCTTCATCGATGTTGCCCAGCAGTAAAGGAACTGAGGCCGCGTGTCCGGAGATCACAGTAAGGAATCAACGCATCACCTCTCCTGACAGTAAGGAATCAACGCATCACTGCCCCTGCAGTAAGGAATTGATGCATCACCTCCTCTGGCAGTAAGGAATTGAAGCATCGCTTTGCTTTTCTGGTGCCTCACCTCTCTTGTGCCTATTTTCGTCTTTGATTTCGACGGCTCCTAGGTACTTTGTGATAAAAGTGACGTTTTCTAAACTGGCGTGGTGTCCTTTTGTAGTGTTTTCACTGTGTTACTGTGTGTGTGTATGTACAAATGCTTTACACATTGTCTCTGAGATAAGCCTGATTGCTCGTGCCAAGCTACCAAGAGGGTGAGCAGGGGTTATCTTGGGTGTATAACTCCCTTACCCTGACTAGAATAAGGGTCCCTACTTGGACAGGGTGGAAACCACTGCCAACTAGAGACCACCATTTCTAACAGGGATCCTACCTCTTGGGCGACTGACATTTCTGCTACATTGCAACCACTGAATGGACTGCACAGACGGCACCTCATACCTGGTGACGGTTCACACGCTCATGAACCCTCTTCAAATTTCTTTTTAACTTTCCTTTACGGTACTTGTTTACCACTGGTATTTAGCATTAGATGAAGTTTACCACTCGCTTTCTGTTATATTCTGTTATATTCCCAAGCAACTTGACTCCAAGAATGAACTACAGCAGCGCACCCTTCTGCGGACTGGATATTGAAGCCCATGGTGTGGGAGTCAAAACCTGCACCATCCGTGGAGGTTGCAGTGTGGCCTCCCAAACGGGTCGCCAAAGTGGGCACCCAAAGCAGTGCACACAGGTAGCTGTGAGACATCACAGACAGCAACGCATGGCCAGGTACCCAAGGGTTTTACAACCGGGATGGTCTGGACACCAGCACGGCCCACCCAGCTGCACCTATAGTATACCTCCACACGAGGATCGGAGAATCTTGTAACAGACAATCAAGTCTGATCTTGGGGGGATGAAGTGAATAGGATTGTCTGCCACAAACCCATTGATTATCAATGTGTCCTGCAATTCACACATTCTCGCAGCTAGCTGTTCTTCATCGACACATGGACTCAATGATCCATCGCCAAGAGTCCTTCAGAGTGGAGGTGCCCTGCCCACGCCCGATTCTCTCTCAAGTGCCTGGCGGCTGCAGATCACTCCACAAGCCAACTTGTGAAAGGATGGTCAGACTTTCTGCCAGGGTTCCATCTGGGAAACTTTGAGATCAGGCTGATGACCTCACTCGGGCCGCTCTGGATGTTCACCTATTGAAACCTTGTTATGACTTTTATTTCCTTGAACTAGTCATGTTTGATCTTCTTCTGGGTGCTCCACCATGGCCATTGCTGACTCTGGCGGGCCAATCTGAGGACCTCACTAAATCATATAATTGGTAGTAGGAACAGGCGATGTGTACAAAGGGGAGAGACTTAATCAACACAAGCTTGTAAACCACAATTACAGGGATTTACTCAATCATGACCGGGGTTCTGTGGAGTAACTGCGCCTATCAGCGAAAGGTAGACATTTACTGACCCATTCAGTGTAGCACATGTGCTGCCCTGGACATCTGAGGTCATCATAGACCTGCTATTGCTCGATCTTGTGTGGCTGAATGCCACTTGTCCCTGTAGAACTTGAATGCCAACCACAGGGAGACACATAACTGGTTGCTATGGAGTAGGCTTGTCTATTATCAAAATTAATCAGACAAATTGCTCCACAAACTAAGAACAGCCATGCACCTACATCCACAGAATCAAGAAACACCTATCAAACCTGTCAATCCTTTCCATATCCAGTGATGTTTTCAATGTTGAATAAAATGAAGCCACAGGCTCCACTTCTGTAGGTGCCCGTGCATTAAGTTTCAGCTTTGCAACCATGCAGCCTCGAGAATCCAACAAATTTGTTTTCCCGGAAGCTGTTTAGCGAGTCATGGGAATAACAGAGCTGGATTTGCTCATTTACAAACCTCCAACTTTCATTCTTCATTAAATAAAACATCCTTGGTGAAAGTATTTGCTTTGGTTCGCCCTGTGCCAGTGCAAGAATTTAGCGGCACAATATGAATTCCCCCAGCCGTCCATTTTTTATCATGGCTTCCACTTTCAAAGACCAACAAAATAGAATCTATTCCTGAAATGAAATGAAATGAAAAAGAAATTTATAAAGCGCGAAACATTCACCCGGGGGTGTCAAGGCACTAGCTCAGCACAGGACATAATGGACACCTTTTTGAGATCGCCTCAGAGATTAAAAAGCCACGTCTTTAACGACTTCCTAAAAGCCAACAAGCGAGTTTCTTCCTTAAGCCGCAGCGGAAGTGAGTTCCAAAGTCTGGTCGTACCGACCAGAAAACTCCTGCCACCCCAAGAACATTTCTTGAACCTGGGTATTACCAAATTGTGAGAGTGCGCTGAGCCAAGATGACGGGCAGGAACATATGGCTGCAAATTCTGTTTGAAAAAAGCTGGTCCCGTGTCATGAATAGCTTTAAATGCTATACAGAGAGCCTTAAACTCTATCCGTCTCTTCACTGGTAGCCAGTGTAATTCCTTAAGCCCAGTGGAAACAGATTTATATTTTGGAATGGTCAGTAATAGTCGTGCTGCAGCGTTTTGCACAATCTGCAACTTGGTCAAATTCTTGGTCTATTCCATACTGAAATATTCAGGTGACCAGCTTGCTATGAACACTAATTTGTTTCAAAGTAGATGACTCAGACCTTCATGACACTCAGTCAGGGGAATCAGTGGGGCTCCGACAGACAAGGGCTGGGAACAGGTGGTAGCTTACCTCCTGGCAGACCACCAGCTCAATTCCAAGATCCAACTACAACCATTTTAACTGCAGCAACTTTAACATACACTGTTGGAGCCAGTGTTACCACGGCTGCTTGCACCCCACTTGTCCTGCAATAGATCCTTGTTAAAGGATTTAAAGTGTACTGATTATAATTACAAGGCCTGAAAAGAGTCCTGTACTGTTGTGGTTTTGTCATAGCCTCCCCGAGTTCGTAGTAGGTAATTTAATTTGTGCATCTGCTGCCTTCCTTGGATGTGCTAGTCATTTCTCAGGCTCCCTCTCAGGAATCAAACCCTGATTCTCGGTTACCTGTGATCTCTATGGTAGGCACAGAAAGTACCATTAAAAGTCAATAGGGCAGGTATCTAAATGAATTGTCTGCATCAGAAAGACGTGCTTGTGATGAATACTTCTAATCGCAGATTCTTTCCTCACCATAAGCGCCAGACTGGATATGGAAGCTTTTTCAGCAATACTCCCATGCACTGCTAGGTGGGTCGTGAGGCCCCGCATTCGTTCCGTACCATCCCTGCAGTGACGGAGCAGAGCCACAATAAGCGCCCCAACGGTGTGCCACCATCAGTTCCTTTCATTATGCACCTTCAAATATGGATCTGGAGCTCTGCTCCCACATTCATTGGTCTTCCGCTGACTCCTAAATTGTATATCGAGTGAGCAAGGAAGCAATGTCCCCTCCTAAAACTAGAGGTTTCAAGCTATACAGCAACTGGTGGAAGCAGATGTTAGTCATGGCTCCGCACGAGGTGTGTCTCTTGTGCTTGGACTCAGGGCACTATTCAAAGTTGAGCCATAAGTGTGCCCTCATGCACCCAAAGGAGATCAGGGTTAGGGAAGCGAAGCAGTATACAACTAAACACAAGAAGTCATGGGCTTCGCATAAGTCCTGCTCCCACTCCAAGCCAAGGCCACACACACGCTCCCGCAAGAAGCATATTCACAGTCGAAATCCTCAAGTCAAAGTCAAAACAAAACATAAGAAGGCAAAGAAGAGCTCACCCTCATTCTGTCACTTTCTCTCTAAAGAGAAGGCACAAGGAAATCAAGGTGTCAGTCGGCCTGCCTCTTGCTCTCCGGTTGCTGAGCCCGGTCCACAGTCGGTCCCGAAGCACCCCAAATTTCTTGGGCCATCAGCTATGCTGAAGCAGGTTGAGGCCTTTGAAAAGTCCACGATGTAAAGATTTTGCACTTTTCTGGCTCCCTTTGGTGCACTTTCACGTCCCAAGAATCAGCAGGGATCCTCAGTCAAGTTACCGCCTGTGGACACGTCCTTAGTGATGTCTGACTCCCTTGAACCAGTCATGGATTCCATGCCGGCTCCGGTGCATATTTCCATCCCGTCTCCAGACCTTCGTTTGCTCCTCCTTCATCGCGCCCATACCAACGTAGTCAGGTTCCGATGTCTGACCCCAAACTGGCTTTGACACCACCCTGACCGATGTCGCGCTATGAAATTGCTACAGCCAACCAGTCTCCATACAGCCTTGCTTCTAATCCTGATCCCCACTAGCGCAGATGCAACCTCAGAGGCTCAATTGTCTTTTTGTCTCTGATTCTAACCAGAGCTTGCCACCACCCAGTGATGATGATGGAACGGTTGGGGACGATTTACCCCCTCATTATGATGATGACAATTTTTATATAGACTTACAAAAGGCCATTGGACGTGATACTGCCCCTGATACAGAGTTGACCATTGTCATTTCAGATTAAGCCAAATGTCCTTAGGGAAATCATACAGCCTGTGCCAGCCTCCTCTGAGCCATTGGTCCCATTCAATGAAATTGCCACTGACACATTAATGGGTACCTAGTCAAAGCCCAGGTCTTCCCCACTGGTGAATAAGCATGTGGCCAGACATTACAGACCAGCATCTGGCGACCCCAATTTCCTCACTAAATGCCCCACTTCAGTGCTACCAGCCCTCCCAGTTCAATTCCTCTGAGGCAAACAGCTACACAGCCGCTTTAGCTTGCCATCAGTGGCACACAACCACCCTGTGGAGGCATGATCCACCATTTCCTTTTAGGTTAGCATTCCATTACATCCAACAGATGGGTTGTCCAAATTCTTCAGCATGGCTATGCCCTACCTGTTTTTTCTGCTCAGCCACATCTTTCGCCCACTTCAGAGTGGCTCTCAGACAAGCAGCTATTCATTCTACTACAATAGGTGCCAGCTTTGCTCTCTAAAGGAGCCATCAAGAGGGATTCAGACACAGAAAGAGGGGTGGGTTGTTACTCTCGCTATTTCCTCGTGCCGAAGAAGGATGGAGGCCTGCGGCCTATCTAAAATATTCACTGTCTAAATAACTTCCTCAGAAATGGTAAATTCAAATTGCTCAGGCTTGCTCAAATTGTGTCTGCCCTGCACCAGAGCACCCGGATCGTGTCTTTGGACTGGCAGAATGCATATTTTCATGTACCTGTCCTGCAGTCCCACAGACGTTACCTGCAGTTCAAAGTTGGCCAGGAACATTTTCTGTCTGTCGTGCTCCGCTTCGGCCTCACCAGTGCTCTGTGGGTGTTCACAAAAGAGATGCCAGTGTGCACCTTATCTATGACAAAAGTGCCTAATCGATAGTCTGAAGTGATGGCTGTTGAACCGGTATTGGTTCCCAAAGCAAAAAATCTGGGAGTGACAATAGATTACGAATTGGGCATGGATAAACAGGTATCTGATCTCAGCATCATGTTTTTTTACATTTAAAATTACCATGGAAAACAATTCCATTATTGCCAAAGTAGACACCCCGGGCGGTAGTTTAGGCACTGATTTTAATACACCCAGACTATTTTAATACTTTATATCTGGGACTTCCCGTTAATACATTGGCAAGACTCCGAGTGCAAAATTGGGCAGCAAACCTTATAACAGGGAGGAGAAAATAAGATTCTGCTTCGTCGGCTTTGAAGGAGTTACTCTTAAAAACAGGCCTGTTTATCTCCTTGAACTTTTTATCAGATGGGCCCATTTAACTATCTCTGTAAAATCACATTGCTATATTCCAAGGAGGACACTGAGATCAGGAGAAGCTTTGCTACTTATAGATCCTAAGTTTAAACTAAGGAGGAAGGATGGTAGAGCCTTTTCTGTATTGACTCCAAAGCTATGGAACAGTCTCTCCCCTCCATCACTGGAAATTCCGTAAACTGTTGAAAATGTATCTGTTTCAAGGGGCATAACTTTAATTTTCAGTTAAATAGCGCCAGGATATCCTTTTAAGGTGGGGGTGTGTGGCCAAGATGGCAGCCGCATCAGATGCATCTTACCAGCTCTGAGGCTGGCCCATCCACAATTCTCCTCTAATCCTCCCATCAAGCCACAACTTCCTGATTTTTTTGCCCAGGCTGCCCGCTTCGCAGGAGGACACCTACCGAACAGTGACCAGTGCGCGTTGTCTCTGTTTTGGCGGCACTGAAGACGAGAAGTGCTGCCCGAGGGTGAGACCTAGAATGGGGCCTGCGGCTGCGCGGTCCCGATGCCACACGGGGACCACACTAAGGAGCCGGCGCAGGTAGCGGAGCGCCTCCGAGCGGTGAGGGTGCCTGGCCCGAACCAATCTACCTGGGGTGTCCCGAAGCATAGCTGCCAAGGTTTCCGATTGGTATGTGTGACATTTTTATCATTTCAGTGTAATTATGAGTGACATTTCAACCACCATGAGTGACAATTTCACGCGAGCAAAATCAAGCAGTAAAGACAAGGGAAACATATATCAGAGCTTACACACATTGAGCAACAAGAAACTAAGAAAATCTTAAAACTGCTGTAAATCACAGAAATGGAAGGGCACTAAACGAGTGCCCTTGTACACTGATCGTAGTTTTGGGAATATGCAATGTATCATTGGTAGAGCCAAGTGCTTTCAATGGGATATTTAAACTTTCTCTGTTCGAAATCACAGTGGCAGCGTTAATTAAATTATACCTTGTCTAGTAAAGTCACAACACTACCAGTGCTGCACCTAGGTGGGGAAAAATAATGGAGCTGCCATGACCTTGAGAAGTGATTCTATGTGTGTTACACTCACTGGCTCAGCTGCTGTACAGTAGCGAATACAGTCTGCCCCGAGTCACGACGCTGGTGAGGACTTCCGGGTGCAAAACTGGTCATTGGAATGCATATTTGAATTTTAAGCGTTAATAGCAATTTTTTCTCTGAATTACCGATGCTTCAAATCTGCATGGTTTGTGTTAAAAAAAAATTTCCCTGCTAGGCGTGTATGAGAGAGGCGTGCCTCCCCTAAACACCAACTTCTCAGCCTCTCCCGGACTCAGCAGTGTTCATGAGGAGTTCGAGTGTTGTCAGGAGACAGCGACATAGTGCCAATATTGGCAACACACCCCACCCACACAACAACAGAGCATGCATGAATAAATAAATACGCAACACAACTTTTGTTTGGGAAAATATTGCTGCAGGTTTATTCCATACAAAAGTATGCAAAATGGTGGGTTATCTTACGGGCGATCCAAGGGCAGGCATTTGTAACCAACCTATGCTGCCCTGCCCGCCTGATGAACCAAGCACTGTGGAGAATCCAATCAGTGCTACACCTTATGGGGTGATCCTCTTACCGGATCACGTGACACATTGGTCCCTTATTACTCACGCCCCTTTCAGGGCGGAGCGTAGCAAGGCAAGCCCCCGGTTGTTCAGGCCCACAACCGCCCGAAGGACTAACGGGGAGCCGACGTAATTCTTCCAGGAACCTCCCATGAGGCTCCTGGTATTTGGCTCTGGCACCCCTATTGTGCTCTTGCAGAGGTACCCTTCTGTACCCATATGCTTCCAGATCGCCCTGTAACTCCGCCTGCAACGACAAAAGAAAACATTACAACGTTCTATGTACTTCGCCTGCCAGCCCCACACCGGGTAAGCGGTAGGGTGGGAGACGGCGTGTCTGGCGCAAAGAGGACGCCAGGATGGCCGGGGGAGGCATAAATACCCTCCCCACCTCCTCGGCACGCTGGAAGTGACGCGCAGACAAACTGCGTCTGGGAAACCGCATGGAGCTATTTATCCTTCTCCGGGAGGTACAACTGCCTCCATGATCTGTAGGAATTTGATGGCCTCCCAGGAGGGAGCTCTACTCTTATCATAGCTATATTATGGGACAGCAGCACCCTTGTAAGATGACCGCTTCCACAACCAGCCTATCTACTGAGGCTATCAGGGCAAGGAATACTGTGCTTAACTGAAGCAACCCGAAACCTGCCCCTAGATCAGGCACATACTCCGTTGCAGTTGACCAGACATTTGCACCGGACCTTTTTGATTGTTAAACCATGGTGACCAGGAATGCTCATATTGCGCACCCCAATGCAGTCACAGCACCCTGTTCGGAGTGACAACTTCCTCCGTCTGCCAGGCTTGCTTAACTAAAGCTCGATCACGTGACCCTTGGATCTCAATCCAGCTATAGCCAAGTTCACTTTGTTATCCCTGGACTTATTGCCCTTAACAAAATCAAAGCTGCGTTCAGCTTACCGTCTAGATACCTTGAAATTCAGGGTGGGATATACATACCCCGCGGGACCAGGGAGTCGTGCGTCTATTAACAATGATACTGTGAGGATCTAAGATTCCCAGTTTCAAGTTCTGCTACAGCCCCCTTTCATAGGTCTGCTGTGACCACACTGCCTCACTGCAAGTTACCTCGCTACCTCGTGCAGCTCCCTTAATGCCCATGTGTGTCCCTGAGAAGACACCTGGCAGGCTAAACTATCTGATGAAGTGACAATAAGCAAGTGTGTCCCATGTACTTGCCATGAATCACTCTTTTCTTACCGAAATTACGCCTGTTCAGCTCCATCTGTGGAGACTTCCAGTTTGCTTAACTGCTAGCAGTGTGCAGTTGCGACATTAATGGGTAACATCCAGGTTTCTAGCTCACCTTAATGTGCCCTGCTGTGAGCAATTAGGTACCCCACCTCTCTCTTCCTTATGAAAAAGATGAAACAAACCGGCCGAAGACACAAGGCACAGGCAGGGTGCCCAATGAGAACCCCCAGCTCTGTGTGCCACAAACCTTAATGCAAGGCGCTCGGTGAGCCCCCTCACCTAAGTCAAGACATGGGTGGATCACCATATCATTATTGCCTGCAAACCCATCCGTCCAACTACACTGACGGATGCTGTGTCGCCATGAGGGTGTCCCCCACCCCTGCATGTGTATCCCATAACAATTTCGCTACAGTGTGCCAGAGTGCCAAAAGGTTAGCCAATGTATTTGGATGTGAGGACAGGGAGTAAAACATGAGCAAATATATACCCGCCCCTTCTGAAATAAGGATGGCAAATGTACTGGTAATTGTCGGCCTTTGTGCACCAACCGCATCTTACCTCACTGCTGCAGGACGGCGCACTTTTTGTAAAGCTACTGGGATGGTGAGAACAAAAGTACCTCCCCTACCCTTTCTTTAATTGTGGGCCTGCCACATGACCAGTGAATCGCAGCCCCTGTGCTGTAACCCAGAGATACCCAAAACATCTAGACCCCCAACACACTTTGTATACTGACAAACTTGCGCAACCCGCCATGCTGCAATGGCGATGGGGTGGCCAAACGTGGCTTATCTGCCATTTCTGTTGGAATAACATATCCCATTGCACGGACAGGTTTCTTGATAAATCTATAATGAACCAATAATGTGTCAACCGGTTTAAAGAATGTTTGTGTTATGTGAATCTGCGAGGGCATCCGCCTTAGAGTGGATGGGTTTTAAATGTTGCCGGGCCGGAGTGAAGTACCTTTGCCCAGGCAACTCTTGACAGGCAAAAGTCACGGGATCTCCAAACCACTCTCAGTTTCTGTATATCGTGCTTGTTGGAGCAGAACATAATTGTCTATTTGTGAAGCTCGCGTGCTCACGAAGCCTGACTGGCGCTGAATAACCGTTGTATGTTACCCCACTCACTGACAATTATGTATAAATAACTGCCCTTTCTTAACTTGTGGGAATGCTGAATGCTTCTAAGAACTGTTGCCTGGGAGCACCAATTGGGTCATAGCACACAATTAAAAAAAAAAAAAAAGGCAGCCCATTGGAGTGTGTAGTAAAGATGGCCATGTCGCCTCTATTGAAATTTTAATGTCAACAGCAGGGCCTTGCTTGGCTGTGTAAGAATATTTGCCTACATGACACTTTGACCCCACTTGGGGCGGGGAACCCCACACCACGTGCTAAACAGCTGTCCCTTTGTTACTTATTCCAGCAATTCAAACCCTGGCCCCGCAATAGGTGCGATAGTCCACTAAACCACCAGACCCGGCCGATATATCTTGAACGGCTGCTGATACAACCTGAGTTGTTTAACAGCTCTGAGCAAAGCTCTTGTTATCAGCATTTTATACACCATAGAGACTCCGCTGGGTTTAGGAACGTGAGGCTTGAGCATGGGAGTGTCAGTTATGTTGCAATGTGACCCTTATTCCCTCAAGTAAATACCCCCCCTAAGCAGTGACAGCTGACGGTCCTGCTCACATTCTTCCCCGGCTGTAACATGTTAACAAAGTGAGTTGTCCAATGACCGTAGCTTCGGAAGATTCCCAGTATGTGTTTTAATGCAGTCCAGCTTTTCTGTTTATCCTGTGGGGACCCCCCAGCCTCACTTTGAGTAACCTAGGTACTTAATCAGCTCACTTAACGCACTAGTATGTCACTCAAGAAAGACCTCTAGCAACACTTGACGCCCTGCTGCTTGGTGTGGATTCCAGTCCGTTGCACCAGACCAGAGAGACCCCATGTAACATCAGGATGGCCTGAAGCCATGTATAGTTACTTCTGCATGGGACATCTAACCACTTGAGGTCCTGCAGCTGTGCGACATATAGCCAATTGGCTTTGCCCTTCATTGTTCATACTGTGCAGACAATCCTATGTGATCGCTGCCCCCAGGTGCATGCAGGGAATTAGAGCCCATACGTACCCTAAGTGCAGCCACACGTCCAAGAATGCAACAATAACGTTTGTAACAAGACTGGTCGTTGGAATACAGGGACCACTGTCATTAGGGGCTATGTGCTACTTCTATGTGCTTAGCTTATGTGATCATGGCTCAATTTGTTACTGTTGCATCCTAACTTGCTTGGTGCCTTGGTGAAAGAGGCCAGTGATGCCATTACTTGTGTGTAGGGGGGGGGGGGGACATGCGTATGTTTGCTGCTGAAGCTGATTAAACCGCAGTCCCTTACATCCTTCCTGAAACTAGCTGTTCTGGTAATTCAAGGACGTGGGAGGAGGTCCATTTGAAATTGTAGAAATGGACCCGCGCTGTGTCTGGTAGGTGCTACCCTCCGTGTGCGTTTCCTGTCCTTACCCAGAAGGAGGAAAGGCAGGCAAATGTTATTGACCTTGCTATGCTTAACATAACATGTGTTAGTGCTCACCTTCACCACCCAAGGTATCTCCTGACGCAGCTTGCAGGTGTTATTGCTACCCAAGTTAATGGTACTCCTTTTATTGCCCTTGGAGGGTGAAAGGCTGAGCGGGCGGCACAACTTCTGATGAGATGTCCTTAAGGAATGGATGCCCCTATGTAATTGCAATATACCTAACCTTTCTTGAAGGGATGACTAGTGTGCAGGTTGCCATTGCGGTGTTCTGCCCACCGTCTCACCAAGCTAGCTTACTTGCTAACAATGGGAGTGGTTTAATCACATTGATGTTTTAAATTTAATAGTCACAGAATCTTATTCCCCTATTGTGGGTCCTCATAGTAAAATTTGGAGGACCCGGGAAGTTGGTGACTGTCTTGGCAGAGTCAGTGGCTATTCTATTCCTTTCATTCACATTTGTGGTTCAGGCGACGGGTCAGTCATACCCCGTGCCGCTTTGCATGCACAAAACAATAAAACAAGATGTTGATTTTGTATACCATAGGATGGGGCAATGTAGGTGTTCCCACTGCAACTTAAAATTGCAAGATGCGTTGGCGAGGGAGTCTTTACTCATTCACAGGAATGGGTTGCTCTCCACATTTTGCTGCACCCAACCGCAGCAGCAGCCATCACCTCTCTATCATGAAAGCTTTCTATAGCGATTCTAAGGGGGGGGGCTACGGGCATAACCTACCGCCCTGTCCGTAGGCCTATTGACCCTGGGGCAGTTGTAAAGTCATGCATACCACATTGCCCTCGAAGCCAACGGGAGAACGTTAGTGACTAGCCGGGGTCCCGCAGCCACTCTCTGCTAAGTTTATAAATGTTGCATGGTAACGCAAACGACCATCTCTCTGCACCTGCCTGCAACAATACCGATACATCACCCATGTCAGCACAATGCAATGTGGCATGCAAAAGCATGGCCCGTGGAGAAATGTTGTTAAAGGTTGTTAGTCTTATAAGGTAAATCAGCAACAACTTATAGCTTTGTTGTAAGACTAGTGTCCAAATCTGTAGTACAAGGTTCACCCTACACCATCAAGCCCGTACTATTGGCTTTGTCAATGTTTGCTAATTGCATAAGGAAACTAAGCCCCAATTATGGCTTTGCTGCACCATTCTGAAATAGTGAGAATGTGAAAGAACTCAATGAGTCTCATTTAAATTTACTTAAAATGCAGTGGACAGTGGAACTGCTTTTAGACCCCACACAAGCACCCCAGCTGACGTCACCTTCTTACAGTGAAAAACATGGGCGGGGGGGAGATGGGGTCTGGCCACAACAGAATGAGGCAGGACGAACAGAGCCCGAAGCAAGTCTGTGCCAGGCTCAAGCAAACACGCTGCAATGTCTATTCTCAATTGTAGTGTGCTTTCAATCCCCTTTCAGGTAGGCACACTCTCTGCCCTTGCACTGTTGTCCCAGTGTTTAACTCATGTCTTGAGCTCTACCCTCACCTCCGGGAGCCCATCCTCACCCAGACTGACTGCATGTCCTGCCATACCCAGGCAGTGCTAGTCAAGTGTGTCCTCTCTGAACCCCTCACCTGCCCTGCTCTACAAGCGCTGCGAGGCCACGCTGGGAGCTGCACCAGCCCCTTCCACCCTGGTGATATTATTTATTTGTTTCCCACAAGAGTTTGCTGACTTTCACGGCTATGCGAAGCTGAGGGAAAATGGACACTGTTCTGGTGAAAAGATGGTCGTAGCCCTAGTGACTGCCATCATAATGAAACTACCACCGACATCCCAAGAGAGAACGGTGTTCTAATGAAACCACGGCTGCAGTCCACGTACTTGGGGATAGGAATTTGGGCAAAAGGCTGCTATCTTGGTACCTTAAGATAGTGGGCAAACATGTCAAAACCTCCTTTTTTAGGTCTCGCCTAGCGACGCAGCGCGAAAGCGCTGTCGCTAGCGAGATCTATTGTTACCGACTTGCTTCGGAAGGGAGACAGGAGATGTGCACGCGCAGGACAGACTGCAAATGTGAACGCGCCCATGAACACGCACGTACAGACACGCGATGTGCACATCTCCTGTCCCCCTTCCGTCCTCGCAAGCCTCATGCAATATCACTTTTTTTTTTATGCGCACGCGAGCTCCAAGCGCGGCGCGCTTTACACGCACAGCATGCCTCACCCCACTTACCTGCTCTTGTGGGGACTCTGCGCTGCTCCTTGGCTGGTCTCCGTCTTCAGTCGGTCACTGCAGCAACACGCGGGGCTCCGTCTTGCTCACAGGAGCCACGCCTGAAATCCTGCTTTGGCCGCACCATGCGGCATTCACGAAGGCGGGGTGGGCTCCTGCCGGACTTCCTCTACTCTTTCACGACGCAGCGAAGCTGCTCGCTCAGCGAGATCTATTGTTGCCGCTTTTCATTTGGAAGTGAGACAGAACACCAAAATATGTGCACGTGCAGACATTCAATGTGCACGTGTACGGCCTACTAACGCTGTCAGTCCAGGGAACAGCAGATGTGCGCATGCTCTTTTTTCCCAGTACGCGCACAGACATCTAACGTGCACGCATACGGCGTGCCTGCTCGGACACAGCAATGTCAGGTCCAGGAGCTGCAGTTAGAACTGGCGCCACTAGGGGGCTGCGCCTGGGACTGAAGCGGCCGTAGCTTCCTTCTGTTCTCTCTCCCCTTCCGCGCATGCAGCAGCCACAGCTCCGTGCCCTGCTCTGTTTGCCAAAAATATACTCGTCCTAGTTTATTGTCACTGAGTATCTGGAAGAATACAGGAAGGACATTGATTCCCGTGAATTTCCTGTGCTGGCCAAAAACAGGCGCGAGTGCTTTGACCTCAGCAAAGCATTGCAAATGGAAAGTCACTTTCGAACATTAATTTTGACTGCGTTTGTGTAACCCAAGGACAGTCAGCCAAGGCAGAAAAAGATAAACATCCTCGTGGCTGCTCGTGAATAGGACCTAGCCAAGTGTACTTTGAATAGAAGTCTGATAGAGAGGGTTGCGTATTTCGTTCGTGCCGTGTTTTCCTGTGTTGTGTGAAGAAGCAGTGTGCAGCCTATGCCGGTTCAGAGTGAAGGAAGAGTTGGCGTGGGGCGGCCGTCGGTCCTCCTTACATGCCGGCGCGCAGCTGCATACAATTTGACTGCATTATCACGCCGGTATTATTTTGGGGATGTAAAACGAGGGTAAGTCAGGACAGCTCGGTTGCTTGTCACTGAGGCAGCCTCCGTGCAGATCAGGTCAGTTGTGGTCAAATGCGGCCACCGTCTGGGGCTGTTAGAGGGCATGCGATGCGCGCCTTGTGAAGGCCGCGCTCAAGACTGGCATTTGTGGGCCTCGTGAGGGGCATGAGGAGCTAGATGCCAAGGACGTACACCATCTTCCCACCCACTGCAAAGTGCCATCTGGTGGACCCGGCCCTATGCTCTGCGCTGCTTTCTACCTCGTCCGCTGCTTTTCCTCTCTTCCACCACCCATCTTTATTTTTTAATTCCCTCCTCTTCCACTCTCTTTCCCTGCTGCTTCCTCACACACTCATCAAGTTGCTTTCTCCTACCCGCTCCTCCGAAGAGCCCCGGATATTTTGTTTTTAATTTATGTATTTTTTGTGAAGAAACGGCAGCTGCTAGGGTTCTACGCAATTCAGAAAGCGAGTTTGCCCTATATGTGTGGTGACGTATGCGCACAGCCGGCAGAATGACAAGATTGTGTCACCTCGCTTTTATTCCCCCCACCGCCCATGCTATACAGAAATGGCAGAACGAAACTGCTGCAAGACGTATTATTCCGAAGAGTGACTAAGACGGTTTGTATTTTGGTGTGCCACAACAGTTGGTCTAACGGGGTGCGTTAGTAGACAGCTCTTCTGTGCTACATCTTTAGACGCAAAACACATCCGACAACACAAAATATCGAGCTCGGTTTTATTTCTCCTTAACTCAACGCAACTTTGGAAGCAAATTTAGCTACACGAAGTTTAACTTGTGACACTGCTTTCTTTCTTTGTACTCTCTTTTAAAGATTTGAAGTATTTAAACTTGTGTGACAAAGCAGTGTCAGTGAAAAGGTTTATATTTACGTTCACATTTAGAAATAGAATGCACCTGCGATTTTCGTTTGTTCAAAGGTAGTTTTGCACCTATCAGCCAACAGAACGATAGCTAAGTTGCCAGGCCAAGCAAATGTCAAAGTAAACTGGAGCAATAGGAACTCAACTCACTGAAAGCTGTTCTGAATCCTAGTGTTCTCAATGACGTGTTTTGTTGTCAGTCTCAGGGCTGTGGTGTTTGAAGGTTACGAGGACACACGTACCTGCTAAGACCAGTGAGAGTGGAATGACAACATTTACTCCCAGTGACTGCCATTCTCGTTTTCCTAGTAGACCCTGATGGTGTCTGGAGTACCACCACATCAATCAGAGTGGCTCCTGCAATTGCTTAGCTACTACTACTTCCGAACGTGACTGTCCATGCACGTTCGTGCCAGTGCTTCACTCGGAGCTAACACATATATCTTGGAGAGCTGTTAAAAATGTGCACTGCGTATTCCTCTGCCAGAGCCAGCATATTTTGGGTACTGCACCATCTGTAGTTGTAACAATGGTTTGCACTTTCCCCAACTCCAATATATAGTATGCGCTTCAACCGAATGACCCTTACACACTTTGGGTTACCTTTTTCACACAAAGTTTGATGCCCCCTGATACTGTTAAGGAAGGAATTGAAAAGAGGGGTGAAATTACTGAACACAGTGCCAAAAGGATATATGCCCAGTGTTAAGAATTGTCAATTTGAAACAGGCAACACAGGTGTAGGTCTCCTGGGGTGGAGGCTCGCTTTACATACTGTTAGGGCTGCGAAATAAAACAAGCATTTGCAATGCAATAGGTCTCGCATTTGCGAGAGTTTGTTATTGGCATTGTAAATGATAATGCTTTTTATTTATGTTTTAAAAACCAACACATAAATAAAAGGCATTGCCATTTCCAATGCCAATAGCTCAAACTCTCACAACTGCGAGACCTATTGCATTGCAAATGCTTGTTGGTTTAGCTCGTGCTCTTGGAGGTAAGCTAGACAGACTGTGGTACAGAAATCCAGGCACCCTTGGCTCGGCTTGTACCCCACATTGTGGAAGTTTGGCTGCTCTAACCTTAGGCCCCCACTCTGCCCAATTAGTAGGGCCCGACAACAATGTCAATAGTGAAATAAGTGCAGGTCAGTAGTTATGTGCACTCTTTGGACGGCCTGGGCTCTTATTATGCAGAACAACATTATACTTTATTAAATCAAACACTCCGTGAAGTAGGGCCCGACAAATCCTTGGACCCGCTCGCGGCCTGCGACGCTGAGACCAATCATGCACTGGAGCCGCCCTAGCCTCGCGAGGTGCTGGGGCGGTGCGCAGCCAATCATGAATCGAAACAAGAGAGCCCGATCCATCATCCGGCCCCCTCACGTCCGACCTGCAGTCGGGTGCAAAACCAGCTCAGCCAAGACCCGGCTCCTCAGCACCACCCCGCCCGGGCCACCTAAGCGAGCCATCGCTCTGTACGCAGCACCGTAGATCTGGGCAATTTGGCAGCGCTAATGCCGAAACGCTGCATCTGGGCTGGACGCACCACGGTTCGTGTCGTGCACGTGCACCCACCCCCCGGAGACGATTCGGCGGGCCCAACTACCCGATACCCCCATGGGGCCCTCGGCACGTTGTTGACTGGACACGGTGCGTCTTGTGATCTGACCCAGAGGCCGGAAATGAGCAAGAAGAACCAAAACAACAGGAGGCGCTGGCTACTGGGAAAGAGGCCCTGCAAGGGAGCGCTTTCCATGTAAGTTAATGAATGTAGAGTACTATTCCTATGATAACGCTCGAGTGTGTCAGTATCATTGAAGCACATCGTACGAGCGAACCTCGATTCAAGGACACCGGTATTTGTAATATTTAGCAGGTCAACGGCTGAGCTCAAATGGAAGTCTGCTGCATTAAACAGGTTGCCCTCTTCAAGGGCCTAGAGCGGCCGGCAACGCGAGGCCCCACACTAAAACAACTGCCTCCATCCGCCGGAGCCATGCCTGCACAGCGCTGCTGCCAGCAGCTCCGGCAGAGGCGCGAACAATGCGGCCCGACAAAGTGCATGATAGTCTACCGGCTGGCCTCTGCCCAAAGCTCCTACAAGTCTTGGTAGCACCCGTAAGTGCACATCTTGGGCCTCAGTCTGCAGGCGCAGTCTCTGTGCCCCCTGCCCCACCGCTTGCGAAAACATAGATCAGGGAGGCACCCCGTGTGAAGCAGCGCCGGACTCTCACGCAGGCAGCAGGCCGGCCAAATAGCTGCGCTGGTCAGCGCCGTCTCGGGCTGAGAGCAGATGGGCCTGGCTGCATTTTCTTAACCTGTGAGCCCGGGCTGTAGTGGCACTGACCAGCACGATGCGCTGCTAGCCGCCCCTTGCTGCCGCGCCACCGGGGCCTTGATCCCGTAAAGAGGCGAAGGCACGTGGAGCTAGTCGCTCCCATAATGGGGCTGCTTCGTTTCTAGAGGTCGCCTATGCGACGTGAGGCCAAAGTGAATATATCCCCAAACCCTGCCCCCGTCCCAATCCCATGACACAGCCCCCCCTGCAGGGACTGCACTGACACCGGCAGGCCTCCTGCGGGGGCCGGACCAGGGAAATTGCAGCTAGAACGAGGTCTCACGGGCACAGCCAAACGTGGTGAGACCGGGGGAGGGGGGCCGGTGTGGGGAAGGGCATTTGGCCGCACTCACCTAGCCTCACAACGCGACCACCACCCGACCTCAGGACAGCGTGTCCGGTAACAAACAGCACGACCAGCAAGACGGCGTGTCCGGCGCAAAGAGGACGCCAGGATGGCCGTGGGAGGCATAAATACCCTCCCCACCTCCTCGGCGCGCCGGAAGTGACGCGCCTAGCGCGCCTAAGGCAAGGAGGGACTCCTCCCTGAGTCCTGGCATTAGAGGGGGTGGGTTAGTGCCCAAATGGCACTAAAGGTCCGCCCTTTTAGGGTGGCCCCCTGTGTGGGCCTCGGGCAGCCGCAGTTACCAGGGGCCCGGGCTGGGGCAGAGGATGAGGGAGGAAATAAACATCGGAAAGCACTGCAAATGTTACCACGCTAGTCCACCACACTGACCTAGTCACATAGTTCAGTACTGTAACAGCAATTTATATATACAGTTACGGAAAAGTGTTTTTAAAAAGATGGAAATGATCACTACAGTTATCATTACCTGCTCTCCCAGGCACTTTTATTATTCATCATGATCTTCACTGGGCAGCTGAGCTCGGCTGGTGGCGCTGGGTTCCGGTCGCGTGAGATAGTACATCTTTACCGCATACGGCGGTGACAGCAGCTTTTAACCTGGCTAGCAGCCCTGCATTGCCTAAAGCAGTATTTTTCCTCCTCTGTAGCGCTGAAAACGGGACAGCATTGCAAGAAGTTTGGCACAACGGATACGTTGAATCACTCTCAAAAGTCATCTGAATCAAATTTACTAAACAGGTTTGCCGCCCCGATCGAGGTACCGTGCCTAGTATGAAGAGGTCAGAAACGCCAGCCCACAGAAATCACTTTGAGCCTCTCACCGTAGATGGTGAAAGTGAAAGTCAGCTGCAGTGGGTGTTAAGTATTATGTCGGAAATCCATCACCTCATCCCGACACCCCGTTACAGTGAGAGCAGCGAACTTCAAGAAGCGCGGGCGGCAGCAGGAGGATGGACCGTCACTCAAGTTACCCTATTGTGTCTCACTGTCAGTCAGTCAACTTCACCATTGGGCACTGACTGCAGTGACGTCAGTTTAAGTTCGGCGCCACGTGTGTCGGCCCGGGGTGGCTCTCAACAACTTGGATACATTGTAGCCCTACTTGCAGAGCTGCAAGCAGATCTAGCCAGCCCCCTTGGCCTCTCCCTGGTGGGAGCAGTGTGCACCTGGCTGACAGGCGCTGCAGCTCAGTTCATCATGTGCAATATAGCAGCAGTCCAGGTGGCAGCTGAGGAGGCGATATAATGCGTGACAATGCATTTCAGTGCGGTGATGCGGATCACCCCACTGAAATGCGTTGGACTAACGCCTGATGCATGGTACTTGGCAGGACTGCCGGAGGGCAGCTCCTGACCCCTGTGTGTGAGACACCCTGCCTCTCCAAGGCCTGGACCATGAGAGGATATACGGGGGGAGCTCTTCGACGACCGGCCGCACTCGCCTACGAACATCTGGGCGGGATCGCACCCAGTAGGGGCTGCCTGGACGAAGCTGTGGATTTCCCTGAACAGCGAGTTCAGCACATGGGCCTGACAACGCCCTCGCTGCCTGAGGACCAGCACTGCCGCACAATCACATTAAGCCGGCCGACCCAAAGAGATGCCGGGACGTCGCGTGGCATTGATGTGTGCCTGCATGGGAGTGCCATGCTGTGTTCCCCGTAGTGCTGTCTCCCGCTTCTGGCCCCCTCGGAGATGCACCCTACATAGCTGACCTCCCGCCGCCCCATGCTTGGACCGCTGGCTGCCAGCCTGGAATTGAAACTACTGGGGGCAATATGGTTAAAATGCTTGCCTGCTCCTGGTTTCATCTGAGGCTCTAATTGATGGAGGGCAGACCTGGGCATGCTGGGTGGTGAAAGCCGGTGTCATCTTGCGAACATTCTGAGCAGCTTGACATGCTGCTACTAATGGGTCATTCCCGGATTGCCCCTGTATCGCTGCACATAACATCGCATAACATCAAGGTCCCTTGCTGATGGCATTGGCCGAAGGGCTGCCAAACCGAGTCCCCAGCTGTGAACGCCTGTTATCTGTTGCAAGAGGTGTGCAACAGGCTGTACCAGAAGTTGATGACGTCCCAGACCTGAGTGATGGTGATTGGGAACAAGGGTCCACATCTTGCTTCCCTGCCGCTGATCTGTAGGTGCATGCCATTATAGGGACTAGGGAGCCCACGTGCCAGCTGCTTTCTCAATTCATCTACGGGGGGTCACGCTGAGGGATATAATGATGGTGAAACCCAAGTCTGCCAAGCCTCTGACACAGGACCTCAGTGGCCCGCGCCAGCATAGATTCATACAGACCAGGCCCTGGATGACTCATCTCAAATCTACTCTTCACGCACATTCCACTCAATCTGAGAAAGGGCTTCAAGCGATTCTGGACACTAAAACATCGTTGGAGGCTAAAATCGATACAGTCTCCCTTGATGTGAATCTGTCAGGGGCTGATCATCGAAAGCTGGCTGATCGGGTGGATGAAGCGGAGTCTACCCTGACAGCCCTGAGACCCATGATCCAAGAGTTACAGGCGCACCTGAAGACGTTGAGTGCGGAGGTGGCCTCTCTCTACCGCAGAGCGGAAGATGCCGAAGGGCGCTCCAGGCTCAATAATATCCGCCTGCTGGGCTTTTCTGAATGATCGGAGGGCCCCTGCATGGAGATATTCATTGAAACCTGGCTGATGGAAACTGTACTGACAGACAGATAGCCTAAATTATTTTCTGTGGAGAGAGCCCATCGGATACCTGGCAGGCCGCCCTCCTATTCCCCAGGGAGCCCCACCGCAGCCCATCATTGCCAGACTTCTCAATTATTGGGACCGTGCATTAGTGCTGCAAAAGTTTTGGGTGAAGGGTCCCTGGCAATATAAGACTGCTGCGATCACAGTGTACCCTGCTTTTACAGCAGAAGTTCAATGTTTTCGTGGATCCTATATTAGGGTCAAACAACTCTTCCAGGAGTTGAACTTTAAATATACACTTTTATTCCAGAAAAGCGCAGGGTGGTTGACGGCAAGACGACCCATGTTTTCTCTCTCCCATGGGATGTGTGGACCTGACTACATGCCAAATGACTGGCTCAGACTCCTTCCTAGGACTCGACCGCCGGGGAATGGTTGGTGCCCCACCCACAACAACGGAAGCAGAGATCCATCAAAACCAGGCGGGGAAAGAAGCCTTGTAGCACAGCACAAACCCCTTTGCTCCTTTACCTCCGGAACAACCATCGGAGTATGGCTCGAACACAGATGGCTCTGGGTCCTTGACAGCTGGTATCCATCAAGGACCGAAAATCACTCCGCGATCAGCGGACGACTTGTAGCACACACCCGTTTGGGTCTCATGGGTGCATACCTGCAGACTTGGACTGCTAGCCCAGGAGGTCATTCCTAAGGTAATCCACTGAGATTTGAGCGGGCTAGTTGATGAATCCTCTTAATTGGGCTCACAGCATGGAACAGTTGGGCACTAGTTTTCCCATGCTCCACAGACTCCAAAGTGGACATGTTTCGCCCATTGAACAGTTTATTTAGTTCTTGGTTATCTGTTGAGGGTGTATGGTCGGGGACTCGTTTATCACCTGATCGGGGGGGGGGAGCAATTGTTATGTTGTTTTACGTTTGTTTTTATGAAGCATTTGTACATAGTCGAGCTTATCTGGTATGCATATTGGTATTGGGAAGGATTACGATGTGCAGGTGTGAGCAGTGTTGGACATGGGGTGCATGAGGACTTGGGGCACCAGTTTGTTGCCTGGCAAACACATGACCACTACACATCATGGGAACACGCATTTATAATCTTAACCAACAGTACAATGTGATAACATGGAATGTGCGCGGCATGGCAACTCCTGCTAAACGATACAGAATGTATGCCTACCTTAAGCGCCGTCATACACATATTGCCATGTTGCAGGAAACACACCTCACAACCACAGAACTCCAAAAGGTCTGGGCAAAGTGGTGAGGCCAGGTCTATGGTACATCCTCGTGGGCATTTGCACAAGGGGTGCTTATATGGATTGCTCAGAGGGTCCCCTACGTGGTAGATAACCACAGTGGGGATACCGAGGGCAGATATGTGATAACGGAGGGACAGTTAGACGGGGCCCAGCTGACACTTGTGGGGGTCTATGCACCTAACTCCAATCAGTCGGACTTCTTCAACACACTTCCCCCTGCACTTTTCCAAGATCCCTATGCACTGGGCCTTTGGGCTGAGGACTTCAACTGTGTGCCAGATGTGGACAGAGACCGTTCTCCATCTCCCTTGCGCAATGCGACCTGCATCAGAACGCAACACTTCCACAACTGGCAGACCCAAAGACGATAATATGATGTGTGGATAACCAATGACACAATAACCAATAATATGATGTGTGGTGCCTGAGGCACTCAGCGGACCGTGAATATTCATTTTTTTCCCTGGTTGACAATCTCCACACCAGACTAGATTTAATTCTATGTACTGACCGACTAGGGATGCAGGTTATCCAATCGGAGTATCTAGCCCGCACACTGTCGGACCATTGTTCTTTGGAAATAGTTCTGCAGTGGAGCAGACGCCGCCCGAGTATTCCCACCTGGCGCCTACAAACTGAGGTGCTGCTTGATCCCCCATTTAGGGACGACTTACCAAAATGCATCACTCACTATATTGACCTCAATAAAGCGTCCGCCCCGTCCAGGGCTCTGGAATGGCATGTGCATAAAGTGGTCATACGGGGTCACTGCATGGCTGCCACATGCGCGGTCCGCAGAGTACTACAGGACGAAGGGATGGAGATAGAGAGGGCGCTGCGCTCCTTGGAGAGGGACGTGGCTTATCGCACAGCAGGGATCCAGCGTCTTCAGCAACTCCATAAATAATATAGAGAGGTGGATACATGATTGGAAAGGCACTGCTATAAACGTCGCCTGACCATGCTGCATGCAGAGGGTGACGGGTCGGGTAGGTTGCTGGTGTGGCTGGTTAAGGAGGACCAGCAGCACGCTCCCATTGGAGCCATTTGGTACCGTGATGGCTCATTGGTACTCACACAGGCTGGTTTTAACAATGCTTTTCGGGACTACTATCACACTCTGTACAAAGATGGGGGTGCCCTTGCCCCTGACTTGGTACGTGGGTTTTTGAGTGGGCTGCTGCTGCCTCACCTGTCCCCGCTCCAGGTGGCCAACCTAGATGAACCAATCCAGTTGAAAGAGAAAAGAACAGCTATAGTGGAACAAGTCTCTGGGCACAGATGGGTTGCCAATTAATTACTACGTCACATTTTTGTCCCTGATTACCAAGCTCCTCCTAAACGTGTTTAATGAAGCCAAGTCGAACGGCCAGCTCCCAGACTCGCTACACAAGTCGTAGATCGTTGTCCTCCCCAAACCGGGACGTGACCCCTTAGACGTGCATTCATACCGCCCATTATCCCTCCTTAACCTTGACTGTAAAGTCTTGGGAAAGGTGCACGCAAACAGATTGCTACCTATATTCGGCAGCTTGGTGCATGGTGATCAATCAGGATTCATACCTGGGCATAGCACCTTCCTCAATATCCGGCGACTTGAAGCTCATCCACAATACTCCGCCAGAGGCACATGGCAGAGTGGCAGTGTCCGTCGACATTGAAAAAGCTTTTGATATCCTGAGCTGGGAATTTTTATTGATGACCCTGGAGAATATGGGATTTGTGCTGGAGTTTCTGGGCTGTATTTGAATCCAACGGCTAGAGTTCAGATGAGTCAGTTCATCTCAGACAGTTTCCCTATTCAGAGGGGCACTAGACAGGGGTGCTCATTATCGCCTTTGTTTTTCGTGATAGCCATGGAACCATTTGCTTGCCTCTTGTGCATGCAAGCACAGGACTGGGGGATCCCAGAGATGGACATCCACCACATCGTATCACTTTATGCAGACAATGCCCTGGTCTTCTTACGTGAGGTCGAGACCTCCCTTTCGGCTTGATGCGCTTATTAGATGACTGTGGAGTTATATCTGGGCTCACAGTTAATTGGCCCAAATCCTGCCTGTTTCCTTTTACTCCATCTGTGCCACATAGAGGTGATTTGCCAGAACGCCATCTCAAATGGTGTTACGACACATTTAAGTACTTTATTTATTTATTTTATTTATTTATTTGATGAGTTTTATATAGCGCTGGCTAGACCCAGAGCTATCAGAGCGCTTTACATGAGGTTGAGAACAAAACAATATTCCGTTACATAAGATACTAGAGCAATTTGCGAACAGGAAAAACAGAAACAATGGAGCAGAGGGGGTAGAGGGTGAAAGAGAAAAGGGGCATAATACAAGAGGATGAACAGTGATTAAAAACATTGCATCAAAATACAGTTAACATCGGTTACTGGAGGAATTTTAAAGGTCCATATGGCGGAAGAGGAGCAATCTGGAAGTCTAAGGCAACCGCAAGATGGAGGGATCAGGTCAAGGACCCCAAGGACCCCATAACAAAATGGCGGGCTGCAGGCAAGCACATCCGTTCAAAATCAAAAAGGAACACCTACCCCAGGAGCAGGGCGGAATGAGTAGGGAAAGGCGCTGGCTAGATGGAACACTGTCCTTCTGCAACCATTGACGGACAAGGCGTGAAGGAGGTGTTCGGGAATCCCAGATTTTGTTTTACGCAATTACAAACATCATGCATATCTTCCCCCCCAACGCCTTAAGCGCATGTTCCGTGCGTCCGCACTAGTGTCTGTGGATGCAAGATGGTAGAGGCCGTTTTTTATACATGATATGAGAGTGCACATCGCTACAATTGACTTGGGTAGAAATAACGGCCACCATGACAGAAGTGGTGGAACACACTCTGGTGCCCACTTCCGAGTCCTGCCTCCTGGGCCTTCGCCCCAAGGCCAAGGGGGACAAACACTTAAATAGGTTTACAGACCTTGAGACAAATTGCAATGATGTGGAAGGCGCCCTGCTTCCCGGATACACAGTGTTGGCTACTCACGCTGCTACAGTGGGCACGATCGGAGGCAGATGCACTGCACTTGCTGCATGCTCGGGGAGCAGGCAGGGTGGGGGGGACTGGGACACTTACATTGCAAATATCGAAGCCAAGAATGACACCCGCCCACCCTGAGAATGCCCCAGAATTATCATGGGTCTCATCATGTGCTGGTAACATAAATGTACGCTTATTATTTATTTATTTAAGCAATTTGTAGAGCGCACAAATACCCTTGGGTGTCTCGGCGCTTTTACCGCATGATGATCCCCAAGCTTTCCTGTGATGAGTGGTTGGCATCAGCTCCAAATACGGATAGACACAATATTGGAGCTGGGGCACTCAATGGTATTTATGCCCAATTCACTGCATGTTCATTGCTCTTTTGTTGTGCATCACGGACCCCGCAAACTGCATCTTATGCAGTTCTTACTACCTTTACTGCTCCGGAACTGTTTCCTTATTGTCTATCTTTTGTTCCTGACAAGATATTATTGCTTCTGATATTACTGCATGTTGTAATATATATGTACACAGCACGCTCTTGACTATGCCCTGTACGCCTCAACAATGTCTCCATTTTTGCTGTTGATAAATAATAAAAACAAATTTGAAAAAAAAAAAAAGGATAGACTTTTTAGGTACGCTGTTTTGCGCTTTATAAGTACTCGTCATCATCACCACTCAAATTCTGAGTTTGGAAATAGTAGTTTTCCCCTTCCTCGACGGCTGGCTGTTGTAGTCATGCTCACCAATGTCAGTATTTGACCACCTCATGACAACAGCATGCTGCCTGCCATTGTTGGATTCTTGAACAATGAGCCAAAGTCGCCCCTGGCTCCTTCGCAGAGGAGACCTTGCATAGGAACTGTCCTGGGTCCTGTACAGTTCAGAACCTTTCTTCCGTTGCAACGAGTCCAGGACATTTGGGCTATGATATTGATGCTTCAGATTCTGTTCTGGATCTTAGTGACAGCAGTTCTGATGCTTCTTGGCCTTTTAGCCTCCTGCATCCTTCTTGCCGACTATGACAGGTGGAACATGCAGGCTCTGCTATGGAGTTTGAAGGTCCAGTGGGCCCAGCACAAAGGAAACCTGTCAGAAGTCATGCAGATTTCAGAGGAGACCGCACACGCTCTGCAATCGGACCAGTGGCAGACCTCTCTCCCTTCCTCACCCAGAGATGATGTTGGTGACCAATGCATCCTTGCTGGGTTGGGGAGGTCATCCAGGGAAAGTGAAAATCAGGAGAGCCTGGTCTACGGCAGAAACACAGCTCCATAACAATCTGGTGGAATTGAAGGTCATTTGTCTGGGGTTGAAGGACTTCTTGATGCCCATCAAACGGAGACTGGTGCAGGTTCTCACTAACAAAACTACAGCATGTGATACTGCAGCAGTCAGGGCTGCCAGAATCCTTGAATGCGGGGGCAGAATAGCTCAGCTGATGGCATCTGACAGATCACAAATGGCGTCTGCATTCCAAGGTGGCGCAGGGCATCTTCCCGGCAGAGGAGAGAATCCTGGCTAGATATTTTTGTCACCATCGAAAACACGCAGTGTCAAAGGTTTTGGGCATTGAAGTTTCTGCAAAGAGACTCCTTATGGGTGCATTCCGGCTAGAATGGAACATGATGGCTCTAGATAATACTGAAAAATTCTCGTGTATGCCTTCCTACCCCTGCCTCCCCTTTCCCAAGTTCTGAAGAAGATAAAGAATTTTGTTTCTGGCCCTGAAAGCCTTGCAGTGGGCATTTATTAAATGTTATTTGGCATCCTTTTTGCGTTTACCAAACCAACCGTCATTGTTTAAATCACCTGTTGTGATGCGGCTTATTAAAGGATTGACATAGATGTTCCCTTCCAAACTGCTTGTGATGCCAAAGTCTTGATGTTTCTCATGTGCAAACGCTTCAAGCAGATGCAGAATGCTCATTGCATCTTCTGACCTTGAAGACTGTCTTCCTCACTGCGATAACTTCAGCTCATCGCGTGAGTAAACCGCAGGCACTATCGGTGCAACCCCCCTACACCACCTTTTTTCCAGAAAAACTGGTGCCAAGTACTCAGGCAGTCTTCTTGCCAAACGTTGTTACTCCTTTTCACATTGAGTAATCCATCACTCTCCCAGCGTTCTTTGCCCTGCCTCACTCCTCGAAAGAGATGGGGAGACTCCATCTGTTGAACTCCAAACGGGCTTTAAGCTTTTACATCCATCATACCAAAGACCACCAGGTGGCAGATAGCTTTTTGTCAGGTTCTCCAGGTGAAGAAAGGGACGGCTGTGTTGAAGAGGACTTTGTTGAGGTGGATAGTGCTTTGCATTAAGATCTGTACATCGTGGCAAAAAAGCAGGCCCGGAAGGACTGAGAACCCATTCCATCAGGGCTAAGGCTGCTAGCACTGCATTGGCATGCTCAGTGCCTTCCCATGGCATCTTGGGGCTACGATGTGTCAAGGCTCACGTTCACGAAGCACTACTGCCTTGACAGTCAGGTCTAACATTGAGAGCATTTCACCCCATTCATCCATGCAAGACATTTTGTCCACTGCACAGGACCTCCACATTTTGGGGGGTAGGGGGGTTTGCTGTTTTGGTATCTATTCTAAAGGTGTAGAATCTGCTGTTAGAAATATTATTCATAAGAATAAGTTACTTACCTTTGGCAATGCTAATTCATGAGGATACTCTATCTAACCACAGATTCCTCACCACCCTACCACCTCCACGTTCTATGGAGTGGCCTCTCTACCATGTAAAAAGATCCCCAATTATCTTATCTGTAGGATGGTGCTGACAATTGTTTTATGCTCGTGTCTGAGGACGTGTAAATAATTAAGCAAGATACTGACATTGGCAAGCAGGGTTCTCTGTCATTTCTGGGGCAGTACGAAACCAGTGCAGAACTGCATGGCGCTACGTAGCGATCAGAAGTATTGTTAAAAAAAAGTTTCCAGATCTAGTCTAGGTGAGGAATCTGCAGTTAGAGTATCCACCACAAAGAGCATTATAGAAGGTAAGTAACTTGTTTGATCAGCCCAGTGTTATCAGGAGCGACCAAAGCAGCCGGGCAAGCCCAGATCGGTATTGGTCTGTTACGTGCATGCATCCTGGGAGGTTATCAGCATGTATTAGCTCTAGAAGTACCTCCCACCTCCCAGGACTACTTATGGCCGAAGGTGCACCAAAGGCAAAGCCGTCTGATCCGATCCGCGCCCAGGGCCAGGACCCCTGGCTCTCCCACCATCCAACTCCAAGGTTCTCCTGGCCCCGGACGCCGCAACAACAACAGCTTCACGTCCTCTCTGTGATCAACCTAAGGACCCTTCACCTGCCCCAACTGCCTATTCGCCTGCCACACAGGACCTCCTACCCAAACGGAACTCCACACTGCTCCCAATCAGAAGACTAGGAACAACCCAGAACAGTTCCAGTGCATCCTGCGAGTCGATGCCCGCTCCCTCTGCAAACACGGCACGGAAATCTGGAATACCATCATCACCCTCTCCCTGGACGTTGCCTTCATCACCGAAACATGGCTCAATCCCTCCTTGAACCCCGACATCACCACCACCACTTCCGATGACTATAAGATGATTCACTGAGACCGCGCCAACAAACACAGCGGGGGCATTGCCATCATCTTCAGGGAAACCATCCAATACCAATGATGACCCGATGCCTCTCATGGAGCACCTCAACTTCTAGCTACAAATCAATGCTAAGACCACAATAAGAGGGGAAACAGCCTTAATAGCGAAGTTTTAAAAACGACTGACCTGAACAACGAATCCTAAACAACAACGACATCCTTAACCACGACATCCTTAACTACGACTTACTCGAACAACGACTTTCCTAATCCACGAGAGAAAAAAACTCGTGACTGGCCAATAGATGGCACTATTGCAATTACAATGACAAGCCTTTCCAGATTGGTTCCCGCTCCTGGCAGATGAGGCCTTTGAATGGCAAGTTACTCAAGTCTCTTTAGCTAATTGACGAATTGCACCCAGCAAAAGAGGACCATCAAGGGAGTGAAGTTATTATTTCCAGCACAAATAAGACCCTCATTTCCCTGTCAGCTCTGTTTACAGTGTTCTCGCTAGGAACAAGTGATAAAGGAGACAACTAAAGATATTTCAGTGAGCAGAACAAAGATGCCACTTTTTTTAAGCAGTTACCGCATATCTTCCTTGAACTGGGCTCAGTTGATAAGGGAACCTATCCCTTTCGAGCAACTTGCGTGTCATCCTTACATTGAAGATGTCATTAACAACGATTATCAGTACAAACTTCCGGACATTCAGTCAATACTTTTGAAAATCAAGCAAGCACACGAAGGTGACCTTCAGGCATCTGTTCCTACCAAGATAGAATGAGGCGCGGAAAGCATCGGAAGACCATGCAGGCATTATTATGCATGAAAGAAGGAAACATTTGTTCAGGCGGTTTGAGTCTATGGTAGCTATACGACATCATCTAAATTCTGAAGAGTGAATTTGTGTTACGCTAAAAAAAAAAATATTGTTTTACTGGAGAAATGCACATATATTATAAGACCGAACAACAAAATGAGAACATTCTAATAAAAAAAATGTTTACTGAAGCTTTATGAATGTTTGATTCTAGAAAGCCATTAAATATGAAACATTTTCGTGGTTAAGGAACTCGTTGTTAATAATGTAGTGGTTTGGCATTGCTCGTGGTTTAGCCTTCGTGGTTAAGGAAGTCGTTGTTTAGGCAGTAGTTGTTTAATCATATATCCCAATAAGAGGCACTCTCGCCTACAGACCCCCAGGACCCCGTCCAGCTTTCCGCGACGCAATCTCCAACCTCATCCCCCCCCCCCCAGCCATCGACTCCCACCACTACATCCTACTCGGAAGCCTCAATTTCCACGTCGATGATCCCAACGACGCCAACTCCATCACGCTCCTGGAGAACCTGAGCAACATCAGCCTCACCCAACTGGTCACCGAACCCACACACAAAGCCGGACACACTGAATCCATCTTTACCTCCAGTGACAGGGTCAAAGTCACCTATGTCACTGATCTCACCTGGACCAACCACGCAATTGTCCACTTCACTATCTCTGACCACAAGCACACCACCGACAAACACCTATGTCTCTCCCACCAAAGCTGGAGCAAGGTGACCGAGACTCAGTGGACTCAAGCCCTAAGGACCTCACATCAAGAAACGGCAGCAGACCTCGACCAGGCCGTCCAGAACTTCTCCACAAGGATCACCAAATGCCCTGACAGAGTCGCCCCGTGGAAATAAGCAAAAGCCAACAAAACCTCAAAACAAGTGAGTTGGTACACCCCAGAGCTCAAACCCACCAAATGCAACTGCTACCGACTCGAGAAGATATGGCGCACCACAATTCCCCCGACAGAGCTGCTCACAAAGCAGTCCTCATTAACTACCACCTATGCCTCAAGGAAGCCAAGAGGGCAACCATCACCGCCCGCATCGATACCGCGGCCAACCACATGAAGAAGCTCTTCAAAATAGTCAAGGGATTCTCCAACCAGACAGCCACAGAGAACACCATCCACCCCTCCCAAGAACTCTGCGACACTCTCTCGGACTACTTCCACAGTAAAATCACCACCATCAACAATAACTTCAACTCCCAACCCACCTCTCTCAGTCTCAGCAACCCCAACCTCCCAGCAGACACCAGACGAACGATCACCACCTGGTCTTCATTCACCACTCAGGCCACCACAGTCATTATGTTGTCCATACACTTTGGGGCGCCCACCGAACCCTGCCCCCACCATCTCTTCCACCTAGGAACCAACCCGATCAGCACAGAGCTCACCCGCATCATCAACACCTTCATCTCCACAACGACCTTCCTGGAAAGAAGGAAACACGTAGAGGTCAGACCCCTCCTGAAGAAACCCTCTGCAGACCCCAGCGAACTCAAAAACTACTGATCGATCTCCCTGCTCCCCTACCCAACCAAAGTACTTGGGAAAGCCATCAGTCAACAGCTCACAGAATACCGGGACACAATCACCTCCTCAACACCTCACAATCAGGATTCTGTGCCAACCACAGAACCGAGACCGCGCTGTTCGCTGCCACAGATGACATCAGAATTCTCCTCGACCGTGGAGAAACTCTGGCCCTGATCCTCCTCAACCTCTCTGCTGCGTTCAACACTGTCTCCCACACACGCTCATCGACAGACTCTACAACATCGGCATACAGCAAAATGCCCTCAAGTGGATCACCTCCTTCCCTACAGGTCACACACAGAGCATCCAACTGCCCCCCTTCACCTCGGTGCCCAAGGACATCATATGCGGCGTACCACAAGGATCATTCCTCAGCCCCATCCTGTTCAACATCTACATGAACCCCCTTGCAGACGTCATCAGAGCCCACGGACTCAACATAATTTCCAACACAGATGACACTCAGCTAGAAAAGACAACTGCCTCAAACTCAACTCTGACAAAACAGAAGTACTGATCTTCTGGAAAAACACCTCCGTTTGGGACCACAGCTGGTGGCCAGCAGAACTCAGACCCATGCCCACACCGACCGACCATGCACGCAGCATCCGCAGTTGCCTCCTCCTGCTTCCACACCCTCCGCAGAATCTTCAGATGGATCTAAATCAACACCAGAAAAACCATCACACAGGCCCTTGTCACCAGCTGCCTCGACTATGACAACGCTCTCTACACCTGAAACCCCAGCTAACTCCTCACAAGACTCCAGACCGTACAGAACACCGCAGCTAGACTCATCCTGTACCTCCCCAAATGGATCTACATCACTCCACACCTCAGAAACCTCCACTGGATCCCCATCCAGAAGAGATGCCAGTTCAAGACCCTCACACAAGCCTAAAAAGCTCTTCATGACAAAGGACCATCATACATCAACCATCGACTGAACTTCCATCAGCCCTCAAGGAACCTGCACTCCGCCTCACTCTCCCTCGCACAACCCTCCCGCATCCAACACAGCTGCCGCAGTGGCCGCTCCTCCTACATCACCGATAAGACCTGGAACAACCTACCCTTCCACCTCTGGACAGCACCCTCCCTGGCGGACTTCAGGAAAAAACTCAAGACCTGGCTTTTCAACTAAGAAACGGCACCCTCAGCACCCAGATACCCTTGGGGTGACAGTGCTGCACTTTACAAATGACCAATTGATTGATTGAAGTACCACAGTTGTCCAAGTACAAAATAAAGCGATCAAAAGGACCATAACTGATTTAATAAGCTGTTTGCAGTTTCACTGTATTGGTCCAGTGTACTTACACACGCATGGCTTAATCTTTGAGACAAGCATATGCTACTGGCAAGATGAACCAAGTAGCCGCACCTGCTGGAAGAAGAGCCATGTGGCCATCTCCTACCAACCTCCACACCGCTCCAGAGCCTGTGGGCCCCTGCTGCCTGTAGGGGCTGGGTGGTTGGTTCGATTGCACAGGCACCAATGGGCCAGACTGCTCCTAACTGTGAAAGGGAGCAGTGGTCTGATACGAAGCGTAGGAGATACATAGAAGTTCCTAACTCACCATCGGCATGGATGATGGGAACACGCTACAGAACAGTTCTACCTAACTGCTGCAGATATGCACTGGGGGGAAGAAGGGCAATGGCATAAAATAAGGGGCTCAGATTTCCAGGCAGCATGCAGTGCTTGTACTATCCGATGCCATCCACCCTGGTAAGACCACTGGGGTGACAGCCTACCAAGCTGATTCGCCTTAGCTGTCCTGGATGGGGGGGGGCCTCTGAGAGTTACTCCACAAAAGGCAGACCCTAGAGTTAGACGATTCCAGGCAGGATGGAAGCTCCTTAAGTGAAAAAGTTCATGCAAGCCCAGCTGCCCATCCCTAATCAGACCATGTATGACAAATAGACCAGAGTACAATTCTGGTGAGCAGGCCACCCTGCTCAGGATGTCTGCTTTGCACCCCTGCCTGAGTCAGGCTCAATGACCTGCTAATTGATCAGAGTATGGTTCTGGTTAGACCATCCTAGAGCAGGCTACCATGCATGCGATGTTTGCTTTGCACCACTGCCTGCACTTTGGGAATGAAGAGCTGAGATGCCCTTGGAGTAGTCTGGAAGGCAGCTGAAGACTCAGGCTCCTGGGGGACATTTACAGGGTAGCAGAGGTCCGTGCACTGTCTGAGGAGAACAACCCAATGAATATCGGGTCACACAAACCTCTCTACTGATTCAGAGCAAGGCCACCAGCCTTTCTTGTAATATGTGCACAAAAGGTGACAGGGGGAAGTTTAAGTGAATGTATCCGATCATCTGAAGCCCTGGCTAGGCTTGAAGCTTCGAATGAGCCATTATCAGGAATTGCGGGGCAGCATGACCATCTGCTTGATCATGCATTCCTACGGCGTGCTCAGCCAGACGGTGGAGCAGGAAACCTGTGGGGGTTTCACACACCTATGACTGGTGCCCAATCAGACATTTTGACTTTGGCGAAACAGGAGAACCATCACAGGGTCTGTGGAAACCCATTGTGGGCACTTTGTGGCATAGCAGGTTGACTAATGAAGCTCAGTTAGAGCTTTCCATCCAGCCACAAGTAGAGACTGACTACCTGGTCGCTTGTACAGGGTGGCCAGGGCCATTGCACTGTTTGGGGAGAAGAGTCAGAGGTCACAAATACCCAACCGCCTACTAATCTGGAGGAAGGCCACCACCCTTTCTTGTAATACATGCACACCGGGTGGCAGAGAGGGAAGTTTGGGCAAGTGTATCGGACCTCATGGAGCCCTGGCTAGGCTTGATACTTCAAATGAGCCCTAACTGAGACATCCAGAACAGCTCAGAATTCTGAACACTGAGTTATGCCCAGGAATCATGTGTTTTGTTTACTTATTTATGTTTTATACCAATTGTCACCATTGATGGTGGCATGGCAAAGGAGAATATCCTCTTGGGAAGGAGAATATATCACTTGCATAAGGATTATACAAAATGGTTCAGTTTCAAAGTAATGATTAAAAAGAGCTGGCAATTGAATTGAACCTTGTAGACCTTTCTGGAATACAGGTGAAAGGTCTGAAAGGTTATTGCTAAGTTTTATTTGCTTGCCTCAGTTTTCTAGGTATTATAGCCATCTCAGTACTGTGCCATTTACTTCCATTTTTACCTTGAGTGTGATAAGTACAATTTAGCCAAATGCTGCTCTGTAAACAAGGACGAAGCTCTTCACGGCCTGGGGATTGACACTGGCACAGCATGCGCTTTTGGAGCATTTCAATTTCATATCCCTTTGGAGTCTGTGACTCCAGAAGATCACAGAGCATCAGGGGAGGTGCCTTGTAGTAAGGATCCCAACCAAGGCAATATAACATTACCCCAGTTTTACAAAAGTAATATATTACAGACATCAATGACAGGACTACCAAAAGCCTTCAAAGAATCAACGAGGTTCTTCATGCTCCTGAGGCAAAGACACAAACGAGAGTTTCTCGCCCTGAGTGTCACCACCATCCTCCACTCTGTATTGGGGGGGATGCGGGGGTTCATATGGAACTGATGCCACACAAAATCCTTGATCTTCTGCTCAAAGATGCTGTTGAGAAAGTACAGAAGAACCAATGCAATCAAGGCTTTTATTTCATAATCTTAATAAAAAAGACGGGGGCTAAAGACCCATCCTAGATCTGCGGGAACTCAACGTGTCCCTGAAGATGCAGTCCATCAGAATGCTTTCACTTTAGCAACTTCTGTTGATGCTCCAAGACGTGGAGTTACTGATGTCCTTATACCTTCAGGACACCTACTTCCATATCCTAGTTCAACAGAATCACAGGCAATATGTCCATTTTTTGTAGATAAGCTGCATTTTTAGTCCAGAGCACTAACAGTCGCTTTCGAGTTGACCCAAAGAGTCTTCACCAAACGTCTGGCACCGGTGGCAGCGCATACGTGGAAGGAAAGGCTGTCGGACTTTCTCATTCTTGGACTACTGGTTGATAAAAAATTCACACACAGGAGGAAACCAAAGACTCCACAAACACTTGCCTGGCACTCTCCCATTGCTTTGGGCTTACTATGAATGAAGACAAATCCTCATTATCGCTGAGCACTACCCAAACGTTCGTAGGAGCGTTCATGGACAATAATCAAAGGAAAGTGTTCCCATTCCCTGGAGTAAATAGTGAAATTGGTGGACTTGACAAAACCATTTTAAGGGGGATTCCATTTCAGTCAGATAGTAGCTAGGACTAAGACTAATGTTTTCATGCATTCTTCTGATCCCTAATTGCAGGCCATCCAGCAGGAGCTACATCACTAATGGCCATACTCTCTGAATCAAAAAAAGCATTCTTGTGGTGGAGAATGCCGTCGAATCTGTCAAATGGTCATTCCGCAGCCCCAACATCAATTGCTAATGATAACAGATGTGACAGTGAATCGATGGGAGCTCACATACAGGATTTGGTGACAAAAGGAAACACTTTTATCCTGATTCAGACACAACATCGATGCATTACGTCCTTCCACAACCTAACTTCCAAATTCGTACCATGGTTCGGCAGATGTTTCAGTCAAACACTAACTGCCCCTTGTCTCATGTTGTTGCCTTTCAAATCGTTAATGCTTTCATGCCTTTTGATTTTTCTAAACTCCCAAAGTGCTGCAAGTTCCTCAATAAATTGGACTCCTTTCTTATATGTTTTTGGCAGTGCATGGACTTAACTTCTGCACAATAATGTCCTTTGGGGTCAGTCCACCTGTTTGAGTGATTGGCTCTTCTAATTCATGTACATATTATTTGCAGTCCTTAATATTTCTATGTCCATAAATAAATTGACACATGCCGATTTACTCATGTGTAAATTTAGTCTTGCATGCTGTGTTAGTCTACAGGGTAGGAGATTCCCCTCTGGGAAAGTATAGAGAAGAAATATTCATTAAAATATTTTAATGTAAAATAAATATGTAAATTAATTTAAAATAATTATTATTAACCTAGAGCTAATAAAATGAAATGTTACAGCACAATAATCATCAATTTAAATGTTTATTAAATACTCACAAAATATATTATTTTAATTTATAAATATTATTTAATAACTTTTAAAAACAGCCTCTCCTACATTGCAATATTGTTTTGTAAATATTTTTATTATTTGTATAGGTAGTGTACACTTACAGATTCAACATAACACACATAATTGTCTTATGGAGGCATAACTAAATTGTTATGTAGCGTAGAATAATATTTGTCATACAGTAGTTCAGCTAGAGTGAGTTAATCCAACGCATAGTTCTCAATACTTCCACCAGAGTCCCTAGATCTTGTTGTGTTTGTTGGGGAAGCCTCTGGTCTGGTTCGCCACTTTATCGGCTATCGCACATTGGTTCATGCCCATCGTGTGGAGACATTCATTGCTGTGCAATTTCTATTTTGGCAAGTTAAACGCCCATCCCCAGTGGAATTTGAACTGTCCCAATCATACATTACCCCCAACAAAGACAACTCTGGGCATCTGAGAGGGTAATACCTATTCTATGCCAATTTCTTTGGATTCCGGGCACTGCCAGACCATGTGGAACCAGTTCTCATTATCCACCTCACACTGTGACATAGCATATTCACTATGGCCAGCTCACACCACCACTCTTCATCCTCAATACTGCAAATATCATGTTGCTATAGTTGTCTAAGTACGATGAATTAGTCGGGTGCTTTACTGCAAGTGGGCGCTAGATGCGTGCCAAATTGTGTTTCTCCACAATTTCCATTATAACCATGGCCTCTAGTGAACGATACTCTACAAGAAAGGACATATTGGTCTTGTATTGATTAAGTGTGTATATTAATTATAGATATCTCTACAACTGAAAGCTGTGAAAATTAAAGGTGTTTGTACTTTTTTCAAAAGATTTAAGATGGGCAATTTCCCAGAAATCATCTACTTTGGAAATGCCAATAATATCCTATTGCCTGAATCATTCTAGCACCGATACCTGTTTGAGACTTGAGCCTTGCCAAAGGGAGGTGTCGTGTGCCAATGTGTCATGTTCTCTAATCCATAACAGTGCTGTACACCAGTGCCTAAGGGGTGGTTTTGTGCGTTTTGGGAGTGAGTCAGGAATGTTTGCCCCTTATAAATATGGCTATAGTTTTCTGATAATGTGTAAGGATCATTTGCCATGAATTGATGTCTCGTCCAAATTGATGTTTCGTCCTTGTTTGCAAATTATGTTTTTAAGAACACTAACATGGATAGGCAAGGGGGTGGGTGGCCCATTCAAGGTAACAAGATCTCTCACATCATTGGGGTCACCTGAAGGAAGGCAGCCTCTCATAACAAATGGTCTGATTTATCCAGGGTCATTGGAGCAGCATCATGTTTGCCACAGTGGACTCGAAGGCGGTTGTCATGTCCTTTCTTTCCAGGTCTGCCTCTCATGATATCCCTCCCTGGTCTTGTGCCTCCCCTCCTTGTTGACCAGGCTTTTTAATGCCAGGCGTCCCACCAGAGGGCCAAAAGAACTATGGGCACCGTGGCTCCTGTTTCTGCCCTTAGGGCTCATGGCCTGAGTATTTTTCGAAGATCACACATTCACACTCACATTCCCAACACCTCCTCCTCATATCTAGTCTACAATGGGCTCAAACGTGATGACTCGCAGCTATTCAACAGATGCATTCCCAAAGAGCAGGCAGAGGACTTTGCACATTACCCCACCCTGTTTGTATCTTTTTGATGCCCATCTACCCCCAAACCTTGCTTACTCTCAGATTATCGCCTGTCATGTGATCTACCAGAGCCCTCACGACAACAAAACTTCATAGTCTGTAGCATCAAGAAGAGCTTCATGAACTACAGTGTCATCAGAAATGATATCTCAACATATCCGGCCAAGAAACTCAGGCGGACAGGACAACACCAGACTGGACACGATAACGTGCAAGAAAGGTGAAAAAGAAGGCAGGCCCCTTCTCCATCTATGCTTTCATGATATGGGACAGCATCTCCAAGATCAGAACTGCTTCACCCTTGTTCAGCGCTTAGATTACTAATGGAACTTAGCATTCCATTACAACACACATCATCAATAGCCCTACAGGTAGCACCTTTCACCTGACTGGTCATCTCAGCTTTTCCTTCATTTATCTGTCAACCCGCTGCCCATAGACACGACTGTCATGTATACCATGGCATTCAAGATGCCCATTGATACGCTGAAAGCTGTGTGGTCACATCTGGGACTCAAACTACAGCGCCGTTGCAGGTTCACGCCATCTGACTAACTAGGTGACATTTCGTCTTTGTCCCATAGCTCGCTCTTTTCCACTGACCTGCTGGCATCACCGTTCTGAGGGGCCGGGTTTCCACGCTGAACATTCATATCCAGTATGCAACGGAAGCTAAAGCTCTACAGAAGCCCCTTTCATTTCCAACTCACCCAATTCATGAATGATCTCCACCCTCAGAAGGTTGCCCTCTTCCCTCCCACACCATATCAATGGAATCCCCCGTCTCCAACGGGTCCTCCATTATCACTGGAACTCTTCCCAGCTTTCCCTGGTTACCCTATCATAAAGCCTCACCTGTGATCATATGGCCTTTACGGCCTTCACATTGGTCTTCTGCCCTTTTTTAATTACGTTTTCATTTGGAATATCCGCAGCATTCCCGTTACTTCTTCCGTCATCTTTGGACGTTTCACAAGCTCCTAGGATCCAGTATCTTTACTGTTCTCAGACTTTTCCCCGTTATAAGATTTGACTACCCACAACCCTACTGTTACTTCTTTCGTGTTTTTAAAACTTTCCTAGTACTTATTATCTTGGAGGCATTCAGCCAATGTTCTCATTGGTTCTCCTTCTTTACCTGTCATATTGTAACTGCACCATTTCAGCGCTCCTGTCGCCCCTGGTTCTCCTTGGGATCACTAGTTAGCAGTGTGCTTTTACAAGCATTCCATTCTGATCAGGCTGTATCTGTAACTGGTGCTTACCTTGTCTCTGTGGCCTTTACCTGTTGTTATTGGGAATATTCTGAGCTCTCCTCTTATGTACAATTATTCAGCCTTATCTGTTATATTAGGCCTTTCCACAGCCCGCACAGTTCTTCTCAATCAATTTATTTCGTTTTTTACAAAGAAAACTATAAAATAATAAATAAGGCATGTACATAAAAAGTTAAAATAATTATAAATCCACAAGAGATCTTAATTTGATAGCATCTCGTAGAAAACAAGCAATAGAAGGCAAATTTGATCAGAGGGAAACAATTATAAATACAGCCAGGGCGGCCTAGCTGGAGTAAAATTCAGATCTCTTAACAAGGGCAAAATATAGCTCGACCCTCAGCTGTGCAGAACACCTGCAGAACAAAATGAACAGCAACATGTCCTGGACAGGAAGAGTCACAACCACAACGGCACCGACTTCTGACCTGGCGCCAGCACTTTGGAACAGCAAATAAACAGTTAAATGTAACAATGATTCTTGCTTAGCACTGAGGCCAGAAAAAGGAAGATTTCAAATGAGTGTGAGCTGGCACAGAGTTGAATTCATGGATTTCTCTCTTCTCCCTTCTGTATGAGAGGACGTTCATTTTAGCCTATCTCGGGTCTTCTTTCGTAGTACAAGTCCAGGATATCACAAGGTTTCGGACGCCCAAACACTCTAAAAACACATTTAATGTAGTTCAACCCGGGGATCGTACACACCCCAACAAGTTTCACTCAAACCCTCACAATGACTCTAATATACTCAGTTTCACTGTTAACCAAGACAGCAAGCCATCTGGGTGAGGGCGATGGGCAGGGACATCACAAATGTAGCCCAAACCTAATTCCTCATGAGCTACAGATACAGGGATGCTCTAGGATGAAATGATTCTCCGCAGATTGTAATGCAGAAGTATCCACAGAGCCCCAAATAACTCTTACCATATGAAACTGCTGAAACACATTTAGCTTGATAGAATTTTAAGACAGCTGTCAACTTTTTGTTCCCCAGTCTAGAACGAAATAAAAAATTGTAGAAACAGGTCTCACTAATCATTGTTTTTGGAGGCCAAGGGCACGGACCATGACCCTTGATCGTCAAAATGCACACCCAGATAAGGGAATGCCGAGACCCTACTAATTTCATGTCCCTGAACAAAAGGTCTTGATTTTGTGGATTTAGGGCTGGCTACCATTACGTGTGGTTTCCTCACAGTACTTATTCTTATTGGATCTTTCAACCAGCTCCCTTATTGATTACCTATTAACATTATAGGATTATCGGTAGTCTTACAAGTAATCACCGTCCTTAAATATTTTCATCATGTTTTGCCTGTTACGCAGAATATGAGTTTTAATAATGTGGTAAAAGTGTAGCACCAAATAACAGTCCATATAGGCTTGAAAGGGATATACTGCCACTTGCCATGTGGTAACTGTAACTAGTAACAAGAAAAAGTGAAAATGAAAAAAATGATCGTGTCACAACCAGCCCAAGAACTGTTTCACTGCCCTTACAGATATGTCCAGTTTCTAGGAGATATAAATTGCAGTTGTGTGGGCCTCTCCTGTGAAAGCTCTGTTAACCCCTTAAGAGCACTCTAAATATGTATATAGCGTCCTATGTACTATAAGGCCTAAGGGTAGATTCACATGATGTGATCCCTAAGCAAGCGCCACCTCCAGAGCAAGCAAGCAAAAAGGCCTTGGCATTAAAGGGGTTAAGTGTATTCTGCAGTAACCGTAGTCGCTGGCTGTGGTCTGTCAACACAAAGTCCAAGAGCCCCTTTAAAATCTGAGAGTCTTGATGGTAGAGGAGTTCTACTATAATGGGGATCTCAGAGGTCTTGGTGAGGACACACCGAGTGGTGCTGGCAATGGGGATTCTACGCTCCAACTGATTGTTCAAATTTGAAAAACTAAGATTCGGACATTACCCAGGAAGGATTTTAATTTCACAAACACTGTAATGTTTAATGATTTGCATATATAATTGACACTGAATACCAGTCAAAAAATAGTTTTCTCCCTAAGAATGGTAGGCAAATCTATCATATCAAAGAATTACATTTTCTGAGAATGACAATCTTTTTCATTCATTTTTATAATTAATTCTATTAAATTACTTATTAATCTGCTGCCTGGATCAATAAGATTTCTAATTGATGCCCCTTATAATTTGCACTTTCCCCAGCTATCCTACCAGTCATGTATTTAGGTCTTACACCTGTCAATTGTCCTTACCTGTTTTTATTGACCCTTTTCTCACATCGCCATATTGTAACCAATGACCGCCGGGCCTTTTAGTCACCGCTCTGCCTTGAACCCTTACCTGTTCTCTTTCCATCTCTGGCACATCCCTTCCTGGTCCCCTGCAGACTGCTCCAGTGATCCATCCAGGCGAGATTTATGAATTACCTCGTGATCTTTCTCCAGACCCCTGCTGAAGCGAAGGCCCTCACTGACATAGACACACACCAATTGTGTTTTCAGGTATTTTAATGATTTTCTATCTGGTTGCCACAGGCAGAGCCAGATTTGATCAGTAGTGATGGTTTTCTTGAATGAACTTTAATGGGGGGATTCATGGGTCTGGAAATGTTCTACCAGTCAAGAGTTTCTTTCTCTCTCTTGTTCTACCAGATGAAGAGGGGTTTCCCGTCTTCCTTCGCCAGCTGTACCAAGCAGTTAAGTAAGAGATGCACATCTTTCAGCACATCTGCGGGCATGGCCTCGGCTGCCATCTTGCGCAGAACCTCCGGGTCACTGAAGGAAGCCAGCTCTCCACTGCCTGGCAGGGGCCGGTCCTTCATGATGCCATACGTATTAACCAGATACTCTGAGAAGAGGGGGTGCACCCGTGGGTCGTAGCCATACTTCTTAAGACGGCACATCATGTCCTGGTATCGCCGGTTCATCTCACAGCGTTGAGCCTCGTCCACCTTGATGTTCAATGGACATGTTGTCGCCTGTGGAAAAGAGCACCATGGTCATTCTGTAGGTGGAGAGGCCACGCTGCATTAGAAGCATTTAAACCAATGGTTATAAGAGCTGTACAAATAGGTAATGTAATATAACGACTCTCGTTCATGACTGACCCTTTGTTTGGAGTATTGCACCATTCTGAAGATGTAAACCAAGACAATGGTCATTAGGCTAAAGGAGCTTTAGTCACTATTTTCGGTTCTCATTTTTGCAACTAAAGAAAATACATTGCAAACGGAACACCTTCTTATCAGCTGTGATATTAAATCATGCTAAGGAGCTGCATCTTTGTTTCTCCAACCATTCACCGTCTAGCAAGGAAATTACATTTTGTCTACATTTCAAAATTTGTTTCATACACAAAATTACCATAACCCTTGTTCTCCACTCATTTTGGGACCCCCAAAAGGACTATTAATCCACTGTTGAAACACTCATTTAGAGTTACCGTGGATTAGTTAAGAATGGGTTAGGTATTGTAGCTTCCTCCGCTTACCCTTATCCACATTTATCAGCTCTATAAATGGAAAATTAATTACAAACTAAATACACATCCAAAAGTGAAGGGAACATGGTAAACAAATCCCAGCATTCCACGGAGAAGGACTCCAACTTGTTTGAGGAATACCCCACTCTGGCTTTCCATCTGGGCCCAAGAAGTCTGCATTGGGATATTGGAAGTAGACTGCGCATCCCCCGGAGCTCACATGGGGAGCTGCCTCTCAGGGGATTCCCTATTGGCTTGCTTCTGCTTGGTTAGGGATGGAGGGGGTTGTGGCTGTCAAGAGTCTTTATGTGGGTCGCGAGAGTCTCCTTGCCTGCCAATAGTAGGAGTTGTATCTATTAGAGCTATGGGGGATTGTGGCTGTCAAGAGCCTTTAGGTGGGTCGCGAGAGTCTCCTTGCCTGCCAATAGTAGGAGCTGTATCTATTAGTGCTAGGGGGGATTGTGGCTGTCAAGAGTCTTTAGGTGGGTCGCGAGAGTCTCCTTGCCTGCCAATAGTAGGAGGTGTATCTATTAGAGCTATGGGGGATTGTGGCTGTCAAGAGTCTTTAGGTGGGTCGCGAGAGTCTCCTTGCCTGCCAATAGTAGGAGCTGTATCTATTAGAGCTATGGGGGATTGTGGCTGTCAAGAGTCTTTAGGTGGGCCGCGAGAGTCTCCTTGCCTGCCAATAGTAGGAGTTGTATCTATTAGTGCTAGGGGGGATTGTGGCTGTCAAGAGTCTTTAGGTGGGTCACGAGAGTCTCCTTGCCTGCCAATAGTAGGAGCTGTATCTATTAGAGCTATGGGGGATTGTGGCTGTCAAGAATCTTTAGGTGGGTCGCGAGAGTCTCCTTGCCTGCCAATAGTAGGAGCTGTATCTATTAGAGCTATGGGGGATTGTGGCTGTCAAAGAGTCTTTAGGTGGGTCACGAGAGCCTCCTTGCCTTCCAATAGTAGGAGCTGTATCTATTAGAGCTATGGGGGATTGTGGCTGTCAAGAGTCTTTAGGTGGGTCGCGAGAGTCTCCTTGCCTGCCAATAGTAGGAGCTGTATCTATTAGTGCTATAAACCATGCATTTTACTGCACTGGATGTCGGTGGACAATGTATGTTTGCAACTTACAGGATCAAGGAATTCTTAGAGAATTCCTTTCAAAAAGTGTAGAACATTCTTTTGTTTTGCTTCAAAAGAGCATTTATGTGGAGAAAAGAATCTAAGAACTGGTGACACGACCTTTGAACTAATGGGAAATGAAAGTCATATAAAGGTTAGCCTATTTTTTATTTCTGCAAGATGATTGCACCAGCTAAACGAATCGTGCATGTCTCTTAGTGGGTGATAGAAACAACAACCTCCAGCTAGTGAAAATACTCTCAGCTTCTAATAATCCACTACCTGTGCCAGCCACCGAGGTCCTTGCAAGGCTGGCTCTTAAAAAATGGTGCAGTACTTACTCCATACTTCCAGTGGTCCACTACTTCTCAGGCTCCCTTGCTCTGAAATATTCCCTAGCACACCCCATCTACTTCTTTTGAGCTCTTTTTTCAGTCAACAAACGAGCAGGTAGGCCTTAGGTTTCACCTAAGGCGGCCATCTTAGATTGTACATAAAGGCTGGGGTGTAGTCTGATCCAGCCTATGGCTTTAACAAAGGACCCACTTGTCATTGAAAGTTGTAGTCAGCATCATTCTATCTTCCCAGTTTCCAGAAGCTTGCATCCATTGACTTTGAATACCTCTTGAATGACACACATCATCCTACAGTTTGGGAGGACATTAGTGATATATGAACCATGTATGACCAAGCAAGTCTTCATGTCAGAAATTCTACATCAAAAAGCAACGAATCATGCTTTAGATAGTGACTCTGGAAATATTGTTTCCTGGTGGATTGCTTAACCAACTTAAATTCATCCTCATAGAAACTTCTTCTATGGTACCTTTATAAGTTGTTGCACCTCTTCTCGGAATGTCCTTTTGTTCTCACGTGAGGGACTGAAGACGTTCTAAGAAGCTCAGGTGTTGTCGTGTTGGGGAAAGTGTATCGCCCACTTCGCAGTAGTTTCTGAAAATTATATGAACTGGGCTCCTTCTGGAATGCAAAAAGCCAGAGGAAGCGGTGGTTCCTTCTTAATTCTAACTTGATGTGTATGCCCTATTGTGACCTTTCTGGGGTTTTGAGGGTGTGCGTTAGTTAATTTTATCGCTTTTGTTTGACAAAATAACTAGGGGCTAGTGTTGCACACTTAAGCATTTGGCTTTATCCTAAAAAGACACTACAAAGTTGTATGAAAGCCCTCGTTCTTGGCAGGTCTTTGGCTTTTAGTAATTTCAGTGCCATCAATAGGCATGTCTAGACTTTTTGTGTGAACGTCAGGCCTGGGGTTTGGAAACAGTACCCAACCTGATACAGGGCACACTGCAACGACGCCCCACTCTGCTTTTACCTCCTGCCAACACTCCAAATATCGAACAAGAGGCCTTGTCGACAACCGTGAGGCTAAACAGATGTCCTTGGACACCACCCCTACAGGCGTGCGAAAACTGGAACCCTAGAGGAATGGTGCAAAAAGACCCCTGGCAGAGAAAATTGCCATTCAAGACGCAACACTGCTGGTCCCCGAGGCGTCCAGGGTCCCCCACCACTGGGACCCTGCTCAAATGCCCAACACTCATTACTGCTGCTGGAAACGGGGATGATCTGCAGACTTTGAAACTGTCCCTTCCACCTCTCCTCTCACCACTCCTGACCAGGGGCGAACTGGAGGACGAAGCTGACGGCGCTTCCCAGTAACACCAGGACCTGTGCTTTCTATGGAACTATGACGATGCCCCCTGGGCGGAAACCACAAACTGTCTATACTTACCGGGAGCCCGAGCAACCTTGGCCGATGCCCGGTGGAGCTGTCCTATGCAGCTATAGAGGAGTCTGGCTCTGGTTCACCCCCTCGGCCGCCACCTACCCAGTCGGACACCGGACATTGTTTTCCTCGTCTCCCCGTTATGTTTCCTTCCCTCCCCCGCCTCCTCCCTCCGTGATTCTTTGGCTGCCTCCCCTTTTCTAGCCCTGCGTGGAACCGTCGAGTCAGCTACCTTTATTGTTTTTTTGTTTGATTTTGTATATCCCGCCATTTTGGGATAATGCTATCGGCTTCTTCTAGTCTACCCCCCCTATGGTCTCCCACTCCCCTCCCTACGTATACTTTCACCGATACTCATGTCGGTTTTGTCTGTCTTTCACTTTGACTGCTTTGCTCCCCCTGAAGTACTTCTCCCCTTGGCGGTTTGCCTGACTCTATCTGCATTCCTTACCCCTGTTTACCATTCCCTCTCCACCTTTTCCCCATAAGACGTGTGTCTTGGCTATGCTTCGCGCGCTAATTAACTTATAATATTGTGTAATCTCATGTTTCTCTCCTGTAATTGATGTAATTATGTAACCTGATCCTCATGTAAAGCGCTCTGATACCTAATATGCAAATAAATAAATGTCTCTCTCCCTCACATCTGAATAAGATCGCTAAGGAGTTAACAGTTCTGATGGTGAAAATGTGTTTTTTCTTAATAAGTCAGGTGTCCTTTCTCATTTCTCATTTGCAGGAGTAGGTTGTACTTTGGTACCAATTTACTGAAAAACGAGTCTGGAATTGTCCGTTTTGCAGTGTATGGAGAGGGCTCCTGCTGGTAAAATTCTATTTAACCCGCTTCCAATGTGCTAATGTATTACAACTCCTAAGTGTTCCAGGTTCCTTCATAAGGATATACATGAACTACATCAAAAATGTGTCTTGGCTTGACATGCCTGTCATTTGTGCAGCTCTTTCAACAAGGAGTTAAGTTCTCCACGGCTCTTCGACTAAGGGGTCCAGCAGCATCTAAGACACTAAAGGCCACTGTTATTAAACTGCTATATCCATTCCATTGTTATCCTTGTGGTGCACAGTCCACATTTAAAGGGATCCTTCAAGGAAACAGATTTATGAGCCAACACAGTGGTCATCAGGCTAAAGGAGCTTCCGCAACTAGATGCGATTCTCATTTTTTCCAGCTAATTTATGAACAATAAATCGCAACCTTGATACGTTTTTATCGGCTGTGATATTAAATCATGTTACAGAGCTCCAGCTTTGTTGAATTAAACGGTGCACACGAAGAGGCTTTTGAAAGAGCATTGCAGTTCAACCCCCATCCAGGAGCAATGGACACACTGAAAATGTCTTAGTAACAAAGAGGGCTCTAAGGCGAAGACCTCAATCTTGAAGGATTCACAGAGTGGGAGAAGCTGCTCTCTCTTAAGGACAGCATCATACATGGCAATAAAGTAAACCTCCAAGAGTCAAGTCCTAAATATAGATAGCACAAGGCAGAGCAGGTCCAATCACCAAGTTTATTCAGGAAAAACGCAGAGGTTCTGTTGTTGTTTGTAGAAGTCTGAGCAACGGTTCATTGAAACGGTAATGCAAGACCTATTTCTGTCTTATGTAGGGCCGCAGACCATCACTGACTCCCCATTGGCAGTCTGGCACCAGAACCAGGACACCATAAGGCCTGGGACTCTTTAAAACCAACAACATGTTTTTCTAGTCTTGAATAGAGAAACGGAGGACTGATCCTAAAAGAGGATGGAATGGTAGGCTTTAGAGGCAGTCTGACTACAAATCACTTGATTCTCTGAGAACATAGGTGAGATCTGGACCACTTTACAGAGCAGTTCATGAGTGTCTGTTACATATTGATGCCTCAGGAGGGCCTAGAGTTCAAAAGGGCCTAGAATACAAATTAGTCGATCATCTTGGCCTTGGAGTGGAAGATAAGCTGCCAAATTAGAAAGGACAGTGGAGACTAATCTCGGAGAAAATGTGTTAAATCAGAGGCCCTTGTTCATGCTGTTCCTATTCCAAACTTCACTTCTGAAGTTCCTTAATGGTAGTATTTCGGGTTTCTAACGAGCACGTCCTATATCCAATCTGCCCAGCAGTTAAAACTCTGAAATGGTAACAAAATACAACAATTCCCAAACTAGAAATTGGATATAGATATAGAATAGGTCTGAACATCCTGATTTGTGGGGATAATGTAACAGGAGTAAAATCGTCGACTTCAGATTCCCTTGAACAAGCTTAGTTGCACCTTAATCTCTCGAAGTAACTTGAATGAATTCTAGGATTTGTCCGCTTTCACTCACATAACCCAACAATGCCAATCACTTGCTATCTTTTCCTTTGACGCCGCACAACACTCTGCTTAATTATTCCTAGGTTTACTCTTAACAAATACCACAAGCACTCTTATTTCTTCGTTGAGTGATGTAGATAATTGTAAACTGTCCTATAAAGGGGTGAAGGAAGAGTTGTATTCTCTTCCATACCAAGACCGGGAGACTCTGTGCCCATCTAGAGGGCTCGGTTCAGCATTTGTGTATAGGAACCTCTGATGGAACTAAGGGAGTCCGACATTTGGAAAGTACTTGTGCCATGGGATGCTGACAGTGTTAGCAAGCACCTGCATCACATGATCTGTATCAATCAAAGATATGGGTTTTAAAGAGTCTGGTGCCATTTCTTTCACGGTCCGAGCTGGAGGATCTGAATGATCCGCTGTCCGAGGACACACCGCAGCACAGCTGAAGAGGGACTATTTTGAAAGACATTGCAGAACCGCTCCACAACATGAACTCCTGCACTAATAACTGGCAAAGAAGCACTGGGAAAGCTCTAGACTCTGCTAACGTTGGGGACCTTAAATCTAGTGGCAGGAACTGTGTAAGAGTTGCAGTCTTGCAGGAGCTTTCCCACAGGACTGTTAAATGAAGATGCAACATTCAAGTGTCCGGTTGGATCATAAGCCGTAGACAATGATGGTTGAGGCTCTCCATGGGTAACAGAAGGAGCCTGAGCAGCAACTGATAAGCCGTAGACATCGAAGGCTGAGGCTCTCCATGGGTAACAGAAAGAGTCTGAGCAGCAACTAATAAGCCGTAGACTTTGAAGGTTGAGGCTCACCACTGGTAACAGAAAGAGCCTGAGCAGCAACTAATTAGCCGTAGCCATCAAAGGTTGAGGCTCTCCATTGGTAACACAAAGAGCCTGAGCTGCAACTAATAAGCCGTAGACATCGAAGGTTGAGGCTGTCCATTGGTAACAGAAAGAGCCTGAGCAGCAACTAATAAGCTGTAGACATCGAAGGTTGAGGCTCTCCATTGGTAACACAGCAACTGATAAGCTGTAGACATCGAAGGTTGAGGCTCTCCCTTGGTAACAGAAAGTGCCTGAGTGGCAACTCATAAGCTGTAGACATCGAAGGTTGAGGCTCTCCATTGGTAACGCAACGAGCCTGAGCAGCAACTGATAAGCTGTAGACATCGAAGGTTGAGGCTCTCCATTGGTAACAGAAAGAGCCTGAGCGGCAACTGATAAGCCGTAAACATCGAAGGTTGAGGCTCTCCACTGGTAACAGAAAGATCCTGAGCGGCAACTGATAAGCCGTAGACATCGAAGGTTGAGGCTCTCCATTGATAACAGAAAGAGCCTGAGCGGCAACTGATAACTCGTAGACATGGAAGGTTGAGGCTCTCCATTGGTAACAGAAAGAGCCTGAGCGGCAATTGATAAGCAGTAGACATCGAAGGTTGAGGATCTCCATTGGTAACACGCAACTGTGATAAGCTGTAGACATCAAAGGTTGAGGCTCTCCATTGGTAACAGAAAGTGCCTGAGCAGCAACTGATAAGCCGTAGACATCGAAGGTTGAGGCTCTCCATTGGTAACAGAAAGAGCCTGTGCGGCAAATGATAAGCCGTAGACATCGAAGGTTGAGGCTCTCCGTTGGTAACAGAAAGAGCCTGAGCGGCAACTAATAAGCCGTAGACATCGAAGGTTGAGGCTCTCCGTTGGTAACACAAAGAGCCTGAGCGGCAACTATTAAGCCGTAGACATCGAAGGTTGAGGCTCTCCATTGGTAACACAAAGAGCCTGAGCGGCAACTAATAAGCCGTAGACATCGAAGGTTGAGGCTCAAAGAGCCTGAGCGGTTACTGATAAGCCGTAGACATCGAAGGTTGAGGCTCTCCATTGGTAACAGAAAGAGCCTGAGCGGCAACTGAGAACCCATAGACATTGAAGGTTGAGGCTCTCCACTGGTAACAGAAAGATCCTGAGCGGCAACTGATAAGCTGTAGACATCGAAGGTTGAGGCTCTCCATTGGTAATGCAACGAGCCTGAGCAGCAACTGATAAGCTGTAGACATCGAAGGTTGAGGCTCTCCATTGGTAACGAATGAGCCCGAGCGGCATCTGATAAGTTGTAGACATCGAAGGTTGAGGATCTCCATGGGTAACAGAAAAAGCCTGAGAGGCAACTGATAAGCCATAGACATCGAAGGTTGAGCCTCTCCATGAGTAACAGAAAGAGCCTGAGCGGCAACTGATAAGCCGTAGACATCGAAGGTTGAGGCTCTCCATGGGTAACAGAAAGAGCCTAAGCGGCAACTGATAAGCCGTGGACTTTGAAGGTTGAGGCTCTCAATGGGTAACAGAACGAGCCTGAGCAGCAACTGATAAGCCGTAGACATCGAAGGTTGAGGCTCTCCATGGGTAACAGAAGGTGCCTGAGCAGCAACTGATAAGCCGTAGACATCGAAGGCTGAGGCTCTCCATGGGTAACAGAACGAGCCTAAGCAGTAACTGATAAGCCGTGGACATCGAAGGTTGAGGCTCTCCATTGGTAACAGAACAAGCCTGAGCAGCAACTAATAAACTGTAGACATCGAAGGTTGAAGCTCTCCATGGGTATCAGAAAAAGCCTGAGCGGCATCTGATAAGTTGTAGACATCGAAGGTTGAGGATCTCCTTGGGTAACAGAAAAAGCCTGAGAGGCAACTGATAAGCTGTAGACATCGAAGGGTGAGGATCTCCATTGGTAACACGGCAACTGTGATAAGCTGTAGACATCAAAGGTTGAGGCTCTCCATTGGTAACAGAAAGAGCCTGAGTGGCAACTAATAAGCCATAGACATCGAAGGATGAGGCTCTCCATTGGTAACACAAAGAGCCTGAGCGGCAACTAATAAGCCGTAGACATCGAAGGTTGAGGCTCAAAGAGCCTGAGCGGTTACTGATAAGCCGTAGACATCGAAGGTTGAGGCTCTCCATTGGTAACAGAAAGAGCCTGAGCGGTAACTGAGAACCCATAGACATCGAAGGTTGAGGCTCTCCATTGGTAACACAAAGAGCCTGAGCGGCAACTAATAAGCCGTAGACATCGAAGGTTGAGGCTCAAAGAGCCTGAGCGGTTACTGATAAGCCGTAGACATCGAAGGTTGAGGCTCTCCATTGGTAACAGAAAGAGCCTGAGCGGTAACTGAGAACCCATAGACATCAAGGTTGAGGCTCTCCACTGGTAACAGAAAGAGCCTGAGCGGCAACTGATAAGCCGTAGACATCGAAGGTTGAGGCTCTCCATTGGTAACAAAACGACCTCGAGCAGCAACTGATAAGTCGTAGATATCAAAGGTTGAGGCGCTCCATTGGTAACAGAACGACCCCGAGCGGCAACTGATAAGCCGTAGACATCGAAGGTTGAGGCTCCCCATTGGTAACAGAAAGAGCCTGAGCGGCAACTGATAAGCCATAGGACATCGAAGGTTGAGGCTCCCCATTGGTAACACAAAGAGCCTGAGCGACAACTGATAAGCTATAGACATCGAAGGTTGAGGCTCTCCATTGGTAACACAAAGAGCCTGAGCGGCAACTGATAAGCCGTAGACATCGAAGGTTGAGGCTCTCCATTGGTAACAGAACGATCCCGAGCGGCAACTGATAAGCTGTAGACATCGAAGGTTTGGGCTCCCCATTGGTAACAGAACGAGCCCGAGCGGCAACTGATAAGCAGTAGACATCGAAGGTTGAGGCTCCCCATTGGTGACAGAATGAGCCTGAGCGGCAATTGATAAGCCGTAGACATCGAAGGTTGAGGCTCTCCACTGGTAACAGAAAGATCCTGAGCGGCAACTGATAAGCCGTAGACATCGAAGGTTGAGGCTCTCCATTGATAACAGAAAGAGCCTGAGCGGCAACTGATAAGTCGTAGACATGGAAGGTTGAGGCTCTCCATTGGTAACAGAAAGAGCCTGAGCGGCAATTGATAAGCAGTAGACATCGAAGGTTGAGGATCTCCATTGCTAACAGAAAGAGCCTGGCGGCAACTGATAAGCTGTAAACATCAACAGTTGAGGCTCTCCATTGGTAACAGAAAGAGCCTGAGCAGCAACTGATAAGCTGTAGACATCGAAGGTTGAGGCTCTCCATTGGTAACAGAAAGAGCCTGAGCGGCAACTGATAAGCCGTAGACATCGAAGGTTGAGGCTCTCCACTGGTAACAGAAAGATCCTGAGCGGCAACTGATAAGCCGTAGACATCGAAGGTTGAGGCTCTCCATTGATAACAGAAAGAGCCTGAGCGGCAACTGATAAGTCTTAGACATGGAAGGTTGAGGCTCTCCATTGGTAACAGAAAGAGCCTGAGTGGCAATTGATAAGCAGTAGACATCGAAGGTTGAGGATCTCCATGGGTAACAGAAAAAGCCTGAGAGGCAACTGATAAGCTGTAGACATCGAAGGTTGAGGATCTCCATTGGTAACACGCAACTGTGATAAGCTGTAGACATCAAAGGTTGAGGCTCTCCATTGGTAACAGAAAGTGCCTGAGCAGCAACTGATAAGCCGTAGACATAGAAGGTTGAGGCTCTCCATTGGTAACAGAAAGAGCCTGTGCGGCAAATGATAAGCCGTAGACATCGAAGGTTGAGGCTCTCCGTTGGTAACAGAAAGAGCCTGAGCGGCAACTAATAAGCCGTAGACATCGAAGGTTGAGGCTCTCCGTTGGTAACACAAAGAGCCTGAGCGGCAACTATTAAGCCGTAGACATCGAAGGTTGAGGCTCTCCATTGTAACACAAAGAGCCTGAGCGGCAACTAATAAGCCGTAGACATCGAAGGTTGAGGCTCAAAGAGCCTGAGCGGTTACTGATAAGCCGTAGACATCGAAGGTTGAGGCTCTCCATTGGTAACAGAAAGAGCCTGAGCGGCAACTGAGAACCCATAGACATTGAAGGTTGAGGCTCTCCACTGGTAACAGAAAGATCCTGAGCGGCAACTGATAAGCTGTAGACATCGAAGGTTGAGGCTCTCCCTTGGTAACAGAAAGTGCCTGAGTGGCAACTGATAGCTGTAGACATCGAAGGTTGAGGCTCTCCATTGGTAACGCAACGAGCCTGAGCAGCAACTGATAAGCTGTAGACATCGAAGGTTGAGGCTCTCCATTGGTAACGAACGAGCCCGAGCGGCATCTGATAAGTTGTAGACATCGAAGGTTGAGGATCTCTATGGGTAACAGAAAAAGCCTGAGAGGCAACTGATAAGCCGTAGACATCGAAGGTTGAGGCTCTCCATGGGTAACAGAAAGAGCCTAAGCGGCAACTGATAAGCCGTGGACTTTGAAGGTTGAGGCTCTCAATGGGTAACAGAACGAGCCTGAGCAGCAACTGATAAGCCGTAGACATCGAAGGTTGAGGCTCTCCATGGGTAGCAGAAGGAGCCTGAGCAGCAACTGATAAGCCGTAGACATCGAAGGCTGAGGCTCTCCATGGGTAACAGAACGAGCCTGAGCGGCAACTGATAAGCCGTGGACTTTGAAGGTTGAGGCTCTCAATGGGTAACAGAACGAGCCTGAGCAGTAACTGATAAGCCGTGGACATCGAAGGTTGAGGCTCTCCATTGGTAACAGAACGAGCCTGAGCAGCAACTAATAAACTGTAGACATCGAAGGTTGAAGCTCTCCATGGGTATCAGAAAAAGCCTGAGCGGCATCTGATAAGTTGTAGACATCAAAGGTTGAGGATCTCCATGGGTAACAGAAAAAGCCTGAGAGGCAACTGATAAGCTGTAGACATCGAAGGGTGAGGATCTCCATTGGTAACACGGCAACTGTGATAAGCTGTAGACATCAAAGGTTGAGGCTCTCCATTGGTAACAGAAAGAGCCTGAGCGGCAACTAATAAGCCATAGACATCGAAGGATGAGGCTCTCCGTTGGTAACACAAAGAGCCTGAGCGGCAACTAATAAGCCATAGACATCGAAGGTTGAGGCTCTCCATTGGTAACACAAAGAGCCTGAGCGGCAACTAATAAGCCGTAGACATCGAAGGTTGAGGCTCAAAGAGCCTGAGCGGTTACTGAAAAGCCGTAGACATCGAAGGTTGAGGCTCTCCATTGGTAACAGAAAGAGCCTGAGCGGTAACTGAGAACCCATAGACATTGAAGGTTGAGGCTCTCCACTGGTAACAGAAAGAGCCTGAGCGGCAACTGATAAGCCGTAGACATCGAAGGTTGAGGCTCTCCATTGGTAACAAAACGACCTCGAGCAGCAACTGATAAGCCGTAGATATCAAAGGTTGAGGCTCCCCATTGGTAACAGAATGAGCCTGAGCGGTAACTGAGAACCCATAGACATTGAAGGTTGAGGCTCCCCATTGGTAACAGAAAGAGCCTGAGCGGCAACTGATTAGCCATAGACATCGACGGTTGAGGCTCCCCATTGGTAATACAAAGAGCCTGAGCGACAACTGATAAGCTATAGACATCGAAGGTTGAGGCTCTCCATTGGTAACACAAAGAGCCTGAGCGGCAACTGATAAGCCGTAGACATCGAAGGTTGAGGCTCTCCATTGGTAACAGAACGAGCCCGAGCGGCAACTGATAAGCTGTAGACATCGAAGGTTTGGGCTCCCCATTGGTAACAGAACGAGCCCGAGCGGCAACTGATAAGCAGTAGACATCGAAGGTTGAGGCTCCCCATTGGTGACAGAATGAGCCTGAGCGGCAACTAATACGCTGTAGACATCGAAGGTCGAGGCTCTCCATTGGTAACAGAAAGTGCCAGAGTGGCAACTGATAAGCTGTAGACATCAAAGATCGAGGCTCTCCATTGCTAACAGAAAGAGCCTGGCGGCAACTGATAAGCTGTAAACATCAACAGTTGAGGCTCTCCATTGGTAACAGAAAGAGCCTGAGCAGCAACTGATAAGCTGTAGACATCGAAGGTTGAGGCTCTCCATTGGTAACAGAAAGAGCCTGAGCGGCAACTGATAAGCCGTAGACATCGAAGGTTGAGGCTCTCCACTGGTAACAGAAAGATCCTGAGCGGCAACTGATAAGCCGTAGACATCGAAGGTTGAGGCTCTCCATTGATAACAGAAAGAGCCTGAGCGGCAACTGATAAGTCGTAGACATGGAAGGTTGAGGCTCTCCATTGGTAACAGAAAGAGCCTGAGCGGCAATTGATAAGCAGTAGACATCGAAGGTTGAGGATCTCCATGGGTAACAGAAAAAGCCTGAGAGGCAACTGATAAGCTGTAGACATCGAAGGTTGAGGATCTCCATTGGTAACACGCAACTGTGATAAGCTGTAGACATCAAAGGTTGAGGCTCTCCATTGGTAACAGAAAGTGCCTGAGCAGCAACTGATAAGCCGTAGACATCGAAGGTTGAGGCTCTCCATTGGTAACAGAAAGAGCCTGAGCGGCAAATGATAAGCCGTAGACATCGAAGGTTGAGGCTCTCCGTTGGTAACAGAAAGAGCCTGAGCGGCAACTAATAAGCCGTAGACATCGAAGGTTGAGGCTCTCCGTTGGTAACACAAAGAGCCTGAGCGGCAACTATTAAGCCGTAGACATCGAAGGTTGAGGCTCTCCATTGGTAACACGCAACTGTGATAAGCTGTAGACATCAAAGGTTGAGGCTCTCCATTGGTAACAGAAAGTGCCTGAGCAGCAACTGATAAGCCGTAGACATCGAAGGTTGAGGCTCTCCATTGGTAACAGAAAGAGCCTGTGCGGCAAATGATAAGCCGTAGACATCGAAGGTTGAGGCTCTCCGTTGGTAACAGAAAGAGCCTGAGCGGCAACTAATAAGCCGTAGACATCGAAGGTTGAGGCTCTCCGTGGTAACACAAAGAGCCTGAGCGGCAACTATTAAGCCGTAGACATCGAAGGTTGAGGCTCTCCATTGGTAACACAAAGAGCCTGAGCGGCAACTTCTAAGCTGTAGACATCGAAGGTTGAGGTTCGCCATTGCTAACAGACAGAGCCTGAGCGGCAACTAATAAGCTGTAGACATCGAAGGTTGAGGCTCTCCATTGGTAACAGAAAGTGCCGGAGCGGCAACTGATAAGCTGTAGACATCGAAGGCTGAGGCGCTCCATTGGTAACAGAACGTGCCTGAGAAGCAACTGATAAGCTGTAGACATCGAAGGTTGAGGATCTCCATTGGTAACAGAAGGAGCCTGAGCGGCAACTGGTAAGTTGTAGACATCGAAGGTTGAGGCTCTCCATTGGTAACAAAAGGAGCCTGAACGGCAACTGATAAGCTGTAGACATCAAAGGCTGAAACTCTCCATTGGTAACAGAAAGAGCCTTAGCGGCAACTGATAAGCTGTAGACATCGACGGTTGAAGCTCTCCATTGGTAACACGGCAACTGTGATAAGCTGTAGACATCGAAGGTTGAGGCTCTCCATTGGTAACAGAAAGTGCCTGAGCGGCAACTGATAAGCTGTAGACATCGAAGGTTGAGGCTGTCCATTGGTAACAGAAAGAACCTGAGCAGCAACTAATAAGCTGTAGACATCGAAGGTTGAGGCTCTCCATTGGTAACACGGCAACTGATAAGCTGTAGACATCGAAGGTTGAGGCTCTCCCTTGGTAACAGAAAGTGCCTGAGTGGCAACTGATATGCTGTAGACATCGAAGGTTGACGCTCTCCATTGGTAACGCAACGAGCCTGAGCACCAACTGATAAGCTGTAGACATCGAAGGTTGAGGCTCTCCACTGGTAACACAAAGAGCCTGAGCAGCAACTAATTAGCCGTAGCCATCGATGGTTGAGGCTCTCCATTGGTAACAGAAAGAGCCTGAGCGGCAATTGATAAGCCGTAGACATCAACGGTTGAGGCTCTCCATAGGTAACAGAAAGAGCCTGAGCGGCAACTGATAAGCCGTAGACATCGAAGGTTGAGGCTCTCCATTGGTAACAGAAAGAGCCTGAGCTGCAACTGATAAGCCGTAGACATCGAAGGTTGAGGCTCTCCATTGGTAACAAAAAGAGCCTGAGTGGCAACTGATAAGCCGTAGACATCGAAGGTTGAGGCTCTCCATTGGTAACAGAAACAGCCTGAGCAACAACTCATAAGCCATAGACATCGAAGGTTGAGGCTCTCCATTGGTAACAGAAAGAGCCTGAGCAGCAACTGATAAGCCGGAGACATCGAAGGTTGAGGCTCTCCATTGGTAACAGAAAGAGCCTGCGCAGCAACTGATAAGCCGTAGACATCGAAGGTTGAGGCTCTCCATTGGTAACAGAAAGAGCCTGAGCAGCAACTGGTAAGCCGTAGACATCGAAGGTTGAGGCTCTCCATTGGTAACAGAAAGAGCCTGAGCAGCAACTAATAAGCCGTAGACTTTGAAGGTTGAGGCTCTCCACTGGTAACAGAAAGAGCCTGAGCAGCAACTAATTAGCCGTAGCCATCGAAGGTTGAGGCTCTCCATTGGTAACACAAAGAGCCTGAGCAGCAACTAATAAACCGTAGACATCGAAGGTTGAGGCTGTCCATTGGTAACAGAAAGAGCCTGAGCAGCAACTAATAAGCTGTAGACATCGAAGGTTGAGGCTCTCCGTTGGTAACACAGCAACTCATAAGCTGTAGACATCGAAGGTTGAGGCTCTCCCTTGGTAACAGAAAGTGCCCGAGTGGCAACTGATAAGCTGTAGACATCGAAGGTTGAGGCTCTCCATTGGTAACGCAACGAGCCTGAGCAGCAACTGATAAGCTGTAGACATCGAAGGTTGAGGCTCTCCATTGGTAAGAGAAAGAGCCTGAGCGGCAACTGATAAGCCGTAGATATCGAAGGTTGAGGCTCTCCACTGGTAACAGAAAGATCCTGAGCGGCAACTGATAAGCCGTAGACATCGAAGGTTGAGGCTCTCCATTGATAACAGAAAGAGCCTGAGCGGCAACTGATAAGTCGTAGACATGGAAGGTTGAGGCTCTCCATTGGTAACAGAAAGAGCCTGAGCGGCAATTGATAAGCCGTAGACATCGACGGTTGAGGCTCTCCATAGGTAACAGAAAGAGCCTGAGCGGCAACTGATAAGCCGTAGACATCGAAGGTTGAGGCTCTCCATTGGTAACAGAAAGAGCCTGAGCTGCAACTGATAAGCCGTAGACATCGAAGGTTGAGGCTCTCCATTGGTAACAGAAAGAGCCTGAGCGGCAACTGATAAGCCGTAGACATCGAAGGTTGAGGCTCTCCATTGGTAACAGAAAGAGCATGAGCAGCAACTGATAAGCCGTATACATCGAAGGTTGAGGCTCTCCATTGGTAACAGAAAGAGCCTGAGCAGCAACTGATAAGCCGTAGACATCGAAGGTTGAGGCTCTCCATTGGTAACAGAAAGAGCCTGAGCAGCAACTGATAAGCCGGAGACATCGAAGGTTGAGGCTCTCCATTGGCAACAGAAAGAGCCTGCGCAGCAACTGATAAGCCGTAGACATCAAAGGTTGAGGCTCTCCATTGGTAACAGAAAGAGCCTGAACGGCAACTGGTGAGCCGTAGACATCGAAGGTTGAGGCTCTCCATTGGTAACAGAAAGAGCCTGAGCAGCAACTAATAAGCCATAGACTTTGAAGGTTGAGGCTCTCCACTGGTAACACAAAGAGCCTGAGCAGCAACTAATTAGCCGTAGCCATCGATGGTTGAGGCTCTCCATTGGTAACACAAAGAGCCTGAGCAGCAACTACTAAGCCGTAGACATCGAAGGTTGAAGCTCTCCATTGGTAACACAAAGAGCCTGAGCAGCAACTAAAAAGCCGTAAACATCGAAGGTTGAGGCTCTCCATTGGTAAGAGAAAGAGCCTGAGTAGCAGCTGTTTGACCCTCAACCGGGTCTCCAACGAGAGAAGTAAAGACAGTATTGAAACACGCTGGCTTCTCTTCAGCCTTTCCATCTTGAGTTTATGCAGCGACTGAGGATGGATCATAGCACCAAGGCAAGCTCAGAGACAAAGCCATCTTTTAAGGGAGACCTAGCATGGAAGTAGTGATTGCACCATTCACCGAGCAGGGAGCTCCAAGCTTCTATGGATTGATGCTGAAGCCCTCAGAATCCAGTGCCCAATCACCATAATCCAGGTGCTGACAGGACAGATGTTCTGCAGTCAGGTGATAAAAGCTGTCTATCACAAACATTTCATTATTTCAAGCAGGCAAGCTATAACGTGCCAGAGGCAGCCAGGAAAAAGGTTACCAGAAGAAAACTGGCAAAAATGCTAACGGCAGGACAGGGGCCATAAGTAAGAGGTCCCATCCAAATACCATACCTGCGAGAGAAAACTATTCCTGATTGTGGGAGAACCACTGCCTGGGAGGGAATGTCAATAGTAATACCTGCCCAGGGACTTCTGTAAAATATTGAGCGACGGCATATGATGCAAATCTTTTTCCACTCTACCTATGACTTCAGGAAATTCTGAACAGCTGGGCTGAGAGAACAGGATGAAAACATTATAACCTTATTCTCAAATGGAGGCTGTGCCTTGCTTCTGTATTGATTTTTCAGCCACTATGAGTCTAGAGTGGTGGATTCACAAATGTGGTTGGTGTTAAACCACAGGAGGAACCTAGCATGCCTTCTCCGAGCTGTCGCTAGCTAGGGCACACCTGAGTTAGTTGTCGCTAGTTAGGGCACATCTAGGTTAGAATGGGCTAGAGAACCCAATGGAAGGCCAGTGGGAGGCGAATCTTGCATAACGTTGTCTCAACCAGGAAAAGAGCCCTGGTCCTCATACACCTTTTGTGTAGAGCATGGACTTTCTGGAGTGTTTACAAATGCAACATTCACACAATATACATCTTCATCTAACAAAAACATGCATTATACTCGCAGTGAGTCTGGGGAGAATTGCTTCTAGTTGTAATTCTTCTTGGGCAAAGAGATTAAGAAGGATCTTGCCTTAGATGTCAGGCAAATGGTGCTACAGGGACTCAACATGTGGTACGGTACTAGACTAAGGTCAGCTTGTTTGGGAATGAAGAGGGAACACACTGAGAAATGAGTCTGCTGACAAGGACTCCTGCTTATGCCCTGTCCCAGGAGTTCTTCCTTGATATCTGACTAGGCTGAGGGCTGTCTCAGGAGGTCGGTCTAGTTTACCCTTCTGTCTGGCCTAGCAGTCTTCAGATAGCCCCCTAGTCAGTCTCCTAACACTTGAGGTTCTTGCGGGGGAAAGGAAAAGTCAAAAGGTCATCTGTTGGAACAGACTGAGTTTGTCTACTCGCCTTGATATCAAGCTGATCTTTTCGAACCTCCTCACTGATTGATCTGAAGTTCTATAAAGGTGATGGGGCTTGGAATGCCACGGGTTCATTATTCATCATCCAGTGGATTTTTGTGGACTACCAGTAGCTTCTTCAACTTCCTTATATTAGGAACTGACCAAGCCTGAGCATTGGGCGGAATCTACTGTTGTGGTCCTGTGATCAGCTAGGTGTGGCGAGGACCTGTGCATGTTGAGAGCCATGGGATCACGAGAAGAGACGAGTAATCTGATATGCCTTTGCTAAGATTAGGTACCTTTAAGCGCCTCAGAAAAGAATATTTTCTAACACAGTCTGGTGCTGTATGACCTGGGTTTCTGTCGAAGGAAGTGCAGGCTTCCTCAAGCCTTCTTTTTAGTAGGCCTTAAGTTCAATGAGAAAACACCTCTGGAGAGGATTTAATCATTTTGCAGCAACAAAACACTTCTGTGGAGAAAACAGCAGCAACAACTAAAGACAGCGGTCAGCGCGATTTATGGTGGAAACTTGATCAAATAGAGCGCAACATATCAGGCGAAGTTCCCTAGGAAACAGATGGGGAAGGGCTGCAATCCTTACCCTGCTCCTCCCTAGGATTCAAGACTGTTGTGAAGCTACTAAACTATAGATCAGTTAGACTGTTTTTGGAAATGGTGATGCTGTGTAGGAACTTTATATCTAGTGAGCAGGCACTATCTTAATGTTTACTCAACTTGTATGTCTTGCATCTTATGCTAAAGAAGTGGTTTAGGCAAAGCCATTGGCCAGGCCTACTGAAAGGGCGTGCCGACTGGCCAGAACATGGGCTTCCATTTTAAGAGTGGCTTCTAGAGCCGCCTCAGGCTACATGTCTGCCACTTTTCTGGATGATTTGATGCAAGGTGCTGCCACACTGGTAGAGGTTGAGGCAAACTCACCTAAAATAAGCCAAATCTTTGCAAACAGGCTCACAAAAAAGCATGGACAAAGCACCTTCAAAGTCAACAACAAAGTGCCCCTTGTTGGATCATCTAAGCTCACAACATACCTGTATAATTTTTTCCTGCACATTAGATACCGTAAAACCATATAATCTGCTTTGTTCCAAGAAGATGGATGAGAGAATCCTCCGGTCCAGCTGGAAGGCGATCTCTCCCACTACTCTCTGGCAGCGCTGAAGCTGTTTGGGGTCTGAAAAGACAAGAATGCAGGGTGAGAGCTTCCATCCTCCTGGTCAAGCTGCTTACCTGACACCATGGCAAATTTACTCATACACAGTGGGGTCACCCACTGAGAAGCGAATACAGACATCCAGAGAGAACAACACAGGAATGATGTAGGGTGTTAATTCCATATCCATGGAGTTAACAATGCTAGGGTTTTATTAACCACAGGGGTGCGGAATTAACAGGGATTCTGGGTTGAATCTCTTGAGGAATGAGGAATTACCAGGGCAATCAAGAATTAAGGGTCTGATTCTGCTGGTAATTCTTCATTATCCCCTACAACTTCACCAAATGTCCCTGAGAATGTCCAGCGGACGCATGAGGTCCAAAGTAAGGGCTGACCTCACAATGGCCAATTTGGGAGAGAGGGGGGTGGTCGGTTGCTCCACTGGATTCTATTGACCTCTCATCATGAGGACCTTAGTGGATCTTTTGTCGTTCTTAGGTCTGGCTCGACAGTGCAGTGTCAGTAAGTGCTATTGTTGCCAACTGTTTACAATATAGCGTGGGCGTGGCTCTGCCCAGAGGAGTGTTGTACCTCGCGCTGATGGCTGTTTGGAGTATCATCCTGCTTCCTACATAGTGCTTGCATTGCAAAGCACAAGGGCTCCTTTTACAACTCAAAAGTATGCTGAATCATCACACATTACATTCTTTAAAGCCATCTTTTTAGTTTTTCACTGCAATAGGCTTTTAAAAAAAATTACAAATACTATATATTAAATACATGTTATTCCACCAGTCCCGGATGAGACTGGATACTTTGATTTGATGAAGCCCTGGTAAAGTCATTCGGTTATTATTTCCAAGTCTAAAAAAATGTGTTGGCTGGCTAGAACATTCTCTGCAAGAAAAACTTGCGAATAGAAATTGGTTGGAGGGACTATGATGACTTTCTGGTGACCTATTCAGGAGTGCTTATTTGTGGAGCATTTGAATGGCAGCCCTTCCCTTCGCTAAGCACCCGACCAAGGACACTAAAGGCTAGTTGGACACTTTGCTGTGATTTAGATAGGAGTGCGCTGAAACTATGGCCACCAAACTGTTCATTACTTTAAATATGAATGGTCTCCCACTGTGGTTATTTACTACTCTATGTGGCTTTCATTCTAGACTGGCCCATCATGCACACCATTCACTGTGGTTATTTACCCTCTGTATGGAGCCTCCATTCTAGACTGGCCCTCCATGTATAGCATTCACCGTGGTTATTTACCCTCCATGCTGCTTCTATTCTAAACTGGCCCTTCATGCACAGCATTCACTGTGGTTATTTACCCTCCATGCTGCTTCTATTCTAGACTGGCCCTTCATGCACAGCATTCACTGTGGTTATTTACCCTCCATGCTGCTTCTATTCTAGACTGGCCCTTCACGCACAGCATTCACTGTGGTTATTTACCCTCCATGCTGCTTCTATTCTAGACTGGCGCAACATGCATACCATTCACTGTGGTTATTTACCCTCTGTATGGAAGCTCCATTCTAGACTGGCCCTCCATGTATAGCATTCACTGTGGTTATTTACCCTCCATGCTCCTTCTATTCTAGACTGGCGCTACATGCACAGCTTTCACTGTGGTTATTTACCCTCCATGCTGCTTCTATTCTAAACTGGCCCTTCATGCACAGCATTCACTGTGTTTATTTACCCTCCATGCTGCTTCTATTCCAGACTGGCGCTACATGCACAGCATTCAATGTGGTTATTTACCCTCCATGCTGCTTCTATTCTAGACTGGCCCTTCTCGCACAGCATTCACTGTGGTTATTTACCCTCCATGCTGCTTCTATTCTAGACAGGCCCTTCACGCACAGCATTCACTGTGGTTATTTACCCTCCATGCTGCTTCTATTCTAGACTGGCCCTTCACGCACAGCATTCACTATGGTTATTTACCCTCCATGCTGCTTCTATTCTAGACTGGCCCTTCACGCACAGCATTCACTGTGGTTATTTACCCTCCATGCTGCTTCTATTCTAGACTGGCCCTTCACGCACAGCATTCACTGTGGTTATTTACCCTCCATGCTGCTTCTATTCTAGAATGGCCTTTCATGCACAGCATTCACTGTGGTTATTTACCCACCATGCTGCTTCTATTCTAGACTGGCCCTTCATGCACAGCATTCACTGTGGTTATTTACCCTCCATGCTGCTTCTATTCCAGACAAGCCCTTCATGCACAGCATTCACTGTGTTTATTTACCCTCTGTATGGAGCCTCCATTCTAGACTGGCCCTTCATGCACAGCATTCACTGTGGTTATTTACCCTCTGTATGGAGCCTCCATTCTAGACTGGCCCTTCATACACAGCATTCACTGTGTTTATTTACCCTCTGTATGGAGCCTCCATTCTAGACTGGCCCTTCATGCACAGCATTCACTGTGGTTATTTACCCTCTTTATGGAGCCTCCATTCTAGACTGGCCCTTCATGCACAGCATTCACTGAGGTTATTTACCCTCTGTATGGAGCCTCCATTCTAGACTGGCCCTTCATACACAGCATTCACTGTGTTTATTTACCCTCTGTATGGAGCCTCCATTCTAGACTGGGCCTTCATGCACAGCATTTACTGTGGTTATTTACCCTCCATGCTGCTTCTATTCTAAACTGGCCCTTCATGCACAGCATTCACTGTGTTTATTTTCCCTCCATGCTGCTTCTATTCTAGACTGGCGCTACATGCACAGCATTCTCTGTGGTTATTTACCCCTTTGTATGTGGCTTCTATTCTACACTGGCCCTTCATGAACAGCATTCACTGTGGTTATTTACCCTCCATGCCGCTTCTATTCTAGACTGGTCCTCCATGCACAGCATTCTCTGTGGTTATTTACCCTCTCTCTATGGGGCCTCGATTGTAGACTGGCCCTTCAAGCACAGCATTCACTGTGGTTATTTATCCCTTTGTATGTGGCTTCTATTCTAGACTGACCCTTCAAGCACAGCATTCACTGTGGTCATTTACCCTCCATGCTGATTCCATTCTACACTGGCCCTTCATGCACAGCATTCACTGTGGTTATTTACCCTCCATGCTGCTTCTATTCTAGACTGGTCCTTCATACACAGTATTCACTGTGGTTATTTACCCTCCATGCTGCTTTTATTCCAGACTGGCCCTCCATGCACAGCATTCAATGTGGTTATTTACCCTCCATGCTGCTTCTATTCTAGACTGCTCCTTCATACACAGCATTCACTGTGGTTATTTACCCTCCATGCTGCTTTTATTCCAGACTGGCCCTTCATGCACAGCATTCACTGTGGTTATTTACCCTCCATGCTGCTTCTATTCTAGACTGGCCCTTCATGCACAGCATTCACTGTGGTTATTTACCCTCCATGCTGCTTTTATTCCAGACTGGCCCTCCATGCACAGCATTCAATGTGGTTATTTACCCTCCATGCGGCCTCTATTCTAAACTGGCCTTTCATGCAAAGCATTCACTGTGGTTATACCCTCCATACGGCTTCTATTCTAGACTGGCCCTTCATGCACAGCATTTATAGTGGTTATTTACCCTCCATGCTGCTTTTATTCCAGACTGGCCCTTCATGCACAGCATTCACTGTGGTTATTTACCCTCCATGCTGCTTCTATTCTAGACTGGTCCTTCATACACAGCATTCACTGTGGTTATTTACCCTCCATGCTGCTTTTATTCCAGACTGGCCCTCCATGCACAGCATTCAATGTGGTTATTTACCCTCCATGCGGCCTCTATTCTAAACTGGCCTTTCATGCACAGCATTCACTGTGGTTATTTACCCTCCATACGGCTTCTATTCTAGACTGGCCCTTCATGCACAGCATTTATAGTGGCTATTTACCCTCTGAATGTTGCTTCTATTCTAGACTGGCCCTTCATGCACAGCAGTCACTGGTTATTTTTCCCTCCATGCTGCTTCTATTCTAGACTAGCCCTTCATGCACAGCATTCACTGTGGTTATTTACCCTCTGTATGTGGCTTCCATTCTACACTGGCCCTTCATGCACAGCATTCCCTGTGGTTATTTACCCTCCATGCCGCTTCTATTCTAGACTGGCCCTTCATGCACAGCATTCCCTGTGGTTATTTACCCTCCATGCCGCTTCTATTCTAGACTGGCCCTTCATGCACAGCATTCCCTGTGGTTATTTACCCTCCATGCTGCTTCTATTCTAGACTGGTCCTTCATGCACAGCATTCCCTGTGGTTATTTACCCTCCATGCCGCTTCTATTCTAGACTGGCCCTTCATGCACAGCATTCCCTGTGGTTATGTACCCTCCATGTTGCTTCTATTCTAGACTGGCCCTTCATGCACAACAGTCACTATGGTTATTTACCCTCTGTATGTGGCTTCTATTCTAAACTGGCCCTTCATGCACAGCATTCCCTGTGGTTATTTACCCTCTGTATGCGGCTTCTATTCTAGACTGGCCCTTCATGCACAGCATTCACTGTGGTCAATTACCGCTCCATGCTGCTTCTATTCTAGACTAGCCCTTCATGCACAGCATTCACTGTGGTTATGTACCCTCTGTATGTGGCTTCCATTCTAGACTGGCCCTTCATGCACAGCATTCCCTGTGGTTATTTACCCTCCATGCCGCTTCTATTCTAGACTGGCCCTTCATGCACAGCATTCCCTGTGGTTATTTACCCTCCATGCTGCTTATATTCTAGACTGGCCCTTCATGCACAGCATTCCCTGTGGTTATTTACCCTCCATGCTGCTTCTATTCTAGACTAGCCCTTCATGCACAGCATTCACTATGGTTATTTACCCTCTGATTGCGGCTTCTATTCTAGACTGGCCCTTCATGCACAGCATTCCCTGTGGTTCTTTACCCTCCATGCTGCTTCTATTCTAGACTAGCCCTTCATGCACAGCATTCACTGTGGTTATTTACCCCTCTGTATGTGGCTTCTATTCTAGACTAGCCCTTCATGCACAGCATTCACTGTGGTTATTTACCCGCCATGCTCCTTCTATTCTAGACTGGCCCTTCATGCACAGCATTCACTGTGGTTATTTACCCTCCATGCTGCTTCTATTATAGACTAGCCCTTCATGCACAGCATTCACTGTGGTTATTTACCCTCTGTATGCGGCTTCTATTCTAGACTGGACCTTCATGCACTGCATTCCCTGCGGTTATTTACCCTCCATGCTGCCTTTATTCTAGACTAGACCTTCATGCACAGCATTCACTGTGGTTATTTACCCTCTGTATGTGGCTTCCATTCTAGACTGGCCCTTCATGCACAGCATTCCCTGTGGTTATTTACACTCCATGCCGCTTCTACTCTAGACTGGCCCTTCATGCACAGCATTCCCTGAGGTTATTTACCCTCCATGCCGCTTCTATTCTAGACTGGCCCTTCATGCACAGCATTCCCTGTGGTTATTTTCCCTCCATGCCGCTTCTATTCTAGACTGGCCCTTCATGCACAGCATTCCCTGTGGTTATTTACCCTCCATGCTGCTTCAATTCTAGACTAGCCCTTCATGCACAGCATTCCCTGTGGTTATTTACCCTCCATGCTGCTTCAATTCTAGACTAGCCCTTCATGCACAGCATTCACTGTGGTTATTTACCCTCTGTATGCGGCTTCTATTCTAGACTGGCCCTTCATGCACAGCATTCACTGTGGTTATTTACCTTCAATGCTGTGTCTATTCTAAACTGGCCCTTCATACACAGCATTCACTGTGGTTGTTTACCCTCTGTATGGAGCCTCCATTCTAGACTGGCCCTTAATGCACAGCATTCACTGTGGTTATTTACCTTCAATGCTGTGTCTATTCTAAACTGGCCCTTCATACACAGCATTCACTGTGGTTGTTTACCCTCTGTATGGAGCCTCCATTCTAGACTGGCCCTCCATGTATAGCATTCACTGTGGTTATTTACCCTCCATGCTGCTTCTATTCTAGACTGGCGCCACATGCACAGCATTCACTGTGGTTATTTACCCTCCATGCTGCTTCTATTCTAAACTGGCCCTTCATGCACAGCATTCACTGTTTATTTACCCTCCATGCTGCTTCTATTCTAGGCTGGCGCTACATGCGTAGCATTCACTGTGGTTATTTACCCTCTGTATGTGGCCTTGATTCTAGACTGGCCCACGATGCACATCATTCTCTGTGGTTATTTACCCCTTTGTATGTGGCTTCTATTCTACACTGGCCCTTCATGAACAGCATTCACTGTGGTTATTTACCCTCCATGCCGCTTCTATTCTAGACTGGTCCTCCATGCACAGCATTCTCTGTGGTTATTTACCCTCTCTATGGGGCCTCGATTGTAGACTGGCCCTTCAAGCACAGCATTCACTGTGGTTATTTATCCCTTTGTATGTGGCTTCTATTCTAGGCTGACCCTTCAAGCACAGCATTCACTGTGGTCATTTACCCTCCATGCTGATTCCATTCTACACTGGCCCTTCATGCACAGCATTCACTATGGTTATTTACCCTCCATGCTGCTTCTATTCTAGACTGGTCCTTCATACACAGCATTCACTGTGGTTATTTAACCTCCATGCTGCTTTTATTCCAGACTGGCCCTCCATGCACAGCATTCAATGTGGTTATTTACCCTCCATGCGGCCTCTATTCTAAACTGGCCTTTCATGCACAGCATTCACTGTGGTTATTTACCCTCCATACGGCTTCTATTGTAGACTGGCCCTTCATGCACAGCATTTATAGTGGCTATTACCCTCTGTATGCTGCTTCTATTCTAGAATGGCCCTTCATGCACAGCATTCACTTTGGTTATTTACCCTCTGTATGCGGCTTCCATTGTACACTGGCCCTTCATGCACAGCATTCCCTGTGGTTATTTACCCTCCTTGCCGCTTCTTTTCTAGACTGGCACTTCATGCACAGCATTCACTGTGGTCAATTAACCTCCTTGCTGCTTCTATTCTAGACTAGCCCTTCATGCACAGCATTCACTGTGGTTATTTACCCTCTGTATGTGGCTTCCATTGTACACTGGCCCTTCATGCACAGCATTCCCTGTGGTTATTTACCCTCCTTGCCGCTTCTTTTCTAGACTGGCCCTTCATGCACAGCATTCCCTGTGGTTATTTACCCTCCATGCCGCTTCTATTCTAGTCTGGCCCTTCATGCACAGCATTCCCTGTGGTTATTTACCCTCCATTCCGCTTCTATTCTAGACTGGCCCTTCATGCACAGCATTCCCTGTGGTTATGTACCCTCCATGTTGCTTCTATTCTAGACTGGCCCTTCATGCACAACAGTCACTGTGGTTATTTACCCTATGTATGTGGCTTCTATTCTAGACTGGCTCTTCATGCTCAGCATTCCCTGTGGTTATTTACCCTCTGTATGCGGTTTCTATTCTAGACTGGCCCTTCATCCACAGCATTCACTGTGGTCAATTACCCTCCATGCTGTTTCTATTCTAGACTAGCCCTTCATGCACAGCATTCACTGTGGTCAATTACCCCTCCATGCTGCTTCTATTCTAGACTAGCCCTTCATGCACAGCATTCACTGTGGTTATTTACCCTCTGTATGTGGCTTCCATTCTAGACTGGCCCTTCATGCACAGCATTCCCTGTGGTTATTTACCCTCCATGCCGCTTCTATTCTAGACTGGCCCTTCATGCACAGCATTCCCTGTGGTTATTTACCCTCCATGCTGCTTCTATTCTAGACTGGCCCCTCATGCACAGCATTCCCTGTGGTTATTTACCCTCCATGCTGCTTCTATTCTAGACTCGCCCTTCATGCACAGCATTCACTGTGGTTATTTACCCTCTGTATGCGGCTTCTGTTCTAGACTGGCCCTTCATGCACAGCATTCCCTGTGGTTATTTACCCTCCATGCTGCCTTTATTCTAGACTAGCCCTTCATGCACAGCATTCACTGTGGGTATTTACCCTCTGTATGTGGCTTCCATTCTAGACTGGCCCTTCATGCACAGCATTCCCTGTGGTTATTTACCCTCCATGCCGTTTCTACTCTAGACTGGCCCTTCATGCACAGCATTCCCTGTGGTTATTTACCCCTCCATGCTGCGTCTATTCTAGACTGGCCCTTCATGCACAGCATTCCCTGTGGTAATTTTCCCTTCATGCCGCTTTTATTCTAGACTGGCCCTTCATGCACAGCATTCCCTGTGGTTATTTACCCTCCATGCTGCTTCTATTCTAGACTAGCCCTTCATGCACAGCATTCACTGTGGTTATTTACCGTCTGTATGCGGCTTCTATTCTAGGCTAGCCCTTCATGCACAGCATTCACTGTGGTTATTTACCCTCTGTATGCGGCTTCTATTCTAGACTGGCCCTTCATGCACAGCATTCCCTGTGGTTATTTACCCTCCATGCTGCTTCTATTCTAGACTGGCCCTTCATGCACAGCATTCCCTGTGGTTATTTACCCTCCATGCTGCTTCTATTCTAGACTAGCCCTTCATGCACAGCATTCACTGTGGTTATTTACCGTCTGTATGCAGCTTCTATTCTAGGCTAGCCCTTCATGCACAGCATTCACTGTGGTTATTTACCCTCTGTATGCGGCTTCTATTCTAGACTGGCCCTTCATGCACAGCATTCCCTGTGGTTATTTACCCTCCATGCTGCTTCTATTCTAGACTAGCCCTTCATGCACAGCATTCACTGTGGTTATTTACCGTCTGTATGTGGCTTCCATTCTAGACTGGCCCTTCATGCACACCATTCCCTGTGGTTATTTACCCTCCATGCAGCTTCTATTCTAGACTGGCCCTTCATGCACAGCATTCCCTGTGGTTATTTACCCTCCATGCTGCTTCTATTCTAGACTGGCCCTTCGTGCACAGCATTCCCTGTGGTAATTTTCCCTCCATGCCGCTTCTATTCTAGACTGGCCCTTCTTGCACAGCATTCCCTGTGGTTATTTACCCTCCATGCTGCTTCTATTCTAGACTAGCCCTTCATGCACAGTATTCACTGTGGTTATTTACCCCTCTGTATGAGGCTTCTATTCTAGACTGGCCCTTCATGCACAGCATTCCCTGAGGTTATTTACCCTCCATGCTGCTTCTATTCTAGACCAGCCCTTCATGCACAGCATTCACTGTGGTTATTTACCCTCTGTATGCGGCTTCTATTCTAGACTGGCCCTTCATGCACAGCATTCCCTGTGGTTATTTACCCTCTGTATGCAGCTTCCATTCTAGACTGGCCCTTCATACACAGCCTTCACTGTGGTCATTTACCCTCCATGCTGCTTCTATTCTAGGCTGGTCCTTCATGCACAGCATTTACTGTGGTTATTTACCCTCCATGCTGCTTATATTCTAGACTAGCCCTTCATGCACACCATTCACTGTGGTTATTTACCCTCTTTATGGAGCCTCCATTCTAGACTGGCCCTTCATGCACAGCATTTACTGTGGTTATTTACCCTCCATGCTGCTTCTATTCTAGACTGGCCCTTCACGCACAGCATTTATTGTGGTTATTTACCCCCTTCGTACGGCTTCAATTCTAGGCTGGCCCTTCCTGCACAGCATTCACTGTAGTTATTTACCGTCCATGCCGCTTCTATTCCACACTGGCCCTTCACGCACAGCATTCACTGTGGTTATTTACCCTCCATGCTGCTTCTATTCTACACTGGCCCTTCATGCACAGCATTCACTGTTCATTTACCCTCTTGTATGGGGCCTCCATTCTAGACTGGCCCTTCATGCACAGCATTTACTGTGGTTATTTACCCTCCATTCTGCTTCTATTCTAGACTAGCCCTTCATGCACACCATTCACTGTGGTTATTTACCCTCTTTATGGAGCCTCCATTCTAGACTGGCCCTTCATGCACAGCATTTACTGTGGTTATTTACCCTCCATGCTGCTTCTATTCTAGACTGGACCTTCACGCACAGCATTCCCTGTGGTTATTTACCCTCCATGCTGCTTTTATTCTAGACTGGCCCTCCATGCACAGCATTCACTGTGGTTATTTACCCTCCAATCCTGCTTCTATTGTAGACTGGCCCTTCATGCACAGCATTCACTGTGGTTATTTACCCTCTGTATGTGGCTTCCCATTCTACACTGGCCCTTCATGCACAGCATTCACTGTGGTCATTGACTCTCCATGCTGCTTCTATTCTAGACTAGCCCTTCATGCACAGCATTCACTGTGGTCATTTACCCTCCATGCTGCTTCTATTCTAGACTAGCCCTTCATGCACAGCATTCACTGTGGTCATTGACTCTCCATGCTGCTTCTATTCTAGACTAGCCCTTCATGCACAGCATTCACTGTGGTCATTTACCCTCCATGCTGCTTCTATTCTAGACTAGCCCTTCATGCACAGCATTCACTGTGGTCATTTAACCTCCATGCTGCTTCTATTCTAGACTAGCCGTTCATGCACAGCATTCACTGTGGTCATTTACCCTCCATGCTGTTTCTATTCTACACTGGCCCTTCATGCTCAGCATTCACTATGGTTATTTACCCTCCATGCTGCATCTATTCTAGACTGGTCCTTCATGCACAGCCTTCAATGTGGTTATTTACTCTCCATGCTGCTTGTATTCTATACTGGCCCTCCATGCACAGCATTCAATGTGGTTATTTCCCCTCCATGTGGCCTCTATTCTAGACTGGCCTTTAACCCCTTTACCGCGGCCAAAATTCTTGAAGAGTGGGCGGGGCCGCGTCGGCCAACGGACGTGTGCAACACTACGGAGGTAGTGCTCGCGACGGTCGTTGGCCGACAGAAGCAGCGAACGGGTTAATGCACAGCATTCACTGTGATTATTTACCCTCCATGCTGCTTCTATTCTAGACTGGCCCTTCATGCACAGCATTCACTGTGGTTATTTGCCCACCATGCGGCTTCCATTCTAGACTGGCCCTTCATGCACAGCATTCACTATGGTTATTTACCCTCCATGCTGCTTCTATTTTAGACTGGCCCTTCATGCACGGCATTTACTGTTCATTTGCCCTCTGTACGGCTTCTATTCTAGACAGGCCCTTCATGCACAGCATTCACTGTTCATTTACCCTCTGTACGGCTTCTATTCTAGACCAGCCCTTCATGCACAGCATTCACTATGGTTATTTACCCTCCATGCTGCTTCTATCCTAGACTGGGGCCCTTCAAGCACAGCATTCACTGTGGTCATTTACCCTCCATGCTGCTTCTATTCTACACTGGCCCTTCAAGCACAGCATTCACTGTGGTCATTTACCCTCCATGCTGCTTCTATTCTAGACTGGCCCTTCATGCACAGCATTCACTGTGGTCATTTACCCTCCATGCTGCTTCTATTCTAGACTAGCCCTTCATGCACAGCATTCACTGTGGTTATTTACCCTCCATGCTGCTTCTATTCTAGACTGGCCCTTCATGCACAGCATTTATACTGGTTATTTACCCTTCATGCTACTTCTATTCTAGACTGGTCCTTCATGCACAGCATTCACTGTGGTCATTTACCCTCCATGTTGCTTCTATTCTCAACTGGCCCTTCATAAACAGCATTCACTATGGGTATTTACCCTCCATGCTGCTTCCATTCTAGACAGGCCCTTCACGCACAGCATTCACTGTGGTTATTTACCCTTTATGCGGCCTTCATTCTAGACTGATCCTTTATGCACAGCATTCACTGTTATTATTTACCCTCTGTATGCAGTTTCCCTTCTAGACTGACCGTTCATGCACACCAATCACTTTGGTTATTTACATTCTTTCTGTACGCAGCTTCCATTCTAGACTAGCCCTTCATACAGAGCATTCATTGTGGTTATTTACCCTCTGTATGCGGCTTCTATTCTAGACTGGCCCTTCATGCACAACAGTCACTGTGGTTATTTACCCTCTGTATGCGGTTTCCATTCTAGACAGGCTCCTTCATGCACAGCATTCACTGTGGTTATTTACCCTCTGTATGCGGCTTCTATTTTAGACTGGCCCTTCATGCACAACATTCACTGTGGTTATTTACCCTCCATGCTGCTTCCATTGTACACTGGCACTTCATGCACGGCATTCACTGTGGTTATTTACCCTCCATGCTGCTTCTATTCTAGACTAGCCCTTCATGCACAGTATTGTCTGCGGTTATTTACCCTCCATGCTGCTTCTATTCTAGACTGGCCCTTCATGCACAGCATTCACTGTGGTTATTTACCCTCTGTATGCGGCTTCTATTCTAGACTGGCCCTTCATGCACAGCATTCACTATGGTTATTTACCCTCCATGCTGCTTCTATTCTAGACTGGCCCTTCATGCACAGCATTCACTATGGTTATTTACTCTCCATGCTGCTTCTATTCTAGACTAGCCCTTCATGCACAGCATTCACTATGGTTATTTACCCTCCATGCTGCTTCTATTCTAGACTGCCCCTTCACGCACAGCATTCATTGTGATTATTTACCCTCCCTGCAGCTTTCACTCTAGACTGGCCCTTCGTGCACAGCATTCACTGTGGTCATTTACCCTCTGTATGTGGCTTCCACTCTAGACTGGCCCTTTATGCACAGCATTCACTATGGTTATTTACCCTCCATGCTGCTTCTATTCTAGACTGGCCCTTCATGCACAGCATTCACTGTGGTTATTTACCCTCTGTATGGGGCCTCGATTCTACACTGGCCCTTCATGCACAGCATTCACTGTGGTTATTTACCCTCTGTATGGGGCCTCGATTCTAGACTGGCCCTTCATGCACAGCATTCACTGTGGGTATTTACCCTCCATGCTGCTTCCATTCTAGACAAGCCCTTCATGCACAGCATTCACGGTGGTCATTATCCCTCCATGCTGCTTCTATTCTAGACTGGCCCTTCATGCACAGCATTCACTGTGGTTATTTACCCCTCCATGCTGCTTCTATTCTAGACTGGCCCTTCATGCACAGCATTCACTCTATTGGTATTTACCCTCCATGCTGCTTCCATTCTAGACAGGCCCTTCACGCACAGCATTTACTGCGGTTATTTACCCTCTATGCGGCCTTCATTCTAGACTGGTCCTTTATGCACAGCATTCACTGTTATTATTTACCCTCTGTATGCAGTTTCACTTCTAGACTGACCGTTCATGCACACCAATCACTTTGGTTATTTACCTTCTGTACGCAGCTTCCATTCTAGACTGGCCCTTCATGCACAGCATTCACTATGGTTATTTACCCTCCATGCTGCTTCTATTTTAGACTGGCCCTTCATGCACGGCATTTACTGTTCATTTGCCCTCTGTACGGCTTCTATTCTAGACAGGCCCTTCATGCACAGCATTCACTGTTCATTTACCCTCTGTACGGCTTCTATTCTAGACCAGCCCTTCATGCACAGCATTCACTATGGTTATTTACCCTCCATGCTGCTTCTATCCTAGACTGGCCCTTCATGCACAGCATTCAATGTGGTTAATTACCCTCCATGCTGCTTCTATTCTAGACTGGGCCTTCATGCACAGCATTCACTGTGGTCATTTACCCTCCATGCTGCTTCTATTCTAGACTGGCCCTTCATGCACAGCATTCACTGTGGTCATTTACCCTCCATGCTGCTTCTATTCTAGACTAGCCCTTCATGCACAGCATTCACTGTGGTTATTTACCCTCCATGCTGCTTCTATTCTAGACTGGCCCTTCATGCACATCATTTATACTGGTTATTTACCCTTCATGCTACTTCTATTCTAGACTGGTCCTTCATGCACAGCATTCACTGTGGTCATTTACCCTCCATGTTGCTTCTATTCTCAACTGGCCCTTCATAAACAGCATTCACTATGGGTATTTACCCTCCATGCTGCTTCTATTCTAGACTGGCCCTTCACGCACAGCATTCACTGTGGTTATTTACCCCTCTATGCGGCCTTCATTCTAGACTGATCCTTTATGCACAGCATTCACTGTTATTATTTACCCTCTGTATGCAGTTTCCCTTCTAGACTGACCGTTCATGCACACCAATCACTTTGGTTATTTACCTTCTGTACGCAGCTTCCATTCTAGACTAGCCCTTCATACAGAGCATTCATTGTGGTTATTTACCCTCTGTATGCGGCTTCTATTCTAGACTGGCCCTTCATGCACAACAGTCACTGTGGTTATTTACCCTCTGTATGCGGTTTCCATTCTAGACAGGCCCTTCATGCACAGCATTCACTGTGGTTAATTACCCTCCATGCTGCTTCCATTCTACACTGGCCCTTCATGCAGAGCATTCACTGTGGTTATTTACCCGCCATGCTGCTTCTATTCTAGACTGGCCCTTCATGCACAGTATTCACTGTGGTTATTTACCCTCCATGCGGCCTCTATTCTAGACTGGCCCTTCGTGCACAGCATTCACTGTGGTTATTTACCCTCCATGCTGCTTCTATTCTCGACTGGTCCTTCATGCACAGCATTCACTGTGGTTATTTACCCGCCATGCTGCTTCCATTCTAGACTGACCTTTCATGCACAGCATTCACTGTGGTTATTTACTCTCTGTATGAGGCTTCCATTCTAGACTTTGGATTTAGATTCTAACCACCCCTAAGGGTCTTAAGGCGCTGGGGTCCGTCGGGGAGATTAAGCGAGCTATTGCCCAGAGTCACAGGGTGCTGGGCTGAGCTTCCGCCGGCAAAGGGAATCGAACCGTGAGCCCCGTGCTCTGGAGTCAGCCGCCTTGGCCGCTGCGCCATACCTCTCCCAGTCACTGTGGTTATTTACCCTCCATGCTGCTTTCATTCTAGACTGGCTCTCCATGCACAGCATTCACTGTGGTTATTTGCCCACCATGCGGCTTCCATTCTAGACTGGCCCTTCATGCACAGCATTCACTATGGTTATTTACCCTCCATGCTGCTTCTATTTTAGACTGGCCCTTCATGCACAGCATTTACTGTTCATTTGCCCTCTGTACGGCTTCTATTCTAGACAGGCCCTTCATGCACAGCATTCACTGTTCATTTACCCTCTGTACGGCTTCTATTCTAGACCAGCCCTTCATGCACAGCATTCACTATGGTTATTTACCCTCCATGCTGCTTCTATCCTAGACTGGCCCTTCATGCACAGCATTCAATGTGGTTAATTACCCTCCATGCTGCTTCTATTCTAGACTGGCCCTTCATGCACAGCATTCACTATGGTTATTTACCCTCCATGCTGCTTCTATTCTACACTGGCCCTTCAAGCACAGCATTCACTGTGGTCATTTACCCTCCATGCTGCTTCTATTCTAGACTGGCCCTTCATGCACAGCATTCACTGTGGTCATTTACCCTCCATGCTGCTTCTATTCTAGACTAGCCCTTCATGCACAGCATTCACTGTGGTTATTTACCCTCCATGCTGCTTCTATTCTAGACTGGCCCTTCATGCACAGCATTTATACTGGTTATTTACCCTTCATGCTACTTCTATTCTAGACTGGTCCTTCATGCACAGCATTCACTGTGGTCATTTACCCTCCATGTTGCTTCTATTCTCAACTGGCCCTTCATAAACAGCATTCACTATGGGTATTTACCCTCCATGCTGCTTCCATTCTAGACAGGCCCTTCACGCACAGCATTCACTGTTGTTATTTACCCTCTATGCGGCCTTCATTCTAGACTGATCCTTTATGCACAGCATTCACTGTTATTATTTACCCTCTGTATGCAGTTTCCCTTCTAGACTGACCGTTCATGCACACCAATCACTTTGGTTATTTACCTTCTTTCTGTACGCAGCTTCCATTCTAGACTAGCCCTTCATACAGAGCATTCATTGTGGTTATTTACCCTCTGTATGCGGCTTCTATTCTAGACTGGCCCTTCATGCACAACAGTCACTGTGGTTATTTACCCTCTGTATGCGGTTTCCATTCTAGACAGGCCCTTCATGCACAGCATTCACTGTGGTTATTTACCCTCTGTATGCGGCTTCTATTTTAGACTGGCCCTTCATGCACAACATTCACTGTGGTTATTTACCCTCCATGCTGCTTCCATTGTACACTGGCACTTCATGCACGGCATTCACTGTGGTTATTTACCCTCCATGCTGCTTCTATTCTAGACTAGCCCTTCATGCACAGCATTGTCTGCGGTTATTTACCCTCCATGCTGCTTCTATTCTAGACTGGCCCTTCATGCACAGCATTCACTGTGGTTATTTACCCTCTGTATGCGGCTTCTATTCTAGACTGGCCCTTCATGCACAGCATTCACTATGGTTATTTACCCTCCATGCTGCTTCTATTCTAGACTGGCCCTTCATGCACAGCAGTCACTATGGTTATTTACCCTCCATGCTGCTTCTATTCTAGACTGGCCCTTCATGCACAGCATTCACTATGGTTATTTACTCTCCATGCTGCTCCTATTCTAGACTGGCCCTTCATGCACAGCATTCCCTGTAGTTATTTACCCTCCATGCGGCTTCTATTCTAGACTGGCCTTTCATGCACAGCATTCACTGTGGTTATTTACCCTCCATGCTGCTTCTATTCTAGACCAGCCCTTCATGCACAGCATTCACTGTGGTTATTTACCCTCCATGCTGCTTCTATTCTAGACTGGCCCTTCACGCACAGCATTCATTGTGATTATTTACCCTCCCTGCAGCTTTCACTCTAGACTGGCCCTTCGTGCACAGCATTCACTGTGGTCATTTACCCTCTGTATGTGGCTTCCACTCTAGACTGGCCCTTTATGCACAGCATTCACTATGGTTATTTACCCTCCATGCTGCTTCTATTCTAGACTGACCCTTCATGCACAGCATTCACTGTGGTCATTTACCCTCCATGTTGCTTCTATTCTCGACTGGCCCTTCATGCACAGCATTCACTGTGGTTATTTACCCTCTGTATGGGGCCTCGATTCTAGACTGGCCCTTCATGCACAGCATTCACTGTGGTTATTTACCCTCTGTATGGGGCCTCGATTCTAGACTGGCCCTTCATGCACAGCATTCACTGTGGGTATTTACCCTCCATGCTGCTTCCATTCTAGAGAAGCCCTTCATGCACAGCATTCACGGTGGTCATTATCCCTCCATGCTGCTTCTATTCTAGACTGGCCCTTCATGCACAGCATTCACTGTGGTTATTTACCCTCCATGCTGCTTCTATTCTAGACTGGCCCTTCATGCACAGCATTCACTGTGGTTATTTACCCTCCATGCTGCTTCTATTCTAGACTGGTCCTCATGCACAGCATTCACTGTTGGTATTTACCCTCCATGCTGCTTCCATTCTAGACAGGCCCTTCACGCACAGCATTTACTGCGGTTATTTACCCTCTATGCGGCCTTCATTCTAGACTGGTCCTTTATGCAAAGCATTCACTGTTATTATTTACCCTCTGTATGCAGTTTCACTTCTAGACTGACCGTTCATGCACACCAATCACTTTGGTTATTTACCTTCTGTACGCAGCTTCCATTCTAGACTGGCCCTTCATGCACAGCATTCACTATGGTTATTTACCCTCCATGCTGCTTCTATTTTAGACTGGCCCTTCATGCACGGCATTTACTGTTCATTTGCCCTCTGTACGGCTTCTATTCTAGACAGGCCCTTCATGCACATCATTCACTGTTCATTTACCCTCTGTACGGCTTCTATTCTAGACCAGCCCTTCATACACAGCATTCACTATGGTTATTTACCCTCCATGCTGCTTCTATCCTAGACTGGCCCTTCATGCACAGCATTCACTGTGGTTAATTACCCTCCATGCTGCTTCTATTCTAGACTGGCCCTTCATTCACAGCATTCACTATGGTTATTTACCCTCCATGCTGCTTCTATTCTACACTGGCCCTTCAAGCACAGCATTCACTGTGGTCATTTACCCTCCATGCTGCTTCTATTCTAGACTGGCCCTTCATGCACAGCATTCACTGTGGTCATTTACCCTCCATGCTGCTTCTATTCTAGACTAGCCCTTCATGCACAGCATTCACTGTGGTTATTTACCCTCCATGCTGCTTCTATTCTAGACTGGCCCTTCATGCACAGCATTTATACTGGTTATTTACCCTTCATGCTACTTCTATTCTAGACTGGTCCTTCATGCACAGCATTCACTGTGGTCATTTACCCTCCATGTTGCTTCTATTCTCAACTGGCCCTTCATAAACAGCATTCACTATGGGTATTTACCCTCCATGCTGCTTCTATTCTAGACTGGCCCTTCACGCACAGCATTCACTGTGGTTATTTACCCTCTATGCGGCCTTCATTCTAGACTGATCCTTTATGCACAGCATTCACTGTTATTATTTACCCTCTGTATGCAGTTTCCCTTCTAGACTGACCGTTCATGCACACCAATCACTTTGGTTATTTACCTTCTGTACGCAGCTTCCATTCTAGACTAGCCCTTCATACAGAGCATTCATTGTGGTTATTTACCCTCTGTATGCGGTTTCTATTCTAGACTGGCCCTTCATGCACAACAGTCACTGTGGTTATTTACCCTCTGTATGCGGTTTCCATTCTAGACAGGCCCTTCATGCACAGCATTCACTGTGGTTAATTACCCTCCATGCTGCTTCCATTCTACACTGGCCCTTCATGCAGAGCATTCACTGTGGTTATTTACCCGCCATGCTGCTTCTATTCTAGACTGGCCCTTTATGCACAGTATTCACTGTGGTTATTTACCCTCCATGCGGCCTCTATTCTAGACTGGCCCTTCATGCACAGCATTCACTGTGGTTATTTACCCTCCATGCTGTTTCTATTCTCGACTGGTCCTTCATGCACAGCATTCACTGTGGTTATTTACCCGCCATGCTGCTTCCATTCTAGACAGGCCCTTCATGCACAGCATTCCCTGTGGTTATTTACCCTCCATGCTGCTTCCATTCTACACTGGCCCTTCATGCAGAGCATTCACTGTCGTTATTTACCCGCCATGCTGCTTCTATTCTAGACTGGCTCCTTCATGCACAGTATTCACTGTGGTTATTTACCCTCTGTATGGAGCCTCCATTCTAGACTGGCTCTTCATACACAGTATTCACTGTGGTTATTTACCCTCTGTATGCGGCTTCTATTTTAGACTGGCCCTTCATGCACAACATTCACTGTGGTTATTTACCCTCCATGCTGCTTCCATTGTACACTGGCACTTCATGCACGGCATTCACTGTGGTTATTTACCCTCCATGCTGCTTCTATTCTAGACTGGCCCTTCATGCACAGCATTGTCTGCGGTTATTTACCCTCCATGCTGCTTCTATTCTAGACTGGCCCTTCATGCACAGCATTCACTGTGGTTATTTACCCTCTGTATGCGGCTTCTATTCTAGACTGGCCCTTCATGCACAGCATTCACTATGGTTATTTACCCTCCATGCTGCTTCTATTCTAGACTGGCCCTTCATGCACAGCATTCACTATGGTTATTTACTCTCCATGCTGCTCCTATTCTAGACTGGCCCTTCATGCACAGCATTCCCTGTGGTTATTTACCCTCCATGCGGCCTCTATTCTAGACTGGCCTTTCATGCACAGCATTCACTGTGGTTATTTACCCTCCATGCTGCTTCTATTCTAGACCAGCCCTTCATGCACAGCATTCACTGTGGTTATTTACCCTCCATGCTGCTTCTATTCTAGACTGGCCCTTCACGCACAGCATTCATTGTGATTATTTACCCTCCCTGCAGCTTTCACTCTAGACTGGCCCTTCGTGCACAGCATTCACTGTGGTCATTTACCCTCTGTATGTGGCTTCCACTCTAGACTGGCCCTTTATGCACAGCATTCACTATGGTTATTTACCCTCCATGCTGCTTCTATTCTAGACTGACCCTTCATGCACAGCATTCACTGTGGTCATTTACCCTCCATGCTGCTTCTATTCTAGACCAGCCCTTCATGCACAGCATTCACTGTGGTCATTTACCCTCCATGTTGCTTCTATTCTCGACTGGCCCTTCATGCACAGCATTCACTGTGGTTATTTACCCTCTGTATGGGGCCTCGATTCTAGACTGGCCCTTCATGCACAGCATTCACTGTGGTTATTTTCCCTCTGTATGGGGCCTCGATTCTAGACTGGCCCTTCATGCACAGCATTCACTGTGGGTATTTACCCTCCATGCTGCTTCCATTCTAGACAAGCCCTTCATGCACAGCATTCACGGTGGTCATTATCCCTCCATGCTGCTTCTATTCTAGACTGGTCCTTCATGCACAGCATTCACTGTGGTTATTTACCCTCCATGCTGCTTCTATTCTAGACTGGCCCTTCATGCACAGCATTCACTGTTGGTATTTACCCTCCATGCTGCTTCCATTCTAGACAGGCCCTTCACGCACAGCATTTACTGCGGTTATTTACCCTCTATGCGGCCTTCATTCTAGACTGGTCCTTTATGCACAGCATTCACTGTTATTATTTACCCTCTGTATGCAGTTTCACTTCTAGACTGACCGTTCATGCACACCAATCACTTTGGTTATTTACCTTCTGTACGCAGCTTCCATTCTAGACTAGCCCTTCATACAGAGCATTCAATGTGGTTATTTACCCGCTGTATGCGGCTTCTATTCTAGACTGGCCCTTCATGCACAACAGTCACTGTGGTTATTTACCCTCTGTATGCGGTTTCCATTCTAGACAGGCCCTTCATGCAAAGCATTCACTGTGGTTAATTACCCTCCATGCTGCTTCCATTCTACACTGGCCCTTTATGCACAGCATTCACCTTGGTTATTTACCCTCTATGGGGCCTCCATTCTAGACTGGCCCTTCATGCACAGCATTCACTGTGGATTTTTACCCTCCCTGCACACTTCACTGTAGACTGGCCCTTCATGCACACCATTCACTGTGGTTATTTACCGTCTGTAGGAAAGTAGGATCTGCTTTCATGGTTACTCCCACTTTTTGCTGGTGTTATTCAGTTTCGTGACTAGTCTGGCTGGGATCCTGCGAATTAGGACCCCAGTCACTGTGCAAATTAGGACCCCAGTCACTGTGCTTTCTCCCTTAATTTGACAGTGATAAGTACTTTGGTACCTTCCCAATTGGCTACTGGTGTACCCTTCTAATTCCCTAGTATATGGTACTGAGGTACCCAGGGCATAGGTACACCAGTTGTCTCCCCTGGGCTGCAGCATGTATTGTGCCACTCAGGGGAGTCAACTTAAACTGTCACTACAGGCCTGCCATTGCAGCCTGTGAGAGTTGGCGCTTGCACCTCTCACATAGCAGATATGTTTCTTTATATCTGAAGGCCTCTACTCTTAAAACCTATAAGTCACCCCGATCGCAGGCTCTTCAGTCCTGAGAGCATGGTGCTTGGTTATAAGTGTGAGAGTGGCCCTGCATGAGCAGGAAATCCTTACAAACCCCGGAGTCGATTCTCCAGGCTTTGTAAGTGCGGTCAGCCATTTAATCCATATAGTGGACATCAAGTCAGTTACGAGATGTCTAACTATATATTGGTTGCACGGAAACCAGTCATGTTAGGTATCAAACATGTTGGAATCCTATCCCAACACCGATTCCAGTGTTGGATGTAGGATACCATGTACTGGGGGCTCCCCTAGGGAACACCCCTGTATTCCCAGTACCAGCCTTACAGGGTCTAACAGCAAGCCAGTGCTGCTGCCGACCACAGACACGTTTCTGCCCTCCTGCTGCTGCAAGTGAAGGCAGAACAATAGGTTTCCTGCCACAGGGAGGTGTGACCACCTCCCAGACAGGACTTAGTGTATTGGGCTCGGGTGGGGGTGCTTGCCAGCACCACCAGACTGCTTTGAAGGGCACATTTGGTGCCCTCCTTGCATACTCCAGTTTGAGTTTCCTATTGACATGCATTGAGTATGTAGCTTTATCTTCACTCGCCACACAGCATCCGTGGGGGTTCCTGGGTACTTACCTTGGGTGGTTCCTTGTGTCCCCAGCTCTTCCGAGTCTCCTGGTCCAAGCCCCCACGGACCCCTGCCCCCACCACATCTTCAACAGAGCCGCCGACACCATCGCACCCATGCTCCGCCACACCATCAACCGCTCCCTGGCGACCGCCTCGTTCCCCGACGACTGGAAACACGCCGAGGTCAGCCCCCTCCTGAAGAAACCCTCGGCGGACCCACACCGACCTCAAAAACTACAGACCCATCTCCCTGCTCCCGTTCCCAGCGAAAGTCATCGAGAAAGCCATCAACAGCCAACTCGCCACATTCATCGAAGAGCACAACATCCTCGACTCTTCCCAATCCGGCTTCAGAAAAAACCACAGAACGGAAACCGCCCTCCGCGCCGCAACCGACGACATCCGCACCCTACTGGACAAAGGAGAAACAGTAGCCCTCATCCTCCTCGACCTCCTCAGCGGCATTCGACACAGTCTCTCACCGCACCCTAATACGCAGACTCCACGACGCAGGGATCCAGGACAAGGCCCTCGACTGGATCCGCTCCTTCCTCTCCGGCAGAACGCAGCGGGTCAGACTCCCCCCTTTCCTCTCGGACCCTACACCAACCACCTGCGGAGTCCCCCAGGGGTCCTCCCTCAGCCCTACGCTCTTCAACGTCTACATGGCTCCGCTCGCACCCATCGTCAGAACCTACAGACTCAACATTGTGTCATTCGCAGACGACACCCAACTCATCCTCTCCCTGTCCAACGAACTCAACACCGCCAGACACAACTTTCGAGAAGGCATGGAAGCCTTCGCCAAATGGATGAAAAACAGCTGCCTACAACTAAACACCAACAAAGCAGAAGTAATCATCATGGGCCCAAACCCCGACGCCTGGAACGACACCTGGTGGCCCCCCGCCCTCGGAAGCCCGCCCGCCCACCCCCACACAACCTGGGAATCATCCTGGACTCTGAGCTCAAAATGGACCGCCAGATCAACTCCGTCTCGTCCTCCTGCTTCCACACCCTCCACCTCCAACGTAAGACCTTCAAATGGATCCCCCTCGAACACAGAAAGACCGTCACTCACGCCCTGGTCACCAGCAGACTCTACTACGGCAACGCACTCTACGCCGGAATAAACAAAAACCTCACCCGCAAGCTACAGAACATCCAGAACGCCGCTGCAAGACTGGTCCTCAACCTGCCAAGACACTGCCACATCTCCCAGCACCTGCGCACACTCCACTGGCTCCCCATCGAGGCTAGAGTCACCTTCAAGATGCTCACTCACACACACAAGGCCCTCCACAACACCGGACCAGCATACCTGAACAGCCGACTCAAATTCCCCGCACCCCAAAGGACCCTACGATCAGCCCAGCTCTCCTACGCCGTGGTCCCCCACACCAGAAAGACCAGATTGGGTGGCCGCTCCTTCTCCTTCCTCGCGGCCAGAGCCTGGAACGCCCTTCCGCTCCACCTCAGACAGACATCGCTCCCCATCTTCGCAAGAAACCTCAAAATCTGGCTCTTCGACAGACCCCCTCCTTGATGGACTGGAACCTGGCCCCCCCCCCCCCCAGCGCCTTGAGACCCTTACGGGTGAGAAGTCGCGCTCAACAAACGCCTGATTGATTGATTGAGTCGCAGTTCGCATTCCACTTCTGAGGTATATGGTTTGGTCTCCCCCTGTGTATTGTGCTTACTTACCTCTTGCAATTGAAGTATTACTGTGTTTTTGAGTAGATATCTCCGGCAAGGAGATATACCAATGTGTTAGTAAGTGTTGTGTAATAAATAGACATATTTTTATAACCACGCCTGCGTGGTTCTTTTTCGTTTAACTTACACTACATGATTAGAACTGGTAATACAAGCTGCTTAACACTCCTTCTGGACTAAGCCTGAAGGCTGCTCTCCACAGCTACCACTTAGCTTTCTATGGTTGTCCAAGGCCACTATAATCACCATAAAGGTTGTCTGGATTAGTGCAGGTTGCTTCCATTAAATAAGTGTGCACCATATACTAAGTCAGCCCCCTACACTGTCTGTATGCAGCTTCTGTTCTACAGGCTGGTCTCCTTCATGCACAGCATTTAATGTGGTCATTTACCCTCTGTATGCGGCTTCATTCTAGACTAGCCCTTCATGCACAGCATTCACTGGTTATTTGCCCTCGGTAAAGGGCTTCCATTCTAGACTGGCCCTTCATGCACAGCATTCACTGTGGTTATTTACCCTCCATGCTGCTTCTATTGTAGATTGGCCCTTCATACACAGCATTCACTATGGTTATTTACCCTCCCTGCAGCTTTCACTCTAGACTGGCTCTTCATGCACAGCAATCACTGTGGTTATTTACCCTCCATGCTGCTTCTATTCTAGACTGGCCTTTCATGCACAGCTTTCACAGTGGTTATTTATCCCTTTGTATGTGGCTTCTATTCTAGACTGGCCCTTCATGCATGTCATTCACTGTGGTCATTTACCCTCCATGCGGCCTCTATTCTAGACTGGCCCTCCATGCACAGCATTCACTGTGGTTATATACCCTCTGTATGTGGCTTCCATTCTAGACTAGCCCTTCATGCACAGCATTCACTATGGTTATTTACCCTCCATGCTGCTTCTATTCTAGACTGGCCCTTCATGCACAGCATTCCCTGTGGTTATTTACCCTCCATGCTGCTTCTATTCTCGACTGGTCCTTCATGCACAGCATTCACTGTGGTTATTTACCCTCCATGCTGCTTCTATTCTAGACTGGCCTTTCACGCACAGCATTCACTATGGTTATTTACCCTCCATGCTGCTTCTATTCTAGACTAGCCTTTCATGCACAGCATTCACTGTGGTTATTTACCCTCCATGCTGCTTCTATTCTAGACTGGCGCAACATGCATACCATTCACTGTGGGTATTTACCCTCTTTATGGAGCCTCCATTCTAGACTGGCCCTTCATGCACAGCATTCGCTGTGGTTATTTACCCTCCATGCTGCTTCTATTCTAGACTGGCTCTTCATGCACAGCATTCACTGTGGTTATTTACCCTCCAGGCTGCTTCTATTCTAGACTGGTCCTTCATGCACAGCATTCACTGTGGTTATTTACCCTCCATGCTGCTTCTATTCTAGACTGGTCCTTCATACACAGCATTCACTGTGGTTATTTAACCTCCATGCTGCTTTTATTCCAGACTGGCCCTTCATGCACAGCATTCACTATGGTTATTTACCCTCCATGCTGCTTCTATCCTAGACTGGCTCTTCATGCACTGCATTCACTGTGGTTAATTACCCTCCATGCTGCTTCTATTCTAAACTGGCCCTTCATGCACAGCATTCACTGTGGTCATTTACCCTCCATGTTGCTTCTATTCTTGACTGGTCCTTCATGCACAGCATTCTCTGGGGTTATTTACCCCTTTGTATGTGGCTTCTATTCTAGACAGGCCCTTCACGCACAGCATTCACTGTGGTCATTTACCCTACATGCTGCTTCTATTCTAGACTGGCCCTCCATGAACAGCATTCACTGTGGTTATTTACCCTCCATGCTGCTTCTATTCTAGACTGGTCCTTCATGCACAACAGTCACTGTGGTTATTTACCCTCCATGCTGCTTCTATTCTAGACTGGCCCTTCATGCACAGCATTCACTGTGGTTATTTACCCTCCATGCTGCTTCTATTCCAGACTGGCCCTTCATGCACAGCATTCACTGTGGTCAATTACCCCCCATGCTGCTTCTATTCTAGACTGGCCCTTCATGCACAGCATTCACTGTTGTTATTTACCCTCCATGCGGCCTCTATTCTAGACTGGCCCTTCATGCACAGCAGTCACTGTGGTTATTTACCCTCTATGCGGCCTTCATTCTAGACTGGCCCTTCACGCACAGCATTCACTGTGGTCATTTACCCTCCATGCTGCTTCTATTCTAGACTAGCCCTTCATGCACAGCATTCACTGTGGTTATTTACCCTCCATGCCGCTTCTATTCTAGACTGGCCCTTCATGCACAGCATTCACTGTGGTTATTTACCCTGCATGCTGCTTCTATTCTCGACTGGTCCTTCATGTACAGCATTCACTGTGGTTATTTACCCTCTATGCGGCCTTCATTCTAGACTGGCCCTTCATACACAACATTGCCTGTGGTTATTTACCCTCCATGCTGCTTCTATTCTAGACTGGCCCTTCATGCACAGCATTCACTGTGGTCATTTACCCTCTGTACGGCTTCTATTCTAGACCAGTCCTTCATGCACAGAATTCACTGTGGTTATTTACCCTCAATGCTGCTTCTATTCTAGACTGGTCCTTCATGCACAGCATTCACTGTGGGCATTTACCCTCTGTACGGCTTCTATTCTAGACTGGCCCTCCATGCACAGCATTCACTGTGGTCATTTACCCTCCATGTTGCTTCCATTCTAGACTGGCCCTTCATGCACAGCATTCACTGTGGTTATTTACCCTCCATCTTGCTTCCATTCTAGACTGGCCCTTCATGCACGGCATTCACTGTGGTTATTTACCCTCCATGCTGCTTCTATTCTAGACTGGTCCTCATGCACAGCATTCACTGTGGTTATTTACCCTCCATGCTGCTTCTATTCTAGACTGGCCCTTCATGCACAGCATTCCCTGTGGTCATTTACCCTCTGTACGGCTTCTATTCTAGACTGGCCCTCCATGCACAGCATTCACTGTGGTCATTTACCCTCCATGTTGCTTCCATTCTAGACTGGCCCTTCATGCACAGCATTCACTGTGGTTATTTACCCTCCATCTTGCTTCCATTCTAGACTGGCCCTTCATGCACGGCATTCACTGTGGTTATTTACCCTCCATGCTGCTTCTATTCTAGACTGGTCCTCATGCACAGCATTCACTGTGGTTATTTACCCTCCATGCTGCTTCTATTCTAGACTGGCCCTTCATGCACAGCATTCCCTGTGGTTATTTACCCTCCAGGCTGCTTCTATCCTAGACTGACTGGTCCTTCATGCACAGCATTCACTGTGGTTATTTACCCTCCATGCTGCATCTATTCTAGACTGGCCCTTCATGCACAGCATTCACTATGGTTATTTACCCTCCATGCTGCTTCTATTCTAGACTGGCCCTTCATGCACAGTATTCACTGTGGTTATTTACCCTCCATGCTGCTTCTATTCTAGACTAGCCCTTCATGCACAGCATTCACTACGGTTATTTACCCTCCATGCTGCTTCTATTCTAGACTGGCCCTTCATACACAGCCTTCACTGTGGTCATTTACCCTCCATGCTGCTTCTATTCTAGACTGGCCCTTCATGCACAGCATTCACTGTGGTTATTTACCCTCCATGCTGCTTCTATTGTAGACTGGCCCTTCATGCACAGCATTCACTCTGGTTATTTACCCTCCATGATGTGTCTATTCTAGACTGGCCCTTCATACACAGCCTTCACTGTGGTCATTTACCCTCCATGCTGCTTCTATTCTAGACTGGCCCTTCATGCACAGCATTCACTGTGCTCATTTACCCTCCATGCTGCTTCTATTGTAGACTGGCCCTTCATGCACAGCATTCACTGTGGTTATTTATCCTCAATGCTGCAGCTATTCTAGACTGGCCCTTCATACACAGCCTTCACTGTGGTCATTTACCTTCCATGCTGCTTCTATTCTAGACTGGTCCTTTATGCACAGCATTCACTGTGGTCATTTACCCTCCATGCTGCTTCTATTGTAGACTGGCCCTTCATTCACAGCATTCACTCTGGTTATTTACCCTCCATGCTGTGTCTATTCTAGACTGGCCCTTCATACACAGCATTCACTGTGGTTATTTATCCTCAACGCTGCAGCTATTCTAGACTGGCCCTTCATACACAGCCTTCACTGTGGTCATTTACCTTCCATGCTGCTTCTATTCTAGACTGGTCCTTTATGCACAGCATTCACTGTGGTCATTTACCCTCCATGCTGCTTCTATTGTAGACTGGCCCTTCATGCACAGCATTCACTGTGGTTATTTACCCTCCATGCTGCTTCTATTCTAGACTGGCCCTTCATGCACAGCATTCACTGTGGTTATTTATCCTCAACGCTGCAGCTATTCTAGACTGGCCCTTCATACACAGCCTTCACTGTGGTCATTTACCTTCCATGCTGCTTCTATTCTAGACTGGTCCTTTATGCACAGCATTCACTGTGGTCATTTACCCTCCATGCTGCTTCTATTGTAGACTGGCCCTTCATGCACAGCATTCACTGTGGTTATTTACCCTCCATGCTGCTTCTATTGTAGACTGGTCCTTCATGCACAGCATTCACTGTGGTTATTTACCCTCCATGCTGCTTCTATTGTAGACTGGCCCTTCATGCACAGCATTCACTATGGTTATTTACCCTCCATGCTGCTTCTATTCTAGACTGGCCCTTCATGCACAGCATGTATACTGGTTATTTACCCTCCATGCTGCTTCTATTCTAGACTGGCCCTTCATGCACAGCATTCTCTGTGGTTATTTACCCCTTTGTATGTGGCTTCTATTCTAGACTGACCCTTCAAGCACAGCAGTCACTGTGGTCATTTACCCCTCCATGCTGATTACATTCTACACCGGCCCTTCATGCACAGCATTCACTGTGGTCATTTACCCTCTGTACGGCTTCTATTCTTGACCAGCCCTTCATGCACGGCATTCACTGTGGTTATTTACCCTCCATGCTGCTTCTATTGTAGACTGGTCCTTCATGCACATCCTTCACTGTGGTCATTTACCCTCCATGCTGCTTCTATTCTAGACTGGCCCTTCATACACAGCCTTCACTGTGGTTATTTACCCTCCATGCTGCGTCTATTCTAGACTGGCCCTTCATGCACAGCATTCGCTGTGGTTATTTACCCTCCATGCTGCTTCTATTCTAGACTGGCCCTTCACGCACAGCATTCACTGTGGTTAATTACCCTCCATGCGGATTCTATTCTAGGCTGGCCCTTCACGCACAGCATTCATTGTGGTTATTTACCCTCTGTATGCGGCTTCTATTCTAGACTGGCCCTTCATACACAGCCTTCACTGTGGTCATTTACCTTCCATGCTGCTTCTATTCTAGACTGGTCCTTTATGCACAGCATTCACTGTGGTCATTTACCCTCCATGCTGCTTCTATTCTAGACTGGCCCTTCATGCACTGAATTTATACTGGTTATTTACCCTCCATGCTGCTTCTATTCTAGACTGGCCCTTCATGCACAGCATTCACTATGGTTATTTACCCTCCATGCTGCTTCTATTCTAGACTGGCCCTTCATGCACAGCATTCACTGTGGTCATTTACCCTCTGTACGGCTTCTATTCTTGACCAGCCCTTCACGCACAGCATTCACTGTGGTCATTTACCCTCCATGCTGCTTCTATTCTAGACTGGCCCTTCATGCACTGAATTTATACTGGTTATTTACCCTCCATGCTGCTTCTATTCTAGACTGGCCCTTCATGCACAGCATTCACTATGGTTATTTACCCTCCATGCTGCTTCTATTCTAGACTGGCCCTTCATGCACAGCATTCACTGTGGTCATTTACCCTCTGTACGGCTTCTATTCTTGACCAGCCCTTCACGCACAGCATTCACTATGGTTATTTACCCTCCATGCTGCTTCTATTCTAGACTGGCCCTTCATACACAGCAGTCACTATGGTTATTTACCCTCCATGCTGCTTCTATTCTAGACTGGCCCTTCACGCACAGCATTCACTGTGGTTATTTACCCTCCATGCCGCTTCTATTCTAGACTGGCCCTTCATGCACAGCATTCACTGTGGTCATTTACCCTCCATGCTGCTTCTATTCTAGACTGGCCCTTCATGCACAGCATTCACTGTGGTCATTTACCCTCTGTACGGCTTCTATTCTTGACCAGCCCTTCACGCACAGCATTCACTATGGTTATTTACCCTCCATGCTGCTTCTATTCTAGACTGGCCCTTCATACACAGCAGTCACTATGGTTATTTACCCTCCATGCTGCTTCTATTCTAGACTGGCCCTTCATGCACTGAATTTATACTGGTTATTTACCCTCCATGCTGCTTCTATTCTAGACTGGCCCTTCATGCACAACATTCACTGTGGTTATTTACCCTCCATGCTGCTTCCATTGTACACTGGCACTTCATGCACGGCATTCACTGTGGTTATTTACCCTCCATGCTGCTTCTATTCTAGACTGGCCCTTCATACACAGCAGTCACTATGGTTATTTACCCTCCATGCTGCTTCTATTCTAGACTGGCCCTTCATGCACAACATTCACTGTGGTTATTTACCCTCCATGCTGCTTCCATTGTACACTGGCACTTCATGCACGGCATTCACTGTGGTTATTTACCCTCCATGCTGCTTCTATTCTAGACTGGCCCTTCATGCACAGCATTTATACTGGTTATTTACCCTCCATGCTGCTTCTATTCTAGACTGGCCCTTCATGCACAGCAGTCACCATGGTTATTTACCCTCCATGCTGCTTCTATTCTAGACTGGCCCTCCATGCACAGCATTCACTATGGTTATTTACCCTCCATGCTGCTTCTATTCTAGACTGGTCCTTCATGCACAGCAGTCACTATGGTTATTTACCCTCCATGCTGCTTCTATTCTAGACTGGCCCTTCATGCACAGCATTTATACTGGCTATTTACCCTCCATGCTGCTTCTATTCTAGACTGGCCCTTCATGCACAGCAGTCACTATGGTTATTTACCCTCCATGCTGCTTCTATTCTAAACTGGCCCTTCATGCACAGCAGTCACTATGGTTATTTACCCTCCATGCTGCTTCTATTCTAGACTGGCCCTCCATGCACAGCATTCACTATGGTTATTTACCCTCCATGCTGCTTCTATTCTAGACTGGCCCTTCATGCACAGCAGTCAATATGGTTATTTACCCTCCATGCTGCTTCTATTCTAGACTGGCCCTCCATGCACAGCATTCACTGTGGTCAATTACCCCCCATGCTGCTTCTATTCTAGACTGGCCCTTCATGCACAGCATTCACTATGGTTATTTACCCTCCATGCTGCTTCTATTCTAGACTGGTCCTTCATGCACAGCATTTATACTGGTTATTTACCCTCTGTATGTGGCTTCTATTCTAGACTGGCCCTTCATGCACAGCATACATTGTGGTTGTTTACCCTCCATGCCACTTCTATTCTAGACTGGCCCTTCAAGCACAGCATTCTGTGGTTATTTACCCCTTTGTATGTTGCTTCTATTCTAGACTGACCCTTCAAGCACAGCATTCACTGTGGTCATTTACCCTCCATGCTGATTCCATTCTACACCGGCCCTTCATGCACAGCATTCACTGTGGTCATTTACCCTCCATGCTGATTCCATTCTACACCGGCCCTTCATGCACAGCATTCACTGTGGTTATTTACCCTCTGTATGGGGCCTCCATTCCACACTGGTCCTTCATGCACAGTATTCACTGTGGTCAATTACCCCCCATGCTGCTTCTATTCTAGACTGGCCCTTCATGCACAGCATTCACTGTGGTTATTTACCCTCCATGCTGCTTCTATTCTAGACTAGCCCTTCATGCACAGCATTCACTGTGGTTATTTACCCTCCATGCTGCTTCTATTTTAGACTGGCCCTTCATGCACAGCATTCACTGTGGTTATTTACCCTCCATGCTGCTTCTATTCTAGCCTGGCCCTTCATGCACAGCATTCACTGTGGTTATTTACCCTCCATGCTGCTTCCATTCTAGACTGGCTCTTCATGCACAGCATTCCCTGTGGTTATTTACCCTCCATGCTGCTTCTATTCTAGACCAGCCCTTCATGCACAGCATTCACTGTGATTATTTACCCTCCCTGCAGCTTTCACTCTAGACTGGCTCTTCATGCACAGCATTCACTGTGGTTATTTACCCCTCTGTATGCGGCTTCTATTTTAGGCTGGCCCTTCATGCAGTTCACTGTGACAGGCTGTTCTCTGCACATGTCTGTAGTTAGGCCTCATTTGTCACTCTTAACACTCGGTTCTGCAAGCTAAAGACACACTCACCTCTGCAGGGGGGCGCGTGGGAGGAATGGGCCGGGTCCTTTTTGCCATCTTCAGTTTCCAATCATGCAAAGAAAAAAAAACACAAGAGGTCGAATTGAGAGTTACTTCGTCAAATCAGTAGTGACCCCACTCTCTCACTGCATATGAACCCTTAGTCCTCAACGCATGTTACCCACAGTCCCTTCCTGCTTGGAACCTTATTCTCTTGCTGCTTCCGACCCTCTCAAACACCCCTGACTCTCATATACCTCGTACACACAGCTTCATCTCTGTTCTCTCATTGTCTGGTCCTTGTTCTCATTGTACGTGGCCCTCATTCTCTCACGGTTTGAGGCCCCCTTATTGTATGTTCCCTGCTCTCATGATATAAACCCTTCATTCTCTCGCGACAGGAGCGCCTCACTCTCATATTCCTCTTACACACAGCTTCATCTGTTCTCTCATTGGCTGGTCCTTATCATATAGGGCTCTCATTCTCTCACGTCTTGAGACTCTCTCTCATTGTATGCACCCTGCTCTCATGATATAAACTCCTCATTCTCTCATGACAGGCACCCCTCATTCTCATATACCTCTTGCACACAGCTTCAATAAATCAGTCAGGCCGTACTTGTAGAGCGCTGCTTATCACGTGGGACAGTGTCCATGCGCTGGGTTGCAATTTTCAGTCAAAAAGCCAGGTCTTGAGTCCGCTTCTGAAGTGGGTCAGCGAGGGTGCGGTGTGGAGGTGGAGAGGGAGGGTTATTCCAGGCTTTGGCGATGAGGTGGGAGAAGGAGCGTCCTTCAGAGTCACAGTGGTGGATGCGTGGTAGCTCTGCGAGGGCTAGGTGAGCTGAGCGGAAATTCCTGGGAGGTCGATGGAACTGCAGTAAGTGGTTAAAGTATGCGGGTCCTTGGTCATGGAGGGCTTTGTAGTGTGGGTCAGAAACTTGAATTGGCATCTCTTCTGGACAGGGAGCCAGTGGAGGTCTTTCAGGTGCTGGGTGATGTGGGTACTCTTGGGAAGGTTGAGGATGAGTCTGGCCGCTGTGTTCAGGATAGTCTGGAGTCTTTGCATGAGTTCGGTGGTGGTGCCTGCGTAGAGTGCATTGCCGTAATCCATTAGGCTGGTGAAGAGGGTTTACACCACTGTTTTCCTGGTGCTGGTTGGGAGCCACTTGAAAACTTTATGGAGCATTCAGAGTGCGTGGAAGCAGGCAGAGGAGACTGCGTAGACCTGACGTTTCATAGAGAGTTCGCTGTCCATGATGATGCCGAGGTTGCAGGCATGATCTTTCGGCGAAGGGGTGGGACCAAGCTCTTCCGGCCACCAAGTCATTTCATAGGGCTGCCAAATATCAGAACTCAAGTTTTGTCCGTGTTGAGCTTCAGGTAGTTGTTCTTCATCCAGTCCGAGAAGTTCTTCATACAGTGGTGGAAGCTAGTCTTCGTCGGGGTGGGATCTGCTGAGGGTGAAAGGACGAGCTGGGTGTCGTCAGAGTAGGAGATGATGTGGTGGGATCTGACAGTGTCTGCGTGTGGTGTCATATAAATGTTGAAGAGGGTAGGGCTGAGGGATGAGCCTTGGGTTACACCGCAGATGGTGTGTTTGGGTTGTGAGGTGAAGGGGGGGAGGCAGATCATCTGGGTGCGCTTCATGAGAAAGGATACCATCCACCTGAGCGCATAGTCTGTGATTCCGATCTGACTTAGTCGGTCGATGAATGTGTGGTGGGAGACGTGTTGAAGGCTGCGGAGAGGTCAGGCAGGATCAGGGCGGCTGATTCTCCTCTGTCGAGTAGGGTGCGGGTGTCATCCATTTCAGTAATAAGGGTTGACTTGGTGCTGTGATTGGCCCTGAAATCTGATTGGGAAGAGTCCAGTAGGTTGTTTCTCTCCAGGTGTTCAGTGAGTTGGAGGTTAATGGCCTTCATCAGGACTTTGACGGGGAACGGAAGCAGAGATGGGACGGTAGGTCTGGAGCTCACAGGGATCTGCCGAAGGTTTCTTGAGGAGGGGTCTCTCTTTCGCGTGTTTCCAGGTGTCGGGAAAGGTGGCTGTGGTTATAGAGGCGTTGAGGATGGTGGTGAGCCGGTGGCTGATCTCATCTTTCCCGAAGGTTGAAAAGCCGGTGAAGGGCATGGGTCGGTGGGTGGCCCCCGAGTGGATGGAGTTCATAAGGGTGGTTGTGTTCTGTGTGCTGAGCTATTTCCATGCAGTGAGTGGGTGTTCAGCGATGGTGGTCGATGGGACGCTGAGGAGGTCGGAGGGTTGGGGATCGAAGTTTCTATAGATGGTTGCTATCTTGTTGTGGTAGTGGTCAGTGAGGGCATCGCAGAGTTCCTGTGAGGAGGGTGGGTCGCGTTTTCAGTAGCTGCCGGGCAGGCAAACTCTCTGACGATGGTGAAGAGTTACTTGGTTTGATTTGCGCTGGTTTCGATCCGGAGGGTCAGTGCCTCCTTTTTTGCGGATTTGAGCTGGCAGTGGTAGTCTTTGAGGGCTGATTAGTGGGTGGCTCGGTCGGTGTGGTTCCTACTGGTGCGCCATCTTCTCTCCAGCTGTTTGCATCTGCGCTTCGATTGACTGAGTTCTGGGGTGTACCAGCTGGTTCGTTTGGTGGGAGCGACTAGGTTGTCGGCGTCGGTGATACAGGCGCTGAGGTTCTCTACTGGCTGGTCCAGATTGGTGGTGATCGTTTGGCAGTGTGATGCTGAAGGCGTCGGACCATTGTTGCTGAGTGGCCTTGGTCCAGCTGCGGTAGGGAGCGATGTGGCGGTTGGGGCCAGTGCAGGAAGATTCAACGAAGGTGAGGTGTACAATGGAGTGGTCCGACCAGGTGATTTTGGAGGTGTGGCTTTATCCGATTCTGTTGCTCGGCGTGAAGATGGGGTCCAGCATGTGTCCTACTTTGTGCGTGGGGTCGGTAACCACCTGTTTGAGGCTGATGTTGCCCAGTTTTGCCAGGAGGTTGGTGGAGTTGGTGTAAGAGGAGTCCTCCAGGAGTAAGTTGAGGTCTCCCAGGAAGACTTAGTGTTCTGATTAATTCAGTTGATGGTGTTGCTGAGGCCAGTCCGTGGTCCTGGCGGTCTGTACGCAAGGGTGCCTTTGATGGTGGTTTTGTCATCGGCGCTGAGCTAGAAGTTCATGTGTTCCATAATCGTATTGGTTTCGTCATCGGTGATGGTGGAGGAGATGGATTCTTTGAGAGCGATGGCGATGCCACCTCCGTGTCTGATGGTGCGGTCGCTGTGTTTCGTCTTGTAGCCGAAGGGTGTTGCCGAGTTGATGTCCGGGGGATGCAGGGGTGAGCCAGGTCTCTGTGATGAAGGTCACGTCAGGGGCGAGAGTGGAGGAGGTGTCCCAGACTTCGGTGGCATGTTTGCAGAGTGATCTTGCGTTTATCAGGAGGCAGTGAGTTGTGCTGGGAAGATTTATTTTGGCCGTCGAGGTGGAGGCTTCTGCAATGGCAGTGGGTCCTATAGTGGCGCAAAACCGGCAGAGGAAGCAGGAGAAAGGTCCCTCTGTAGAGTGAGGCGATGTGAGGCACCAGTTGTTGTTTTGTCTGGGGTTTGCCGTAGAGATCAGCGGCAGAGTATCTGTGGGAGTGCGGGGCACAAAAAAGCTGGATCCTGGGTGGCAAATGGCACGAGCGAGCGAGTGGGGCTACGGGTAACGAGGCAGCAATAAACCTTAATGAACGTAAATAAACTAAAGCTAACTGAGACCGAGACTAAAATTACCCCAGTTAAACACCAACACACAGACCCCTTACAAGGGATACCTATGGGGCGGCGGGCTATTCGGTGGCAGGCAGTGGGGTCGAACTGGCAGCTGCAGAGAAGGAGGGACAGATGCCTTTTCAGGGGGCCAGGCGACTGAGGCAGCGAGAGGAGAGCGGCTAGCGCATCTCTGCTTCATCTCTGTTCTCTTATTGTCTGGTCCTCATTCTATGTTTGCTTTCATTCTTTCATGTCATGAGACCCCTCTCTCACTGTATATACCCTGCACTCATGATAAAAAAAAACTCATTCTCTCAAGACCGGCAACCCTCACTCTCATATACCTCTAACACACAGCATCAACTCTAGCTCTCTCATTGTATGTGGCCCTCATTCACTCACGTCTTGAGACCAGACTCTATATACCCTGCTCTCATGATAGAAACCCCTCATTCTCGTGACATGCACCCCTCCCTCGCGTGTACTTCTTACTCTCAACTGCAGCTCGTTCTCTGGTGTTGTATTTGTATGTGGCTCTCATTCTTGGAGCTTGAACTCCTCACCCTCATGTAATGCGCAATCACCCACATGATATGAACCATTCATTCTCGTGACATGCACTCCCCACTCTCCTGCACCTCGTACACTCACCTGCATCTTTCTTTCACTGTGTTGTCACTGTGTGTGGGCCTCATTCGCACAGATTGAGCCCCCCCACCCCCACCCCACTTCACTCTCTCATTATGGGCAATTAATTGCCTCGCGTCTTGAACCCCTTCCCGTTCAAGTGCCTCTTACACAGATCTGCACTCAGTCTCACTGTTTATACCTTCCAATAACGCGCCCCTTATTTTCTCTGGATGTGGCCCTCTCACCCCATTTTGATGCTCCCTTGCTTATCGGATTGTAAAGCTGACCCCTTCGTTACCTCACTCTGACGCCCAGTTGACATGTTGTGCCCCCATTCTCTGCGCTGGTACCGATTGTCTCACCCTGTCTCGATCCTCGCAAGCGCTAGGTTTCACTTCAACCCTGGCTGTTTCTGTACTGTATGCTCCCCCCTCCCCTGTATGACCCCAAATCTGCCCTCAGCCTCATTCAGCACCGAGTACTCAATGTCTTGCTAAACTGCTGTACCCCTCCCAGCGTGCCATGGTTCCATGTGCCCCGTCGTGTATCCCTGGCACCGCAGTCTGGGGGCGTGGCTACAGGGCTGCTGTGACGTCACTTCCTGCCAGGCGTGGCCGCGGTTCCAGAACATTGACCTCTGCCGAGGCTCCTGTTCAAAAGTACACAAGCACTGACTGCCCGTTATTGCACGTCACTGTCAGTGGGAGCCAAAACCTGGGCACGGGGGGCCTGAACAACCAGAACCTGGGCACAGGGGGCCTGGAGGGTCAAAACCTGAGCACAGGGGGCCTGGAGGGTCAAAACCTGAGCACAGGGGGCCTGGAGGGCCAAAACCTGAGCACAGGGGGCCTGGAGGGCCAAAACCTGAGCACAGGGGCCTGGAGGGCCAAAACCTGAGCACAGGAGGGCCAAAACCTGAGCACAGGGGGCCTGGAGGGCCAAAACCTGAGCACAAGGGGCCTGGAGGGCCAAAACCTGAGCACAGGGGGCCTGGAGGGCCAAAACCTGAGCACAGGGGACCTGGAGGGCCAAAACCTGAGCACAGGGGGCCTGGAGGGCCAAAACCTGAGCACAGGGGCCTGGAGGGCCAAAACCTGAGCACAGGGGGCCTGGAGGGCCAAAACCTGAGCACAGGGGGCCTGGAGTGCCAAAACCCGGGCACAGGGGGCCTGGAGGGCCAGAACCTGGGCACAAGGGGCCTGCTCTCTCTATATCCAGCTGCCCAAGCACAGAGCCAGCCACAATGTAAAACACGGGCCACTTCCAACTCCACAGCCGGCTGCAGACTGCAGCCCTCAGCCTGGCCCATGGCCACCGTCAGGGACACGCAGATCCCTTCAAGAAATTGGCGTTTACACAGTTACATTCCGTGCAAACCCATCGATTTCACACACATCTTGGGCAAATACCATTGATTAAAGAGGTTCTGTAAGATACCATTGGATACTCAAAGACCGTCCATAAAATACCATTGGATGCTCAAAGACTGTCCATAAAATACTACTGGATGCTCAAAGACCGTCCGAAAATACCATTGGATACTCAAAGACCGTCCATAAAATACCATTGGATACTCAAAGACCGTCATACCATTGGATACTCAAAGACCATCCATAAAATACCACTGTATAAAGACTGCCCATGAAATACCATTGATTACACAGACTGACCATAAAATACTTTATGATTACTCAAAACACCATCCTTGAGTATTTGATGTTCCACAAAAACCAATGCGTTCACATACTCTGTTAAAGACTTTACTTAAAAACAATCTTGTAAATATTCCATGATGGCCAGTCGATTCCCTACAAATTGAATCATTTAGTGTTTTGGAATGAGGGCACTACACAAGCTCATACCCTTGTCAGAGCACCCTGAACAGAATGATGCATCCATTCTCTAATATACTGATGGCCTACTGCCCACGGTTGTCATGTCAGTACATTGTGGCCTGTGTGACCTTCATGGTCATGGCACGACCTTTATAGTCATGGGCCACTGGGCCCCATATGTGATTTGTAGCGTGTGCTTGGAACACAACTGGCTTCTTGGTGCTGCATTATAAAATACAACAGACATGTGTAGTAGTTTTGGGGACCTAAAGTTGAGTTGTTGGTTCCATTTTGAATCTGCGAGTCGTGCTTTCACCGTCATCAGTGGGTCTGATGGTATCCTTCATGGTTTCCCATTTGGTTTTACGGAGAGGTGTGGAATCAGGGTGGTTATGTTACATTTATTTGTATAGCGCACTAATCACCCGAGAGGGTATCCAGCCATTTTTCAAGAGACAGTCATGAAGACCATGGGTAGCTTCTGAGGTTCATCTCCATGGTGACCACTTAGTGATGAGGTTACTCCCTTTGTGAAGAAATGAGCCATGAAGAGCAGCATATGAATGGTACTCGGGCACCACACTTTGTAGCATGGCCTGCCAGTAAAAGGGGGGAGTACCCTCTCCTCACACTCGTTGCATGGGACCTGGTATACCACTTGAGGGAAAGGGGGCCCTCACTCTTCGCCCCATTGTTCTATGGGGGATTCCCTCGTAGTGCCCCACAGGGTACCCATGGTGTTCTTTGAGGGACCCCTTGGCATTTCCCCACTGGGGGGGGGGGCATGGTGTTCTATGGACACTCATGGTGTTCTATGGGGGACCCTCTGGCAGTGCCACACCGGGGGTGGGGGGGATGGTGTTCTATGGAGACCCCCTGGCAGTACCCCACAGGGGCCCATGGTAGTTCTATGGTGCCCCCCTCACAGTGCCCCACGGGGGTACCCATTGGTGTTTCATGGAGACCCCTGGCAGTGTCCCACGGGGGGTGGCACCCATGGTGTTCTATGGAGACCCCTGGCAGTGCCCCACGGGTGGGGGGGGTACCCATGGTGTTCTATGGAGACCCCTGGCAGTGCCTCACGGGGGGGGGGGGTACCCATGGTGTTCTATGGAGACCCCCTGGCAGTGCCCCACGGGGGGGGCACCCATGGTGTTCTCTGGAGTCCCCCGGCGGGCACTCACCCTTGCTGCAGTGGCCCTCCTTGTCCTTGTGCTCCTTGCCCGGGGGGCTGAGGGTGCGCACACGGCTCTCGTGGTCGCGCAGGGTGCAGCGCAGCTCCAGGTTCTCCTGCATCAGGCCCACCATCTTGCGCAGCTCGCCGTTCTCCGTCAGCAGGCGTACGTTCTCGCACCGGAGGGCCTCCACCTCGTGGCTCTGCAGTAACTCCATGTCCGGCCGGGGGGGGCACCGTCTCTCGTCTCCTGGCCTACTACGGGTGCTGCGGCGTCCGCGGCTGGAAGCAAGTGATGGCGGGGGGGCCCCGCGCGCACCTCTTATACCGCCCCCGCGCCGTGACGCGCCCATTGTTACCTGCGCGCGTGCAACAGAGGGCGGTCACCCGGGCAACGGCGCCCCGGCCTAGCTCAGGCCCCGACGGGCCCCTTCTCCCCCAACTGACGCCCCCGCCCCCCCCCGAAAAAAACAGGGACCACCGGGCGCCATAACCGGGAGGAGGGCCCCCAGGGGTGGGGGGCTGGCACTAACTCACCACAGGGGGTGACCTCAGCTCTGGCAAAGTGAGCCCCTCAAGCCTGGTCATGCGATTTAGAGTCACAATAGGGGTCTCCCCAGGTGTGGGCACTTCTTGATAAACTGCCCCTCCCACCCCCAGCTCTGGGGTGCCCTTGTGCCTCTTACACTGAAAACAGGGCCTACCCCGATACAAGGGTCTCTAATGGCATCGAGGGCACCCAGCTCTGGGTGACCTGCTGCTGCCCCTGCACGTCCACCCAGACATGGGGTCACCTGCCACTACATGTGCAGGTCCGCCAAAACATGGGGCCACCTGCCTCTGCACCTGTAGGTCCACCCAGACATGGGGTCACCTGCCACAGCACGTGCAGGTCACCAAGACATGGGGTCAGCGGCCACTACATGTGCAGGTCATCAAAACATGGGGTCACTTGGTGCTAATGCTACTTCACATGCAGGTCTACCAAGACATGGGGTCGCCTGCCACTTCACATGCAGGTCCACCAAGACATGGGGTCACCTGCCACTCACTGCACATGCAGGTCCACCAAGAGATGGGGATCACCTGGTGCTGCTGTCACTGCACATGCAGGTCCACCAAGGCATGGGGTACCTGGTGCTGCTGTCACTGCACATGCAGGTCCACCAAGGCTTGGGGTTACCTGGTGCTGCTGTCACTGCACGTGCAGGTCTACCAAGACACAGAATCACCAGGTGCTGCTGCCACTGCACGTGTAGGTCCACCAAGACATGGGGTTGGTCACATGCCACTGCACATGCAGGTCCACCAAGACATAGAGTCACCCGCTCCTGGGCGGGCTTGCTCAGTCTCCGCTGCCCTTACCCTGGTCCTGTGACAGCTGCTCCATTGGTGAATGATTCATGCCAGCTCCATGGGGGAATGATTCACACCAGCTCCATGGGTGAATGATTCATACCAGCTGCATGGTTGAATGATTCATAGCAGTTCCATGGGTGATTCATACCAGCTCCATGGGTGAATGATTCATAGCAGTTCCATGGGTTAATGATTCATTCTAGCTCCATGGGTGAATTATTCACACCAGCTCCATGGGGGAATGATTCACACCAGCTCTTTGGGTGAATGATTCATACCAGCTCCATGGGTGAATGATTCATAGCAGTTCCATGGGTTAATGATTCATACCAGCTCTCAGACAGTGTGCACAGTTGCCCGCCATCCTGTGTCGTGTTTTTGGGGGGAAGTGGTGTTCCCTAACTACATGTTCACGACAGGGCCGCTTTATACAGTCTGTTTTCCGTGGTCTGATTTCCAAGGGCTCCCTACCACCAGTACCCTTGTGACGTCAGATTTCCACGTGTCCTGTACGTGTTTATCACCAGTATTTCTTCTGTGGTGTCAGACTCGCACGTGTACCATATAGCTTCATGACGTCATTTTTAGTATCACGTTGGGGTACTTTCGTGGAGTTTTTGCCTTTGGGGAATCTCCCCAGGGCCCTCCCCATGCTCAGTATAGGGTGGTTCTGACACGCCCAGACACGTCGGCTTCTAGGCGCACCTGGGCCTGGCTCATCGCCCCGTTTACTGGCTCTATTGGCGCCCTCTGCAGGTGGGGCCCCGCTGAACCCCGTCCAGTCTGGAAGTAGCGCTATCTTGCAGATCTCTGGCCTTCTGGGCGCTGCCTCCGCCCCACCCGCCTACACGCCCTCCACCATTGATTAGACACAATCCCGGGCCGGGCCGGGCACTATGAGCCGCACAGGGCCCCCGCCGGCCAGGGACAGACGGTCGGGTGCCGTGCCAGACGGATGGCCCGCTTCCAAGCTCCCAGCGCCGGCCAGGAGGGGGGGCTCCGTGTTTTTCAGCTTGAAGACAGCGCCTGGAGGCTGCTCAGCCATAGCGGGTGTGAAGCGCTCGAGGCTTTACCCTTCCCCCACGGGATCGATCGGAGCGCGGGCCGCAGAGCCTCGGTCTTCAGCGGTTTGAATGATCGTAGTTTCCGAAACAGCACTTCCCCAAGCTCGGGAGACGACACAACCCCCTGCAGCACTGTCCCAGACCGAGGCATTGTGCCTAGAACGTCACCCTTCGGCGCTATCCCAGATCGAGACTGTAGGCGCCCGACGCCGCCCTACAGCCATACAGCCAACGAGGACTGGAGAGCCAGCGCATCCCCACAGGACCATAGTGAAGGGCAGAGCTGGGAACCCACTGCTTCCCATCAACCCCCCATCAGAGACCAGGGCTGGAGAGCTGGGGTATCCCAGCAGATCCCTATCAGAGATGAGGTCCACGAATCTGGGATTTCCTCGGGCTTCCCTATCAGAGGCCAGGGCTGGAGACCCGGGACTCCCACTCCCTCCCCTAACAGAGAGCAGGACCAGAGACCTTGTACTCCAACTCATTGCCCTACCTCAGATCAGGGCCGGAGACCTGGGACTCATCCGCACACCCCTATCAGACATGAGGGCTGGAGACCTGGGACCTCACCTGACTCCCCTATCTCAGATCAGAACCAGAGAACGGTGACCTATCCACAAGATCAGAGATGGAGGCCTACAACTTCACCACACAGCTCACAAGCAGATCAGAACCCAGAGTCTAGAACGCCTCCGCAATCCCTTGGCGCAGATCTGAACCGGGGGCCTAGGACATCGCACCATGTCCCTAACTCAGATGTGAACTCGGGCTTTCAAACCTCTCCACAAGGTCCTGACACCGGTCAGCTGGGGGGACAGCAACCCTTTCTGCATTCCTCAGTCACAGCTAACAAGTGGGGGACTAGAACCCCTCCCCAAGCACCTAACCCAGGTCAGAACCAAGAGCCTAGAACCCCTCCCCAAACATCTCTCTCAGATCAGAATTGGGAGCACAGAACCCCTCCCCAAGCACCTATCCCGAAGCAGAACCGAGAGCCCAGAACCCCTCCCCAAGTATCTGTCTCAGAGCATACCTGGGGGCGCCGAACCCCTCCCCAAGCACCTATCCCAGATCTGAACCGGGAGCCCAGAACCCCTCCCCAAGCCTCTGTCTCTGATCAGAACTGTGGGTCTAGAACTTTCCCATACGCCCCACTTCCAGATACAAGATGGGCACCTCGAACTTTGCTGCAAGCTCCTCTTGCAGACCAGCATTGGTGGCCACATTCTACCCCTTGCATGCCCCCTACAGAATGCGGGCGGCCCCACAGCAGCAAGCTCAAACACATAGATCACGACTGGGGACAAAGGGCTATACCCCAAACTACTAAGAGTAACTATGGACCCAGAGCATCACCCTGCAAAGCTATGTCAGACCAGAGCTGGGCCACTGGTCCTGCTGTGCATGACCAAGGATGCCAGGATGAGCATTCACCGACCAGTCCTAATGGGTCTGAGCCAAGATGGGGCTACAGGAGCACTACAAGTGGCAAGCGGTGTGAGCCAGAAACTCAGCATGACAACCCACTGTGGTACAGGCTGTGGTATCCAGAGACTGTACCCTACAAACCCGACCAACTTCTCCCAATGGGAAGAGACCTACCCGCCGGCCTAAGGAGGGAGGATGGCCGGGAACCCAGCTTTTCATCGCAGGATTATGGAAGAGGCCCTGGCTGGGAGTCTGGGACCTTATCTCAAAACCCAATGCCATATCCACCATGGGAGCGAAGATGCCCACCCAACAGTCCGAGGACACACGAGGCCTGGGAGCATGACCCGCAGCAGCAGCAGCAGAGTCGTGGACATGAACACATGCAGTGGAGACAGCCTATCATTAGGCCCGGAGACGGAAGGTCTAACGATGACACCCCCGGACCAGCAGTAGCAAAAGGTGAGAACCACTCGTTTGTTGGTCACTTTTAGTCCACTTTTGCCACCTTCTGTATCTGCTCCCTGAAGTTTGAGCTGACAGTGTTCTGAACCCCTCATTATAGGGTTCACTCTTGGTAGCTATCCATAACTCCTAAATGCTTGGGTTCTACCTAGCTCCTGAATGCTTGGGTGGAAGTGGAAAACAGGTTCCTGTCACCTGTCCTTTGTGCTTTAGGTGTGGAGACTTTTGGAGTCAGGCAGATCTTTATTAGAATATCTTGCAGGATATTCATGAGGCAGCATACCCGGATTCTCTGAATCAGCACACAAACAAACCTTAGCATTTTTTTTTACTAATTAGCACTGCATGATGGATAACTCAGCAAGAATGAACAGCTTTTCTAGAAATTATAAACCACACACATTGTTCATCACAAATCCCCCCAGTCCATTAGTTTAAGAACTGCAGCAGTATTTTGTTTGGCTGCTTGGTTGCAGAGTTGTGCAATACCCCAAGAAACCTATTGTAGACCTGCTGGCCTCCAGTTTTAATGTCACTGACTGCATGTCCCCAAGCATCCGTGCTCTCTGCCTTTCCAAATTTATGGGGGGCTCATGTACAGTTTTTCTCTTAGCATCTCTAGGAAGTGGGGGGGGGCTCCGTTCCCATGGAACCTGTGATGGGCCAGTATCAACATGTAGCGGGACACATTCCTTTCACTTGGAGCTTCAGAAGCTTTAGTATATGGTACACCCAGAACTTAGTTCACCCAGAACCGTAGCTCTCACAAAGTCACTCTGCGTGAAAAGTTCTACCACCTTGCTGAGCGGTGGGAATGCCAGGCTACTTACTTTTAATCTTCATTACTCCAAGTCCAGGCCTTCCCAGATGCAGCCCTTGCACGCGAGATGGAATCTCTTGCGGATACAAAATGAGTTGCTTCAATATGCCCACCATACTCCCAACAGACCATAGATAAGGGAGGAACTTCCACCATAACTTCCTGTTAATAGTAAAGCTAAAACAAGAATCATAAACAGAGACATAATGAATCCCATACCCCAGGAAGGGGGGTGGTGCGCGGGATAGAGGACTTTACCAGGGAAGAACTGGACTGGGAGTAATAAGGATTACCGGTAACTAACTGGGTATTACATCCTCGGCCGTCTTCCCCTATACAGTCATACATGCAAGATAATACCCAAGCATCATTGAGAAAACACACCAGGTAGGATGCAATACATGTGATTGAAAAAAGTATGTATTCTAATCCATACATTGAAAGAAATGTAGTGAAGCCAAACTTGATTATGTCCAGGAAACAGAAGACAAAGCATGATCACTAAACGAAGCTGAAAACATCTTCACCCAATAGTAAACCATAGTGTGAAAGGAAAGTGTGCGGAGACTTCCATGCTGCTGCAGAGCAAATGTCTCTGACCAAGGCTGCTCTAAAAGAAGCCTATGAGGTGCAGGTGGCCCTTGCAGATCTCCCATGAACCGGAAGGGTAATACTTGTAATTGCAATCTCATGACTCTTAATGATGGCAGATTTGATCCATCTAGAGAGTGTGGCTGTGGATGAACGAGTCCCTTTATTGGGAACCCCAAAGGTCACAATAGGGAATACACCTTGAGGAACACCAGTGTCCTGTATAAATAAACAGAGAGAGCCCAGGTGTATCAGGAGTCTGTGGAACTTCCTCCGCAGCCGAGAAGGTGGTCGGATGGAATATCAGGAGAACAGTGTTCTCAATATAGTTAAAAGAAGGCGCCACTTTGGGTAAAAATGTCAGACTTGTGTGAATAATTATCTGGGAGGAAACAGATATAGAGAGAAACAGAAAGTAATGTCCCAATTCCACCAACTATTCTGCCTGAGGAGATAGCTCCCAAAAAGACCACTTTCTCTCTTAGATATTTGGATTTAGCCAAATTCAATGATTCGAAAGGAGTTCCCTTCAGTGCTCACAGAACCAAAGGTAAATCTCAGGCAGGGATAGGAGAATGAATCAATGGGTTCTGAAGTAAAAAACGAATAAACGGGATTCCTGAGGAGCCACCTCAGACACTTCCTTTCTCCGAAAAGCCTCGATTGCTGCCCACTGAGCTCTGATGGTAGAAACCGCTAAACCGAAGGCAAACCCATCGCACAAGAAATCTAAAACCTTTACAGGCTCACAGGTTGTTGACTTAAGATTCTTGGTCAAGCACCAGGTCTCAAAATTGTGCCAATGTGGATTGTAAGACTTACTGTTAGAGATTTTAGGGGAAAGCTGAATAGACTCAGCAACCTCAAAAGAACAGCCTTGAGACAAGAGTCAGCTGTTCTTTAGCCAGACCCCACAATTGAGATGGCTGCGAGACTCTAGGGAAAGACGCTGAAGACTCAATTGAGAGGGATGAAATGTCAAGTCCTAGGGAGGAAATCATGCCAGCTGAAGTAGGAGAGTAAACCAAGTCCTCCTCGACCCTCTACAACCAGAAGAACTCTGGCGGGATCTTCTGTAAGACTCAGGGTATTAACTGAAAAGGTGGGAAGCAATACAACAGACCCTGTGGCCAGGTCACTGAAATGGTATCTATTGCCCATGCTGCTGGAGACTTGATCAGGGAGCAGAATAGAGGAAGGGAGTTGGATTCTGTGGCAAAGAGGTCCAGGCAAGGGTGGCCAAATCTCCGGGTCGTCATCTGAAAAATCTGCTGAGAAAGACAGAAGGAAACAGATGTCAGAAACCACCTGCAGGAAAATATACCTCCCTCCCTGGAAAATACAGTGCTCCTGGCAGTGGAGACTCACCTGCGACCATAAGCATATCTCCCAGGAAAGGAGAAACGGAGTCCCTGTCGATTCAAGTAAGCTTTGACCACCTGGTTGTCCGTATGCATACAGACAGGTTGGTTCCTGATTAGAGGAAGAAATTATAATAGAGCATCCCTTATTCCAGCGAATTCACCTGAATTGGAGAAATAGCGGGTTTTCTGGCTGCTTCACCTGCCCTGAGCCGTGGCTGATCTGAGGACTGCCCCCCCCATCCCTTCCTGATGGCATCCATTGTTATAGCGATAGAGGAAGGCTGAATTAACTAGTACCCTTTATGTACATTGGCTGGAAGAAGCCACCATTGCAGATCTGACCTTATCTGAAGGGTTACTGGAACTGATGCTTCGTAGTCCTGGGACAGAGTAGCCCAATGACGCAGGACATGATGCACTAAGTACATAGGTGGAGACGGTTCCAGGGAATTATCGACAGTGCTGAAGCCATCTCACCTGGTTCCGGTGCCATTACTTTTTCGAAGCTTCAGGACGTCTCAAAGGTTTCAATAAATGAGTCACCAATCTGTCTCTTTTTTGGGCAGAGACAAACACCTCTCTCAAATCCAATGCGAAAAAGAGCTCCATTGAACTGCAGAGATTGTGTTGGTAGAAGGTGGGACTTCTGGAGTTTTAAAAGGAACCCATAGCCTCAAAGAAGGCTGCAAACTTCCTTGACATTCTGTTCCACCTTAAGGGGAGAAGAAGCGATTAATTAGGAATTGAGATAGGTATATAACTGAATTCCTAGATTGTGCAGAATACCCACCAGAGGGGCCAAGAACTTTGTGAAAACCCTTGGGGCCGAGGTCAAACCGAATTGGAGGGCACAAAACCGGAAATGATATTTTTGGTGAACTGGAAAAATTCGAACGTGAAGATATGCCTCCAAATGTGATGTGTTATATGGTGTGGTTTGTGACTTCACTGTAGAATACACTCACGTTACCGACTTGGGTCCGGTCAGGCTCATCTTTTAAACCCTAGCTCAACACTTGGTAGCCGTGGCTTCGAGCAGCCAGACTTAAAAAAGTGCAAAGCATTTAGAAGTACCAAAAAAACAGATTAAGAAAGTCATGGACCACAAAAGAAATGCAACACCAGTTTATAAAATTAGATTGTATTTTTATGAATTGTTAGACACCAAAATGAACAAAATCCACCAGAGGGTTCCAGGGATAGAGATTTTAAGTGAGACATAAATCTCAGCTTTCCACTAAAAAGCGCGAACAGGCATTGGTAACCACAATGTTTGTAAACTTTGTAAAACATTTAAAGAGTTGCGTTTGGCTACTTTGGGCAACTAAATCTGACAGGGGGAAGGTAAGGGGGACAATAAGGAGTAGTAGAACAGTTACCTTGGCACCAAAGCAGTCACAAGGCCAGTTCCAGGCGCTATGGGCATACCGCTATAAACGGAGTGGGCCTGATGCAAGGGATATAGGATGCTGAAGATGCTGTAGGATGCTGAGCATGTTGTGCGGTTAACGGGGTGTCTTCCTGGGGCTACGCTTGGGTTCACGGTCGAGCCCTTGAAGTCCTCTTCGGTCTAGCAAAAGTCAGCCAACTGACTCTTGGAGTTCACCTCTTCTGTCTGGGGCTCCGGAGCACAGTTTCCATGAGCCAGGCACCAGAGGCACAGTTCCCTCTCTGCTAGCCCAAGGATCAGTAGGTGCAATCCATTCTTCAGTGCAGGCTTGCTTTGCCAGGTCCAGGGAGCAGCAGGCTCGTCCTTCTTCGGTCCCCTCTTCAGTCCAGATGTGATCTGAGGTCTGGGTGTCATAATTATGCCTCAGGGTAGGTAGCGGTTACTAGCTAATGGGCTAGTAGGACCCTTCCCACCTGGTGATGATTTCCTGCGATGTGTGGCATCTAGCTATCCCAGAGAGCACTATTCTGCCCACTTCCTAGATGGTATAACCCCTCTCTTGGTGAATGGAGGTTGGTAGCCCACCTTAGAGGTGTGGCTACATGAGGGCTACACACCCACAGAAAATACGGTTTGGCTACTGGTCTCCCATCAGTGACCCCGACACCAAGCCATCTACCTCAACAAAAGAACAGCATCTCTTGTGTGTCTTCACCATTTGCCCTTCAAATGCAGCTTTCCCATGGAAGCTCACCTTTTGGGCTCTCACCCTGTTTGAATTCCCCCCTAGGAAACACCTCTTCCAACAGCAGGCCTCTATTCTTACTTCTGGGAGATGTTCTCACTTCTCCCAGGAGTGCAGAAGGCTGTCTAGTGGCCAACATACGTAAGTAAAGTTATACTAATTGGTTATAAGCAAATTAGACATATACTTTGTAGGGTCAGTACACTGGCACTAAGGTCTGGTTAGCAGGCCTCAGTGTGCTCTCAGAGTCTAAAAACAAACAGCATTAGTCCAAATGTTTGGTATGATCATGCAAAAAGAGGCATTTCCTTACACTTATCAGTAGGATCTGATGGTAAAGCATGATCCGAGATTACATTACCCTGAGAAGAGAGGTCTTCCAACATGGTTATCTAACTTTACCACAAACGGGAATTCATCTGAAAATGTATCCACCGTGTATCGCCTGGATAAAATTTTTAGAAAATTTGGTTTGTCTATCTCTTTCCATATATGCGACAGCACCTGCCACATAGCTCCATCCAGTGGAATATACTCAGTTTCTGTCCACTGGCACTGTGATAAGAAGTCATTCTCTTCAACCGAGGGCATCAGGGCAGATAGGCTTAGGTTCTCACATAAATACTGCAATATTTCTATGAGTTTGGCCCCTATATAAAAAGGCCCTTTCTCCCTTCTTCCTCAACATCCATTCTGGGTTGTCAAATCAAATCCTGAATTCTGGGGCTTTGGGAGGTACAGGGCCTTCTCAAGTTCAAAATTCTGCTTCTACAGCTACCACAATCATGTACTGAATTGAAACCACAGGCGGCACCTAGCTGGATGGCCCACCACCTCCTCACTTGTCTGCTCCATGCTCAGGCAGTAATAGGGCTCACCAACTGTCCGAAAAAAGCAGTCTACACGCCTCTCTGCAGAACCGGCTAGCACAAGATTGATAACCGACTGAAACGTCCTTTTTGTGGCCGGTATCTAAGCAACAGAGAGTTTGTAACCGACTCCACAAGAAGCTCCATCTTGGATCGAGCGCACCCGATCACCATACTTTGCCTAGTTCTTAGTGCTAAAAGCAGTAAACAGTTCTTTCACCATGAACTGTTTGAATATAGTGAATATCTTTAAATCCATATGGGTGCTCAACTGAAAGACTGCTAGAGCAATTCCTGGTCGAGTGCTAGTATTCACTAGTATTCAATAACAACCACGCCTTCTTAAGCTAGGATCAACTCATAAAGAATACAGCTATCGTAAATCTCTGTGCGTACATGTAAATCAGGAAACATTCAAACAGAAAATCCTACCTGCATCAGCTAGGGGATACATGGATGCAGAATGAAAACAAAAGTTATGGTGGAAGTTCCTCATTATCTAGGGACTGCTGGGGATATGGTGGCCATATTAGAGGACTAATTTTGTGTCAGCTACGGTACAGGTTCTGCAGAACAGAGATTCCACCTCACTTGTAAGGAAAGGCCTCTTTTTGTATGGTCACTTCCAAAGTTTTGGATTGATGCCGCTTATTTTTTGACTCTGAGAGTGCACTTAAGCCTGCTAACCAGACCTTGACTTTGCCTTGACTTTAAAGTGTGTTTGTTTGATTGGCGGGTACCCAATTGGCCTATGCTAACTTACCTGTAAGTCCTTAGTATATGGTTGCTGTTCGAATATGAATTTACCTTGAAAAAACAAAAGACAAGAGGCGCTTGGCAAAACAGGAACAGTTGGTTTAGTTATACACTTCAGCCGGGAGCACAGTTACAGAAGCAGGTCTGAGGAATGTTTCAAAGTACAATCAATCTGAAAAGGGTTATATACATTTCTTTTGGGTGCCATAAAGGATTTCCAGCGATCCTTTTTTGGCAAAAGAATGCAGGCCTTGTCTTTGGAGTCGTAAATAAGGCCCCTGATAACAAAAGCTTGTGGGCTCGACCTTGCGTGGACCTAATGGGGGCCAGTAAGCAACGTTTCCAGATGTCCCGCATGAGGGGTGCATGATCACTGCGTGTTCTGTGTGTGCTGTGTCCTGATTGGCTGTGTTCCTAACTTCATGTGGCATCTGACTTTATGGTGTTTTTGGGAATGTGGGCACCCCTCCGGCCATGTGTGCATTATTGGGACCAATCTCCCTGGACCATTGTGGTGTCGCTACCCTTATCTGGGGGATTGATCTGAGTTTTAAGTTCATGTGTTTGTCTGCCGGATATGTGCCACCCCACCTGTGACCTGTCAATCAGTAACCTCAAGCCTAGGTCTCAGAGCCTGCCTGCCCACGTATTTCTGTGTCAGGGTTGATGGAGAGTTCATGACGGGTGAATTCGACAATAGAGATGCAATTTCGTTATTGCAAATAAATGTATCATTATAAGCATTGGCATAGATTTTATCAATATTAACATTCCCCCCTCTAGCTGAAATTTCAACTACACTATCCTACCCATATTTCATGACAGTCACATTATTGGGGGCTTGTTCTTCTTTAGTTTTTACTATTACTACTTTCCTAGTTACTTGTATTCTACCAAATTTGAGGACTGCGTTTTTACAGCAGGAAACCCCCACTTGCAGGAAACCACACAAAAACAATAGGAATATGAAAACAGGCAACAATGCCATGCACAGACTGGTCAACCACCCGGGGAGCCAGGAAAACCAGTTCGAAAACCATTCCTGCTCAGGGGCACCTCCCTCCCCACACATGTCTTTTTGTAAACGGTGCAATGCGTGCATGGCAAGAGTCATAGTCCCGTTGTCCATGTCATTGCCTGGGATAAACGTGCAGCGGGATGCACCAATCTTGGCACACACCCCTCCCTCCATTGCGGTCATTAAGTCCAAAACATTTTGATGTTGCATCACCATGAGGCGGATGGCTCTTAGTTCTTCCTTGATCGCATTAAAGCCGAGCTCAGTGCTGTTCATCATCTTGAGCATTTCCCACTTTACCTCTAAAACACAAGGAATACAGTGTAAGTTTCTGTACAATTAGGGGTTCCCTTTTCCCTTTTAACCATGTGTATCTATTCACCTCGATATCCCAGATTTCCTGACATGGGGTATCTATGCTGTTGATCAACCCACCCCTAAGAGACCCATTTCCCTTTGTATCATTGAGGTGGATGGCCCTACACGGGAACTCCATGTCTGGGGTCCATTTGTTATTAAAGAAGACAGCCCCAGATAAGCTAAGGGCCACCCTGTGACCACAGATAGAAGCGGGAGCGGACGTGTTTGTGCATTGGTGTGGTGGTTTTGCTACCTCCAGGAATCCCTTCTCTGGAAAGTCTCGGGGCCAAACAGTATCCTCCCCTATGGTGCCCCTCCTGCTCAACCTATCTAGCTCAGTTTGAATGTTGCTAAGCTCGGTGAAAAGGTACAATGCTATGGGATTGGTCTCGTATCGGGTCAGATTCACTACTACTCTATGGGGTTCTACTCTGTTGGGTTGTATTTTGGCCCTAATACTACATAGGTATAGGTGGAGAAGGCATTTTGCTTTTTCGGGGCGACCTCTTGGGACAAGTAAAGCCTGTCTGTGCCTACTGCATGTGATATCAGCGAACAGACGTAATATGACCTGGCTGATGTCTTGGAGCCAACGGCAGTCATGTGCTGATACTAGGTGTTGTGTAAGAGGGAGCTGTGTAGTGCATGTGGGATGCTAGTGTTGGGTTCGGTGTAATTATAAGTAATGTGGGAGAGTTCCTTATGCAAGCAAGGTGATAGCTTAGGGTGAACTCCATTTGACTAGGTAGTTCTTTGGTGATGAATGGATGCGGCAACACCCATAGTAAACATAGGGTACATAGAACAGGGGCGGTGCGTCCGTTGGGGCGTAGCCCCCCCGCCCGCAGCTCCCTCGGCGTCTTTGAACCTAAGTAAACTGAATCAGTTTACTTAAGTTCAAAGAGCCGAGGAGAACTGACAATCATGTCAGTCAGCATGACGTCGGACCGCCCACCCCCTTCAGAGTCTGAAGGGGGTGGGCGGTCCTGCGTCATGTTGACTGACATGATTGTTAGAGGGACCAGGGGCAGCAGGCAGCACTGCAGCACAAGTGCGCATGAGTGGGCAAGGGCACCGAATTTTCGCGCCGTGCCCAGTCATGCGCACTTGTGTGTGCACTGGCTTGCGCATGCCCATTAGGAGAGCGAGGGTTGAGCAAAGGCTCAAACCTCGGTCTCCTAATGGGCAGGCGGGCGAGGGGTAACCGTGCCCTAAACCAATCCTGGCGCTGCCAGCAGCGCCAGGATTGGCTGAGAGGGGCTGTAGGCAGGGCCAAACCGGAGTCGGACGGTGGACCCGAGGCGGCGCGGACGGCGGACCTCCTCAGTCAGGTAGGATTTTTCATTTTTGTTTTATTTGAAAAATTTCCCGGGCCCCCCGACACCCCCTTCCCCCCCCGCGAGCCGCGTCTGGGGAGCACTCAATTAACACACCCAGATGGAATCCCCTCACTGTCCTCCCGCCAGGAGTCTTCGACACTTAAAAAGTCATGTTTCACTCCTGTAGCACGGACCTTAGAGATTAACAAACCATCACAAGAGGGTCCAGTACTGGCAGTCACTCGTTCTGTTATCAGCCAGCAAGGCCTTCGATCTTGCTCCCTCTGTTGCTGCGCCTGACCGATGACCATTGTATATTCAGGAAGCCCTTAACACGCATCTCTTTTCTTTATTCATGTAAATTTTGCTATTCCTCCGTCTGTTTTTAAAATTTTTGCACCAGGAAAATTGAGTTGTCATGCTGGCTGCCGAATAGTGAGCTACCATTAAGTAGATTGACTTGCACACTGGTTAGCGACTTTCACAGTCGGGGTGTTTTGTTCTGTGGATTTGGATTAGGCTGTCTCATGTATGTTTGGGTTCTTTCATAACTCCGGCATCTTAGCCTCACCTATTTGGTTCACTAAAGGAAGCAGAAATGTTGAAAATGTTCGATACTTATTTTAACATCAAGTACTCGTTTTTTTTAGCTTACTATTTACTATTTACTCTTTTCTTGGGGCTACACAAACTTTAGTTGTTTTAAATTGTAGGCTTCTTCCAGGGAGCACACAACACCTCGTTTGAGTTTTTTTTTTTTTTTAAGCACTCACGTTACATTTTTATTGCAAACTGAGTGCAATTTACATAATACCTCCTAAACTAACGTTGCATTGTGAAGGAAAACTTTGAAAGGCACTTTTAACCAAGACCTTTTGAGTTTTCTAAATGCATTTGTATAATATACTTATAGGTAGGGCTGCTTTGGTACCAAGTCTGAGGCATGAAAGGAGCCGAGGCTTTCCCTGGCGTTGCCCTGCGAGGGCACTCAGTGTATCCTGTGAGTCAAGCACGAAAAAAACAGCATATGAAGAATAAACCTCGATAGCGCTCGAACTCGGAAACAGAGGGCGAGTCGCGCATTGAACAAACATAGCATTATACTTAACTTACCCAACTTTGAGGCAGCACTATGAATCCTAAAGCGAAGTGGTGACGCGTAGAACTGTGAAAAGAGCATGGCATATGAGCAGAATACAATACACATATTCACGCCGTCACACAAGAAGTGCGCAGCGGCATCTATACTGGATACATTACAACAACAACAAAAAAGAAATAATAAAACGATACCGAATTGCCAAGGACAGCTCCTGCAAGCGCCCCACAAACCGTCTAATTGCCAAAGCACTAGCCCAGCAGTACCCACGCACTCTTGTATTCTACCCCAGAGATGTCACAGAAGGGCTGCTTTCCTCTCAGACTCCACTGACGAACACATACTTTTTTCCTACATATTTCATCTGTGGTGAGGGACCGTCTGCTTCTCATATTTTCTAGGTGGCCATCTCTCGCACAAACTAATGATAGTTTTCTCTTATCACACATTTAGTAAGATTTACATTTATCTGCTTGCACTATGTCAATGAAGTTTCTAGTCACTATTTGATTAATGAAGGTTGGCAGATGTTAACATTCTGTAACGGCTTGGTGCAGTTGATTTTCTCATTTGAAAAGAGACATGTTCCATTTAGCCCACTATTATCAATATGGTGATTGCCCCCGAGTGTGTCCTCAACCCGGCCCTCCGTGAATCTGCTAGTTTACGGAAATATGCACTCCGCGATAGAGCCACTATTGGGTTGTGAGATGTGCATGTGATAAAGACTCGTGTTTTGTTAGGAAGTTAGTATGCTGCAGACGGTGGGTGAACTTTGAATGATCTGTTATTTTCCTGCATCAATTGTTGAAATTGATTTGCTTGATTTGACTTCAGAATCTGCTGGTACTGCAAATTCTGAAGTATTATACTGCTTCTGTGGGAGTCCATGGCTAGCTAGCTACTTCTCAAATTTGAGCCACCCTGCAGCTGTGCAGATATGCTTTTAGTCATGGCTCTGCTGCAGAAGTTAAAGGTTCTGTTTATTGCTAATATAGATATACTCAGTCTTGATGCTGGGGCAAGAGTCACTAAAGTCTCCAACTGTTTAAGCGAGACTACAAGAAGCCTGCTGCTTGAGTAAACCTGCTGATTTCAAGGTCCATTCTACTGTTATAGTCGTAGATTCACGTGCCTCACTGATAATAGAGTTTGTAAGGCCCATGGACTGAAAAAACTAGCCTAATGCTAGACTGTGTAACTATATGTGCCAGATACAATACTGAGAAACTCTGTACTTGTAGGAGGGAGTCTGCGGTCCACAGATGAGTGGTGCAGGAGTGAGACCCTATCAGGCTTCAAGCTGCTGAAAAGAGTTTCTGAAGCCTTCTAGTGTAAGAGTCTGGGAGATCCTAAAATTAACTGTAGACTGCAGTACAGTGTCAGTGTGGAGCTCTACAGTGTCTGCAACAGCTGACGCGAGAGACTCCATGGCTTCCTACTGCTGAGTGAGTGAGAGACAGCTGCCCTTTCACAGTGAAAATACATGCTTGCATAGAGATACAGTGGACCTTTCTGTTCACATACCTCTACGGCTGCTTTGTTAAGTCTGTTTGCTGCTCTACACAAATAAGCGTGCGGGAGGGGGGGGGGGGAGGCGTACTGTATTCAAATCGTTCGACCGCGTTTCAACATTTTACACACAAAGGGCGCTACATGCACTTCATCTGCCTTCTATAACATAAATTTTTTCCTACCCTTCACCCCCAGTCTACATTCCAGATGTTCTACGCAGTTACTGATATTTTCTACACACTTTAAATTACATTTACAGTTCTTGATCTTTGACACATTTGATCAAATATGTCTTATACCATGTAGCCGTGTATTCCCTAAGTCCTCATAGCGCTATGGCTTCAACGCACTATGCTAGCTTGTCCGTACAATTCAAGTTAATCTCCATCTAGGTTGGCTCACCTCTATCAGGAGGAACTAAATCTTATCTCCCCTTTCTCAATGGGATTCCTCACCCTCGTTCTTTGGTATCTTTACAAAGTTTGTTGTACACTGGACATGTTTTCATATCTCTCTAGGAGCTGCTGGTACCGCCATTACCTTAAGGTACGTTTTCCTGTTTACTGTGCCAGCCACACTTATAAATAAATAATCATATTACACAGCGTGTAATGTGATTATTTCATTACTAATGTGGGTGACACATAAACAGTAAAGACATTAGTAGGTTATACTACTTCAGCCAGCATTTTAGCAATACTTACAGGGGTGGAATGTTACACTGGTGTAGATTTCAAAGATCTTCAAAATGACTCACATTTTAAACGTTATGTTTAATCCTGTACGTTTACAACTTATAAACTTCAAAGAGTGTGCCACCATTGAACATTTGTGCAGCTTCTTAAATTAGATTAAGGGCTCTTAGAAAATACTTTGCTGACAATTAGCATTTGTGTCATGTCTGGAGATTTTTGTTGGCAATTCCAAGTGGCTGTGCGAAAATGTTCGCGTATTTTTCATTTCTGCCGAGCACCAGATATATAGAGCTTTCATATAGCTGCTGATTTGTGTCAGTGCTGGTTGGTTTGTAGTAAACAGGTGTACTTGTTTGATTGTACGAGTGAGATTAGTTGAATGCCTCTTGCCCTTTCATTCAAGCATACACACCGGTAATTGACAAGTAGAAGATCACAGACTTTTTTCAGCGTTTTGCGGTGAAGCAGGTCCTGGTGCCGGTTCTTCATCCGACCTGAGGCTTTCTAAAGCTTGCTGTTTATATTGTTCTGTCTACAATGGGACTGTTGAAAACAATCCTCTAATTAGGCTCGACATAGCTGGTTCGTTTCAGACCATACCTAGATTGTTTATTTGTAAATTAGAAAAAGGCGAGTTGGTCTTCCCAATTTAAGTTTGTTTTACCTCGTTAAAGAATGGATACTTGTTTTTTTAGGTTTAGATGGGAGGTAAAGAGGACAGAAATCTGGACAAACAAAAACATTAAAGAAGCGATAGTATAAAACAAATGATTTGCTTGTCATAACTTAGTTAAATTAAGAATTACAAGTTACGGGGGGCGTGCCCTTCCGCAAAAGAAAATGGCTGCAAGCTAAGAGAGCTCCGCCGCGCTTACCCGGAGAGGACTGGATTGCTGCAAGCAAGAGACCCCGCAGGAGCTTACACGGAACGCTCCGGCTGGCAGTCCAAGGGACGAGGATCAAGGGCACCGGGCAGGGAAGCCAGCAGGCCACCAGCAGTGACACCACACCATAATCGAGTCACTGCCACCACGCCCTTAGTACCCCTATAATATTCAAGTCACTACGATAATGTGTAGTGGTATCCCTCACTAGGTGTGTTAATGCAACTGTGTGCTCATTTCCCAAAATGACACCCAATATGCCATCATGTGCCTGGCCTGCCTTTATGACAATAAATGTCCTTGATGTGATCTCTTTTCACTGTATGCCAGTGATTGCCCATGATGTGCATAATTTAACCCCAGGTATGAAACAGGGCCTGTGACATGGCACAGTTTCGCACATTCCATCATTGCCTAGGATATGGGTGTAAACAAGGACAAATCATGGTATTGACTGGAATTTATGTTGGAAGATGGCACACCATGGCTTTGCCAGGCACAGTAGTCATATGCCAGTCAGTGCCACAATGCGGCTATTTTTCCACCACATGCCAGTCAGTGTCATGTTGTAACTGATCTCCCATAGTTAGGTCAGTGCTCCTGATGTGCTCTTTGCATGTCCACAGGCCAGTCAATGCTCAAGAAGCGCTCTTTCTCCTCAAGTATGCCAGACAAGGTTACCATGCATAGGAGAAACCACCTCAAATTCACACTCACAGACGTGTGTGCATATCCACATACAAATGCACTTACAAACAAATACATTCAGAAAAGTAAGAGCACACTCACTCATAGAGAAATACACAAACACTAATATGGAAACACCCATACACAGAGAATTGCTAGCGCTCCCCAACAGAGAATCGCTTGTAAAACACCCCTCACCCTGCACGTACGTGTCAGGCTCAATATAAAAGAAAACATAGTTTTGGCAAGGATTTTTCCCCCTTCTTCATGAAACAAAGTTTTTGCTGAGGCCGTTAAAACTGTTTATAGTAAATTGTGCTCCCTCTGTGCTCAACACCTGATTTCATCTGCTGCTCTGCAAGACATGGCATCTCCCATGATGCCTTGCACGAACTGCTAGTCTCAGCTGAAACGGTGCCTAGTAACTCCAGCACTGAACATCTGGCGCGGTGTTTATTTGTTCTATTGCCCCTGTTAAGTGGTTGTGAAATATCAGAAACTTTTGTAAAATTGTTTTTTCAGCCATCAGAATTACCACTTGCTATTGTTTAATATGCTAAACTGAGGGAGACATTAAATGTACTGTGTTCTGCTATAGGTGATGAACTTGCCACATAGAGAATTTTATGGCGTTCCGGAGCATGAGTTGTGTTTGAGTGTTGCTCCCTTCTTTATTCCTTTTTGTTTCCTTTGGCTCTCATTCATAGTATATGTACAATTGCTAAGTGCTTGTATTCATAAACCTTCTACTCTATTTAAAGGTATTTTCTGTATTCCTGGTATGAATGGCTCCAAACTAAATGGCCAAGAATGAGTTCTGGTGTTGGAATATGCAGAAGGGTTCAGGTTTGTGCAGTAGAATGTGATGAGTTTTCAACTTCCAGAGAAAATATAGAGAGGACATGAGATGAGAGAACTCTCTTAATGGCATACTTTTTGAGGAGGCCCTCTGCTTTTGATTGCAGTGGCTCAGTTTATTTGGTGATTCACAATTCCAATCATGGGTAAAACATGGCTTGTTGAACATAGATGAGATGTACTTGCAAATTGTTTGATTGCATATTGCATTTCAGGTTTTCAATTTGACCAATCCTTTGACTTCTTACCAACAAAATATGAGTGTCTTCCTGGTCGAGGACCACACTGCTTTTTCTCTTATCTGTCTTGTATCAAGACCCTGCTGGACTATGGGGTGAAAGAAAGCTTGAATAAGCAGCTACCTATGTTATATGACATCTCTTTATTAATGTAATAACTGCACTTTCACAATTGCTTTATTAACCTTCCTGCTTTCTCAAATTTGCTTGAAAATGCACCATTTGTCCACTCTTTTTTCAAAATGTTCTCGGGGGGAGAACCCCCCCGAACCACTCTTAGGTTGTTCGGGCTCGCTCGCTACGCTCGCTCGCTGCGGTGCAGTATGCCAATAATTTTACGCCCCACCACTTTCAAATGTCACCAGCCACCACTGACATAGAAGTGCAACAATACATAACTTATTGAACATTGCATGTCGTGGGACGAATCCAGGGGAGGTGTCTGTAGTCCTCTGATGATTGGGGGCTTATTGACTTAAAAGTTTGAAACAAAAAGTTCAAAATTCTGTTCGTAGTTCTCAGTTCGCACTCTGTAGATCTCTTCGGGGTGTTGATGTGGCCGCTGAAAATGTGGTGCACTTGGACATTCGATTGCTAACGTGTTGAATAAGAGCTATGTTCTTTGGTTAGTTAAAAAAACTGTGCATTATTACATGTGCCATTGTCAATCATTTATCTTTGGGGTTCCTATGCTTTTCATTTAACGGCGTGCTCTGCACACTCCATTCACGCAATTTTTAGTGAGGCACCGGAAGGTGGCCCCAATCTGGTATCTGTTTTAAAAACTGGGTTATTGTTCACGGGACACATTCGTTTTTATGGGTTGTTGGACCCCCCCACTCTCCGTGACTGAAAATATATTTTACGGGGTGATCTATATGAGCATGTGGATGGGCTCAGTTATTAACTAGCACTCTGTGGGGGATGCCAGCTCTCAATCAATCAATCAGGGTTAGTAAAACGCAGCTACTCCCCCGCAAGGGACTCAAGGTGCTAGGGGGGGGTGGGGGGCAGCTCCTTTGAGTGCTGGGGTCATCCGAAGAGCCAGGTCTTGAGGTCCTTCCTGAACTGAAGTAGTGTAGGGACTTGCCATAGGTAGAGGGGCAGGTCGTTCCAGACCTTGGCTGCGAGGTAGGAGAAGGACTTTCCTCCCATTCTGGTCTTGTAGATTCGTGGAATGGTGGCCAGAGAGAGGTCAGCTGATCGGAGGTGTCTTTTGGGTGCGTGGAAGGAGAGGAGGTTGTTCAGGTATGCTGGTCCGGTGTTGTGGAGGGCCTTGTATGCATGAGTGAGGAGCTTGAAGGTTATTCTTCTTTCGATGGGGAGCCAGTGGAGATCGTGGAGGTGTTGGGTGACGTGGTTGTGCCGGGGGATGTCTAGGATCAGTCTGGCTACGGCGTTCTGGATGGTCTGGAGTTTGCGAAGTAGTTTCTTGTTGATTCCGGCGCAGAGAGCGTTGCGGTAGTCCAGTTTGCTCCAGCTCTCCAGTATGCTATCTCGCCTATTGTGTGCATGGGGGTGCTTATCGGTGCAGGTGGTGTCTTTTGACCTACACATATGCAGGGCGATGTTTGAAGAGGGGGTGTGTGGCAATTGAATGCTGTTGGCGATCACAACGTGCTCTGAGGTCACGTTTATATCCCTCTAGTTCCAGCATGCAGCATGCAACGTGACCCTCCCTAGTGGCGCCAGGTGTCTTGACTATGCCCTTTGTCTAGCAACTTCTTTGAGGGCTAGCGTTAGCCTTCTTTTTATCTGGCTTTTGGGGACTTCCCTTGAACTTCATATGATCTGTTATCTCAATTTGTTGTGAACTGGAGGGGGTTGGAGTGCTGTTCTGCGGCCCCCATGTGCTTCTGATATTGCGGTGTCTGAAATTGGGCTTATTGCTTCCTCCAGATGGTGTGTGTAAGGCCTGGTGTATTGGCTGATTGCTAGGCCTGATACAGGGGTGAGCACATTCTGCGTTCTACTCTCGCTCGGGCTGTGATGGATTTTGCGGACCCCCATCTTTGAAGCACCCCCCTCTCCCTTGGACCACGTCTTTTCTCGGGTATTTGAACCTGTGGTTCCTAGCTCTGACTAGGGGCTTCTAACCGGCGGCACGCTTCTGTCGTTATTTTGGAGGGGCATGACCCGGTGAACAGTTTTGGGATATTTGAAAAATTTGAGGAAAATGAAGGAAAAACATTGCTGCATGGAGAATCCAGAGTTTGTAAGGTCAAGAACTCATCGAAATTCATCTGATGAAGGTGATGGACTGAGACAGTTGGTTATTCGGGTGGGCCTCCTTCCCGACTGACTCCGCGCCATGCGGCACTTTGCAACCTGTCGGATCTTGTGTGGTGTAGGTTATGGGGTCTTCGCTATCCAAGCGTACGGGAAACCTAGCTCCCGAAACTGGAGGACAGCTTTGTTTTGGAACTTAAAGGGAGTCTCCTTTTAGCTGGAGGCTTTTGGTTTTTGGGGGCGCTGTTGGGGCTACAAGCCATGAAGGAACTTTGGTGTAATAAAGATGCTTTTGTTTTTATAAAAAAATATAGTTTATTGTGCAGCACAGTACCAACAGGACTGTGTAAAACAATGTCTTCAAGTAACTGGCCAGAGTCAGAAATTCCAGAATACAGAATCACAATGGAACACTCCATGCACTTAAATGAACACAAACCCAAAGATCTGTAATGGTATAGCATAGTGACTATAAACACTAAGTCATGTAGACATGAACCCTACATTACCATACACTACATCTTAAAGCAACTACATATATAGTCCCGGGCTGGATGCGCGAGAATGAGGACCTTTGGACTTGGTCACTGGAACCTGCCCCAAGGCTACGGGGACCTGGGTACCTGCTTTTAAGGACTGGACGGAGAGATGTCCTTCCCCCCCATCAGAGTGCCCCCCCCCCGGGGTGTGGCCGGCCAGCCCTGCCCGGGGGGATCAGCAGCAAAGTGGGGCCTAAGCTCCCCCTGGCGCCCTGAAATGGCGAATTCTAGTGAGGATACCTGATCGACAAAGCATATACAGCAGCCTTGAATTCCTGAACGCCAGTAAAGGCTTGAATTCCTGATATTGTCTCATAGGGCTTTCTTTTTTTACTTTTGAGTGGTGGGTGAAATGACCGGCATGCATTGGGGGTTTTAACTTTCTGCACATTTGGGTACTACCTGAAGGCATTACCTCCCCAGACAGTTACCCCTCCCTGCTGCGGTTGTGGCCTTGGTCCTTGTTGGGCTGGGTTACCTGTCTGTTGTTGCAGTAGCCGCACGTTTGTCCAACTACCTGCTCCCTGTTGCGGTGCTGCAGTGGCCGCCTGACCTCCCTGCTGCTGTATGTAGGGTGCATTTGTGTCTCCCTGGGCTTGGTTTTGTGGATGGAGGTTTTGTGGTGGCTGGCCCTGGCTCATAGACCTCTGTTCGTTGGATGCTTTTAGCCGACATCTGTCTGCTAAGTGGCCTATTCTGTGGCAATAGTAACATTTCCTAAGGTCTGGTTGCTGCCAACCACCCTGGCCTCTGCCGTTATAGTTATGTTGAAACCCGCTGGGGTTTTGTGGTGGAGCCCCCTTCAAGACTGGTGCGATTTGAATGCTTGCGGTCAATATGACCCCCCTCCCCCCAGGGCAGTCTTTTTCAATGTGTTGGACCAACTTAGCGGTGTCTCTCAGGGCTTGCTTCTGTTTCTCCCTATCCTTTTCTTGTTTCTTTTTGTGATAGTGTAATATGTGAGCTTGTGTCTCCCCCCATGGTTTGGTGTCTAACCCCACTACGTCGTCCAATGCGCTTTGTATTTCGGTGGGCAGCCCCTTTTTGAGGATATGATAGAAGAATGTGACCTGGGGGCCCATATCGGTCCATGGCTGTCCTGTCTCTTATCCCCATCGTTCCCTCATTCTATCCAAATATCAGTTATGGTCTCCCAGGTTTCATAGTTACCACCATTAACCCTCTTACATCTGCATAGTCAGGGAACATTTCCTGAGGTGCTACGAATGACCCTGATTGAAAGGTTTGTGTTTTTATGGCTAATCTGTAAATATTTAGGGGCTTATTTATGGGAGCCCGGCGTCACTTTTGCACCATGTAACGTGTTACATGCGTGACGCAGGGCTCTCAATCCAATAAATGAAGCCACACAAAGCCACCCTGTTTTGCTTTGAGTGGGTTCATAATTCAAGAGTAAGGCAACGTAAGGAGGACAATTCTCAGACACACGTCACAGATAAGGATGGGCACTGTGGAGTCTACCCCTTAAGTAATCCATTTTTAGGTCTGACCTAAAGAAAGCTTTAGCTGTCTCTGCAACCTTGTGTAACAAAATTAAAAAAATTACATAAAGGGGCATTAGGCCATCTCTCTTCATTCATTGGTTTGTTCGTCTACAATTTACATTTTGCTTCCATCCACCATGGTATATGGAATGGGCCAATGAGTCATGGGGAGAGCGGCCCACTTCAATCATTGGCTCACTTGCACTTTGAGTGGCATCATTTTTCCTGATCAAATGTGCCCATTTGCTTAAAAAGCAGTGCAGTAAAGTGCCAAGGCTGGCAGGGCAATACTTTACGTTGTCAATACTCTTTTATTTGTGTTCTTTATTCTTGTTTATTTTTGTAGTCATCCATATGTGCTTAAACGGTCTTCAAATTAGAGTAATTCATCGGAATTTGTAATACGGCGTACAGGATATCTGTCATGTTTGTGGCGGACTATCCCATCCACCAAGATCGTAATCAGGCTCTAGGTGTTGAAAAGCAAATAAAGGGGGCAGGGAGGTATCGGGGATACACAGCGGCTGCTCTTTCGAATCATCTCTCACTCCTCAGACCCTTAGCATCCACATATCATAACTTTCAAGAGTAAACATTTGATTTACTTGTTGAAAACCGGTCCTTCTTAAATGCAGCAAGTTTACCTCCCCCTTGTTTTTAAACTGTTGTCATTTTGAGTCATTTACAAGATCACGTAACCCAGAATTTGTGGATAAGATGCAATAGGCAAAATATATTTGAAATGCTCTTTCAGCATTTCCATTTGCCATAATGTCTACTTTATCAGTGTTTTTCTGTTGTACTCACAGCCAGGTAGGCTCTTTAGGGCACTAATAAAACATAGCATATTCTCTGAAATCCCTGCATGTGTTAATATATGGAAAGCACTATTTAAATCATATATTTACATGTTGATATTTCTTTTTTTTTCACAACATATTTTTATTGTTGATATCCAATAGAAGACATGGGCCACCAAGGCCACCCATTTCCAACAAGTAGAATAGCAAATATATGAATTACATGTTGATATTTGAGTTTTTATCTCCCCTTATGATTGCAAAGGAAAAGTTGGCTATACAAGGTAGTGCCAGACCTTCCTATGATGAAGTGACATTGTTGTACATTGTTTTTGCAATTTACTTCCCCTCCTATATCTTTTAAGAATTGTTCCCTGCTTTTGAGCTTCCAGGAGGATAGCCTGGGTGTTCAGCACTTGTTGGTTGGTGCTATACAAAATGAGGAAATTAATAAATGAGTAACTTATCCATCATCCTGGAGTTGGGGGAGGGGGTGTGGGGTTTGTTCATTCCCAGGTTTTTTCCATGGACCAGGGGGCATGTGAGTTGGGGTATCACTTGGAACTTGCTGAACATCTCACCTCGACAGAGCAGCTCATATGACCTGGGCCGCACCAGTAATTTAGCAACCCTGGCTCCCATGACTCCAGCAGTGGTGACGGCGAGGTTCTAAGGATGGTATGTAATTCTCCCAAGATGGCGCTGATTTAAATGCAGTTCTATCCGCAGCAGTACTTATGATGAAAAGACTCTGGTGCGGTTGTGTTTTTTCTATCGGCGCAGAGGCAGTGCTGGTCTTGCTGGATGGTACTCTATTGAACTGGTCTGTTTTCAAAGCAAAGACCATTGGTGGAGTTCTGGCTGATGTCACATTTGGACTGCTTGCTACTGTGAATTTTACTTGTAGGTTTTTAGGTCACTGGAGGTTTTTAGTATGGTATGACTGCATCCCATTATAAGGAGGCTTATGGAAGCGAGCTCCAAGCAGAGGAGCACTAGTATTTAGACCAGGCAGTGAGGTGCATCGCACCTTTAGCGAACCTCTACTTTGGACTTGTGTTTGTTGCTAAGTGCTTCATTTTTGTATTTAGTACAACTATGAAAGGAATGTTACGTCTCTGTTGGAATTCCCATGATAAGGGTGCACTGTAAAGAGCAGATTATTGCCTAGGACTACACAAATACTAAATCCTATGGTCTCCTTAGGCAGGTATTTAAAAGTGCAGCAGTTGGTAGAGCATTTTTTTCTAATTGTGGTTCATGAATGTCTTTCAGATCTTCCATACAATGCAAAGAACTGTGGTGGCTCTGAGCCAGTTTTCGGTGACTACTTCGGTGACCCCCAAGAGAGACTACCCAGAGACAATTACAAGCCCTCCATTCATTTTGGGAGGAAAGAACTGGGATCACCTCCCTACAATAATGGTGGAATTACTAAGGAACCTGGTGGCAGAAGATTGAGATGCCATGAGGAGACGCCTTCAGGTTACTCCGAGGAAGACAATCTTTTTCAGACTCACAGGGCCATAAGACAACCTCTGGATCCCAGCTACTCAGAGGATAACCTGAGTTGCTACATTAACAGCAAAGCATGCTCAGCCGATCTGGGGACCACTGCAATGTGTACCTCTCTTCCACACATGGCTTCCTTTCAGTCTAGCCTGCATATTCAAACTCCAGAACCAAGATCTGTAACTGAGGAGGAACAAAGAAAACCCTCAGACATTATCATTGACCGCTCATCAACGTTTAACAGCAATGCAGCGGAAAAGCTAGAATTGTTCCTTACACAGAAGGCGAGGGCCATGAAAGCTTCACCAAGCAACTCGAACTGTTATAATTTCAACATCCATGATAGAGACCACGAAATTGGAATGCCTCCAGTCCATAGGATCCCTGACAATCTGGAGGAATCTTGTGCAGCCTCGACTCTTCATTGTCCCGATCGGTCTCAGTCTTTGGAAATGATGCGGCAGGCGAAGGACCATACGAGCCGCATCCAGCTAATGCAGTCACATTTTGAGAGCCGCATCCAGCTCTCCAGCCAAAAAGAGAACGAGCCTATAAGGGACATGTCGAAGCAACTAGAGATGGCTCACAGCAGGATCAGCACCCAAGAGCCGCTGTATAACAAAGATACAACAAGCTGTTCCAGAAGTACCTGGAAGCAAAATACTTTCTCTGAAGATTCATGTGTCTCCCACGAGCAGGGTGGAATGGGCAGGCACAAGAACTGTGAGTCACCCTTAGATTGCATATTGTCCAAGTCAGTATTTCCACCGAAGCTGCCTGCCATGAACAACATGGCCTACTGTGGCCTACATGATCCTCTGTTGGAACAAATACAGTTTGGCATCAAGAAGACACATTCTGGAAGTTGCCCACATGAAGAAAGGAACAATGTTTCTGCAACAAACTTCAACCAGCGCAATAATAACTGCCTCGCTCAGGATGTAGCAAACAAGCCGCAAGATAAGAAGTACGAGGAAGCAAGGTGCACATCTTCTTCAGCCCATCAGGTGGAGCACGGTGAACGTTCACGCATTCAACGATGGGTTGGAAAATACCAGAGTGATGACGTCCTGGACTCTGATGATAACAGGTGGGTCGTCCCCACCTTAGGAGGTGTTGAAGTCAGTAACAGCAGCCATTCCACATGGGATCAAGGAGATCATTCCGAGGGCAGAGACAGCTGTGAGTGTGACAAGTGCAGAAGACATCACCAAGATATAGAGGGAGAAATAGAAAACTGCTCCACCCTTGGCAGCAAACCCCATGAGCCATCCCAATGCTGGCTGACAGAGAGCCCATTGGAAAACCAAGCACCTGTAAAAAGTTCCACAAATCCTCAGGTAGGAAAAGATTTCATTCTATAACATATTTAATGTTACATGGCAAGTAATGCAATATTGGTGCAAATGTTCTATTGATGCACTGTATGATATGCTACAACGAGTTGGGATTTTAGCACATCAGTAAGGTTATTACAACATAAATACATGTCCTCCATCTTTCCCATTGCCAACCTCTGGGTATCCCTGGCACCTACTGATGTTGCTGGAAACAGTTTCTGCACTCATACCTGCCCCTGTGCACACCCTACAATTTCCTTTTTATCTGCCCATCAGTGTGAATCCGAATCCGGAGGAGGGGGGCATATTGGGGTACATTTTTGCTGTTTTACCCTCTGTCAACGTTTGTTAGCAATTGAACCACATAATTGCTGCATCTTAAGCTTAGGGGATAGTGATGTGTCAGACCTGTGCTCTGTGTTCTAATATCAGAACCACCTGACTTGCCTTCAGAATAAGGGCGCACCAAAGCCGAAAGATGCGTTAGACTTCATCAGGTAGGAGGTAAGTACATGCTTTAAACCACTGAGAGCAGTTCTCAGCAACCTTCCTGCCAGTGAGATAGTGCAGCATTCATCCCAGGGACCCTTCTCCCTCATGGATGTAATCCCTACTGACCCTCCTCAAGTCGTGCAAGACTGCAAAGCACAAGAGGCACCAAAAAGTAGAAGCCTTGAAAAGCACAGGCCTCTGCCAGGCTACCTCGCCCTGGAAGACCTGTTGGGATGTGGTCCCTACACCGAAGGAGCAGCATACTAAGGAGCACATAACAACAACGCACACTCTAACCGTTCACTTCCTTTATTTAGGAACTGAACCTGGCACCAGTCTCCAGAGCATAGCTGCTGGTCTCATTAATTTGTGCAGGTACTGCCAATCCGCCCAAAGACTGTTCTGCGCTTTAGGGTTGTGGAATACTCGGTGGAGAGGTTGAACTCACCAATTTGTTTGGACTGGTCATTTGTGGAATTGTCTGCAGGATGTGCCTCCTTGCTGTCCTCGTTACTTTTCCCAGTCTCCTTGAATGTGTTGAGTGCAGTGTTAAAGGCCGGAGAGAACCCAGCTACCCTATGGCACAAGCTCGACCTATGCAGTGCCCAACTCCTCCAGTGCATCTTCCGCATTCCAAGGTGTAGCCCCTGGCACCCAAGGACCACCCCATAGCCATAGCTCCCATACCCACCTGGCACTACCAACTGTGATCGAGGTACCAGTCCTGATTTTTATCTAGTTTGGGCCTACTGAACCAAAAGGATTGAAAACTCTGTCCCTCAATTTGCCTGTAAGACCCTCTACCTATAGAAGACCTGCGTGTAGGTGGTGGGTACCGATCCCTGTACCACTGAAGAGGTCAGTTCTGGTGAGTAGTAGAACCTGAATCCAACCAGACACTATGGTAAGGTGTTAGATGTGCTGCTCTTGCAATATCTGCACTGTCTCCAGTGACTGAAGGCATTTGTACCTTGGTCCCTCACAAGTCCAACCCTGGCTCTACAACCTCAGATTCCCAAGCAGGTGCAGGAGATTTAAAAGGACCCTTTTTAATGAGCCTGCCATCTTGAAGTCATTTAACACCAATACTAAATCCTTAAGGACTGTCTGATCTTTGTGAGAATCCAGCAACGTGGTCCCACGTGGAAAAGGAGCCAAAGTGCCTGGAGATGCATGTGAAGGAGATGTACCAGCCGTGAGGTTCCATCCTGAAACAGGTAAACTCCATCATGACCAGCCATTGTCTACAACTCTGGCATAAGTTTGTCCTCTAAACTTCCTTCCTCCTGGACTATGCACAGGAAGAATATTGGTTCATGCTCACTCTGGTCAGGAAAAGGAGGAGACAGCACTAGTACTGCTCTAGCCCTGATGCCTCTTACACTGAACACAGGAGTGCAGTGGTGCTCAGACGTGCGCCATTGAGTCTGAAGAGAAGTGCAACAGTGTTTGCAGTCACTCACACCAATCTCGGGGAGTCGTCATGGGGACTTCCTTTTCCTGTCTGTCCATCTGATTTCGCTCGCCCTCTCCTCAGCCTGGCTATGTACATCCTTCCCTAGGCTGCAGTGGGCCAACTTCAGTATTTCCTGTCTATCTCCTCACTGCCATCCTTTTCTAGACAGGCTTTCCATTGTTCAAGGGTACCTCCAGTACCCCTCCTAAGTAATCAGCAGTCTCCTTCCTTCAAGGCTGTTCAAGGCAGACCCTCGGTCTAGGTCCACTCTCTCCCCGCTGCTCCACTGTGCCGTCTCTTGCCTCCAGACCCCGACCTCCTCCTTGGGAGGTTCGAGGCTGCTGCCCGCTCCTGCGCCTGCTGCCCGCTCCAACTGGGACCAGACTGCCTCCATCCACCGTAACCTTTCTCAGCCGTTTAAAAAAAAAAAAAATTTCCCTGTTGTTCCACTGTTATTGTGCCCATCTGTGTCTTGCTCTAATTCCACCACTGTTTTTATTTTCTCGTGCCTGCCTGTTCCTTTTGCCTTTCGCCGCTGCTGCCCCTGCGGCCCCTCCCCCCTGGAATTCCCCCCCGGAATTTCCCCCCGGAATTCCCCTGCTCCCGCCTCCCACCCTCTCCTCCCTCCCACCTCACCTACTTAATGGCGGCCGCTGCGTGGTCGCGCAGCGGACGCACTTAGCTGGCACGCCAAAGGCAAGCCCGTCTGCGCCCGTCCGCGACCCGACCGCAGCCAGCGCCAGGAACCCTGGGCCTCCCACTACCCATCGCTACGACACCACCACCCTCCTCGCACTCAACTCTGGAAGACTTAGAGAATGCCAACAGGCCTCGCCAAACACGACCCATGGCCAGTTCTTCTGCCTCCACTGCCGCCAGACCCTCACCGCCACCCCGGCCTCCAACACCGCCGACACCAGCACCGGTGACACCCTAAAATGCATCCTCCTCAACGTACGCTCTGTACACAAACACGCCATGGAAATCTGGAACCTACTCGACTCTCTTTCGCCCGACATTGCCTTCTTCACAGAGACCTGGACCAACGCATCCTCCGCCCCCGACATCAGCACCGCCATCCCAGACGGATACAAGATCCAGAGGAAAGACCGCCCCAACCACCCAGGAGGGGGCCTCGCCATCGCCCACAAGAGCACCCTCCGCCTCACCACCTCCAGCGAAACCTTCCCCTCCGCCGAACACCTGCACTTCCAGATCCAGACCACCCCCAAAGCCACACTCTGAGGAACCCTCATCTACAGACCCCCCGGCCCCCGAACACCCTTCGCCACCACCATCACTGACTTCATCGCACCCCACGCCATTGCCTCAACAAACTACATACTCATTGGAGACCTGAACTTCCACCTCGACAACCCCAGCGACCCCAACTCCACTATCCTTCGTGACAACCTCGCCAGCATCGGACTTAAACAACTCGTCAACACACCGACCCACAGAGCAGGACACACCCTCGACCCCATCTTCGCGGCAGGAAACAGCGTCCATTTCAGCCACACAACGCAGCTGCCATGGACCAACCACCACTGCGTACACTTCGCCATCAACAAACCCAAGGCACCGAAACCAGCCCCACGCCCACCACGAAGGAACTGGAGCAAGGTTACCGACGAGCAACTTAACTCCACCCTCACCCGAGACAACCACACCTGGGCACCCGACGCAAACGGCGCAAACGACGCAGCCAGAGAACTCTACACCTGGATCTCCAACTGCGCAGACGAGCTCGCCCCGCTACGCAACCCCGACATACAACGCCCCAGGAAAGCCGCCTGGTTCACAACCGCTCTCCAAGAAGCCAGACGCACCTGCAGACGCCTGGAGAAGAACTGGAGAAACACCAAGACAACCGAAAACCACACCACCTACAAGGACGCCATGACGGACTACCACAACCAGATCAGAGCCACCAAAAGGAACTTCATCCACAACAAAATCCTGGCCAACTCCACCAACTCCAAGGAACTTTTCAGTGTCATTCAAGAATTCACCAACCCACGGAGCGAAGCCACAAACATCACCCCATCCCAAGACCTCTGCGACAAGCTTGGAACCTATTTCCACCTCAAGATCAAAAACCTCTACGACAACTTCATCGACCATCCACCAGGCGCCACAGACGGCCCCCCGCCCAAAGAAACACCAGCCAGCCCACCATCTCCAACTGGACGCCGATCACAGCCGAAGACACCGACCCCTGCCCCCCTCACATCTACCACAGAGCCGTGGCCGCCATCGCACCCGAACTACAACGCACCATCAACACCACCTTCAAAACAGGCACCTTCCCAGACGACTGGAAGCGTGCAGAAGTCAGACCCCTGCTCAAGAAGCCCACAGCTGACCACACCGACCTCAAGAACTATCGGCCCATCTCGCTCCTCCCCTTCGCAGCCAAAGTTGCAGAGAAAACAGTCAACAGGGAACTGACACAATTCATTGAAGAGAACGCCGTCCTCGACCCGTCCCAATCCGGATACCGAAGCAACCACAGCACAGAGACCGCCCTACTTGCCGCCACAGATGACATCCGCACCCTCCTGGACCAAGGCCACTCCGCAGCCCTCATCCTACTCGACCTATCAGCGGCCTTCGACACAGTCTCCCATCGCACACTAGTCGTCAGACTACACGACGCAGGCATACAAGGAACAGCCCTGGACTGGATCCGATCATTCCTCACCGGAAGAAGCTAAAGGATCAGACTCCCACCCTTCCTCTCCGACCCCACGAAAATCACCTGCGGAGTCCCACAGGGTTCATCACTGAGCCCCACCCTCTTCAACATTTACATGGCCCCCCTCGCAGCCATTGTCCGACAACACGGCCTCAACATCGTATCCTACGCCGATGACACCCAGTTCATCCTCTCCCTCACCAAAGACCCCACCACTGCCAAACTCAACTTCCAGAAAGGAATGCAAGATGTCGCAGTCTGGATGACCAACAGCTGCCTGAAGCTCAACGCCGAGAAGACAGAAGTCCTCGTCCTCGGTACCACCCCTTCTGCATGGGACAGCACCTGGTGGCCGACCGCCCTCGGAAGCCCACCTACCCCCTCAGACCACGCCAAGATCCTCGGCATCGTACTCGACTCATCACTCACCATGAACCGACAGGTCAACGCCGTCACCTCCAGCTGCTTCAACACCCTCCGCATCCTCCGCAAGACCTTCAAGTGGATCCCCCTGAGTCAAGGAAGACAGTCACCCTCGCACTCATCACCAGCAGACTGGACTATGGAAACGCACTCTACGCCGGCATCAACAAGTCCCTACTCCGCAAACTCCAGACAGTACAGAACACCGCCGACAGACTCGTCCTCGGCATCCCCCGACACGAACACATCAGCCAACACCTACGAAGTCTCCACTGGCTCCCTGTGGAGAAAAGAGTCACTTTCAAAATCCTCACTCACGCCTACAAATGCCTACACAACAACGGACCCAAATACCTCAACGACAGAATCAACTTCCATGTACCCAAAAGAAACCTCCGATCTTCCAACCTTGCACTGGCCGAAACCCCGCGCATCCACAGAGCCAGCGCAGGCGGAAGATCCTTCTCTCACATTGCAGCCAAGACCTGGAACGAGCTACCGGCAGACATCAGACGCGCCCCCTCCCTGAACACCTTCAGGAAGACCCTCAAGACCTGGCTCTTTGGCTAAACAGATCTGTGGACCCCCCCCCTCAGCGCCGTGAGACCCTCACGGGGGAGTAGCGCGCTTACAATTCCCTGATTGATTGATTGATTGATTTCAGCAGGTTACAGAACTTCCAGGTTCTTGTTCCCAAACTTGGCCCTTGGATTGGTTCAGGATGTTCCTGCCTGTTTGCATATTGCTCACAGTATAGTCATGCCACAGTCTTTGAGCTATATTGTCAGACGGAAGAAGGGCTAGGCGGGGAGCCCCTTGTCAGAGAAACCCAAAACAAGGGTGCAAAGGAGGCAGAAGCTTTTCACTCATTGTGTTGGGGATAACACCTTTGGAGAAAAATTGGGTGGTGTAGGAAAGTAGGATCTGCTTTCATTGTTACCCCCACTTTTTGCTGGTGTCAGTATGTTTTTGACTAGTCTGACTGGGACCCTGCTAATCAGGACCCCAGTCACTGTGCTTTCTCCCTAAATTGACCATGGTAAATACTTCTGTACACTCACAATTGGCTACTGGTGTACCCTTGTAGGTCCCTAGTATGTGGTACTAAGGCACCCAGGGAATAGGTACACCAGGGGTCTCCCTCGGGCTGCAGGATGTATTGTGCCACCCATGGGAGCCCACCTAAACCGTGACTATAGGCATGCCATTGCAGCCTGTGTGACTTGGTGCTTGCAGCTGTCACGACAGATATACGTTTTCTTATATCTGGGGTCACTACACTTAGAAACTATAAGTCAACCCTATGGCAGGCTCTTCAGTCCTGAGGGCAGGGTGCTTGGTTATAAGTGTGAGGGTGCCCCTGCATGAGCAAGGCACCCCTACAAACCCCTGAGCCAATTTTCCAGGCTTTGCAAGTGCGGTCCGCCATTTTGATACATATAGTGTACATCAGTCATTACGAGATGTCTAACTATATAGTGACTGCACCGAACCCGGTCATGTTTGCTATCAAACATGTTGGAATCATACCCCAACACCGATTCCAGTGTTGGAAGTATGATCCCATGTACTGGGAGGCACCCTTGGGGTACCCCCCTGTACTACCGGTAACAGCCTTTCAGGGTCTGACAGCAAGATAGTGCTGCTGCTGACGACAGAGATGATTCTGCCCTCCTGCTGCTGAGCCAAGCTCGAGCAGGGGAAGATAGAACAATAGGTTTCCTGTTACAGGGAGGTGTGGCCACTTCCCAGACAGGACTTAGTGTATTGAACTGGGGTGGGGGCGCTTTCCAGCTCCACCAGACTGCTTTGAAGGGCACATTTGGTGCCCTCCTTGCATACTCCAGTTTGAGCCAGTTCAGGGAGCCCTTGGCTCGCTCTCTGGTGTGAAACTGGACAAAGGACATGGGAGTATCCTCCCCTCTGTTCAGCCCCTCCTCTGGGAGGGACCCCTGAGTCGTTCCAACCCTTTCCCTAGGGTACTTAAGGGCTTACCTGTTGGTGGTTCCTTAGATTCGGTGTAGTACAAGACTCAAGCCTGAAACCACCTCACTCTTCGACTGTCTGGACACTTGGACTTCGCTGGACTTCGCCTGGAACTGAGACTGCATCAAGGAAGACTCCTGCTGCTTCTAGTCTCGCTGTTCTTCAAGTCTTCTTCATCGTCTGTGTCTGTGCTTCTTTCAGGATCCTCACCAGACCTGTGGGCATCAAGGACACCCTGAAGTAATCTCCCTGGGAGTGAAGGAGTCACTCTCTTGCATCTGCAGGCACCGCAACGAAGCTGACCGGTCTGCTGCTCCTGACTTCCCACAGACTTCGAAAGGCTCAGCAACACAGGTAGTGGTTCCACAACTCCTTTGAGGCCTGACCTGTCCTCTCTGCAATTTTGAGGCCGGTATCCCTTGTCAGAACCGCTGGGACCGAACCCCTGTGCAACACGTCCGCTTGCCGTTGCCAAGGATTGTTGGCTCTGCACTCCAGAGATCTCAGGGCTACAAGAAGGTCCATTCTCCAGCATCTCTTCCTGCCAAATTCAGTGTCCTCACCTCATCCTCTCCACCATGAGTCTTCCTTCTTGGTGAGCTGCTCGATGTCCTCTTGCGACTTCTGTGCCTTCGGCCTGTGGGTCCTCTCGAGGGGCTTCTTCTACTCCAGTGGGCTCCCCTGCTTGCTCGGGGCCTGCTCTGACTCTCCTGCTTGTGGTGAGTACCTTGGACCTTGCTGGTCCCAACGTTGCTCCTTCTTTGTTCTCCACGCCAGTTGCAGCTACCAAGGCTTGTTGGTGCTCCTGCCAGACACTAACCCTCAGGTTCTCGACTTCCGACGTGGGACAGCTCGTGCATGGCTCCTGGTCTTCCTCAGCGTCGCCTGGTCCTCACAGCTGCAGCGACAAGGTCACCATCAACACTTCTGAAACATCTAACATCAGTCGGTGGGCATTGCTTTTCCATGCCTCTTGGTCACCTCTGAGTGGCATAGACTTTGTCCCCTCTGCTTACACATTCTTCACTTCAAGAATCCACCCTTGGATTCCACCGGACTCTTGCACAGTCTTCTCCAGCAGCATCTTCTTCGAAGTTCTCCATTGTGGTCTATGGCGGTTTCCGAAGTCACTTCGCACCTATGCACCCGGCTACCCTGGTGTAGGTATCCTAGTTCCTGGGGTATCCACGGGTGGGACGACTCTCCAACCTTCTGTCTTCAACTAGGTTTCTTCGGGGTCCACTGGGAAGGGCCCTTCTTCTTAAGAACTGCAACCGCGACTTCGCTGTTGACTTCTATTGGACACACGGCTGTGTTTCCACTCTGCACACAGCCTACATGGGGTTCCTGAGTACTTACCTTGGGGGTTCCTTGTGTCCCCAACTCCTCTGGATCTCCTGGTCCAAGTCCCGACTTTGGTCGCAGGTCACATTCCAATTTTTTAGTATATGGTTTGGTCTCCCCCCCTGGAGACCACTGTATTTTGTGCTTACTTACCTCTTTGCAATTGAAGTATTGTTGTGTTATTTCTGTTGATATCTTCGGGTTGGACATATACCAATGTGTTATTGAGTGTTGTGTAATAAATAGACATATTTTTATATATACACTAAGTGGTTCTTTTTTCATTTAACCTACACTACATGATTAAACTGGTAAAACAATCTGCTTAACAATCCTTTAAGATAAGCCCTAAGGCTGCTCACCACAGCTACCACTTTGAGAGTTTTCTATGGTTATCAAAGACCACTAAAATCACCATAAGGGTTGCCTGGATTAGTGCAAGGTGCATCACTTAAATAAGTGTGCACCATATACTAAGCCAGCCTCCTACAGGCGGGAAGAGAGCAAGGACCGTCCCTGTGCTTCAAACAGGCACCTACAGTCGGGTGAGCTAACGGTGGTCACACTCAGTAAAAGAAGGGTGGAAATGATGTGCCCCCCCCCCCAGGGCACAGAGCCCTACTCTAGGTTGCAATCCTTGTCACAGTGGGTCTTCAGTGCACATACCTGATTGTCATGTGTGCTAGAGCCAAAAATAAATAATCAGGGACTCAATACATGGGACCTAAGGGCAGGACAGCCATTCAGGAGATCTTTATGCCCCAACATATGCATATTTACTAACCTGATCAGCCCTAATGGATGTAAGAGTTCCTGGAAGTTGAGAAGCCCATTTGTCCATCCAGGTAAACCCCAGGTTGTTGCCACACTACAGAGACTCTACCATTATTGTTTTGGAGAACATTTTGTTATTTTGAATCAGGAGCTTGTAACAGATACATTGAATCCCCGAATAGTGGCACATGTTTTTCCACACACAAATTATAGCTGAAAGTGGTCTTAATTTTATGTCTTGAAATAATTCTCTATACTCTCAATGTGTTATTTGGACGTCTAGAAGAAAAAAGCAGTATATAATAAGAAAAAAACAGATAAATGAGGAAATGTTATTTATCATGTAGTCAGTACACACGCAAATTCGCCCACAGTTATAACCGACTTCTTCAGAACTCAGTCCAAGTTTATCAGTATCACAAAAGAACTCTACATTCCACATTCCACTCTCTAATAGAGGTAACTCAGTGTCTCAGGAGAAAGAAAATACATCCCAACACCACCCCCTCCCTCCAACATTCACAAGTCACAAAATATATATAGATATGTACAACAATAATACAAATTGACTTCAGAAATAACAGCTAAATGGCTATTTTCGCAGCTCAGTTTTTTAACCCTCTTCTACTTCTGCAATCACTTTTCTTGCAAACATTTTTAACGTTGTAGGGTTTGAACCATTTTGACTTCCATTTTTATACAAACCTTGGTCGTCTGATTCTCACTACATCACACACCATTAGCTCCTGCACCTTCCTTCCGGACATAACTTTGCCCTAGCTGACCTTCCTGTCACCAGAGCGAAGAGCGGACATTCTGTAAATGTTTGGCACTGTATGATAAGCCCATAGCCACTTAATGATCTCCTTCTTCTATGATAACCGACTTCTCAATGCTAACAGCAAATTTTCCATAACCATGCAGTTCACTCTTTCAACAAGCTCATTACACTTTGGGTGGTATAACTCTGTCTGCCTATTTTCCGCACCTTGTTTAGATTTTTTAAAAACACTCTTCTCCTGTGAACACAATTGTACACCATTATGTTACAAGAACACTTTCTCTTACTTGTATCCTGTCTTAAAATCCAATAATATCTCTGGGTTCCACTTTAGCAACAAAATCGAATTCTACCCACTCAGACAAGTAGTTTACCAATACCACACCAAAACTACAACTGTTTCCTAAACACTCCAGTGCCCCAATAATATCTAAAGTTACCTGTTCCCACACTAGGAAACAAAAATTGGCTAACAATAAGCTTACTAACTTTAAACCTTTGGCACTGAAGGTACACACTACATATTGTTTTACAATGTCCTCTACAATCTCGTCCATTCCCAGCCACCAAAATGTCTCCTTCTTGGTAACACTCCTCCCTAAATGCCCTTCGTGCACCAACTTGACAAACTTCATTCTTAACAGCACTGGTAGAACAAACCTCTCATCCATGCAATCTCCAGTCTCTCCAACATGTAGCTTATCTTTCACACATCCTTCCCTTCTTTCACCTCCAACAGCTAACCAACACAATAAATATGCTGATTGTCTTTAAAGATTCAAGTTGTGTTCCTGCTCTAATCATTACTGCCTTCTCACATGCTGTTACATTACATTATGATAAAGGGATTTTATAGAGTGGTGATCCAGACAAAGGTCTCTTGATGCTAGCCCGTCACATTGCTCGGCATAAAAGATGTTAATATGCTTTAAAGAATAACCATGGACCTGGTTTTGAGTTTGTCGGAGTACCCTGTTTGACAAACTGATGGTCCGCCCACTCTATTTAGAGGTGCAGACCGTCATGTTGCCATTGGCGGTGCCCCCACTAGCTCCACCACCGGACCCTCTCCACCGATGGTCTGATGGAAATGGGGCCTTCATTGTAAGTACGAAACAAGAAATAGTCAACCCAATAGACCCTTGGAGGCTTGGGTAATATACAAGATCAGGTAATAGTGCCTTCAAGGGATTCGTTTTAATATCTAAGTCTTCAGTAATTTCAAAACGTAGGGTACAGATTACAATTCAATTCAATATGTGAAATGGGTTATGCCAAAAGTGTTCATGACAAAAGATCTGTAGGAAAGAATGTCCATCTCAGTTGCTTTTGCTTATATGTGAATTGTAATCTGTACCCTTTTATACAATACAGTTTTTTACATAAATTTGGACTTTAGTAAGTATACACCTGTGTAGAATTGTTTTTTCCAGGTGAGCTTTGTCCAGTTTTACATTGGATTCATTGTAGAATTAAATAATTCATTTTTGACACTTGATTGCAATAGGCCTCTATTTGGGGCTAAATGATAATCTATGTTTTGAAATTACTGAAGACTTAGATATTAAAACGAATCCCTTGAAGGCACTATTCCCTGACCTTCATTGTAAGTACATCAGACCATCTGGCCTATTTAGAGATCATGGTCTGATGTACTTTATGTCTGTTCTAATCCTCCAGGCAAAGGGGCCTTAGAAGTGTACCCCTGTGATTGTTTGAAGACCAGAAGAAAGTTTGTAAAGTTTGAAAATATTTTCCTTCAGAGCTTCAGGGAGACCTGCGGAAAAAAAGTATTCAACCAGCCGTTCCACAGCAACTGATTACCTTTTTGGTTTGTCACGGTCAAGGCCCCAAGCAGCTTCAAAAAAACAAGCATTTGCAATGCAATAGGTCCCGCATTTACGCGAGTTTGAGCTATTGACATTGCAAATAACAATGCCTTTTATTTTTGTTTTTTCGTTTTAAAAACATAAATAAAAGGCATTGTCATTTACAATGCCAATAGCTCAAACTCGCGTAAATGCGAGACCTATTGCATTGCAAATGCTTGTTTTACAGAGAACCGGGGCACAGGCCTTCCTCGGGACAAGGCTTGAGGGGAACCACTGGAGGAGAGACACACAAATTGAGCATGTTATGCACCAAAATATTAGTGAACTGGCGATAAAAATGCATTTACTGCAGATAAAATTGTGCATCTATCATTTCGTGCATCTGTGAATCAAGTCAGGTTTCAAATGGCGGGCTTTTACATAACACCCTAATGCATTTGACTTTTTGTCATTTAATTACGCTTTCGAGTGGGCTCTCCTTTAATTAGATTAATTGTATTCTGTGATTGTAGTTCAATTGAACTCACTGGATGAAAGTATCAGGTTTTAACGGTTCGTCAGACTGCGGGAATATAGAGACCTGAAGCCGCTTCTGTTTTTTTCTGGGCGCTAGATAGAATTGAGCGCGAGAGATCTCCTGCTGAGTGGAATCCTCTGTCAATGGCGTTTGCTGCTGGGTGTTAAGTGTCCAATGCTTGTTCTTGCTGGCTCCGGACACGGCGTTGGCTGGATGCCAGGGCATGCCGCTGGCACGCCCGGGCCGTGGCCTGCAGAACGCCCATTCTTTAAATAATGACAGCGACACGAACAGCATGTGTAGCTGCTAAGAGCGCTCAAGTGGTTAAAGCACCTGCTACGGCGATCTGTCTACAGAGGGCCACGGAGTCAAATACAGGACAGGGCCACCCCGGCTGATACCCTTCAGGGGCAGTTCCTTTGTATCTGGTAAGAGTAACTCTTATCACAGTGCTAAGAAGAAGTGGCCTTTTACAAAGCACTATATTCAAAGCACACAAAGATGGTGCTAGCTCTGTGCTGTAGGCTTTATCATGAATATCACTTAGGGAGTGGAGTATTCCTATTGCCTACAGCGCCCAATAGCAGGTTAGGTTGTTAATATTGCTCAGTGGGACGGGCACCTGCTGCAGAGATAGGTGTAGAAATTCGCCTTAAGGTGACAGATTCGGTTCCAGGCGTTAAAATGTAACCTGAGTTCCTTAGACTCGTTAGACTCTGGGGCCCGGTGCAGGAAGATCACCGGAAATGTCGGACATTTAACCCCCGGATTTATGTCGACGTTTGTATTTTATTTACTTGTTTTTACTTTTAAGGAAGTCAGAAAGTACTGCAGGTGCACAATACTGCGTACATATAAAAATACAAATGGGATGTAAATACCTATGTAGAAATGTAAAAAAAAAAAAGAAAACAGCACTGGTAAAAAAAAAATCGGATTTGTCCACAGCAAAGTCATCTCACTCCCCTGAAAGAGCCTTCCCAGACACCACCAGTATTTTTTGGGGGGTGTTCCTTTCGATTCGGGACCGCAAACGCATTAGCTCTTGGAATTAACCAGAGTAAATGTATAATTGTATACGTGGTGAGAAAACACTACACAAGTGCCCATGCACTGGGGGTAGTACTGGGTCCCAATGCACAATTTTTTAGGGCTCCGTGTGAGCCTTATATTATCAGCACAAGTTGTAATTGGCGTGTCCGAGGCACCGTGCCCTCCTCACGTGCACAGCGGGGACAAGGAGCTCCTGTCGCCGTGCCAGGTGAGAGATGCCCCTGCTGGTACCGAGGCTTTGGTTCCCCTGTAGGCCAATCCGACCATGGTCACGTGGTAAACACCCTTCTTGTCTTATTGCCTGTTTTTAATGTAGCTGCAGGCTTACCTGGGCAGGATTCTATGTCACTGCCTAGATTTAACTCTCTTTGCTTAGGTTTTACTATTATTGACCAGTGGCGGAGGCGGGCGTGTGGAACGAGGGAAGGTTTGGAGTCCCTTGACAAGCGTGAGCCCGTTTTGAAAGGCAGCTGGCAGCATGCTGCCTTGCCGTGTTCCTATTTCGGGGCCTCGTCCTGCCGGTGCGTGTGGCTGTTGTTTCCTGATTGCAGACGTGTGAACCGCAGCGCCCCGCGTGCGCTCTCCCGGGCTGCGGCCGGCTCTCGGAACAGCGCGACTCTCTCACACGGGGATGTTGACAGAAGCAGAGCAACTTAAAAATACATCACAAAAGTATGCCACGGGGTGGATGCGGTGGTCCGAGCCAGAGCAAACACAGGCCTTCTGTGTGCTGCCGCGAGCCGGTGCCCAGCGCGCGCTGCTGGAGCTGTGCTCTCTGAGCGGGAGGAAGAGACCTACATAGCAGAGCTCGCGGATGCTGTCACACTGCAGCTAAAAGAAGGGAGCGCGCCAATTTCCTTGCGGGCATGTGCGCTACTGACTCCAGTTCTATAAGTTGCTAGTGTTATCTTGTTTATTTTTCATCGACAAACTACGTAGGGCCTTGGGAAGGAGCCGGTGTCAGCAATGGCCCTGTCGTTGCACGCCTTGTTTATTTTTCATCGACAAACTACGTAGGGCTTTGAGAAGGAGCCGGTGTCAGCAATGGCCCTGTTGTTGCACGCCTTTTCACCAGAACGATGTTCTGAAATGGTGGAATCACGTTCCACGGCCAGCAGCCCAACGCCATTATAAACAAGCTGGAAAATAGTGCTCACCGTGTAACGCAGCAAGCAAACGATCGAGTCCGGATGGGCGGGGCCTAAAGGAGACAGGGCGGTCACCAAAAAGCCTCACTTTCAATCCGAGGCCAGCGTTTACCATAAAGGATGACGCGCGCCATTCAAAAGTATGGGCGGAGCTTCCTCTCCACTTCCGAAATCGCCTCGACGACAATAGATCTCGCAGAGCGAGCAGCGCATGCGCTGCGACGCTAGGCGAGACCTAATGACTAAGTCCCATTCTGCGTTGGGAAATTTTCAGGAAGAAATTGCCAGAGCTCCATTGCTCCAGCGGGACCAACCTGCTTCAGGTATGCGACCTTCGGTTCCATAGCCGTGGCTACAATTTCAGCAGCAGCCTGCTCAAGGAGGATTTTTCTTCTTAAAATGTGATACAGTCCCTTTCTGCGATTGGACTTTTTCTAAGTTTGTGTTTTCTTCCAGGCTTTCACAGGACCAATCCATCGCTGTCGGCCTCAAGTCACACTTAGGTCCGTTCTACTGTCTCCATAGACTATGTTATGTTATGTTATGTTAAAAATGGATTTATAGAGCGGACAGCTACTCAACAGATTATCCCGGCGCTACGACAGAAAATACAGAAGCCAGGGGTGAAGCAACGGTCCCGAGGCAGATGGCCATTAAACTGCATGCTGGAACAGCCAGGTTTTCAGTTGTTTCCTGAATGCCAGTATACTTGTGGCTTGTCTCAGCGAAAGAGGTAGCTTGTTCCAGAATCTAGCCACTTGCACTTGGAACGAGCGACCGCCTCGGCGGGCTCTGAAACACTTGGGGATGACAATTAGATGTTGGTGTGCTGATCTAAGGGATCGGCCGGGTACGTAGTATGAAACTCTTCTGCGGATATAATGTGCCCCCATGCCATGCAGGGCTTTAAAAGCAAGGACCAATGCTTTAAAGAGTACTCTGCATCGGACAGGCAGCCAATGCAGATTCTTCAGATGGTGGGAGATCCGCTCTCTAGGTCCAAGTCTCAGGACTGCTCTGGCTGCCGCGTTCTGCACGTCTTGCAGTCTATTGAGTATAGACTCTGGAAGACCCAGATAGAGCACATTGGCATAGTCCAATCTGGAGGTGACAAGGGCCTGAACGACTGTCTTTCTGTGAGAGGTCGGTAATAGGAAAAGAAACCTACGGAGCATTTTCAAAAACCCAAAGCACGTGCCCGCTACTGACTGTACTTGAGGTATCATAGATAAAGTGGCATCTATTTTCACTCCCAGATTTTTTACGATCTTAACTGCTGACTGGGGGGGAGACATATCCATGGGCCACCATTGCTTCCAGGCGTCCAGAGGGGGTGTGCCAAAGAAAATAATTTCAGACTTTTCCGGGTTACATTTGAGATGGTTATGTCTGAACCAAGTAAAGATTTCTCTCAAAAATTTATTGATCTTTTCACCGTTAAACTCCTCCCCCTTCTTGCAAGTGACCAGCAGTTGCGTGTCGTCGGCATAGGATATAATCATAGCCTCCCCTGCTTCCGCCAGGGTAGCCAGGGGAGCCATGTACAGATTGAAAAGTACAGGGCTCAAGATAGATCCCTGTGGCACGCCGACCTTCAGGGGCGGCACCCTGGCAGAGAACGGGGGCGACCAGACCTCTTGATTTCTATCCTCCAAAAAGGAAGAGAACCACTTCAACACCGTGCCTTCAAGTCCACACTCCCGCAACCTCTGCAGGAGGAGACCATGGGGCACGGTGTCGAAAGCCGCAGAGAGGTCTAGAAGTACCAGGACAGCTTTGTTGCTTTGTGTATTTTGGGGCTATTTTTACTCAGATATTTGAAATTTCCTATCTCTGATTCACATTATTGGATTTTTGTTGTTTTTATCTGATTATACCCTTTTAAAAATGGTTGTGAAATTGCGATTCTCCTAATAACATGACAAGAGAATCTGGATTTCATTAAAGACACGGAGGCTAACATTATGCATATTTCTTTTAATGCTAACTCCAAGCAGCCACTTAGAAGCAACACATCATAAAGTGAAACAGATCTAGAATAGAATCTTCCAGATGTACAATAGCCATGCACATAGGATAGTCTGCCTCTTTTAAATGCGAGGTGTAGGAAGGTGGAATCTGACTATATGGTTGCCCCCACTTTTTTCCTGGTGTTTTGCTGGTTTATGACTTAGTTGGACTGGGACCCTGCTATTCAGGGCCCCAGTCTATCTGCTCTCTCTAAACGACATGGAGTGCACTCTAGGTGCACTAGTGATTGGATACTGTGGTGCCTTATGAGTCCCTAGTATATGGTACCTTAGGTGCCAAGGGCATAGGTACTTCACAGGCCTCCCAGGGGCTGCAGCAGGTGTTATGCCACCCCTGGGAAGCAGTCTAAATCTGACACCACAGGCCTGCTACTGCAGCCTGGGTGAGGTGGTGCTAGCACCCCTCACTGAGATATAGGTTTCCTATATCTCTCCTGCACACACATATAAACCTATCAGTCACCCCTAAGGCAGGCCCTATCAATCCTGAGGGCAGGGTGCTTGGCTTCTATGTGAGGGGGTGCCTCTGCATGAGCAGGGCCCCTCTGCAGTTCTCAGAGTCCATTCTCTGGTGCTGTTTGTGGATGCGGTTAAACCATATACTATTTAAGTGCATTATATCCTCGCGGTAAATGCTAACTTTGGAATGGCTGCATCAAAACATGTCGTGTTTGGTGTCAAACATCTTGGAATACTACCCCCCGCCAATCTTGGCGGCGGGGGTAGCATTCCACCCTTCTAGAGGGATAAGACATGTACCTGCTGTGGAAACGCGGTAGAATCCTAAAGAGCCCTGGCATCACAAAATGGATGCCACCAGTCACAGACACTGGGCTGCCCTCCTGCTGATGACCGAAACTCGCAGTGGAGGAAGCCCAACAATAGGCATCCTGTCACAGGGAGGTGTAACCACCTTCCAGACAGGGTTTAGTGTATTGGGGCTGGGTGGGTGCACTCTTAGAGTGCTTTGAAGTCCTGCACTGGGAGAGCAGAAGGCTCCTCTGTGCATATGCCAGTTCAAACCAGCTCAGGGGCTACCTGCCCCTGCTCTGGCGCGAAACTGGACAAAGGGAAGTGGGTGTAGCCACCCCCTCCCTTGACCCTCCCATAGGTGGGGTCATAGAGCTAGTCCTTCCCCTCTTTTAGTATAAGAGGGGGAACCTTGCCATTGCAAAGCAGATAACCCCTGGACGACGCTCTACAGAAGAATCCTGGCCCTTCGACGTTCCACTACCTTTGGAAGACAGAAGAATCTCCCTTGGAGTCAAGGAGTGACTCCCCTGCTTGGCAGGCACCAAAAACGACAACGACGGTCGCAAACTACGCCGCTCCCGCCGGAGTCCGAAGTCCCTGCAGCCCAAGAAGTGGATTTCCTGACCTCTCCCAGGCCATCGTGAGTCCCCAGCGAAGCTGAGGCAAGTGGACCCCACGAGTAACGAGGAACCGCGACCCCTGGGTACCGTGCACTATTGTCGAGTGCAACCCCTTCACAACGTTCTACGAACTTGTGCTTTGGACCACGTGTGGTCCCGACCTCCAGCAGGAATCCCTCCGAAGATCAGAGGCCTACACCGTCCCGAGTGACCGTGGGCCCCTGTTGAGTGATTCCGCCCGAGGTGTCTTCGCGATCCCTTGCCCGCTGGCTTGTGGGTCCCCAGAAGACTTCCTAAAGAAACCAAAGGGCTCCCCTGGTTGCTCCAGGCCTGCCCTGACTTACCCTCGCTGGGTGAGTCCCTCAGACCTTGCTGGTCTGCGCCATCGACTTTTCTTCATCTCCCCGAGACTTGCGGCTGCCAAGGCTTGTTGGCTCCGATCGAGTTGCCGACACCGCAGTCAGCTGCAGACGTCGAGGGACACACCGAATCCAGCTCCTGGTCGTCGTCGACGCCTCCTGGACCACGTGGCTGAAGAGTCAAGGCACCTGCAACCGACCTGAAGCGACCGACGACGGTGGGCATCCATCTTCCTTGCCCCGGGTCACTGCCAAGTGACTTTGAACACTGTCCCCTCTGCTTTCAGGTCATCCTTCTTCAGAATCCAGGCTTGGATTCCACCGGACACTTCTTCAGCTCCCGCAAGCAGCAAGTCTTCTTTGTTCGCCATTGAAAACGACGCCGCGACCCGACACCAAAGGACACCTGTGCACCCGGCTTCCCTGGGTGAGGTAACTCCAGCACTACGGTGCTCCTGTGGGTGTGGGCCCTAGAACTACTTACCCTGTAAGTGACTTGCTTGTAGGTTCTCCCGAAGTATCCTAAAACCCTTTATTTCCAACCGCGACTTGCCCCATTGAAGTTAACGGCGATTCGCGCCTGTGTATCCACACTGCACGCGTCCCCCGTGGGTCCTTTACTTACCTGCCTTGGGTGGTTTCGTGAGGCCCCAGCACTTCTGAAGGCCCTAGGCCTTGTCTCCTTTCAAGTCGTTGTTTCTAAGTCTCTTACTTAGTATATGGTCTGGTACGCCCCTAGGGCCCCAGCCATATTTTGTGCTTAACTTATTGTGAAACGTTGATTTGTGCATATGTTTGTCTTCTAATCTCATAAAGAGATTAGTAGAGAGTTATTTAGAAATAAATACATATATATTTGATATATATACCTGTGTGGTGTCTTTTCATTTGGTGATTCAAGAGATTATATGGTAAAACAAGCTGCTTTACATTCCTCCGAGACTTAGCCTGAAGGCTGCTCTCCACAGCTACCACTAGGATAGCTTTCTTTAAAAGGTTGTCTTAAACCTATCTACCATAAGAGTCGATTTGCCCTGGTGCAAGGTGTCCACTTTAATTAGTGAACAGCATATACCAGGCCAACTTCTCACATTGGTGGGCAGCGTGTGGGATTCCAGCTTGCCATTGTTTTACCAGAAAATCTCTATTTGAATTACTAACTGAAAACCATTATAGGTACTCAAGGTACATATAAAGTCAAGCTTAGTATCAATAAGTTCTACTGAACTTAGAGCTGTGTGCCAAGGGATAGCACACCCTTTCCACAGCTCAAGCTAGGATCAGTAGGCCACAAACTAGTGTAGGTAGTACAACACTGCACAACACTAGAATGTCCTTAAAGGGTGGACCCAGTGGATCCACTCAGCCTCAGTATAAGGACATGGCTTTCTCTGACTTGAGAGCCATGTGTGTTGACAGACACCTGAGACTAGGACAGAGTCCCTCAACCCTGCACCTGATAGATCTGCTGACAGCAGATGACCTTAGATTGGCTCTAGGAGCTAAAGGGTTTGAATCAGTGGGTGGGTCAGTCATAGTATCTGGGTCAGATGATGAAAATCAGAATGACCAAGACTCTGTGATTGAAGGGCCAGGCTCCAAGGAGCCTGAACAGGACAGAGGAGTTCTCCCTAAGAGAACTGGCAGAGTGGATGAGAGGCACAGATCCCCTTCCAGGGAATCTGAGCACTCTTATCACTCTGGCAGAGAATTTGTCCAAGAGAGGAGCTCATACTTTAACTTAAGAGAGACCTCCTCTGAGAGAAGGTGCAAACTGCTCCAGTATGAGGAAGCCAAAGTGGCCCTCAGAACCAAGCAGTTGGCACTGGATAGAGAAGCCCTGGAGATCCAGAGAGCTTCCAGAAGGGAGGGTTTAGAACCCCCTGGTGGCAGCAACAGTGTCCCTAGAAGCAGAGAATATGTCCCTGACCATAGGAACCTGAGCAAGGTTGTTCCTCCCTACCAGAGTGGGGATGATATCCACAAGTGGATAACTGCTATGGAGAGGGCCTGTAGAGTACAGCAGGTCCCCCAAAAGCAGTGGGCAGCAATCTTGTGGCTCTCCTTTTCAGATAAAGGTAGAGACAAGCTCCTCACTGTTAGAGAAGAGGATGCTGATAATTATGAGGTCCTGAAGAGTGCACTGATAGATGGGTTTGGCTTAACCACTGAAGAGTACAGGTTGAAGTTCAGAGATACCCAGAAGGCACAGACTCAGGACTGGACAGACTTTGTAGATTGTGCATCCAAGGCTCTGGAGGGTTGGCTGGTTGGCAGTAGGGTTACTGATTTCAAAGGATTTTATAATCTAATGATGAGAGAACAGATCCTTAATAATTGTCAAAACCAGCTTTTACACCAGTACCTGGTGGACTCTGATCTGACCTCTCCCCAAGAATTGGGAAAGAAGGCAGACAAATGGGTCAGAACCAGGGTAAGGCCTAAGAATCAGGGTGGTGACCACAAGAAAGATTCTACCAAGTCCCAAGAGAAAGGTGGGGATAAATCTAAGGATAAGTCCACTACAGGGCCCCAAAAGTCCTCTTCTGGGGGTGGGTCCCAAACTCCTTCCTCTCCTGAAAAGAAACCCTATTGCCATGTCTGTAAAAAGCCTGGGCACTGGAAATCTGATCCCAGTTGTCCCAGGAATGGCAATAAAGAAAATGTTCCTCCAACAACTACTACCACCCCTCCTGGTACTACCAGTAGTAATCCTCCAGTTGGGAGTAGTGCACCCAAAAAGTTAGGTGCTTTTGCAAGAGGAACAGAGGTGGGCCCTAGTTTAGACAGGACCCCCTCAACAGACTCCTCAGATTCTGATGGTGGTGTAGGATATGCCACCTTTACCATGGGTCCCATAGCATTGGGCAGGTACAGACTGGAGCCAATGATTAATGGTCAGAAAGCTGTGGCATTTAGGGACACAGGGGCTAGTGTCACCATGGTGGCAGGGAAACTAGTCCCCCCTCACCAGCTTTTACCTGAGTTTAAATACCAGGTGACCAACATTGATGGTGTCAGAACAGATCACCCCATGGCCATAGTCAATCTCAGCTGGGAGGGGGTCACAGGCCCAAAAAGAGTGGCAGTGTCCCCAACCCTACCTGTAGATTGCCTGATGGGCAATGATTTGGAAATTTCAGCCTGGGCTGAAGTTGAACACCAAACCCATCTTAGGATGTTGGGCGTCCCTGCAGAGGTTAGTGGGGCTGTGATGGCCACAGCCCCAGCCCAAGAATTTGGAGAGATGGAGCCTGAAAGAATGGCCCACTCTCCCCGAAAGAGAGCACAAGGGTTGAAGAAAAGTCTTCTTCCCCCAGACAGTAGGTAAGGGTCAGCCTCCTCAGGGAACTGACCCTACCCCTAGTGAAGGAACTGCCACAGAGGTAGTCAGGCCTGGCCTGGCCACACCCCTGATGGCAGAGGACCCTTCCAAGGTGGTACCCAGTCTGGAGCAGGTAACCTGCCCCTCTCTACCCTGCCTCAGTCAGCCCAGGGCTGCAGAGGTCAGGGAGGTCAGTGGACCCCCCGGGCCCCCTGTCCAGAGGAAGCCCCCATCAGCAGATTAGGGGCACCCAGTCTAGTAGCCCTAGCCAGGTGAAAATTCCTCTACACACTGAGGGATCCCCCATACCTTTATGTAGGGACCTCCCCCAGAAGGACTCTGGTAGGCAAGGGCAAACCTGGGACCAGAAGGTTCCAAACCTGCCATGTCCCTCCAGTGTTCCATCCAAAGGGACCCAACCCCCAGCTGTAGGCAGCCAAAGGTTGACCCTTAGAGCAAAGTGCAACTCAGTCATGGAAAGACAGGCATACATGGTGACCAGTGATCTGAGGAAGCTGAGGCCAACATTCCTAGGGCCTCACTTCCCTACTCAGACACCTCACCGGCCTTGTACTTTACCTAAGCACACCAGAGGTAGTGATTCCCCATGGTGGAGACCCTCTCATACCCTTAGGGCGAGGGATTGCTTAGTGGACCATAACATAGGGGGCAACCATGCTAGTGCAGGTGCTTCCTTATATGGCCACTTAGTCAATATAGGCTCAACTGGTCAAGGTTAGCCTTATCTCCTTTCGTTTGGGGGGTTATGTAGGAAGGTGGAATCTGACTATATGGTTGCCCCCACTTTTTTCCTGGTGTTTTGCTGGTTTATGACTTAGTTGGACTGGGACCCTGCTATTCAGGGCCCCAGTCTATCTGCTCTCTCTAAACGACATGGAGTGCACTCTAGGTGCACTAGTGATTGGATACTGTGGTGCCTTATGAGTCCCTAGTATATGGTACCTTAGGTGCCAAGGGCATAGGTACTTCACAGGCCTCCCAGGGGCTGCAGCAGGTGTTATGCCACCCCTGGGAAGCAGTCTAAATCTGACACCACAGGCCTGCTACTGCAGCCTGGGTGAGGTGGTGCTAGCACCCCTCACTGAGATATAGGTTTCCTATATCTCTCCTGCACACACATATAAACCTATCAGTCACCCCTAAGGCAGGCCCTATCAATCCTGAGGGCAGGGTGCTTGGCTTCTATGTGAGGGGGTGCCTCTGCATGAGCAGGGCCCCTCTGCAGTTCTCAGAGTCCATTCTCTGGTGCTGTTTGTGGATGCGGTTAAACCATATACTATTTAAGTGCATTATATCCTCGCGGTAAATGCTAACTTTGGAATGGCTGCATCAAAACATGTCGTGTTTGGTGTCAAACATCTTGGAATACTACCCCCCGCCAATCTTGGCGGCGGGGGTAGCATTCCACCCTTCTAGAGGGATAAGACATGTACCTGCTGTGGAAACGCGGTAGAATCCTAAAGAGCCCTGGCATCACAAAATGGATGCCACCAGTCACAGACACTGGGCTGCCCTCCTGCTGATGACCGAAACTCGCAGTGGAGGAAGCCCAACAATAGGCATCCTGTCACAGGGAGGTGTAACCACCTTCCAGACAGGGTTTAGTGTATTGGGGCTGGGTGGGTGCACTCTTAGAGTGCTTTGAAGTCCTGCACTGGGAGAGCAGAAGGCTCCTCTGTGCATATGCCAGTTCAAACCAGCTCAGGGGCTACCTGCCCCTGCTCTGGCGCGAAACTGGACAAAGGGAAGTGGGTGTAGCCACCCCCTCCCTTGACCCTCCCATAGGTGGGGTCATAGAGCTAGTCCTTCCCCTCTTTTTAGTATAAGAGGGGGAACCTTGCCATTGCAAAGCAGATAACCCCTGGACGACGCTCTACAGAAGAATCCTGGCCCTTCGACGTTCCACTACCTTTGGAAGACAGAAGAATCTCCCTTGGAGTCAAGGAGTGACTCCCCTGCTTGGCAGGCACCAAAAACGACAACGACGGTCGCAAACTACGCCGCTCCCGCCGGAGTCCGAAGTCCCTGCAGCCCAAGAAGTGGATTTCCTGACCTCTCCCAGGCCATCGTGAGTCCCCAGCGAAGCTGAGGCAAGTGGACCCCACGAGTAACGAGGAACCGCGACCCCTGGGTACCGTGCACTATTGTCGAGTGCAACCCCTTCACAACGTTCTACGAACTTGTGCTTTGGACCACGTGTGGTCCCGACCTCCAGCAGGAATCCCTCCGAAGATCAGAGGCCTACACCGTCCCGAGTGACCGTGGGCCCCTGTTGAGTGATTCCGCCCGAGGTCTCTTCGCGATCCCTTGCCCGCTGGCTTGTGGGTCCCCAGAAGACTTCCTAAAGAAACCAAAGGGCTCCCCTGGTTGCTCCAGGCCTGCCCTGACTTACCCTCGCTGGGTGAGTCCCTCAGACCTTGCTGGTCTGCGCCATCGACTTTTCTTCATCTCCCCGAGACTTGCGGCTGCCAAGGCTTGTTGGCTCCGATCGAGTTGCCGACACCGCAGTCAGCTGCAGACGTCGAGGGACACACCGAATCCAGCTCCTGGTCGTCGTCGACGCCTCCTGGACCACGTGGCTGAAGAGTCAAGGCACCTGCAACCGACCTGAAGCGACCGACGACGGTGGGCATCCATCTTCCTTGCCCCGGGTCACTGCCAAGTGACTTTGAACACTGTCCCCTCTGCTTTCAGGTCATCCTTCTTCAGAATCCAGGCTTGGATTCCACCGGACACTTCTTCAGCTCCCGCAAGCAGCAAGTCTTCTTTGTTCGCCATTGAAAACGACGCCGCGACCCGACACCAAAGGACACCTGTGCACCCGGCTTCCCTGGGTGAGGTAACTCCAGCACTACGGTGCTCCTGTGGGTGTGGGCCCTAGAACTACTTACCCTGTAAGTGACTTGCTTGTAGGTTCTCCCGAAGTATCCTAAAACCCTTTATTTCCAACCGCGACTTGCCCCATTGAAGTTAACGGCGATTCGCGCCTGTGTATCCACACTGCACGCGTCCCCCGTGGGTCCTTTACTTACCTGCCTTGGGTGGTTTCGTGAGGCCCCAGCACTTCTGAAGGCCTTAGGCCTTGTCTCCTTGCAAGTCGTTGTTTCTAAGTCTCTTACTTAGTATATGGTCTGGTACGCCCCTAGGGCCCCAGCCATATTTTGTGCTTAACTTATTGTGAAACGTTGATTTGTGCATATGTTTGTCTTCTAATCTCATAAAGAGATTAGTAGAGAGTTATTTAGAAATAAATACATATATATTTGATATATATACCTGTGTGGTGTCTTTTCATTTGGTGATTCAAGAGATTATATGGTAAAACAAGCTGCTTTACATTCCTCCGAGACTTAGCCTGAAGGCTGCTCTCCACAGCTACCACTAGGATAGCTTTCTTTAAAAGGTTGTCTTAAACCTATCTACCATAAGAGTCGATTTGCCCTGGTGCAAGGTGTCCACTTTAATTAGTGAACAGCATATACCAGGCCAACTTCTCACACGAGGTAATAAGGTAAGACTTCTTCTGTATAACATTTTCTTTCTTTTTTTTTTTTTGTGTGTGCATTCCAAACGGATAGAAACAATGAAGTTTGAATGAAGGGGACACAGAGTTAATTCTTTCTGAACATCTTCCTTGCGGAAACAGCAGTATAGATGAATCAGTTATGTTGAGTTATCTGAAATAAGAAAGAGTATAAGTGCTCTGTTGTCTTGTAACTGAGAAAGGTGTAATATCAAAGCGGGCAAGTTATATGAAATTTTTAACAATCCATTGAAAAAAGGTTGTATGAAACTTTCAACAATACATTGAATAAAGGTTGTATCATAAATTATGCATCTATTGTTCAGTCATTCATGTATCCACCCACGGGAGGGGAAGGGTGGGATGATGTTAGCCTCCGTGTCTTTAATGAAATCCAGATTCTCTTGTCATGTTATTAGGAGAATCGCAATTTCATTACAAGACCGGAGGCTACCATTATGCATGTTGGTAGTTTGTAGATTAGTAACACTACATCTGCCATATGTTTAATAGGTTTACAATAGTGTTTAGCAAAAGTGTTAGAATTTGACCAATCAGCTGCTTTAAGAATGTCATCTAGTTTACCCCCTTTCCAAAATGATTCGTCAGCCATAGCACCCCTTATTGAGTGTGCCTGGAACCTTTTTGGGTCAATATCAGCTGATTGCATATTTAACCCATCTTGCTATAGAAGCTGATGTAATGGGTTTGAAGGGTTTCACAAAAGAGATAAGTAATTGGTTAACACCATTCGCATGATGTTCGCTCATTCTTGCATCATATTCTTTCTTACAATCTACCACACAAGGTTTTTTGCATGCGTTAAATTTTGTGTTGAAAATTGTATCTGACATAGTCTTAGTTCTCTTAATAATCTCGAAATTGACACCAAAGGCATCATAGACTCTGAGTTACTTCTAGTGCTTTAACGTCTGATACTCTACGGCAGGAGATTAGGCAGAGAAGAAACGCTAGATTTATGGAAAGTCTCTTCTTATCTAGGTAGCTGTTCTCCTGCCAGGTAGTGAAAGGGTATAGTAGTAACTTAACATCCCATAGGGTTTCATATTTAGGTTTAGGTGGTCTCCTTAGTTTGATACTTTTCATAATTCTGCATATTATGGCATTTTTTCCCTATGTTCTTGCCGTTTATTAGTGTGGCCTGCTGAAATAGCTGATCTGTAGCAATTAATTGATCTGTAAGTAAGCCCTCTCTCATATTGTTAAACTAAAAAGTTTGCTACGTGTACGATAGGAGCCTCCACGGAATCCAGGTTTTTCTCCAGGCACCAGCGTACCCAAGTTCTCCAGATGCTATTGCATCTATAGTGGGTTCCAGGAGCCCATGACTCTTGGAGGAGTGTAGTAGCTTGTCTCAAAAGATCTGTGATTTCATTAGATTTCCTGACACTTTCCAGGCAAGAAGGTTCAAAGTCCCTGTCTGGACTAGGGAATGTTCCCTTCCATCTACGTCTCTTAAAAGGCCTTTCGTGGCTGGAATTAGAAAGGGTATTTTGCAGGCTAATTCCAAGCTCGTCGGAAACCACGCCTGGGAGGGCCAGAAAAGGGGTTATTAGTAATAAGGAGCATTGGTCTTGTCTCACGTTCTGGAAGACTCTCTGGATCATTGCAAATGGGGGAAATGCATATGCTCAAATTCTTTGCATGGCTGGAAAAAGGCATTGCCTGCTTGAGCACCGGGGTCTAGCATCCAGATGAAATATTTGTGCAGTTGGAATGTCAGTCTGCTTTCGAAAAAGATCTACTTCCAGAGGGCCCCAGAACTGATTTAAAGCTCTGAAGGTTTTCACGTTGAGTTTCCAGTTGCTGTGGTCTAGGAGGAATCTTGAATTCCAGTCAGCAGTGATGTTGCTTTTTCCCAGTAAGTATGCTGCTTTTAGGGCTATCTTGTGTTCTAGACAGAACATCCAGAGTTTTTTGGCTAGATTCGATAGGTCCGAGGATTTTGTACCCCCTAAGCAATTTATGTATGCCACAGCTGATATGTTGTCCATTTTTAGAATAACCAATCTGCCTTGTAGGGATGGTTTGAAGCTCATCAGAGCGTAAAGGCCAGTAGTTAACTCTAGGTAGTTTATGTGGTGTGAGCTCTCTGTACAGGACCATAGAACTCCTGTGTTCTGATTCTGTAAGCACGCTCCCCAGCCATGAAGGCTTGCATCTGACTCTAGAATGAATTCTGGAGAGTTTCCGAAAATGGCTTTGCCGTTCCAGGCATCTAGATTCTCTAACCACCAGTTCAGTTCTGATTTTGCTTTGTGGTCTAGGGTTACTTTGTCTCCGTACCATAATCCAGCATGGAGGACTTTTGCCTTCGCTCTTTGAAGGGCTAGATAATGTAAAGGACCCGGAAAGATAGCTTGGATAGAGGAAGATAGGAGGCCCAGGAGTCTGGCTAGTTCTCTTAGGGACAAGAGGTCTGGTTTTAATACAAGTCGTATTTCTTTGCGTATTTTTGTGATTTTCCTCTTGGGTAGTAGCAAAAGGGATTTTACTGTGTCTACAGTGAATCCCAATAATTCCAGAGATTTTGAGGGGGTCATGATAGATTTTTCTGCGTCGTCGAGAAAGACAATCAGTCGTATCCCTCTTTCTCTGAAGAAGGATGCTATAGCTCTCATTACCTTGGTGAAACACCAGGGAGCAGAAGATAGCCCAAAGGGGAGAGCTTGGAATTGGAATAGACAACAGTTCCATGTGAATTGGAGGTATGGTTGGAACTCCGAGGCCATGGGGATTGTGAAGTAGGCATCTTTCAAGTCCAACTTCACTAGCCAGTCCTTTTCTAGAAGCATGTCTCTCAGAAGGTAGATACCCTCCACTTTGAAGTGTCTGTAGATGAGAGATTTGTTCAATTCTCTCAGGTTTATGACTGGTCTTCAACCCTTAGAAACAAAGGCGGACCTGTAGTTCACACCTCATGCCAGTTCCAATTGATAATGCTTCTGCGCAGTCGACCCCAACGCCAGCCGTTGTTTGGCGTTTCTGTGTTCCAGATCAAGAATTGCCAATGGTGAAGTTGAGAAAACACACATACACATGTAGTTGCTCATTCTAGAAGATACAGGTCATACATGAAAGTGAAGAGAAAATGTACTTATCTGCCTGGAGCCGCATTTAAAAGAGGCAGACTATCCTATGTGCATGGCTATTGTACGTGGATAAAAGATTGAATCAGACATAGTCTTTGTTCTTCTATAAATCTCAAATTTGACACCGAACATGTTATAGGATCTATTCGAAACCTCCAGGGCTTTGACATCGGAGACCTTTCTGCATGAGATTAGGCATAGCAGAGTAGCAAGCTTAATGGAAAGGTTTTTCCTATTCAGGAGAGAATTATCCGGCCAGTTATTGAAAAGATCAAGGATTAGGTTGACATCTCAGAGACTCTCATATTTAGGTTTAGGAGGCCTTCTTAAACGAATGCTTTTCATCACTCTGCAAACAATGACATTTTTACCTACCGTTTTACCGTTGACAAGGACATGGCCAGCAGAGATAGCCGATCTATAGCAGTTGAATATACCCTTTTAAAAATGGTTGTGAAATTTTATTGTGTTTTGTGTAACCTTTTCTACTGTAGATGCACTGCTTAAATACTTAACACACTGCCTTTGAGTTAAACCTGCCTGCTTTGTGTCACATTAACAGGGATTGAGCTCAGGTTTTTAAAAAAAATTTGTGTGACATCTAGCACGTTTGGGCCTTATATCCTTTAAGGTGGACACTTGTCCAACGTAAATAATAATCCACTTTCCTACAGTGGTCCTGTAAATTCTAAATCACCGAATATTCATTAATATTCACAAATACTGAATTGTCCCCCCATATGGGGAGGATTCCAGAACACGTTTAAAATGGAGAGGAAAAACTACAAATAAAGCAAAAACCAATGCCTACATAAACATGAGATGTGCTGTCCTCGTACATCTTTTAAAACAAAGAAAATATATACTTTTTAAAAACTGTTCTCAACCACTGGCTGTTCGAGCCCAAGTCAGACCCAGCTTACAAGAATGAAAGATGAGCAATGGGAGTTAAAAATGTGCTACATTTTTTGTATAGGGTCCAGGTGCCACCCCTTCGGCTACTAAAACAGTGATAGCAATATGGAAAGACACAGCAAAGGGGTGGACCAGGAGATTAACTCAGCAAACCCTGCTGAGGACTGGGACACTTTTACCAAAAGAGGATGCCTTGGAAGGCTTCACTGGCTGGGATACACCGGGCATTACATTACATGGCGACTTCACGACCAACACACAGCTCAAGACATCCTCTGCATTTCAGGAACACCTTGGGCTGCTCAAAACCTAATTCTTTCGCAGCATACAAATTAGACACGCCATGCCACCATACTTGGCCACTTTAGATGATTTAACAGAATTTAGCCTACTTGAAGCTAAAGTAACTATATCCTCACTTCCGGACAAATATGATCACATCCCTCGAGGACACTAGTTAAACTTACCCCACAAGCAGGCAATGGAAATAAACCTAGGGCAACTGGAGAATTCCGACTGGCAGGAGGCATTGATAGCACCAAGAGGAATTTTATTCTTGGCAGGGTATAGTTTGATACAATTTAAATACCTGCATCATGTCTGCTATACAAGAAAAACAATTTGACTCATAGGTAGGTAATCGCCCCCCACACATTGGAGATGTCAGCCTAGGGACTTCTTGCATTCGGTATGGGGCTGCCAAGTACCCGAGAGGTACTGGACAGAATCTGCGAAGCTCCTATCTGCAGTGACGCAGTATGACATCATCACTCTCACCCCCAGAGTTGCGCTACTGAATATTATCGATGAGGCCAACCTTAACAGATATATGAAAACCTTGGCCAGTCTGGGATTAATAATTGCAAAGAGGGATATTGTGCAGACCTGGAGAGCTGCAATCCCCCCCCCTCAGACCCCCTCCGCTATGGATAAAGGGAAAGCTGGGATGGATGGCTGTAGGGTCCTGGAATAGCAAATTTACGAGTTTATGGACATGCAAAGAAGCACAAACTATCTAAGGGTTATAGATAGAGCAGTGTGAAGCCTCAGATGTATTCTCAGGCCAGGAAATAGGAATGTATCTATTATGGGACAGATTTACCAAAGTTTTTTCTAGTTTTTTTTATGTATCTTTATTAACATTTAAAACATTTATGACAGGACAATTGTACATTCTCGGAGTTATACACAACATATTGTCATACATTCGTAGACCCGTGAATAACTGGGCCAAGTACGCACCACGCCTGTGTATTGATTCCGCAATGAGCAGCTTAGTTCCAACAACGTGAGTTCTATGGTATCGGTCCCCCTTTCTATAAGGCCTAATTGCCTGGTCCAAGTCTTCATTACATCCAAAAACATTCCTATATCAAATAAACTCAACTTCCACACCCCCCCCACCCACAACTATACCCCACCCCTCCCCCATGTCTGGTATGCATCTCTATAATATGAAACCTGTGTGTTTGCTATTTATTTATTTCACTGCGCTATACAACATGTCAAGGATGGGCGTTCTCCTCTTTCCCTCAGTTGCCTCCCAGACCACTACCCGACCGTACAGTTCCAGTAGCCTCCTCCCGTGGTTCCTCATCCCCCCCTCACTTTTGAGGTCCCCTAGCATCGCCCTCCATGCCCTCAGATCGTCTTCTAGCTTTTCGTCATGTCTAATCTGTTTCATCCGAATCCTCTCCGCTGTCGCCCACTCCGTCACATCCTGTACCCATTGCATCTTTTGGGGTGGTTTCCGGCTTAGCCAGGAAATGGCTATCTGGCGTTTTGCCAACACCAGTCCCAACAGGACAAACTTCCTACTAAGATTCTTATTTTTGGGACGGGGTAGTAAACCCAGTAGGACCACCCGTATCTCCCGTGGTATTACCCACTCCGTCGCTTCTCGCAACGCAGCCAAGACATCATCCCAATATATTTGGAGTTCTGGGCAGGACCAAACCAGATTTTCCAAAGTTTTGCGTCGCCTGAAAGCTACGTAAGGTAACACATGGGCGACGCAAAACCTTGATTAGATTTACCAAGCCACGCAAGGTCACCACTGTAGGGTTGTATGACGGAACAACGCTGGGAAATACTCAGCATGCCTTTACCACGCATTTTTTACCCCACATTTTTTTAGATTGCATATGCTTTTACAATGTATGCCTTTACCATTCATTATATATATATATATATATATATATATATATATATATATATATATATATATATATATATATATATATATATATATATATATATATATATATGTATAAACAATGTATTTGTGGTGGGAGACCCCCCACACCCCTGAATTTAACCTTAAATGCATGGTAAAGGTATACGTTATAAAAGGCCACCACTGTAGGGTTGTATGACGGAACAACGCTGGGAAATACTCAGCATGCCTTTACCACGCATTTTTTACCCCACATTTTTTTAGATTGCATATGCTTTTACAATGTATGCCTTTACCATTCAATGTATATATATATATATATATATATATATATATATATATATATATATATATAAAATATATATATATATATATATATATATATATACTTATATGTATAAACAATGTATTTGTGGTGGGAGACCCCCCCACACCCCTGAATTTAACCTTAAATGCATGGTAAAGGTATACGTTATAAAAGCATATGCGTTCTAAGACATGTGTGGTAAAAAATGAGTGGTAAAGGTACAACGTGGTAAAAACCACGTTGTAAAGGCTGTTTCTCCCAGCATAGTCACAGTGAGCCTCTCAGCGTTTTCCCCAGATCTGTGAGAAGGACTCCGGACCACAATGCTCTGGCCCTTTCATTGTTTTTCACTTAGCATTATTTTCGTGGAGCTAGTTTCTTTTGCACTCCTTGGGACTTATTTACAAGCCACTTTTATTGACGCACCGGCGGCGCAGTGGGCTTCCCCATATTTACAAGGCCATGTAAAGTCACCCTACGTGACTTTTCATGACCTTGTAAATATGTTTCCCTTTCATGCATAACTCTCCGTGAAAGGGAGTTTTATAGGTGTTCCTGTGGGTGTTCCCACGCAACATCCATAAAACTTGACGCATCCCCAGATTTAGAACATTTTATAAACCTGGGAATGCGTCAGAATCCTACGCCTCCCCTGGGCATTCTGCAGCACACATAGAGGAAAATGCCTTTAATGATTGTTTTTGTGCAGGAAGGTTTCCCTTCCTGCACAAAAACAATCATCCTCTCAGCGCAGGCAACCTTGCAAAATGACGCAAGGGTGTCTGCGCTGGCCCACCGCTGCTATTTGTTCACGGACGCAGGGGAGAAGGACAGGAATGCGCCGTGTCTTGTAGAAACGGCGCATTCCTGCCCTTTTATTTTGACGCATTGCAGCACAGCAGGAAGGCTTGCTGCGCTGGCATGAGTCAAAATATTGTAAATGAGGCCTGTTCTTTTTAACTTCTAATTTCTGTGAGGTAGGTTTTAATAAATATAAAATGTTTTCTAACCATTGCAGGGCTGGCAGTCCATAACCCTGTGGATGAAACTGCATCCTTTACTAGGGTCGCTGGTGAAGACAGCGAAGGAGTCATGGAGGAGCCAAGTGCCTGCCTGTTCCCTGCTAATACTCCTCTGATACTTAAGGGAAGCTTCCTTTGAGGTCTCCTGCCTTATTCCCTCTGTCCCTTAACATTGATAGCGCAGCCACGATATGCTGTTGCGATGACCACTCAACCACAAAGGAGGTCCTGAACCTCTAACGTCATCGTGGAGATGGAAAGGGTGCCCTCGTCGCCAAGAGGCTGCATCCAAGTCTAGAGGTCGCCTTTGATGTCCACTGGAAATGCCTGGTCTTTCAAGAGGTTGATGCAAGTGATACAGTAGGCTGCATGGCATGCCAGATGTGACGGGCAAGCGCCATATATATAGCCATGGCAGAGGTTCCCTGACGTATTGTCAGGTTTTCCGTCCAGGGCAGCTGCTCTGTCTCTGAGTGCTGGTGTGCTCTGCACACATGTATAATCCCCAGGCGGGCCACTCCTGCAGGGGACCACACCCGTTGAGAGCCATTCCACTGTAAGGTCACATCACCGGCCAGTCCACCGAGGCTCACGCTCACACAATGACCTTCCATGAGCGAGCAGCCCCTGCCTCAGCCTTCTCATGCTGACCTCAGGGGGTCCCACCACCGGGGTAAAGCGCAGCAAGACGTGTACTTGTTTCCACAGCTCCCAGGCTTCAGCCCCCGCGCCCCGGGCCCCGTCAGTTTTCACTGGCTGGGCTGGGGCTGCCTCGCTGAAGTTCGGCAGGAACCCCTCTCAGCCTCGGATATTTACAGGCAGGTTGACGGCTCTCTGTTAGTTTTCTGTTTTTATGGCTTCAGTTAGTAACGCTCATGATGAACGCACTCTGTCTAATCCTTTCTGTTCAAAGATAAGGAGCAGTGACTTCTGGTACTTGGAGCAGCGAGGACGCGGGAAATCACAGTGGGTATGAAAAACGGCTGTTCTATCGCCTGTCCATCTCCCTGCAACACCCCCAGTGCCAAAGACAAAGAAAAAAGCTCTCATCAAAAGACAATTTAAAGACAGCGACTGACGGGCTCATTTACAATGAGGCTGCGCCACCGGAGCGTCACATTTGTGTGACGGTGTCGTGGCGCAGGAGCCTGCTACATATTTATGAGGCAGCACTATTTTGTGTCCCCCACGCCCAAAGAAGGAACAGACACGGGCGGACGGGGAAACACGTCTTTATTCTTTGTACATCGGCCCTGAACTGCCCGCTTCCTCCTGTGGCTCCTCCCCTTCCTCTGCCATGCCTGACCTTGGGGCGAGACCAGGGCAGGCATGACGACATGACATCACCCCCTTTTGTATTTTAAATGTTCACCGTTTCTCTCAGAGTTCTTCGATGAGTCAAATGGGTTTTCGAATGTCCCGTCGCAGTTGGCTGTGCCGGGAGTGACTGTTAGGGTACTCTCTTAGCTCATCTGCCTCCGACACCCGTGTGGGTTCTTCATGGCTGCTTTCTTCTTGACTTGATACATCCGTGTCCCAGACCGGTCTTCGAACCCGAGTGTAGGCTGTCGGGTTGCACCTTTTGAAGTGTGACACATTTCTGGTCGTTCTCTTGCTTCTGGACTCGGCTGTAATCATAGTCCCATTCCTTCTCGTTACTTGTAGTGGGTGATTGAGGTAGCGGCTGTCGGCTTTGGATTTCCTTTCTTGTCTCACCAGCACCCAATCTCCTTCTTGAATGTCAGATGTCTTGGCGTGTCTGCGGTTGTCTGCATATTCCTTCATTTTCGCCTTCTTGGTTCGATCCAGTTCGACCAGCGTCTCGTGGTCTGACGTCGTGGGCCTGGATTGTGTAACAGCATCTGTGGTTGGTATCCGAGTGCGAGGAGTCCGCCCGAGCATCAGGTGGCCGGACATTGGTTTGTGGTGCTGTGTGGGGTGGTCCTGTATGCTCGTAGTACTTCGTTTAGTGCTGGCTGGATGTCGCGGTGAGTTAGCTCAGCTTGCTGCATCGTCTTTTTCATGGTGGCCATGAATCGCTCCACCATCCCGTTTGCCTGTGGCCTTAAGGGGGTGATTTTCTGATGTTTGAAGTTAAGATGTCTGGCGAAATCAGCGAAATCTTGTCCGTTGAACGGCGGGCCATTGTCAGTCTTCACCATTGTGGGGATGCCCCACGCAGCGAATGCTTCATCGATTGCAGGTATGACTGTTGTCGCTTTTGTGGAGGAAATCTGGTGAGCGATGGGAAAACGGGAATATTCATCCATGATGACGATGATGTACTTTCCCGTCTTCAGCGGGCCAAAGAAATCAACAGCTACATGTTGCCAGACGCCATCTGGGAGGTCCGACATTTGCAGAGGGGCATGTGGTTCTTCTCGCCCTACTAGTTGACAGTGTGGGCAGTCTCGGAGTGTGGACTCCACCATCTGGTCAAGGGAAGGGAACCAGACACGCTCTCGCAGCGCTTTCTTCGTGGCTACTACCCCTCGATGTCCTTCATGTGCCAGATTTACAGTTCCCTGTCGCAGCTGGTTAGGGATGACGATTCTCTGACCTCTTAGTAGCAGGCCATTGTCGCTAATGGAGAGTTCGTCTTTGACGTGCTTGAACGCCGCGAGTTCTTGCCTGTTGATGGCGTCGCTCATCTTCGGATCTTCTAGATGGCGCCATGAGTCAGTGCGAACGTGATGTATGACATTTTGGATTGTGGCGTCGTTTGCCGAGGCCTCGATGATGGCCTCGAGTGGAACGGCTGGTGGGCAGGCTCGGTCAATGACAAAGTGGAGATATTCTTTAGCCACGGAGTGGCGCGCCCGCGTCAGAGCCTGGGGATGTCGAGAAATGTAATCTGCCGGGTTCTCCGCCTTCCCCGGTTTGTGAATGATGGTATACGTATAGTCTTGCAGGCGGATGCCCCACCGTTCGATTCGCGGGGGCATCTTCGCCTTGGGGTTCCCAAAGATGGTGATGAGCGCCTGGTGGTCGGTGATGAGTGTGAAGTGTTTGCCGTACACAAAGAGGTGGAAATGCTCACACGCCCACACAACTGCCAGGCTTTCTTTTTCCGGTTGGGAATAAGCTTTTTCTGTGTCCGTGAGGCTGCGGCTGGCATATGCGACTATGTGGCGTTGGTCCGCTTCATCATCATATTGCGCCAGGATGGCTCCTAGTCCGACGGGGCTGGCATCTACTGTGATTTCAGTCTTCCGTTTGGGGTTGAAGTATGCAAGGTTGATGGCTGAGCTCATGGCGGCCTTGATCTTGTGGAACGCATGGTCACATGCAGGCGACCACTGGAAGCTGTGCCCTTGACGAGTGAGTTCTCTGAGAGGGTAGCTGATTGTGGCGTAGTCCTTAATGTACCGGGCGCAGTAGCTGGCCATCCCCAGGAACGAGCGAACGTCACTGACATCATGAGGTTGTGGAGTGTCTGATAATGCTGATACCTTGTCAGGGTCTGGTCTCATGCCCTCCTTTGAAAAGATGTGGCCGTAGAACTTGAGGGTCGACTTGTGAAATTCACATTTGTCCTGATTGAGGGTGAGGTTAGCGGAAAGTAGGGCGTGACAGACTCGGTCTAATGCTTTGTCGTGATCTTTCTGGGTCTCACCGAATACCAAGATGTCGTCGCTGTAGTTGAAGGCATTCGGAATGTCTTGTATCACTCGTCTGACAGCCTCTTGGAAAATCTCAGCGGCAGAGGAGATCCCGAAATTGAGGCGTTTGTACCTGAAAAGTCCTTGGTGTGTGGTAAATGTAGTGATGTAACGTGAGCGTTCATGTAATTCAAGTTGATGATATCCCTTGTTGAGGTCTAATTTCGAAAAGACCGTCGCTCCGTTCAGGCGTGTGATCATGTCACTGATGTGGGGTCCTGGGTGCCGCTCCCGTTCGATGGCTGTGTTCGGGGCTCGCATGTCAACACACAGGCGTACTTTGTTGTCTTGGCCTCTCTTGGGTACTACCACTACCGGTGACACCCACGGAGTGGGTCCGGTTGATCTTTCAATGATATCTGCTTGTAGTAGGTCTTGGAGTTCGTCATCTACCGCTTGTTGTAAGTGAAAAGGCACTTTCCGGTGATGCTGTGCCACCGGCGTCACTTGCTCATTGATGTGCAGCTTGACTTTGAAATGGGCGAGCTTCCCTAGGCCATTGAACAGTTTTGGGAATTTGTTGACGATGTCTGGCGAGTCGTCTACTTTGTATAGGATCTCGACTAGCTTCAGTCGTTCCGCCGTTGGGAAACTGAGAAGGCAGTCTGCTGTTTCCGGGCCTTCAATCACGTGAATTTGCGCTTGGATTTTCCTGTCCTTGTAGGTTAGCGTGGTGCGAAATTGCCCTAGACATGGCAATGGTTTTCTGGACATCCACGTGTAGACACGCACTGCGGCTGGCTCTAGTGTCGGCTTCGGATTCATGCTCTGGTATTCGGTGGCGCAGATGTAATTGAGCGATGCGCCTGTGTCTAAAACAAATTTGTCGGAGTGACTTCCTATTCGGATGTGGAGTTGTGGGTACTTCTTCAGTCTGTCTGGGTCTGCCACCATGCATACGTATTCGTCACTGTCTTGTGATATGGGAGTGAGGGAGGCCGACTCCCTGGAAGTTGAGCGCTGGGATAGGTACGAGCTATGTGATTGGGTACTGGATCTTGATGAGCTCGTCGAGTGATCTCTCCGACCTTGTACAGCTCTTGCATGGTGACGTGATCCTGTACTCTGTTTGGTCTGTCTCTGTCTTGGTTCCGTGCGACGGGCTTGACAGGCGGCTTCGAAGTGGTTGTCTTTTCCACATCGGTGGCATTGTTGCCCGATGGCTGGGCACGGACCCGTATGAGGGTAGTCTTGGCCACACCGGTAACATTGCGAAGGTTATCTGTGGGAGTGGCTGTTCTGTGTCCCCCGGCGGGGTGACTTCATGCGAGGCGGCTTTGGAAATCTTCCCGATGTGTGTCGATCTGGGCGATGCCTCGGTTCCGCGTGTGAGTGCACGCGGAGTGCTTGTTCCTTTTTTTCAGTTTTGCTGGCCTCCATTTTCTTTGCGTGCTCTTCAGCTTGATCATTAATACGGGTGAGTTCTTCTATCTCATCTAGGGAGTAATGTTTTTTTAGAAGTCGGCGTCGTAGTGATTCTGATTGACATCCGTCAATGATACGTAGACGTAGAGCATCTTCTGTGTTGAAGTTGTCGAACTCACAGTGCCGAGCTAGACGTTTGAGGCGGGAGATAAAGTCGCCCATGGGTTCATCTCGCTCCTGGGACGCGAGGTTGAATGTGTAGCGCTCATAGTCTAGGTTCCGTTTGGGAAGGAACTTCTTATTCAGTGCTTCTCTCACACTCACGTATGACGCAGCGTTGGCCGGTGGCAGGTCTTTGATAATTTGTCCAATGTCCTTGCCTACAAGGTTGCGCAGGGCTATGAGCTGTTGGTCGGGGTCACGGACTTGTGACCCCTTCATGAAGTCCTCGAAGTCCTCAAGCCAACTCTTCCACGCAGGGCCCATGCTGTTACCAGACGTCAATGGTAGTGGCTCAGGGGGGCGCAGGTATGAGACTCCCATGGGTATCGGACCAGGCGGTGGGGCAATGTGTGCTGGGCCAGGCGCAGCTTGCTGTGAAGAGTCGCGGTCCGACATGTTGCGGTGCGGTGCCACTGAGCTTCCGGGATGTCTGCAGGCACTTAGCGTTACTTTTGCAGGCCTCAGGAGTCCTTTTTGGGGGTTTAGGAGTCCTTTTTGGGATTTTGCCTGACTCCAAAATGGCCGCCGCGTCAGGGCCAAGCTTAGTCAATGCAGCGTGCCTGACTTCAAAATGGCCGCCGAGGGGGACTCATGTAGGCTTCTCACAGGGGCATTCCATTTAGCTTACCCCTACTTGCCCGTCGCTCCAGTCATGGGGTCGTGATTCTGCCTCCTTTATTTTTGTCCTGCTGCATGCGCGCGCTGACCTCCGTTTTGCGCTCTTGCCGGTTTGGGTGCTCCGCTCGCTTGCGGCAGCGCGCTTCTTATACCTTGCAGGAGTGAGGGAGGGGGGTGCTTCTGCATCCCACCCTCGTCGCCAGTTTTTTGTGTCCCCCACGCCCAAAGAAGGAACAGACACGGGCGGACGGGGAAACACGTCTTTATTCTTTGTACATCGGGCCCGAACTGCCCGCTTCCTCCTGTGGCTCCTCCCCTTCCTCTGCCATGCCTGACCTTGGGGCGAGACCAGGGCAGGCATGACGACATGACACACTAGGCCACTTTTTTTTGGCTTAATGCAGTTTTCTGCGTTGAAGGGGCGTGCAATGGGTGTTGCTGGGGGCATTCCCAGCAATACCCATGGCTTTTTGACACTGCCCCAGATTTATGAGGAATCGTTCCTCTGAGACAGCACCAAAAACGTGCGCCTCTCCAAGAGAGGCGTAAGGGAGGCGCAACGAGGAGAAATACCTTTATTTCTCCTCGTTTTTAGGTCTCGGCTGGCGTTGGAGCGCGCATGCGCTCCTCGCCTGCGAGAGCTATAGTCAACAAGTCAGTTTCGAGAAGGGGACTCGAGCCCCGCCCCTCATTTCCATTGGGTAGCGTCAGCGTTTATGGTAAACGCTGGCTTCTCATTGGAAAGGAGTGTTTTTTGTTGCCTCCCTTTGGCTTTTTGGTGGACTGTCTCGCCTGCTTCACGGCTGTCGTGACGAAGTTTCTTATCAGAAGCTTTGTCACGCTGCCTTGCACGCGCCAGTCCGGCTCTCTGATTGGGCCGGACAAAAAAGGAGACATGGCGCCGCATGTTTATTTTTGCATCTCGCTTTCACTTTAAAGTGAAAGCGAGATGCAAAAATAAACAGCGGATGGTCCTCGGATATTCCTGCAATGTATAAGATTCACTGTAATGGAACACTTACATGCTAGGGTACTACCTTTCTGCCATGAATCTGCTTAAGCGCCTTCTCCAAGTGTGTAATGGTCGTGTCATTCTGTCTTAATCTGCCTTTTAGCTGGATGACTGGTTCTGATAATAGTTTACGATGCAAAGTCCTTCGTGTTTTTCAAATAACAGCGACAACTGCGTAAGTTCCTTCCAATGGTTTCTCACTGTGGAAAAGTCACTGGTCGGGGGCAGGGACAGTCACAAACCAAACAAAAGTGCATCCTTCACAAGATATACAATAATTGCCGCAGAAGGTGTGTAGATCTCCCTTTGTAACACTTCAGCCAATGATCCCTGCGTCGATGGGCATTTGCATAATCGTAGTCCTGAATGTAACACTTTATATGAGACCTCCGTGACACTCTCTGATTGGGCCAGACAAAAATGTAAAGTTCAAGTGAGTTTTTACTTTTGTTAGAACTGATCGTCTGTTTCCTGGTGAGCGGCGGAGGGGGACCTTGTGCATTCGTGGTGTCTGCGTCTTCTGAGCAGATCTCAGCCAGTGAATTTTGCAGCTTGCACTGTTTAGTGGTCAGGATTTTTGAGGAGACTCCCATTTTCTTTCTTTCATTTTTTTTTCTTTTTTAAAAATAAATACAGTTTTGTTATTCGAGGTCTCCTGCTCCAACACATTCAATTGTTTTACTAAGAATGTTGAATGTTTCCTGCAAACGCCCAACTTTCCCCAGAGGGTTTCGGAGGTGGTCCGATCTGGTCTGTACGCGTGTTTACACAAGGGTCTGTGGTGTGAGCTGGGCTCTGGCTCTTTGGGGGTACTGTGTGAGCAATGGGGCGCGGTATGCCTGTGTGTTCCGTCTGTGACCGACAGTTACCCCGGGAACAAGTTACTTCCCATGAATGGAACCGGCGCAAAGGTTACCCTGCCCCCCTCCTCGCCGCTAATTGGTCATGGGATGCGAATCACACCACAGCCGAGCCCAGAGTGCTGTGGAGAGGCTGGGCTGGGAGAGAAGGGTGGAGGCGGGGTGAGGGAGACGGAGGAACCTTGGAAGGAGTGCAGAGAGGGAAACAGAGAGAGGAGAGAGAGAAAAAGAAAACACAGCTTTAGAAAGCGCAAAGCACACAAAATGGAAGGGAGGGCGGGAAGTTCCGTGAACAGAATGATTGATTGTGTCCATGTGTAACTGGTGCTCATTTAAAGCGCTCCAATACCTTTGGGCCGAGTAAGCGCTATATAGAAATGCAACAACAACAAAAACAAGCATTTGCAATGCAATAGGTCTCGCATTTACGCAAGTTTGAGCTATTGGCATTGTAAATGACAATGTCTTTTATTTTTGTTTTGGTTTTTAAAACATAAATAAAAGGCATTGTCATTTACAATGCCAATGGCTTAAACTCTCGTAAATGCGAGACCCAACAGGAAGCAAGTCCTTAGTTTCAACCCAACACCACCAGCAAACAGGCCCACTTCATTAAAGTGAAACCACCAAAGGTTTGTGAACTTAGCTCTAAAGTCCTTCTTGTTAACCGCCATAGTGACGCGGGCAGATTAAGTTAAAGCCATTTGGTTTGCTATACAATACCATTAGCAAAGCAAATGGCTTTAACTTAATCAAAGGCGAGACCTATTGCATTTTCAATGCTTGTTCCTTTTTCTATGTGTGCTGCATCACACGCAGAAAGAGGAAAAAGCCTCTTGTGATTGTTTCTGAGCAGGAAGGTTTCCCTTCTTGCACAAAAACAATCATCCCTGCAACGCCGGCCCCCATGCACCATGGCGCAAAGGTGCCTGCGTTGGCGCATAGCAGCCCATTGTGCGCCAGCGCAGGGGAAAAGGACAGGAATGCGCGGTATCTACTGGATACGGTGCATTCTTGCCCTTTTCTTTTGCCGTAGGGCAGCGCAGCAGGAAGGCCTGCGGCGCTGCCCTACGGCAACATTTTGTAAATATGTCCCTGAATTATTTTGCATTCACGCAATTGTGTATGGAAATAGTGGTTTGTTTAATGTTCTCTGTGTTTTGAGGCCATTCAAAACCTGGAGCACTGAACAAATCAATAATTTTCTGGCACTGAAAAAAACCATTTTATGATATTGCAATGATCGCGCAACTATATATGTATACATTTGAAAACAGGTTCTGTGCACAGTGAATGTGAAGGTATTGTAAGCTTGGGCAAGGGTTAGGCACTTGGGGCATGTGTCCTCAAACTAAAGTGGAATATGAACTACCAGCAATCAAATGCCGTTTTGCATGTTAAGAAATTTTTGTATAAATGATTTTAAATGTTGTTTGTATTGTCTATATTTTGTAGCCCTGAAGAAGTCTCTGTTAAGGGATGAAATGCGTTGGCTAAAGGGAAGAAAAAAGTTTTAAAAAGAACAAGAAGATATGAATAAAGAAATCTTTTTAGAAAAACTGGGATGGAGTCTGTGCTCTATGTAACTCATTTTGGGATGTTTATATACCTAACTGAATGAACGGTGAGTGCTGATCACCTTTTTGTAATTAACTATATATATGTGCCACAGTTGTGCCATCTATGCACAACATGAAGCGGCAGAGCTATTTTATGGTGCCACAGGTGCAGTGGCGCCTGAGCCCAGCAATCCAATCCAATTATACCTGTCTTTTACTACCAAATCAAAAGTCTGGATCATTTTTCCATTCTTTCGTTAGGGCCCATGGCACCCAGGCTGCCTCTGTTGACCTGCAGTGGAATTCACTTCTCGCTGTGGTATCAGCCTTTTATTCTTCTGAGCTAGATAAATTGATTTGACAGAACATATCATGAAGGGTGCTGTAAAACTGCAACATTTTCTGTGATAAGTGTTATGTAGTAGAAAAAATTATATATTTTTTGAATGAAAAAAACATTTCAATGAAAGTTAAGGTTACAACAGGTGTGTATTAGTGTTGTTTGGGTTCGAATTCCTTAATAAAAAGAGGAGACAAGAGGTGTTTGGCAAAATAGGAACAGTTTCATTTAATTAAGCAATTCGGTCAAAAGAGCAGTTACAGGCATGAGGTACTCCTGTATATTGTTGCTGCCTTAAAATCATAAATTCATGGCCAAAACGTTACTAGAAGTGGGTCTCGACCTTGCATCACAGTGTGGCCACTGGTGAATGTGTCCAGAAGTCCGGCGTGGGGAGCGCGTAATCACTACGTGTGCTAGGTCCTGATTGGCTATGTGTTCCTAACTCATGTGAAATCTGACTTTATGGTGTTTTTCGAAACACGCGTACCCCCTCGGGACAAGTAAGCTTTATGGGGGGCAATCTCCCCTGACCATTGTGATGTGGCTGTGCCTTCTGTGGGATTGATCGAGTGTTTCCTGCCCGTGTGTTTGTCTGCCAGGTATGCACCCTCCCACCTGCGGCCTATCAATAAGTGATCCCAGGCCTAAGTCGCAGGGCGTGCCTGACTACAGACTTGTGTGTTGAGATAGATATGGAGTTCGGGACGGGGGTTTCTATTATTAATAAGGACGATAGTTCATTTTTGTCGATAAACGCATCAATATCCATATTAAAATCCCCCCCTCTAGTTTATTCTTCTACTACACTATCTAACTCATTCATTTGTACCATTACTTTATTAGGTTCCCGCTGATCCCTTTGCTCACTTTCAACTATGACAAACTTTCCAGTTATCTGCATTCTACCTAATTTGAGGACTGCATTTTTACAGCAGGTGATCCCCAACTGTACACCCCCGCAAACCAACAGGAACACAATAACAACTGGCAAAACAGTGATTTGCACAGACCGGAGATCCATCGCGGGAGCCAGGATAACCAATTTGAAAACCACTACTGCTAGGGGGCACCTCCTTCTTCATGCATGCTTCTCTGTAGATTATTCAGTGCTTGAATGGCGAGTGTCAAAGTTCCATCGTCCATGTCATTCCCTGGATGAAATTTCAGCAGGCAGCGCCAATCTTGGCACAGACCCCTCTCTCCATGGCGGTCATTAAGTCCAGCACATACCGATGATGCATTACCATGAGGCGGATGGCTCGCATTTCTTCTTTGATCGAGTTGAGGCCAAGCTCAGTGCTGTTCATCATCTTGAGCATTTCCCACCTGGTTATTTGCAACCAGCAGGCGTTGGCTTTTGTCTGTAGGGTGAAGAAGGGTATCAACCTCCCCTGCCCTCAGCTGTGCTTCTGTGAACAGTCTAAACTCTTCTGGGATGTCCTTGAACTGAGCCCATCCAAAATAGTCCTCTGCTCTCTTTTCGCGAGCTTGTTGCAGCAAGGTGGTCTTTTTCTTTAACCGTTGCTGGTGCAACTCATTTAGCTTCCCTGAAACTCGTGTGACCTATTGCTTCACTGGTCCTGTGGGGAGAGGGTCGTGGGCTGCTCCATTGCCCCATTTTCTCCCATCTATGCTGCCTCGTGGTGTCCGAGGTCGGAGGCAACTGCTTTCCCTGGATGGTGCCTGCAAAGTTGGAACACCATTTAGTCCCTGTGCTTAGTATGGAGTTGAGCGCACCCGGTGCCCCACGTTCGTCTGGAGTCGGAGTGGAGATCCATGATTCCCCCTCCTGGGCACCTCCCACTCTCTCAGACCATACCCCGCTAACTGTAAAGGTACTGGTGGGCCTGCTGTCCCTAGCTTGTGGCTAGAGAAACTAAAGTTGTGTGTTGGCTAATGACCTGATGCATCTCTTGTTGAATTTTGGAAGGGTGTGGCAAGGCGATCGGACTTCGGAAATCAAAAACGGTAAGAAGGCTGGCTAAGGTAGTATTTGCCTTGTAACATTAAAAAAAAAAAAAACCCGGGACTTTTGACCCAAAAACAAAACTGCAAAGGTCTGCCGGGTGACGATAGAAAAACCGGGACTGCCTCAGCAAATCCGGGACACCTGGTCACCCTGGTGAACACCCCAGTTGGAGGCTTGGACTCAACATAATGCTGAGGCCTCGCAGCTTATTTGCTCTTTGTATAAGCGCTGATGAGTTTTAGAGTTATACCTGCTCAGGTGCACGGGAACCCTGGTTCCCACCACCGAGAATGGCTTCATTTTAGAACTGAAAAGAGGCCTCCATTGCTGCGGAGACTTCTGGCTTTTGGGGGCGCTGCTGGGACTACATGCCATGATAGAAACATTGGCCCCGGATCTGGTGCACGAGAATGGGGACATTTTGACTTGGTCATCGGAACACATCCTGTTTGACTTTGGACGTGGACCTGGGTGGCTCTTTTTAAAAACTTCTCGATTACAACCCCTCACCAGACAACCCTGCCCCTGGGGCGTGACCAGCCAACCCCACCCTCGGGGAGTCAGCAGCACAGTGGCGGCCCTTGAGACCACCCCTTGATGACGAAGTTGGTGCGGGCCCCCGATTGACAGCTCTCAGCCGCTCTGAATTTCTGGGCGCAAGTAAAACAAATTGAACTCCCACTGTTGCATTTTAGTCTTTTTTTGATCTGGTAGTAGTTTGGGGGAAGAGGGTGAGTGGGTGCTGGCTATTAATCACTGGGTTTTTAAGTTGGGGTAATTCCTACTTGTGCTGTTTTAAAAAATAATTTACTGCATAGTTTGGCTTTGTGATTGTGTGAAGGCGTTACCTCCCCACACTGTCACCTCTCTCTACGGGTGGTGTGGGCCCTGCTCTTGTTGCGTTGGATTCCCTATCTGTGGCTGCTGTTTCCACGTGCTCACCCAGTTGCTGGATGCCTGTTGTGGTTGTGTAGCGACCGGCGGGCCTCCCTGCGACTGGACGTAGGGTGCATTCTGATTGTGTTGTGTTTGGTGCTGCGGGGGGGGACCTTCCTGGGCTTTTGTGGTGGCTGGCCCTAGTTCCTTGCTCTCTGCTACTTTTGCTGTTCATGATATGCCTTTAACTGGCATCTCTCTGCCAGATGCCTCAGTCTATGGAAATAGTAGCACTCCCTGGGGTCTAGCTGTTGCCAACCTCCCTGGCCTCTATTTCTATAGCCTATTTAGAACCATCTGGGGTTTTAAGGTGGAGCCCCCATTGAGACTGGTGCCATCTGCACGGTTGCAGCCATCGCTGCCCCCTCGAGGGCAGTCTTTTTCAATTTGTGTTGAAGCAGTTTTGCAGTGCCTCTTAGGGCCTGCTCCTGCTTTTCCTATCCTTTGCTTGTTTCTTTTTGTGGAAATGAAGGATATGAGCCTGTATCTCCTGCCAGAGCTTGGTATCTAAACCCACTACGCTGTCCAGCCCACTCTATATCTCATGGATAGCCCCTTTTTAAGAATGTTGTAGAAAAATGTGACATGTGGGCTCGCATTGTTTCCTCAATTTATTCAGGAACTCGATTATGCATTCACCCGGTTTTATGCTCTCTGCGTTTAGCCCCTCCTACATCTGGGCGGTCAGGGAATATCTCTCTCAGGGAGGTCCATATCCCCAGTACGAGTTAAATGTGCCCGTCATGCTGGGCCTTTGTTGGTGTTATTGCTGGGATGTGGGTTTGGGCGAACACAGTGTTTTTCTCTCCCCAATTAGGCTGCTCAACAGACTCTTAAAGTTACCAATTGCTAGGTTAATACCTGCGGTGTTCTTCTCAAAACACATAATCCATTTCTCTGCTCCGTTCAGCAATGACGATAACTTCATTCTTAGTCTCACTTTGTCCATCTGGGCCCACGGCACGTATATGACACCCGCCGCACCCCACTGTAGTAGTGGGCATATTTTCGACATAGATGGCCCTGCAAGTTTATCCTCAGCATAGCATTCCCACGTTGCGAGACACTGCTGCATGTAGGGGAAGTTCCAGCTGGAATTTCCTCCTCCATGCCTGATGCAATCCTCGACTACTGCCATGTCCTCGGGCTCAAATGATCCTTCCTTAGGCCAAGACCGGTCATATTGCTCCCTCTCCTCAGTCCAGTCTGCTAACAAGTCGCAAAACGGGTATATAAAACTATTGCCTTCCACCTTTGCTATTATCTCTCTGGAGGTAGGTCTAGTTTTGCCGTGCACCCGTGTGGAGCAGTGCATGTCCTCGTTGCTGCTCTCCTTTCGTGCCTGTAAAGGTCGCATCTTTATTCTCCTGCGTCGCAGGTGTGTGAGCACCAGATTTCCTTGATCCCTGATTTCTTGGTCAGCCCTTCTTCTTTGACGAGCGGACGGTGTAACTGAGCCCTGCTAGTAGCCTTCCATCTACCTCAGTGAGGGGAGCCCGACGTCCTGTGCTCTTGGTCTTATTCCCGTTTAAGTGCCTTTTTCTCTCTCAAACAGGATCTCACATCTCTCTTCCTCACGCCGTCTGGCCTGTCTTTTGTGTTCTGAACTACGTGCTGTTTTTGCTGACCTGGTTTTGCTTTCAAGTTCACCCTCTGTTTCCTCCTCAGCTACCTGGGAAAATCCTGTAGCCTCACCCTCGTCATCAGTTCCCGTGCAAAAGGGCTCCCTTCCTCGACTGAGCCCACAGAATCACTGTTGAGAACCTCCACAAACTTTCCTGACACATGCTTATGCTCGCCTGACCCAGTGGGAATGCATATCCTACCTGCTCTTGAGGTGTCATGTGTTGTGTGTGGTGGACGGGGGGGTCGAACTTTTGGGGACCCTCCCTAGGAACTAGGGCTGTGCTGAAAGTGTCTGGGCCCACTTAGTTTTACTTCTCTCTGACTTAGATCTGACTGACCTTCTTTTGGTAAGCGGCTCGTTGGCCTCTATCACTGCTGGGTTCGAGTATACTAATGTAGGAGGAGCTAGCATGAGCACGTCCTTACCTGCACATGGTGGAGGAGGTGCTGACTGTTTATTTGCTGACAGCATTGTTGGGCTATTGCTCTGGGCCTCTTCGAAGATGGCCCATAATTCTAATAATGCCTCTCTCTGGTCTCTCTTTTGATCTACATATTTGGTTTTTCGTGTGCTCAATTATGTTCGTGTCAAATGTTCCCTCCTTAGGCCAGTGAAATGTGTGTGCCTTTGTGTGTGAATGCTTGGCAAAGCTTATTTAGTCTTTTTATCTGCTTGGGGAACCTAGTTTCCATATGCTTTAGTGGGGAATTGTAAGAAGTAGGATCTGCTTTCATGGTTACCCCCACTTTTTGCTGGTGTTATGCTGTTTTCTGACTAGTCTGACTGGGATCCTGCTAATCAGGATCCCAGTCACTGTGCTCCCTCCCTAAATTTGATAATGGTAAGTATTTTGGTATCTCCACAATTGGCTACTGGTGTACCCTTGTAAGTCCCTAGTATATGGTCTCATGGGTCTCCAATTGGGCTGCAGCATGTATTATGCCACCCTTGAGAGATCACTCAAACTGTGACTACAGGCCTGCCATTGCAGCCTGTGGGAGTGGGTATAAGCTTTCTTATGACCAACTCGCAGACAGGACTTTGTGTATTGGGCTAGGGTGGGGGTGCTTGCCAGCGCCACCAGACTGCTTTGAAGGGCACCTTGGACTTCGCCTGGAACCGAGACGGCACCAAGGAAGACTCCTGCTGCTCCTGGTCTCACTGTTCTGCAAGTCTTCTTCATCTTCTGTGTTTGTGCTTCATCCAGGTTCCTCTCCCGGCCTGTAGGCATCAAAGACACCCAAAGGAATCTCCCTTGGAGTGAAGGAGTCACTCCCCTGCATCTGCAGGCACTGCAACAAAGCTGACCGGGTTGCTGCTCCTGACGTTCAACAGACTCCGAAAGGCTAAGCAACACAGATGGTGGTTCTGCAACTCCCTCAAGGCCTGACCTGTCCTCTCAGCAAGTTAGTTTGAGGTCAGTATCCTTCGTCAAAACCGCTGGAACAGAACCCCTGTGCACCACGTCGGCTTGCATTTGCCAATACTTGTTGACTCTGCCCTCTAGAGATCTTCAGGCTACAAGAAGCTCCAGCCTCCAGCATTTCTTTGTCCTCACCACAATCTCTGCACCGTGGGCCTGCATCATTGGTGAGCTGCTCGAGGTCCTCTTGAGACTCCTGTGCCTTCAGCATGTTGGTCCTCTTGAGGGTCTTTTTTGGCTTCAGTGGGCTCCCCTGCTTACTCGAGGCCTGCCCTGACTCTCCTGCAATTGGTGAGTCCCTTGGACCTTGCTGGTCCCAGCGTTGCACCTTTTTCGTTTACCACGTCTATTGCTGCTGCCAAGGCTTGTAAGTGCTCCTGCTGGACACCGACCCCCTGGTTCTTGACTCCCGACGTGGGACAGCTCGTGAACCGCGCCTGGTCTTCCACAGCATCGCCTGGTACTCACAGCTGCAGCCACAAGGTCACCGTCATCACTCCTGCATTTTCCGTCATCGGTGGTCATTGTCTTCCGTGCCTCCTGGTCACCTCCGAGTGGCATAGACTCTGTCCCCTCTGCTTGCAGGTTCTTCTCTTCAAGAATCCATCCTTGGATTCCATCGAGATCTCTTTCACCTTCTTCGCCAGTGGCATCTTTCCTGAAGTTCTCCATTGTGGTCTACAGCGGTTTCCAACGTCACTTCGCGCCTATGCACCTGGCTTCCCTAGTGTAGGTATCCCGGTTCCTGGGGTATCTACGGGTGGGGTGACTCTCCAACCTTCTGTCTTCCATGGGGTTTCTTCAGGGTCCACTGGGAAGGGTCCTACTTCTTGAAAATTGCAACTGCGACTTTCCCATTGACTTAAATTGACTACGCGGCTGTGTTCCCACTCTGCACAGACCCTCCATGGGGTTCCTCGGTACTTACCTCAGGTGGTTCCTTGGGTCCCCAGCTCTTCGGAGTCTTCTGGTCCAAGTCCCGACTTCGGTCGCAGTTCGCATTCCACTTCTTTAGTATATGGTTTGGTCTCCCCCTGGAGACCACTGTGTATTTCATCTTACTTACCTGTTTCACATTTGAAGTATTGTGCGTATTTGTGTTTATATCTCCGGGTAGGAGATATACCAATGTGTTAGTGAGTGTGTATAATAAATATACTTATTTTTATAACTACACTGTGTGGTTCTTTTTCGTTTAACCTACACTAGATGATTAGTTCTGGTGAAACAAGCTGCTTAACACTCCTTCAAGATAAGCCTGAAGGCTGCTCTCCACAGCTACCACTTAGAGAGTTTTCTATGGTTGTCTAAGACCACTAAATTCACCATATGGGTTGCCTGGATTAGTGCAAGGTGCTTCACTTAAATAAGTGTGCACCATATACTAAGCCAGCCTCCTACAGGAATTCGTGGCAATTTAGTAATTTGGCTAATACAATTCAAGTGACGTTTTCCTAGTTTGGTTTGTTAAATCGTAGGGGCAAATCGTACGTAGTGCACTGTTACAATTTTAAGTACTATGAGCTCAGCGCTTGCAATTTCTTACATAAAACAGTTCAAAATGAGCATGTACATGAAACACAATAAAACTGCATACGTAGAATTGTAACACAGCACGAATATGCAATGGTTTAGCACAAAACCTTCATTCACACAATATAGTTTTCAACGACAGTCAATACAACAGCATTACATACACAATAATACATTTCATCAATGATCGACCGAGGACAAAATATTGCTTTGTCAAAAATTAAAACTTAGTTGTTCATTTTAATTCATCCTCTAAAAAAGAAGATCAGTGTGGAACACTTTCCTAAGTAAGCTGGATATTCTGCCACGATCCGCTCCTAGACAAAGGTGGTAGTCATAGATACAGAAAAGAAATAACACAGGAATCACAGGTCTCTCTTGGCAACACACAAGTTATGCCCAGTTTCCTGGGTCCATAGTTTCCCTAAATGACTGATATATTTGTGACATATAAAATAGGTAATATTCCAGACCTTGTCATTGGCAGGGTACTTATGTTATCTGTTTACGCTTCTCCCTAGTTTGCCATACACCAAATGTTTTAAAAGACAATTTTTCAGGTTTGGATGTGGTTTCTTACCCTCTGTGACGGCTTCTTCAGGACGGACCTCCGCCCCGCGGATTCATCAGAACTTCCAATCAATTGCGATGTCTGCCCACCTTTATCAATGCGCAACGTGAATCCGTCTGGGCGGGGTCACCTTCCCTCGGGTGCAGTCAGTTACAACGTCCCAATCCTCCTTTCTGGCTCGCCAAAATGTCGTTTGGGTTCGAATTCCTTAATAAAAAGAGAAGACAAGAGTTTTTTGCAAAACAGTTTTGTTTAATTGAACAATTCAGTCAGGAGAACAGTTACAGGCACGAGGTCTGAGGACTGTCTCAATTTACACTGGGCTTGCATTAGTCTTTTATACATATTTACATCAAGCCATAAACGTATCCGGAATCCAATATATGGTGAGGAATGTTGGTTGCTGCCTTAGAGTCATAAATTAATGGTTAAATGGTTACTACAGGTGGGTCTCGACCGTGCGTGGACACAGTGTGGCCAGCGGTGAATGTGTCCGGATGTCCGGTGTGGGGATTACATGATCACTACGTGTGCTAGGTCCTGATTGGCTATGTGTTCCTAACTCATGTGGCATCTGACTTTATAGTGTTTTTCAAAACGCGCATACCCCCTTGGGATGTGTGCTTTATTGGGGGCAGTCTCCCCTGACCATTGTGATGTCGCTGGGCCTGTCTGTGAGATTGATCTAGAGTTTCCTGCCCGCATGTTTGCCTGCCAGCTATGCACCCTCCCACCTGTGACCCATCAATCAGCAATCCCCGGCCTCTGTCACAGGGCCTGCCTGACTGCATACTTGCGTGTCGAGGTAGATGTGGGGTTTAGAACTGGTGATTCTATTAATAAGGACGATAGTTAATTTTTGTCGATAAATGAATCAATAGCCTTATTAACATTAGAACACCTAAAAAAAGGTTTTTATAGTGGCAAAATGCACAATTAAGGGTTTTTTTCATCACAAAACATCAAAATACTGTAACTCTTCCTGAATAATTACTAGTCGTGTCACATGCTGTTCAGTATTACTGGTGGTCAGTCAGAATTAGTTCACAGTTTAGTGTAGTAGTATTGTTTAATTAAGAAATTATTGTGCCCTTAACTTTGGTTGAAAAATGTGTATGACCTGAATGACAGTGACTAGGTAGACCTACGTATTGCACAGTACAGTACAAGTGCTGTCCAGCCTTAACATATATCTGTTCCATGTTTGAATAACGAAGGGCATTTGCAGGCAATGTTGTAATTTTTGAATGGATATAGCTTCTTCATGGTGCGTGCACTTCGTAGGTTTAGTTGCTGCCTCTAAATAATGATGTAGTGTAGCTACTTGTGATTATTCATTTATTTCTGTAAATGTATAGACACTGGTCTAAATGTACATTCTTTGGTGTAAAGTTTACTTTATTGGTTCAAAATTACACTCAGAATGATTCTAAATGAGTTGAAGCAAATGGACATTTGATTATGATCAGTTCCATGTGTGAGAGGTAGGTAATGAGGTGCACATGGTACCCGCATCTTAATGTCATTCCCATTTCATGATTACTGGACAGTAGCCGAACTTACAGAACTTGCACTAGTAATGCCTGTGTGGACTGGTGCACACTGTATGAATCTGGGTACTGATTGAACATGAGTTTGTCTTTCCGCTCACCCCACTACAGATAATTGTTGAATACATCTGACATGTTTTCTCAAATACAACACACAAAGTTAAGGGGTAGGAGGAACAGCCCCACTCCACCCTCCTCACAATACCTTTACACACATATAGAAATGGGGCTTCAGAAGTATAGTCGCTAAGAGAGAAGAGAGAAGAGGGGACAACTCACCAGTGTATTAATACTGCCCTCACCCACAGAAATCTGTGGCATGCTTCATCATAGGGCTGCTAACACACCCACCGCGCAGAACAACGCTGGAGGTGGAGCAATAGGGAGGGGGAAGACACAACACAACACAGAAAAAACAATGTGCGGGATCACAAAAGGAGTGCAGAACGAAGTTAAAAATAGACCACAGGATCTCCTAAGTAATCCCTTTAATATTGGATTCCCTGGTCTAATTAAAAGGTCAATCCAAGACCAGTGGATGGTGGTATGGTGGAAAAGGATGGACCACCTACCCCTCCACTCTGCTAGATGTCGACATGTTTCATCCGGATAAAATGAAATTCCCGGCTTTCATCAGGACTGAGAAAAGATCCCTTCCAAAACTATCCCTACCTCCTCCTTTGTAGAGTAGAACATAGTTAGACTCTGATTAAATGATCAGGTCTGGTGGTAGAGGAACTTACTCCCACTGAGTAGCCTGTAAACAATGAGAAATGTTCATACATGAACACAACTGTCTCAAGTGCACATGGTGTAAAGTATAAAAACACACAGACATAAGTGAAAAACAGTGGGTGTACCCCTCTAAATAAAAGTGCGACACAATGGGTTCTTAAATCTAAGACTAGGACACCCCACAACAAGTGTATGGTCCTTAAACCCAACAAGAGCATGAATGCAGCGCTCATGTAGTGAAAACTACTGCTAAAAACAGAACTTTGGGTTGCCTCCTATGTATCATCAATTCCCACATATGCAGGCACCCCAGGCACAGTGTGTTTTGGAGTGCGCTGGCACAGTGTGTTTTGAAGTGCGCCAGTACAGTGTGTTTTGGAGTGCACTAGCACAGTGTGCTTTGGAGCAAGCCGGCACCCTGTGTTTTGGAGTGCACTGGCACAGTGTGTTTTGAAGTGCGCTGGCACAGTGTGCTTTGGAGCAAGCTGGCACAGTGTGTTTTGGAGTGCGCCGGCACAGAGTGTTTTGAAGTGCGCTGGCACAGTGTGTTTTGGAGTGCGCCGGCACAGTGTTTTGGAGTGCGCTGGCACAGTGTGTTTAGAAGTGCACTGGTACAGTGTGTTTTGGAGTGCACTAGCACAGTGTGCTTTGGAGCAAGCCGGCACAGTGTGTTTTGGAGTGCACTGGCACAGTGTGCTTTGGAGCAAGCCGACACAGTGTGCTTTGGAGCAAGCCGGCACAGTGTGTTTTGGAGTGCGCCGGCACAGTGTGTTCTGGAGTGTGCCGGCACAGTGTGTTTTGGAGTGCGCCGGCACAGTGTGTTTTGGAGTGCGCCGGCACAGCGTGTTTTGGAGTGCGCCATCACAGTGTGTTTTGGAGTGTGCTGGCACAGTGTGTTTTGGAGTGCGCCGGCACAGTGTGTTTTGGAGTGCGCCGGCACAGTGTGTTTTGGAGTGCGCTGGCACAGTGTGTTTTGGAGTGTGCCATCACAGTGTGTTTTGGAGTGTGCTGGCCCAGTGTGTTTTGGAGTGCGCCGGCACAGTGTGTTTTGGAGTGCGCCGGTACAGTGTGTTCTGAAGCGTGCCGAATCAGTGTGTTTTGGAGTGTGCCGGTACAGTGTGTTTGAAGTGCACTGGCACAGTGTTTTTGCCGTACTGGCCAGACCTGGATTATATTTGAGCATTTTCCATTAATTTTGCTAAAACGCCTTGCAGGAAACACCCTGTAAAGTCTAGTAAGTGTGGTCGCCACCTGGACAGTTTTATACCGGCATGACCGGTATTTTGATATTCCTGCTGGTAGAAACATGAGAAAAATCGCCTAAAGCCAGTATTTTCCCCTTAATCAGTACATACTTTAAACAGTAAATGTAAATGGGAAACACTTTAAAATGTGTTCTACAGTTACTTTAATGACCCATGACAGATAATTAAAGTAAACAAAGACAAAAAGGCTGTGTTACAAATGAGTACAGACAATTTCATATAAAGTTCTACTGATGAATCATGTCCGGGCATTTTCAGAATGTTAAAACGTGAGCAGCTGGCTGGTACTTTCTATGGGAAAGGCAACAACCCTCATAGTACGCCGAGACCAATGTTACTGGCCGAGTGTGCCTAAAAATGAAATATTGCGCATTTGTTGCCCAGAGCGGTATCTTTCTATATTGTGCACGTACCATACAAGTAAAGGGGGGCCACAAGTCATTTTGACATCACTGAGTAAGGAACAGCCCTAATTCTACTTGGGCCTCAGAACTTTGGGAGTTTGTCATTGGGGGCTGTCTCTTTCGTGGTGGGCTCCTTTTCCTTTTTAATGTGTTTTATATGGTTCAGAGTTGGACTGGGCTGTGTAACACTCATGCCTGTTTTCATCAGAATGATGATTTATATATTTTAACCTTGTGTATTTTTGGAAGGAGAGGTGTGGTGCAGCGGCCAGGGCAGCAGACTTCGGAGCACAGGGTTCACGGTTCGATCCCCGGCTCCGGCGGCAGCTCAGCTCAGCACCATGTGACTCTGGGCAATAGCTCACTTAATTTCCACTCCGGCCCCCAGCACCTTGAGACCCGTAAGGGTGAGTAGCTGCGCTATATAAAAACGGACTTACATATTTTTATTTTTTATTTTTAATTGCTTGCAAATCCTGAGCTGCGCAGACTGCTATGTACTTTTAAATTGTTAACGTATTGGTTTTCATTAGGTCTATTTACATTTGTTGTATATTTATATGTACTGTGCTCTTTCATGGATTTTTGTTCCGAATAAAGATTTTGATGATGCTATAGACCTGATTCTGGCTCCGCCCCACTGTTGAAGTGCTAGCCCCCCCCCAAGTTAGTAGTCTAGCCTACTGGTAAGGTCATTAAGGACCTTACCAGTAGGCTGCTTAGGATGCAGCTTTTTGCTGAACACAGCACTAGCTCCCCATGCCTGCAGGGGGCAGCACCTGCAAATGATTCAGATTCTTTGGTTCCCTGGAGGAGAGAGGGAGAAGAGGCAGCGGCATGAGGCCTATTGCGGACATATTTACTAACATATCACGCAGCGCAGCAACTCAGCTTGTTGCGCTGCGTGATAGGGAAAGGACAGGAATGCGCCATACTTAACAATACACTGCGTTTTCCTGTCATTTTCCAGCGCTGGCGGCACAATGTGCTGAAGCGCTGATTCACGCACCCTTGCATCATTGTGCAAGGGTGCCTGCGTTAAAAGCAGGATTGGTTTTGTCCCGGAAGGAACACTTTCCTGCACAAAAACAATCTAAGAGTCATTTTCCTCTTTCTATGTGTGCTGCAGAATGCAGCACTCAGAAAGAGGAAGAAATGAGGAGAAATTAACATATTTCTCCTCGTTATGCCTCACCTGGGAGGCGAAGCAGTTTTGGCGCATTACCACTTATGGTAAACCTGGGAATGTGTCAAAATCCATGGGTGTTGTATGGGAACACCCACGCACCACACATGGAACGCCTCCCTGGGGCAAATGAAAACAACGCAGTGATATGAGCTGTGTTGCGTTACTTTATATTTACCAAGCCACTCAGGGCTACGCAAGGCTTGATATATCGTATCTTAAGGCTGGTGTCGCTTTTGCACCCCGTTGCATGGAGCACAAGTGACGCAACCCCTTGATAAATATGCCCCGAAAGCTATTTCTCCTTGTTACGCCTCACCTGGGAAGGCGTAGCATTCTGAACCCGATTCGCAAAGGTAAATGTACACTTTTGTTTAACTTTACTACTTTTCGGTATTCACAAAGGTAAACTTAGACCAAACGTTTAACTTTACAATTTGTCGATATTCACAAAGTTAAACTTAGACCAAAAGTCTAACTTTATTCGTAGTAACTTACCTGTGAATACTGAAATGTAGTACAATTAGACTTTTGGTCTAACTTTACCTTTGTGAATCGGGCCCTCTGTTTCATCACCTTGCACATTGCTACATTCCAGCACTTACCTGTGAACTCCTAATATGCACTTACTGTGGGAGGGATGGTGTTCTGGCACCAATCACTTGGGTCTGTGGGGTTGCCCAATGACTTTCACAAAAGTGTCTTGGAATCGTGTGCCATGGTTTAGCCAGTTAGTCTAAATGCTATGGGGCTCAGCGCTCCTGTGTAGAGTTTGGCGACGTTACAAGAGATCAAAGGTGAAATTTGCTTCCCCCAAGAGACAGATCTGGTCAAAAAAGATTTCAGTAGACTTCAAGCACTGGCATTCACAAAGCATTTTTTTTCACTGTGCTTTGTGCTAAAAATAAGGGTGTACCAGTCCTCTTGGCACACAACCTTCCTGGGGGTTGGTTAAGTCTCTCCTGAACAAACATGGGAGCTCTCTGGCACTGGTAATTAGAGCGGGAGTCCCATCCTTTACAGATATATCTATCTAAGGGCGTGATATTGGACAGCAGATGATAAGAACACGTTGGTTGACATTTTTAAACTTTCAGATAGGCAACTAGTCACACAGTGTGAACTTAAAGTGGTGATGGATACCAATAAGATAGGGGAGAGGATGTAGCCTTCGGTCCAGGCCAGCACTCTCCCCTGCAGCTCTGCCTCACCGCCGCAGCCTCGAGTCCCCCGCAGGTCAGGGTTCGCGCCAGCAGCCCGCCCAGCCTCCTGGTGATTCTAGCATTTGTGTTATTTTCTCTTGTGACTGTATTTTTTCTCCCCATTACTCCGCATTACTGCAACTGTATATTATCTCCTATTCCGTCAGGGTTCGCGCCAGCAGCCCCCACAGGTCAGGGTTCGCGCCAGCAGCCCGCCCAAGCCTCCTGGCGATTCCAGTATTGTGTTATTTTCTCTGTGACTGCAACTGTATTATCTCCTATTCCGCCTGACTCTGAGTCTTTATTTTTATTTCTATCCCCTGCATTGTGTTGAGCACGTTTCAACCGCCGCTGCTGCCCCTGCAGCCCCTCCCACCCTGACACAGTCCCCGCTCCCGCCTCCCTACCGCTGGTCTTGCCCCCCTCCCCTACATAATGGCGACCGCTGTGCGGTCGTGCAGCGGACGCGCCGCTGGCGCGCCAAAGGCGCGCCTAAGGCAAGCCCGTCTGTGCCCGTCCGCGGCCAGCGCCAGGAACCCTGGTTCTCCAGGGCCTCACCGCTACGACTCAGCCACCCTCCACGCACTCAATCCCGGAAGACACGCCGACTGCGCAAGATCCTCACCGAACACCACCCATGGGCAGTTCTCGTGCAGACCCTGCCGCAGATCCTTCACCACCGACAAGGCTCCCGCAGCCGCCAAAGGCCCGCCTGATGCACGCACCACCGAAACCCTGATTTGCATCCTTCTCAACGTGCGCTCCCTGCACCGACACGCCGTAGAAATCTGGGACCTGATCGACACCCTCTCGCCCGACGTCGCCTTCTTCACGGAAACCTGGACCAACGCCTCCTCCGGCCCCGACATCGCCACGGCCATCCCCGACGGCTACAAGATCCAGAGAAAGGACTGCCCGCACCGCCCAGGAGGAGGACTCGCCATCGCACACAAGACCCCCCTCCGACTCTCCACATCCAGCACGAGTGACCCTCACTCCAACACAGAACACCTCCACTTCCAGATCCAGACCAGCCCCAGGACCACGCTACGCGGCACCCTCATCTACAGACCGCCAGGACCTCGCACCCAGCCCGCAACTGCCATCGCCGAGCTCGCCCCACGCCATCACCTCCACGGACTACATTCTACTCGGGGACCTGAACTTCGACCCCGACTCCGCCACTCTCCTCGACAACCTCGCCAACCTAGGACTGAAGCAGCTCGTCAACACGCCCACCCACAGAGCGGGTCACACCCTCGACCTCATCTTCGCGGGAGGAACTAACATCCGGTTCAGCCACACCACCCAGCCCATCTGGACGGACCACCACTGCGTCCACTTCACATTCAACACCACCACTGCAGCCAAGCCTGGCCCCGCGCCCGCCACGACGGAACTGGAGCTAGATCACAGAGGAACACCTCAACACCACCCTCCGTCAAAACCCCCCCAGCGCCACGACCGACACCAACTCCGCAGCGAGGGAATTTCACCGCTGGGTCTCCTGTTGCACCGACAAGCTGGCACCCCTCCGCCATCCCGCCAAACAACGCCCTCTGAAGGCAGCCTGGTTCACCACAGAACTTCAAGAAGCCAGACGCACCTGCAGACGCCGAGAGAAAACCTGGCGAAACCATAAAACCACGGAAGCACGGAACAACCACAAGAGCGCCCTGAAGGAATACCACCAGCGCATAAGAGACACCAAACGGACCTTCATAAGAGACAAAGTCCAGACCAACGCGATCAACGTCAAGGAACTGTTCAACGTCATACAGCAGTTCGCAAAACCCACCTGCGAAGCCACGGACGTCACACCTTCCCGGGAACTCTGCGACAAGCTCAGCTCCTACTTCCATCTGAAGATCAAGGCCCTCTACGACAACTTCAGCAAACCAGCACCGTACACTACCCCCCTACCCACCGCCGCTGATAAGCCAACCATCACGTCCTGGGATCCCGCAACCGTCGAACTCATCACCGCGACCATAAAGAAAACTCACTCAGGAGCCCCAACGGACCCCTGCCCACCGCACATCTTCCAAAGGGCCGCCGCTGTCATCGCATCCGAACTAGGACGGACGATCAACACCTCCCTCAGATCCGGCATCTGCCCAGACGACTGGAAACGGGCGGAGGTGAAACCCCTCCTCAAGAAACCAACGGCCAACCCAACAGACCTGAAAAACTACTGGCCCATCTCTCTCCTCCCCTTCGCGGCCAAAGTCACCGAGAGACTCGTGAACGCCCAGCTGACCGCCTTCATCGAAGAGAACTCCATCCTAGACGCCTCCCAGTCCGGATTCCGCAGCAACCACAGCACCGAGACCGCCCTCCTCGCCGCCACTGACGACATCCGCATGCTACTAGACCAGGGACACACTGCGGCCCTCATCCTTCTAGACCTCTCCGCAGCCTTCGACACCGTCTCACATCGCACGCTCGCAGCCAGGCTTCACGACGCGGGGATACAAGGAGCCGCCCTCGACTGGATCCAATCCTTCCTCTCCGGCAGAACCCAGAGGATTCGACTCCCTCCCTTTCTCTCCGAACCCACGGAAATCAACTGCGGAGTACCCCAGGGATCATCACTCAGCCCCACGCTCTTCAACATCTACATGGCCCCCCTCGCCGCCATCGTCAGACAGCATGGGCTCAGCATCGTATCCTACGCCGACGACACCCAGCTCATCCTCTCACTCACGAAGAATCCCGAAGACACCAGACTCTGCTTCCAGGAAGGAATGAAGAACGTGGAAGCCTGGATGAAAGACAGCTGTTTGAAGCTCAACTCAGAGAAGACCGAGGTCCTCATCCTCGGACCCTGCACCTCCGCCTGGGACAACACCTGGTGGCCCTCCACCCTCGGGAACCCACCCACCCCGACAGACCACGCTCGGAACCTTGGCATTATCCTTGACTCCTCCCTCTCCATGAACCGCCAGATCAACGCCGTCGCTTCCACGAGTTTCAACTGCCTTCACATCCTCCGTAAGACCTTCAAATGGATCCCCCCCGACTGCAGAAGGACCGTCACCCACGCACTCATCACCAGCAGACTGGACTACGGCAACGCCCTCTACGCCGGAATCAACAGAGCTCTACTACACAGACTCCAGACCATCCAGAACACCGCAGCCAGACTCGTCCTCGGGACACCGCGTCACGAACACTTGACCCAACACCTACGAGGCCTCCACTGGCTCCCCGTCGAGAAGAGGGTCACCTTCAAACTCGTCACCCACGCCTACAAATCCCTCAACAACATCGGACCCAAATACCTCAACGAGAGAGTATCCTTCCACGTACCCAAGAGGAACCTCCGCCGACCTCGCCCTGGCTGAGGTCCCCTGCATCCGCAGAAACAGAACCGGCGGGAGAGCTTTCTCCTACATCGCTGCCAAGACCTGGAACAAGCTCCCTGTGAACATCAGACGCTCCCCGACCCTGCACACGTTCAGGAAGGACCTCAAGACCTGGCTCTTCGACTGATCCGGAGCCGCCCCCCCCGCCCCCCAGCGCCTTGAGACCCTCACGGGTGAGTAGCGCGCTTTACAAACCCCTGATTGATTGACGGCCAGAGCGGTCGACGTCGAAGCTGGGGAACCGGGTTTGAGTCTCGGCTACGACGCTCAACATCCTGTGATTCTGGGCAAATCACTTAATCTCCCCGTGCCTAAGAATAATGAATGTGTCCTTGTGTAACAAAACTGGCGCTATGTAAAGCGCTCTGATACCCGATTTCTCGGGTCTAGTTCGCGCTATATAAAACTCCTAAAAATAAATAAATAAATAAAGTTCTCACATTACATTGGTAGATTGAGTGGTGTCTTTTCCGCCTGAATGAATGAATGAATGAATTGTATACCTTTATGTAAAAACTATGGGGCATATTTACAAAATATTTGCCTAGGGTAGCACTGCAAGTATTTTTTGCTACGCTGCCCTACGCCAATGTGAAAGGGCAGGAATGCACCATATTTAAGAGATACAGTGCTTTCCTGTCCTTTTACCAGGCGCACAATTTGTTGCCTATTGCCAACGCAGGCACCTTGCACCATAGTGCAATGGTGTCTGCGTTGTTGTCATTATTGTTTTTGTGCAGCAATGGGCACCTTCCTCCACAAAAACAATCCATGGAGGTGTTTTACTCGTTCTAAGTGTGCTGCAAAATGCAGCACACATAGAAAGAGGCAAAAATAAGGAGAAATTAAAACATTTCTCCATGTTACGTCTGCTCTGGGAAGGCGTAAGGTTTTCGCCCTGCCCAAGGTTTACTTGATTTTGTAAATCTGGGGCAGTGTCAAAATCCATGGGTGTTGCTCGGAAACAACCACCGTAACGCCCATGTAACGCCTCCTTGATGCAGAGTAAGGCAATGCAGCGCTTTGTGCTTCCTTTCCGTACTCCATATCTATGAGGCCATGCGAAGCCACGCGGGGTGGCTTGGCGTCACCTCATAGATATGATTGAGAGGCCTGCGCCACCCGAGCGTTAAAAAATGTGCCGCTCCGGCAGCGCAGGCCTCTTGTAAATAAGCCCCTACCTTTAAAACATACACCCGAAGGTGAGTGTCGAAGAGAAACTCTTGTTGCCCCCAATAGGAAGCCAGGCGCCTCCTGTGATACAAAGTGAGGGAGGGAGACCAGCAATGAAGGTGACAATGGTAGTCATTTTGATAAACTGAGGGCCACGATAAGGCGTCAATGGCAAGAAGCCTTTGCACCTCTTAATGAAGGAGAGCAGCAGTGGGGATCAAATTGGAGAACAATTCTGAAAAATGTAACAATGGCGAAAAATATGGGGGAAGGTTATTGCGACGGAAGTGTAACTGTGGGTGCTTAAGTTGCCCTACGCCAAATCCCCGTAAATGAGGCCCTCAGGGTGAATGAGGTGGAGCTCTCTTTGCTCAGAATTACGCAGTTTTACGTTGAAGATGGTACTCAAGTAGGAAACATCTTGGCCAGCAGGCCCCAAGCACAAACAGTTGGGAGTAGATTATCGAGATGGTTGACAGTAATGATCAGAAGGTGGTCAGGAACAAAGATACGGCCGCTGTCTTCTAGAACATTTATAAGTTAATACACAGATCAGGCACTGAACTCTGGATTTATCAAGCCACTCAGCGTCTCACAAGGGGCCTTGCGTGGTTTGATAAATCACATCTTGAGGGCTGCGACGCAACCCCTTGATAAATCTGCCCCTGTGTTTCAACAGTAATCTCTGATTACAAACCAACTGTCAAAAATATCAGAAGATAAGGCACGTAAAATAAATACCCTGACAGCTGGAAGAGACCATCAGAGCAACCAGAAAACATAAAACAGCAAAAGCTGCAGGAACTGATAGCTTCACTCCAGGATTTTATCAGCTCTTTGGGGGCTCCTTGACTGCTACACAGACTCACTAGTTTAACTGGTTTAGCTCGACCGAACGGCTGTCAGCCTCCATAGGTGAGACTCTGATATTAGTGACAGCAAAACCTGGGAAGGGCCCTATGCAGCGTCAGTGGCGTAACTCAAAATGATAGGGGCCCCCTGCAGAATTAGAGGAAGGGCCCCTGAGTCTTCCATATCTAACAGATATTCATTGGCCTTGGGCTGATGGGGGCCCCCCTGAAGAGTTAGGGGCCTTTTGAAGGGTTGGGGCCCCCTGCAGAATTAGAGAAAGGGCCCCTGAGTCTCCCATATGTAACAGATATTCATTGGCCTTGGGCCGATGGGCCCCCCTGAAGAGTTAGGGGCCTTTTGAAGGGTTGGGGCCCCCAGCAGAATTAGAGGAAGGGCCCCTGAGTCTCCCATATCTAACAGATATTCATTGGCCTTGGGCTGATGGGGGCCCCCCTGAAGAGTTAGGGGCCTTTTGAAGGGTTGGGGCCCCCCTGCAGAATTAGAGGAAGGGCCCCTGAGTCTCGCATATCTAACAGATATTCATTGGCCTTGGGCTGATGGGGGCCCCCCTGAAGAGTTAGGGGCCTTTTGAAGGGTTGGGGCCCCCCTGCAGAATTAGAGGAAGGGCCCCTGAGTCTCCCATATCTAACAGATATTCATTGGCCTTGGGCCGATGGGCCCCCCTGAAGAGTTAGGGGCCTTTTGAAGGGTTGGGGCCACACCTGCAGAATGCGATGAAGGGCCCCTGAGTTTGGCATATCTAACAGATATTCATTGGCCTTGGGTTTAATAGGGCCCCCCTGAAGGATTAGGGGTCCCTTGAATGGTTGGGGGACCCCCTGCAGAATGTGATGAAGGGCCCCTGAGTTTCGCATACCTAACAGATATTCATTGGCCATGGGCTGAATGGGGCCCCCATGAAAGGTTAGGGGCCCCTTGAAGGCTTGGTGGCCCTGTGCGCCACGGGGGGTGCAGGGGCCTGCGTTACGCCCCTGCCCAGTGCAGCTGCTTTTAGGCGGTGAAACTCTTTGCAGGCATTCGTGTGTGCATGTGCCTGGTTTGCAGTCCTGAGTACATCTCCATCCGTCGTGATTTACTGAAGAGGGCGCCAGAAGGGGGATATTACAATAAAAAGTTCTTCGTAGCATCGAAAATTTGGACAAAGCAATGTTGCTACGTATTGAGGCCGAAAAGGTGTTTGACTGTGTCGAGAGGAGACACACGGGAGCATCATAGGCTACACAGCACAAGAGTTGACAAGAGCATAGGCAGACACTGGTTGTTGGCCAGCTGTCAGGGTCCGAGGGCATGAACGCCACTGAGTGGATGCTTCTCTCACCCTTTTCTGTGATTCAGGGTACCCAGTGTGGTTGTCCCCTGTCATCACTTCTATTTGCTCCAAGCCTAGAAGCATTAGCATAATGCGTTCAGACTATTCCACTGATCAAAGGTATAATTGTCAGGCAAAAATGTTTAAGTATCTTTATATTCTGATGAAACTGTTATTTCCATGATGAATCTTAAGCAGTCCCTACCAGCTCTCCGGAAATGATGCAATCTTTACAGTACGGTCCCAGGGTTTGAGATCAGCATCCTAAAATCAGACTTTTAAAAAACCTAGCTCCCTAGAAAAGAGGTTGATGAGTTACAGGTAGGATCTGGCTTCCGCTGGCAGTCAAAATATATCACACACCTGGAGGTAAAGATGTCCTCCTCCGTTAAAAAGGACAATAAGTTTAAGTTATCCGCTGTTACTTTGGGATTAATAGAACTGCTGCTGCAAGATGTTTATTGTCCAATGGGGCCTGGCCAAAGCCCTCTCTCTATTTTCATTCCATATCTTGTAGTAAGTCTGCAAGGCCTCACTCTAGGCTCAAGCCGGATTTTGCTTCCTACCAAGCCATTCACGCGGTGTATGGAGGTGACTGCGCTGCATTTTCCCCCACGCCTGTCCTGGGTCTAGAGTCATTGGTTTTCCTCCATAGCCTTACACCGAATTGTGCCCAGCAGCGGGCAGTGCCAAAATATCTTCCTGCGCCTATTGCTTGCTGCTTGACTGTGCAGGATGGGAAAGGGTGTGCAACAGGCAGAGGGTATGCAGTGTGGTTCCTTCACCGCTGTGGCTGCCCTAGCATCTCATGCCAGATGTCAGTACAGACTAGACGGCCGTGATGGATCATACTTGGTGGTCTTGGGTGTGAGTTCAGCCTCAACACTGTTTGTTCTGATTGATAATTCTAACCGCAGATTCCTCACCTTTAGAATACCCCACGCACCAGACAGATCTGGAAGTTTTCATAGCAGTGCTCCCGTGTGCTGCTAGGTGGTGCCGTACTGCTGTGTGTTGGCTTCGTTCTGCCCTTGAAGACATGGAACAGACCTGCATACAACTGCCACACCTGTGTGTCGAACTCAGTTGCTTTCTTTCTGCACCTTTGAATTGGGATTTGGAGCCCCACTCCCTTTTTTCATCGATTTGACTAGTTTTTAAAACTTTATTCCAGTGTGCAAGGGAAGATGGCACCACCTAAAACTACATGGTTCAAATCATGCTGTAAACAGACATCGGTGACGGACCCGCACGAGAAGTACCTTTGGTTTTTAGGCTCGGGCATGACTCCAAGGCGTGTAAGGAAGGCAATTCGAGACTATGACATGAAGCTCTATGTTGCCGAACACCAACAAAAGCCATGCAAGTCCCATTCCTACTCTTAAGTCGAGGGTGCAGACCCATTCCGGCTCATGATGCCGATCCCATAGCAGGTTCTTTTTGCAACCAAGGTCATCCAGTAAGTCAAAGTCCAAGGTGAAGTGGAAACACTAGATTCAACCCCATCCCTCCACACTCTATCTAAAGAGAAGTCGCAAGGGTGTTGAGGTGCCACTCGATCTCACTTTTGATCCCTGACTGAAGAGCCAATCCCACAGTTGATCCCAATGTGCTCAGAGTTCCCTGAGCCATTGGCAACACCACAGAAGGTTGAAGCTTATGAGGTGGTAATGCTGCATATTTTTGGCACTCTTCCGGCTCCCTATATCGCACATTTGGGCCTGAAGGACCTGCAGGGGCTTTCAGTCATGTTACTGCCAGTGGATCTGTATACAGCATTTGGTCTCAGGTTCTGCACCAATTCTGGTGCCAACTTCCATTCTGGCTCCAAGGCTTGCACCTCTTTCTTCTTCATTGACTACGATCCATGCGTAGCCAGTGCCAGAAGTGGATCCGCTGCCGACTCCAGTGTCCGATTCCATACCCAATTTGCCTTGGCACCAACTAAGATCGCAGTCTAACCCATTTGTTTCCTGTACAATCTGATTCAGATAAAACATTTTATGCTACTACGGAGCCACCCTCAGTTGCTCCTCCAGCTTTTCGGTTCTGACTCTGACCAGAGCTTTCCACCACTTGGAGATCACAATAGAGATGCTGGGGGTGATTTACCTCCATGATATGCTGATGACAATCTAGATACGGATTCACAGGAGGCCAGTGGGCTTCATACTTCCCCTGATAGAGTGTTGATTTCACCCCTTGGGCCACCAACGGAATAGAATGCTTCCTTTGCTGTAGTAATCAGACGTTCTGCTGAAGTCCTGGATTTACAACTTCCTTCTGTTAAGGTTACAACAAATGTGCTTACTGACATTTTTGAGCCTGGGCTATCTTCTTCTTAGCCATTGCTACTGTTCAATGATGCCCTAGCTGACACCCTTTTGGGCCCTTGTTTGAAACTTTGCTCTTGCTCACCAGTGAACAGATAGGACGCCAGCCACCGTACATTGGCGTCTTATGACTCAGATTTTCCTATTCAGCATCCTACACCTGAAAGGTTGGGGGTCCAAACTTCCACCAGCAAGGAGTGAATCTTCTTGCATTCCCCAGGACCCCCACCCCAATAGGGAGTTGGGGAGTTGAAACAAATTGAGATGTTTGGGAAACAAATGTTCCCTCATCCAGTCAATGCCAGTTGTCTACTATGCCGCTATACACAAGTACTGAGGGGCATGGCCAGCGAGATCCTGTTGACAGTCCTGGGAGAGTGCAGGGTCTCCTTGTCTCAAGCTATTTGTGATATCAGAATGTGGCAAAATATATCATTCGGGCTGGCCAGGTTACTGCAGACAGTTTCAGTTGAGTAGTTGGCACTAGTGTGAAGCTTCATCGTCACACGTGGATGAGATCCACAGACTTTTCGGGAGGTGTGCAGGCATCCCTCACAGACAGGCCTTTTGATGGGTCCTTTTTTGTGAAAGAACTGATTCTACCCTAGAGCGCTTCAATGAAAACCGGGACACGGCACTCTCTTAAGGACTTTCGACCCCTGATAAACAATCCCCTCATCATTCACAGTCCTTCATGAACTACTCCAGAGGTTTGGCGCATAAACAGTGCCAAGCCTTCCCCGTCCTTGCTGCAATTACATCAGCCCATTTGTGGCCTGGGACGGGGGTCAGGTAGACAACCCACTTCAGGTTCTGCCCACATCAGAGTGGCTCTCAGAGCAACACCTATTCATTTTACTGCAAGCGGTGCGAGCTCTACTGTCCAAAGTGGCCACCAAGAGGGTGCCAGCCTCAGACATAGGGACAGATTGTTACTCCAGCTGACTTCTCATGCTGAAGAATTATGAGGCCTTCCTCCTATTCTAGATCTTTGCTCTCTGATTCCCTTCCTGCAGAAGGACAAAATCAAAATGTTCACACTGGCCCAAGTTCTGTCTTCTCTGAATCTGGATGATTGGATGGTAGCCTTGGACCTGCAGGATACGTACTTTTATGTGCCCATCCTTCAGTCCCTCAGATGCTACCTGTGGTTCAAGGTCAATCAGGAGCATTTTCAGTTTGCCATGCCCCACTTTGGCCTTACCAGCGCCCTTCGGGTGATGAAAGTGATGGCGGTGGTCACTGCCCAACTTTGGTGGTTGAGGATACCAATTTTCCCCTTTCTTGGCGACTGGCTGTTGAAGGCGGGCTTGCCACAGTCAGACGTAGACCACCTCCAGATGGGTTTTTTGAGCCGAGGTCACACCGGACTCCTTTGTAAAGGCTTCCTTTTCTAGGAGCAGATCTGGCCATGGTGCAGCCAGGGTCTTTCCTCCATTGCAACGCATCCAGGACATTTGGGCGATGATCCCGATGTTTCAGTCTCAATCCTGGGTCTCGGTGAGAGTAGCTGTGAGACTTCTTGGCCTGTTGGCTTCATTCATCTTGCTCGTCCACTTTGCCAGGTAGCATGTGCGAGCTCTGCAGTGGGATCTGAAGTCTCAGTGGGCCAAGCACCAAGGGATCCTGACAGACGTCCTCCAGGTTTCGGAGGAGACTGCAAAAGATTTACAGACATGATTGTTCAACTGCAACCTGACCGGAGGTAGCTCCTCTGCCTTCCCAACCCAGAGCTAACGGTAATGAGGATGTGTTACTGCTGGGTTGGGAGGCCATCAGGGAGAGATGGAGATCAGTGGTCGCTGGTCTCTAGTGGAAACCTGGCTCCACATAAATCTGTTATAGATGCGGGCAATCTGCCACCCGGTGGGATCTTGAAATGCCAGGGCGGACAAGTTAAATGGCAGTGGTTAGATCTTTTTGCCACTGTCGGTAATGCTCAGTGTCAAAATGTCTGCACAGTGTCAAAACGTCTGCGTGTTGGATTTCTCAAGAAAGCTTTCTCTAGGAAATACATTCAGGCTAGAGTGGAGAACGGAACACCTGTCCACCTTTTTGCTGCTGCCTGTCCTGCCCAGAGTTCTGAAGAAGATCAAGAACGACTTGGGTCCACGTAATTCTGGTGGCTCTGGATTGTGCTGGGAGTGTGTGATACCCGGAACTCCTGGGCATAAGCATTTGCATAAGCATTTGTCCTCTGATCAGGCTGCCACTGGGGGGAGGATCTTCTGCCGCAGCAGCAGGGCAGGGTGCTGCTCCCAAACCTGTGCAATCTACACCTCATGCATGGAGATTGATCGGCTGCAGTTGACTGCGTACGATATGCTACCTAATGTTGTAGATGTCATCCTTGCCTCTCAGTGCCGGTCTATGAAGTCCGAACTGTTGGATGTATTATTGTTTGTTTTGTCTCTGGGCCAGCAAGGCCTTGCAGTGGGCATTATTAAAGGTTATCTATTGGCCCTATCAGTCTTTTTGCATTTACCAGACCAACCATCCTTGTTCTAGTCACCTAATGTAATGCAGTTTATGAAAGGGTGGACACATGTTCCTTCCCAAACCGTTTGTGATGCCACAATGAGATCTCAATTTGATCATTGCTTTCCTCATGTGTACTTCCTTTGACCCAATGTATAGCTGTTCCCTGCATAATTGACGTCAGCTCGCAGAGGTGGTGCTTATATGCGGCTCCATTCTATCACTTGTGGGGCAGATTAAAGTCAACACAGAGCCACATGGTGCCAAATAGCGTCATATGGGAGCACTTCTATGAAAACTTTCAGATCCAGTCTGACACCTGGGTGTAGCGTCTTCCCCAGCCTGGGTAACTGTAAAGGAATACGCCACACACAAAGCTTTGGTATTACATGTCTTTATTCCTCTGCATCTAACTGCAAACTCAAAATTCGAAACATGAACTCTATTCACCACACCCGAACACTTATGTCCCAGTTCTACGGACAGGGGCGTAACACAGGCCCCCGCAGCCCCCGCGGCACGGGGGGCCCCCGAGCTGCAGGGGGCCCCCTCAGCACAGTACTCAGGAATGAGAGCTCTGGATTAAATCCGGAGCGGGGGCCCCTCTGTGTACCTTGCAGGGGGGCCCCCTGAACTTTCATTACGCCACTGTCTACGGAGTCCATCAGGAACCAAAAGGGTCCAGTCATCACTAACTCACAAGACACTAGATCTCCCCCCTTGTTAAATATAAAATTACATTATTTTACAGATATATATATACATTACAACTCCTCGATAAGTCGTCGTGAAGCTCTGACCAAATGCCCAGATCATGTCCTCTGAGACTGTGAACAGAGACGAGAAGAGAAGCGTCCATGGCTGGTGATGTAGGGACAGTCTCCACAGTCTCAATCAAACCAGTCTCATCTCTGACATCAGGAACTGGCGAATGATGAGGCAGATGCCTGAAGTGCAAAGAATCTTGCGAAATGGACTTTCTAGGACAGTGAGCAGTCACCATGTGTCCTTTACTAGGGTTCAGCATCATATTTGCGTTTACTCTGTTGTCGTACCAATACTCCATCTCCTTCATTGAAAGTAGTGTTCTTGGCACATCAACGCCTGTCAGCATCTACTTTTATCTGTCGCTTACAGCACAAGTCTGTTTGACGAATATCACCATCTGGTGTAGATCTTCTGTTGGTCCATTGTGGTAACTTGGTTGTCATGGCTCTCCCGAACATCAGGGTGGCAGGGCTTTCACCTGTTGTTGAATGAGGAGTCGACCAGTAAGCTCGACGAGTAGCATGCAGAGCTGACTTCAGATCAAGCTTCTCCAATGTAGCACGCTGGACGGTCTTTTTAAGTGTGCTTATAAAGCGTTTGACAATGCATTTGCTTATGGCCAAAGAGGTGTGCTTTTCTGATGCACCTGAATAAGCTGATGTCCACATGCACAACAGTCCCAAGGTGCACACCATCAGAAATATATGTAAGAATATCATAAACCCTTTTTATCCAATTATGTCTATTTCTTCTTCTTCTTCCTCATCTTAAATTTTCATCAAGACATCGTGCTTTCAATATACATATGCTTTCGAATTGTCAATCCAGGCCTATTACAGCAGCACGTCGAAATACACACAAACTTCAAGTAGTTACAGCGTTGTTAACCCAATGCATTTCGGGATTGTACCCTTCCCACAGGTCACTGTGGTATAAAGAGAGCGTGTCAAATCTTACAGCTCATGGATTTTATCAAACATAACTTAATTTTTGAAACATGTTGGTAACCTAAATAAACTAAACCATTCACTTTGACTCTATTTGTAAATTCCTTAACCCAAAAATCATGCCAAAAATATGATAAAAGGCATGCAAATAGCCACAGCGTGAAAAACAGTGAACCAAGATGTGAAAAACATATGTATAATACGTTGTGCAGTAAATAAATGCTGTTTACTAACTCAACATACAGAAATTAAACCTATATGTGGGTAGTGCCCTCTAAATGTGCTATATAGTCTATAAATCAATATTTTAGTTCTAACCTGTATTCCTCTTGTAACATGTCTGCTGACTGGACCGGGCAGCTCCAAACTGAACTTTCTCACATATGTGAAACTAATCCCCTTTTAAACGTGTGACGTAATTAGCCCCAACCACGTACTCACAAACCAACGTGCAGGAATGAAAATAAAAGAAAATGAAAGAAATACGCAACCTCGATACTGCAGAATAACAACAACAATATGAATCAATAAATTCTTTATTGCCACAACGTGAGTAAAGCCTGAATAACACATAAATAATCCACTGATAAAACATTGTACATCACGAATCAATGAGCTTCACATTGAGGTGATTAAGAAAATCTCTGACTTCTCGACTGTTGAAAAGGAACACCGCATGTTGAAAAATGCCATCTAACCTCTCAATGACTTTTACTTTAGTGATTGATGAGAGATCGTCTACTAATGGAAAACGAGTAGATTTATAGATAAACACCATCAGGGGATGTTTATTGTCAAGAGGACCATACATGTTTTGGTAAATCAGACATGTTCGAGGTATGTGGGGTGGTTTTGGGAGATAAGCAACGCACAAATGACAGGCCTTCAACTCTCTCGTCAAGATGAGGAAACCAATTTCTATCTCGGAGAGCTCGTTTAGTGGCAACAATTCCATAATGTCCTTCATTGGCCACTTCAGTTACTTGTCGCAGTCTCCGGTATTACAACACCTTCTTGAGTAATGGACAGTTCATCTTTCGCATTTTTTTTCCCAACTTCTGATATTCGCTGTGAACATGTGAGAGGTGGAGTGTGCTGTTTCCAGGATTGATGTGCAATAATGTCTTTTAGTATTGACATGTCATCATCTTTGCTTGTTGGAGTAATGATTTGTTCCAATGAAATTGGGGCAGGTGTACTGGACCTTACGATGCGGTTTATGTAGGCTTCAGCCGCTTTGGAAGGGGTACCATGACAATGTACTGGCACTTGTGAAAAGTAGTCAGCAGAGTTTTGATCTTTCCCTGGTTGGTGCACGATAGTGTTGTCATATTCATGCAGTTACAAACACCAACGTTCAATTCTAGGAGGCGTCTTGGCTTTTAGATTGCCAAAGATGATAAGCAATGCTTGAAGAGTGAAAGGTTTCCCATATAAGAATACGTGGAAATGTTCACATGTCCACACCACTGCTAAACTTTCTTTTTCTGGTTGTGAATAGGCACGTTCTGTTCGTGATAAACTTCTGCTTGCATATGCCACAATATGCCTTCGAGCATTTGAGTGTCCACTATATTGGGCAAGGATCACGCCCGAGAAAACCGGGCTTGCGGCAACAACAACTTTCTGATTGAAGCTTCAGATCAAAGTGGGCCATTTCAGTGGCGTTCTCAATTGCATGCTTGATTTTCTTAAGACTCTTTTCACATTCATGTGACCAGTAAAATGAAGCATTTCTTTTTGTTAAGTCTCTTAAGAGAGCACTTACTGTGGCAAAGTCACATATGTATCTGGAACAGGAATTGGCTGTAGGAAAGTAGGATCTGCTTTCATGGTTACCCCCTCTTTTTACTTGGTGTCAGTATGTTTTTGACCTAGTCTGACTGGGATCCCGCTAATCAGGACCCCAGTCACTGTACTTTCTCCCCCAAATTAACATGGTAAGTACTTTGGTACCTCCACACCTTTGTAAGTCCCTAGTATATGATTCTAAGGTACCCAGGGCATAGGTACACCAGGGGTCTCCCATGGGTTGCAGCATGTATTGTGTCACCCATGGGAGTCCACTTAAACTGTGAGTCATGGCCTGCCTTTGCAGCCTGTGTGAGTAGGTGCTTGCAACTCTCACAAGATATCAGTTTCTATATATCTGAGGTCACTGCACTTAAAATCTATGTCACCTCTATGGCAGGCTCTTCATCCCTGAGGGCAGGGTTCTTGGTTATAAGTGTAAGGGTACCCCTGCATGAGCAGGACACCCCATTTTAATACATATTGTGGTCATCAGTCATTACAAGATGTCTAACTATATAGTGGCTGCACCAATACCAGTCATGTTTGGTATCAAACATATTGGAATCATACCCCAACACCGATTTCAGTGTTGGAAGCAGGATCCCATGTACTGGGGGGCTCCCATGGGGTACCCCCTGTACTACCGGCAACAGCCTTTCAGGGTCTGACAGCAAGCTAGTGCTGCTGCCGACCACAGACACAATTCTACCCTCCCGCTGCTGAGCCAAGCTCGAGCCGGGGAAGGTAGAACAAAAGGTTTGCTGTCACAGGGAGGTTTGACCACCACCCAGACAGGACTTAGTGTATTGGGATGGGGTGGGGGTGCTTGCCAGACTGCTTTGAAGGCCACATTTGGTGCCTTCCTTGCATACTCCAGTTTGAGCCAGTTCAGGGAGCCCTTGGCTCCCGCTCTGGTGCAAAACTGGACAAAGGACCTGGACGTATCCTCCCCTCCGTCCCTCCTCTGGGAGGGACCTCCTCTGGGAGGGACCCCCGAGTTATTCCAACCCTTTCCTTGAGGTGGTTAAGGGGTCACCCGTGGGTGGGTCTTTAGATTCGTCATGGGACAAGACTAAAGCCTGAAACTACGTCGCTCTTCGATCGTCTGGACACTTGGACTTCGACTGGAACCGAGATTGCACCAAGGAAGACTTCTGCTGCTCTTGGTCTTGCTGTTCTTCAAGTACTTCTTCATCGTCTGTGTGTGTGCTTCTGCCAGGTTCTTCAACAGAACTGTGGGTATCAAGGACACCAGACGAAATCTCCCTTGGTGTGAAGGAGTCACTCGCCTGCATCTGCAGGAACCATAACGAAGCTGACCAGTCTGCTGCTCCTGTCGTCCTACGGACTTCCCAAGGCTCAGCAACACAGGTGGGGATTCTGCAACTCTCGAGGCCTGACCTGTCTTGTCTGCAGTTTTGAGGCCAGTATCCCTCATTGGAACTGCTCGGACCTATCCTCTGTGCACCGCATTGACTTGACGTTGCCAAGGCCTGTTTGCTCTGCACTCCAGAGATCTTCGGGATACAAGAAGCTCCAGCCTCCAGCATCTCTTCCCTCCAAGATCAGCATCCTCACCGCATCTTCTGCACCGTGGGCCTTCATCTTTGGTGAGCTGCTCAAGGTCCTCTTGCGACTACTGTGCCATTGGCTTGTGGGTCCTACTGAGTGTCTTCTACTGCTTCAATGGGTTCTCCTGCTTGCTCGGGGCCTGCTCTGACTCTCCTGCTGTTGGTGAGTCCCTTGGACCTTACTGGTCCCATGTTGCTCCTTCTTCTTCCACGCCAGTTGTGGCTATAAAGGCTTGTTGGTACTCCCGCCAGACACTGACCACTTAGTCACCGACATTCGATGTGGGCAGCTCGTGCATGGCTCCTGGTCTTTCTCAGCATCGCCTGGTCTTCACAGCTGCAGCGACAAGGTCACCGTCGACTCTTCTGATCCTCCCAACATCGGTGGGCACTATGTCTTTGTGCCTCCTGGTCACTACCGATTGGCATAGACTCTGTCCCCTCTGCTTGCAGGTTCTTCACTTCCAGAATCCACCTTTGGATTCCACCGGACTCCTTCCTTTTCTTCTCCAGAGGCACTTTCTTCTAAGTCTTCCATTGTTTTCTACGGAGGTTTCCGACATCTCTTCACCCCTGTGCACCTGGCTTCCCTGGTGTAGGTAGCCTGGTTACTGGGGCATCCACGGGTGGGCTGGCTCTCCAACCTTTAGAACTCCAAGGGAATTCTTCGGGGTCCTCTGGGAAGGGTCCTTCTACTCCAAAACTACAACTGCGACTTCTCCATTGACTTCTATTGGGCACACGGTTGTGTTCCCACTCTGCACACAGCCTCCTTGGCATTCCTGGGTACCTACCTTGGGTGGTTCCTTATGTCCAGGCTCATCTCGGTCTTCTGGTCCAAGTACCATTCTGCTCTGCAGTTTGCAATCCATTGTTTTAGTATATGGTTTGGTCTCCGCCTGGAGACTACTGTACTTTGTGCTACTTACCTGATTGCATTTAAAGTATTCTGGTGTATTGTGTTGATATCTCCTGTAGGGGATATACCAATGTGTTAGTTAGTGTTGTGTAATAAATAGAAGTATTTTTATATAAACACTGTGTGGTTCTTTTTTGTTTTACTTACACTACAGATTAAACTTGTAAAACAAGCTGCTTAACACTCCTTCAAGATAAGCCTGAAGGCTGCTCTCCACAGCTACCACTTTGAGAGCTTTGCATGGTTATCAAAGACCTCTAAAATCACCATAAGGGTTGCCTGGATTAGTGCAAGGTGCACCACTTGAATAAGTGTACACCATATACTAAGCCAGCCTCCTACATTGGTGTGCAGCGGTTGGGATTAAAGCCTGCACTGTTTAACAATTTAATCCAGGTGAAAGTTACATGAAAAACCATCTCTTGCTAGGCACATATAATACTTTTGCTGTCATTAAGTTCTACTGAACATTTTGGATTGGTTGTCAAGGGTCTTAGCACAACCCTTTCTCCAATCTTTGGAAGTTTAGTTTTCACTAGAGTAGGTAGATGCAACACCACACTACACCTAGTACCATGTCTTTACTTGGCGAGTCCAGTGAGGCCCCACCCTCTAGATACAGTGGTGTTAAGTTCCAGGAACTTAGGACCCTGGCTTCATCCAGAAGAATAAAGACCGGTAGCAACCCTAACACAAAGCAGCTCTTAGAGCTGCTCCTGCAGGATGACCTCTAGAATGCTGATAGGTCAGAAGAGCAGGACAATGTGGGTATGGGTGGTGGGGCTCCAGAAGAAGTGTCAGGGGTGTCTAACCCCAGTGACCCTAATTCTGAGCCTGACCAGAAGGAATCTGAAGACCCTTCTCTAGTAAACTCTTATCCCTCAAGGAAATGTACAGAAGGTACAGAGAAAGGCCCTAGAGGTAGGTTTCACAATTTAATCTAGGTGTGGTTAGATGAAAAACCATCACTAGCTTAGGAACATATAAATACTTTTTGTGATTAGTAAGTTCTACTGAACTTTTTGGATTGGTAGTTAAGGGTCTAGCACAACCCTTTTACCAATCTTTGGAAGTTTAGTTTCACTAGGGTAGGTAGGTGCAAAACCACACTACACCTAGTCACCATGTCTTTAGTTGGGAAAGCCAGTGGGTCCCAACCCTCTAGATACAGTGGTCTTAAGTTCCAGGAACGTAGGACCTTGGCTGCATCCAGGAAGATAAAGATGGGTAGCAACCCTTACACAGAGCAACTCATAGAGATGCTCCTGCAGTATGACCTCCAGAACCCTGAGAGGCCAGAAGAGCAGGAAAACTCTGGGTTGGGTGGGCCTCATGAAGAAACTCATGAAGAGTCATGACCCCAATTCTGAGCATGACCAGGAGGAGTCTGAAGACCATCACTGGTGAACTCTAATCCCCCAGGGAATAGTACAGATGGTACAGAGGGAGTCCCTAGAGGTAGGTCCCCCTTTATTCCTCCTACGAGGGTGCAAAGAGTCCAGGGGAGGTCTAGGTCCTCCTCTGTCAATTCAACCCCCTCTAACCATTCCATAGGGACTTCCATCTCTAGTCAGAGGGAGGACTCCTTGGAAAAGGAATACCATCTGCTGAAGCTTGAGAGAGCCAAGTTCAGAATCAAGAAGGAGCAATTGGCCCTTGATAAGGAGACCCTGGAGGTTGAGAGGGATAGGAAGAATTTGGGATTAGGATCCCATGGTGGCAGCACTAGCGAACCTAGGGGTCAGGGAACACTCTTTTGACACTAGGAACCTGAGCAGGATAGTCCCTCCTTACCAGGAGGGGGATGGCATCCATAAACGGATCACTGCTTTAGAGGGGGCCTGTAAAGTTCAGAAGGTCCCTCAAGGGCAGTGGGCAGCTATACTGTGGCCCTCCTTTGCTAACAAAGGTAGAGACAAACTTCTCACTGTTAGGGAGGAAGATGCAGATAAATACTCAGTCCTGAAGAGTGCCCTCCTAGATGGGTTTGGTTTAACCACTGAACAATACAAGTTTAGGGACACACAAAAGGCAAACACTCAAGACTAGATTTTGTAGACAGAGCTATTAAGGCACTGGAATGCTGGCTTCATGGAAGTTATGTGCATAACTATGAGAGACTGTACAAATTATTGATGAGGGAGCACATCTTTAAGCACTGTCAGAATCAACAATTGCACCTGTACCTGGTGGACTCAGATCGGACCTCTCCCCAAGAATTGGGAAAGAAGGCAGATAAGTGGGTCCGTAGCAGGGTAAAGCCAAAATCTCATGGTGGTGGTGACCAGAAGAAGCAAGATTCCTCTAAGGCCCAAGAGAAGGGTGGGGGGGAAAGGTAAGACAAGGAAGAGTCTTCACAAGGTCTCCAAAAGTCTTCCTCTGGGGGTAAGTCCCAAACCTCTTCGTCTTCCAACAAGAAACCTTGGTGTTACCTCTGTAAGGAAAAAGGCCATAGAGCAAGAGATGCCAATTGCTCTAAATCTGGCACCAAGGAGACTACTAATACTGCTCCTAAAGCACTTAGCACCCCAAGCACTGGCACAAGTGGTAGTAGTGCCCCCAAGGGATTAGTAGGGTTAATCTTGGGTACTGAAGTGGGTTCTGGCCTAGTCAGGACACCCACTCAGGATGTTCTAGTCTGTGACAGTGGCATGGAACTTGCCACTTTATTTGTAAGTCCCACTATCTTGGGCACGTACAGACAACAGCCTTCCATCAATGGTCAAGAAGCTGTGGCTTACAGGGGCCAGTGTCACTATGGGGACAGAGAAACTTGTGTCTCCTGAGCAGATTCTACTTGGTCAGATTTACCAAGTGGCCAATGCTAGCTATGTCAGGACAGATCATTCATTGGCAGTTGTTTATCTCAGCTGGGGAGGGGCAAATGGCCGTAAAAGAATTGTGGTTTTCCCAGACTTACCTGTGGACTGTCTGTTGGGCAATGATTTAGAGACTTCAGCTTGGTCCGAAGTAGAGTTCAGGACATATGCAGAAATTATGGCCATTTCAGCCAGTGCTCTTGCAGTCACTAGGGCTCAGGCCAAGAGACTAGGCACAGAGGGAGCCCTGGATCCTGGAAAAATGGACCAGGCAGCTCACAAGAGAAGAGCAGGAAGGGTAAATATGTATCCTCCTCCCAGACTCCCAGTGGGTGTCAGTTTCCTGAGGGAGATGACCTCAGCCCCTGTGAAGGAACTGTCCTAGAGGAACTTGGGCCTGAACCAGCAGAGTTCTTGGGGGCAGGGGGACCTTCCAAGGCAGACTTGAGTCTGTAACAGAAAACCTGCCCCTTTCTTGAACAGCGCAGACAGCAAGCTGCTGCTGAGGATGCAGGGAATGACAGTGGGTCCCATAAGATCTATTGGGAAGATGCGCTCCTATTTTCTGAGAGTAAAGACCCCAAGCCTGGTGCCACCAGGAGGTTGGTCATACCTCAGAAATTTATGATTTTTCTATTGATCCTAGCACATGACATTCCCCTTGCAGGATATCTTGGGCAAAGGAAGTATTGAGACAGGCTTGTCCCTCACTTTCACTGTCCCCAAATGTCTGAAGATACCAAGGAGTTTTGTTTATTTATTTATAAAGTTTTATATAGCGCGAACAAGATCCCGAAGGATATCTGAGCGCTTTACATTAGGATGGAAGGAAGGACATAAATGCAAAATCGGTATCAAGTAGAAGTAAAAAAAAAACAGGATTGATCGCAGAGGGTAATGCAATAAACAGGTTTAAGCGGGCAATGAAGAGGGTCACAGTATACGGTAAAGAGGAGCAGTAACAAATGAAGGTACAATGGAAGTAGGAAACAATGTCTTCGAGCAGATGAGCCTAGCCCAATTAGGGTAAGAATTTATTCATAAGGAATCTTTTGGCTTCCAATTTGAACGCCGTCGTTGAGGAGATTCTGCGTACTTCCGGTGGAAGAGAGTTCCATATCTTTGGGGCAGCGCCGGAGAAAGCTCTGTGACAAGTTCTCTTTTTGCTGAGGATGAGTGGTTTCAAGAGAAAAGTATTGGCGCTTCTTGAGGCTCTTACACCACAAGAAAGCTCAAGTTTTTGCGCAAGGTACCTGGGAGTATTGAAGTAAAGGGCTTTGTGCGCCAGAACGGCAATCTTTAGCTGAATTCGTGCTTCGTAGGGCAGCCATTTAAGAGATTTTAGGACTGGGGATATGTGCTCATTTCGTTTGGTGCCTGTAACCAGTCTAGCCACTGTGTTCAGTGATGCCCTTAGTGGAGCCAGGGTGTATTTGGGAAGGCCACAGAGGGTAGCGCTGCCGTAGTCAAGCCTTGGCAAGACAAGCGCTTGGACCACCTGCTTGAAATCATTTTGTGGAAGGAAAGGTTTGATATTTCTGAGTGTCCTCATCAAGTGGTTTGCTCCCTTACACACCTTGCTGATATGATTTTTCATATTCAGGTGCTTGTCCATGGTGACTCCGAGCGATTTGGCTGAGTCTATGATGAGAGGAGTGCAGTTGAAGGCAGTGAGGTGACTCAGCCACAGGTCTAGCTTGGGGATGTGATTCGGAGGGGAGATGAGCAGGAATTCCGTTTAGGAGAGGTTGAGCAGGAGATGGTTCTCAGTTAACCAGTTTTGAGTAGACGTTAGGGTAGTGTTGAGTGAGATGATGTTTTCCGGGGAAGAGATTTTCAAATAGAGTTGCGTATCAACCGCATACATATGGAAGAGAATGTTAGTGGAGTTTAATGAGTTAGCTAAAGGTTCCAAGAACAGGTTGAAGAGGATAGGAGATAGGGCGGACCCTTGGGGAACCCCCCTAAGAACTGGAGAGGGCTGGGAGAGAGAGTGGTTTTCCTTGACTCTTTGAGATCTGTGGTGAAGGAAGGACGAGAACCATTGTAGCACCTGCCCAGAAAAACCCATTCTGTTTTTCAGAATGGCAAGGAGGTTGTCATGATTAACCGTGTCGAATGCGGAGGAAAGGTCAAGGAGGATCAGGAGGCAGGATTCGTTTTGGTCAAGCATTTTTAAAATGTCGTCCATAACGTGCGTGAGCGCTGATTCGGTGCTGTGCCCCTTCCGAAAGCCGGATTGATGCTGGTCAAGGAGTTGGTAATTCTCTATGTGAGCACAGAGTTGGGATTGTACGCATTTTTTATGAGTTTCGCTAGGGTGGGGATGTTGGAGATAGGGCGGAAGTTATTGAGATCAGCTTTGTCTGCGTTCGTTTTTTTTAGTATAGGTGATACCTGGGCTGCTTTTAGGCAATCGGGGATCATGCCTTGTGAAAGAGAAGCGTTTACAATCCTTGTCCAGGTGGGGATGAGTACATTCTTGATTTTTTTTTAAGATAGCCGGGGGCAACGGGTCACTGAAGTGGTTGGATGGGTTGATATTCTGAAGGATCTTGTAGATGTCTTTTTCACTGAATGGGGTAAAGGTGCCCCATGACGCATTGTTCTTGGTGTTCAGGCTGGTAGATCTGCGCTTTTCTAAGAGGTCAAGGGGTGATACGGCCCTGGAGGAAGGTAGTAGAGCCTTCTTAGAGGCGAGGTCAATGGAGACGAGTCTTGCTTTCTCAGTGAAGAAAGCAGCAAGATCGTCGCAAGAGGGTGAGCTGCCACCAGGGTCAGAGTGGTTTGGACCTACAACTGATTGCTGTTTGACCAATTCGAAAAGTTTCTTGGGGCGGTTTGCAGCTTGATCCAGTTGGTGTCTGAAGTAGTCAGCCTTAGTGATCTTAATTTGTTTGTTGTAGAGGCTCCTAGCATCTCTAAGGAGTTTTAGTTGGTCCAAGGAGGGATTTGATCGCCAGGAACGTTCAACTGCCCTAAGGTTGCGGCGTTCCGTGTTTAAGTTGTCATTATACCAGGGTTTGGATATTTTTGTTGAGGCATTTTTTTGTTGGATTGGAGCAATGTCATCCATGATGTTGGAGATGGTCGAATTGTAGGAGTCGGTGAGTGATTGCACCTCAACCAAGCCAGCTTGGGAGGAGAGGGCCGATTTACAGTGAGCAGCTAGTTCATCAGAGTTTATTGATCTGAGGTCCCTTTTCCATATCTTTGATTTCGTTGGTTGTGCCTTCCTCATCGACACCTCCCTGTTAAAATAAAAGAGGATGCAATGGTGGTCGGACCAGTCACATGGGGTAATGGAGTCCAAGGTGATGGTCTGCCCTTTCGAGATAATGAGGTCTAGAGTTTCTCCTTTAATATGAGTTGGTTGGTCACAGTGTTGAGTCAGTTCTTGATCATTTAAGAATGATTTAAGGCAAGATACAGCGAGGTCGTTGGGGTTAGACCAGTGAAGTTTGAGATCACCAAGGAAGATTTGGGACACGGTTGAATCAACATTGACAGAGATGATTTCAATTAGTTGCTCGATGAAGGGGAGATTGTCTCCTGGGGGTGGTAGAAGGTGTGAAGTTTACAAACCGGTAGGTTCATACTTGAGATGTTGAGACAAAGGTATTCACAGGAGGAAGGCTTAGAGGACTCCAAGTGAGAGATCGAGAGTGTGTTTCTATGAATACAGGCTAGGCCACCACCCAACTTCAGAGCTCTGTCTAGCCTAATTATGTCGTGAGTGGGAGGTACTAGGAGGTCTAAGATCGGAGTGGAAGAGGGATTTAGCCAGGTTTCAGTGAGGATGATAATGTCTAAGTCATTGTGTTGGATGAGGTCGAAGATGTCGGAGGCATGTTTACTGGCTGATCTGTAATTAATTAATACACATTTAAGTCATAACGGATTAGGGGGGGAAGGAGTCTGGGTGACTGTCACACGAGTGAGGTTGTCATTATTGCTGCCTCTAAGATTGCGAGGGGGTTCTCTGTACGGGTTTGAATGGATGGATTGTATTTGTCTCGGCTGGATCATGTTGGGGTTGGACCAGGTAGAATAAGAGTTGTGAAGGTCATGGAGATCAATGGACGCCGGGTGGGTCTCACATCTGCTGGGGCGGGAGGGAGCGTTAGATAGGGGAATGGATTTCGGGATGGAGGGGGCTAAAGGCTGACCCGTGCAATCACTATCCCTAGTGGAAGCTCTGGGTAAATTCGCAGAGGTGAGGAGAGAGCTGATCACAGGGAAAAGATCATTATAGAGGGCTTTCAGGTCATGCAGCTCAGAAGTGAGAAGGTGCAGCTGGAGAGATATATCAACCAGGCGCGCAGCCAAGTCTGAGTGTTGGGTGAGGGGTGGAGGGAGTGTAGGGAAAGCGAGTGGAGAAGGGGGATCTCGGTGTAAGCCCGTGGGGTCCGCGGTGGAGGTGACTAGTTCCTGGGGAGGAAGTAGATCATTAGGGACTAGAGGAGTTCCAAGTCCTTTTAATGGTGAGGTTGGAGCATTAGCAAGGTGGGTGTGATCAATGAGCTGAGGGTTAGGTACAGTCAAAACCGGAATGAGTGGGTTTGACCGATAATGATCGGTGGTGGGCGTTTGCCCGGATTCCAATCTGGTATGATTCGTAGGGAGAAGGCTGAGGGACGGGGGATCAATCGTTGGAGGAAGTGCCAGTAGGTCACATGGGGATCTCTCCAGTCGAGGATCGGATAGTATCGGACTGGCTAGCTGTGCGCCGAGTGAACCCGAGAAGTCTCTCGCACTCTGAGTTGAGGGTCTAGCTGGTTGGGGTACTTCAACCGAGGACAGAGCCACTCTGTGAAGATCTAGTGGCAAAGGGTGGTTTAGATGGAGTGAGGGCCTTCCTGGTTGGAGCACGTCACCAGGGGACAGAGCCACTCTGTGATGATCTAGTAGCGAAGAGTGGTTTAGATGGAGTGAGGGCCTTCCCGAAGAAGAGGGGGGCGGACTTGACAGGTCCTGAGAGAGTGAGTGTCATTGGGTTTCGCCGAAACCGCATTTTTGAGTAACTGGAAGATAGTGGTTACCTTAACTAGATTGACATTGGACGCTTGGATTAAGATGATACCATTGTTATAGAGGGTGATGGTGGCATTGGCCTGTTGCTCCTGTGTCACCTGCCAAGCCAGTGGTAAGTCAGGTGACACTACAAAGGCCCCTTTAATTCCACTTTCATTGGTTGGGGTTCCCTTTGATAGGGTAGGAATACACATTGTAAAGCGCAGGATTGCATGTAGGTGGGGACGAGGTAGAGCTCCCAAATTCAAGGAATGGGTCAAGGACTTAATATTCTGTCAAGAACAGATGCTTAATTATGCCTACTTGCTCTCTCTGACATCACGCCCCAAAGACATTTGGGAACCTTTGAAAACCTACCTATTATCCCATCCAGTGGACACAACAGCTGGAAATAAGGAGTAGGGATGGTGGCGATAATATTGTATAATGTTGCAAGCGCTCCAAGGGAGATATACATTTAACGATACCTTTCAGACCCCGAGAGAACGGGTTGACAATTGAGTCGTGACTGGGACGTGCCTTGATAAACTATTAAGGACTTAGCTACTTGCTATATAACGAAACTTGTAATGCTGATGCTTGCTAATAATGTAGTCATGATGTACATTCCAACACATTGCCATTATTCAGAATAATGCTCACATATGAATGTTAATATTGTAATGATCTACAAAGTGTTGAATATGATACATCCATGAAGAATGTATATACTTCTAGATGTTGCATACATACTCCTGTAACGATTGTCTTTCTCATGGCTGTTACTTCTTAAAAAACTCAATAAATAAAGTAAAAAAAAAAAAAGAGATACACATTGTAGGTCCCTTAAACCTTCCAACAGCATCTGGACATAGTTACATACCAGTGGTGGTGGACCATGCCACTAGGTATCCAGAAGCTATTCCCCTTAGGACCACTCCAGCTCCTGTGGTGGCTAGGGCCCTCCTGGGAGTCTTTTCCAGAGTTGGGTTTCCTAAGGAGGTCTTGTCAGACAAAGGTACTAACTTCATGTCCAGCTACATCACTGCTATGTGGAAGGAGTGTGGTGTAAACTACAGGTTTACCACACCCTATCATCCACAGGGCAATGGGCTTGTTGAAAGGTTCGACAAGACCCCTAAGGGTATGATCATGGGACTCCCAGAAAAGCTGATGCGAAAATGGGATGTCTTACTACTATGCCTTCTCTTTGTCTACAGTTAGGTTCCTCAGAAGGGGGTGGGCTGTAGCCCATTTGAACTTCTGTTTGGACATCCAGTTAGGGGTCCATTATGTCTGGTTAAGGAGGGATGGGAGCAGCCTCTCAAACCTCCTAAACAGGACATAGTTGACTATGAACTTGGCCTGCGTTCTCGTTTGGCTGAATACATAAAGAAGGCCAACAAAACCATGAGGCCAGCCAAGAGTCTTCAAAAAGCTTGGTATTTTTTTGAAAATGTATTTAAAAAAGTTTTGTATAGCGCGAACAAGACCCCGAGGGGTATCAGAGCGCTTCACAGTAATGGAAGAGGAGAACAAGGTAAAAGGGGAACATTGTAAAGGAAGTAAGAGAGGATAACATAATGAGCTAATAAAAATCTACAAGGATGCACACAAGCATTACTTGGTACGGTAAGGTAGACAATACTGGGTATTACAGTTGTTAGGCCATAAAAGAGAAGAAAAAAAAAAACATGTAGAAACAGACGACCAATGGTCATTGAAGGCAGGAACGTGTTCATTAGGAGTGTTTTTACTTCATGTTTGAAAGCAGCTGTGTAGGGAATTCTGCGGATTTCCGGAGGGAGCGAGTTCCAGATCTTCGGTGCCGAGCCAGAGAAGGGTCGGAGTCTTGTTCTCTTTTTGCGAAAGGTCTGAGGTTTCAGTAATAGAGAATTTGCACTTCTTGATGGTCTGCCCCCCCTGACAGTTCTAGTTTTTGAGCCAGGTACCCTGGGGTTTTGAAGTGGAGGGCTTTGTGCGTCAGACAGGCGATCTTTAGTTGTATTCTTGCTTCGTAGGGTAACCACTTTAGAGATCTTAGAGCTGGGGAGATGTGGTCAGTTCTTTTTGTGTCAGTGATCAATCTGGCAGCTGCATTCAATGAAGCCCTGAGCGGGGCCAAGGTATGTTTGGGGAGGCCACACAGCGTTGCGCTACCATAGTCTATTCTCAGCAGGACAAGCGCTTGAACTACCTGCTTGAGGTCCTCTTGAGGGAGGAATGGTTTTAGATTTCTAAGGAGCCTCATTTGGTAGTTTGCGCCCTTACACATCATACTAATGTTTTTCTTCATGTTCAGGTGCGAGTCTAGGGTGATTCCAAGAGATTTAGCTGAGTCGATGATAATAGGGGAGCAGTTGAAGGTAGTGAGGTTCTTCATCCAGAGGTCAATCTTGGGGGTGTGTTTAGGAGGGGATATGAGAAGGAATTCTGTTTTGGCGGTGTTGAGCAAGAGATGGTTCTCAGTTAGCCAGTTTTGGGTAATCATCAAGGAGGAGTTGAGTGAGACGAGGTCTTCAGAAGAATTGATTTTCAGGTAAAGTTGCGTGTCATCCGCATACATATGAAAAAAAATGTTCATGGATTTAAGAGCGTTCGCTAGTGGTTCCAGGAAAATATTAAAGAGTATGGGAGAGAGTGCAGACCCTTGCGTGACCCCCATGGAGACTGTAGATGGTTGGGATAGTGTATGGTTCACCTTAGCTCTTAGGGATCTATTGTGAAGGAAGGAAGCGAACCATTGAAGTACCCGACCGGAAAGGCATATCCTGTGTTCCAGAATGGCTAAGAGGATATTGTGATTAACCATGTCGAATGCAGAGGAAAGATCAAGGAGGATTAGTAGGCAGGATTAGTTATGGTCTAACAATTTTAGGATGTCGTCTATGATGTGAAGGAGCGCGGATTCAGTACTATGACCGCTCCTAAACCCAGATTGATGTTGATCCAAGAGATTGAAAGTCTCAATGTGCGAGCAGAGTTGCGATTGGACGCATTTTTCAAGGAGCTTAGCCAGAGTAGGGATGTTGGAGATGGGACGAAAGTTGTTGAGGTCAGATCTGTCCGCATCAGATTTTTTGAGAATGGGTGAAACCTGAGCTGCTTTTAGACATTCTGGGATCTTGCCTTGAGATAAGGCGGCATTGACAATCTTTGTCCAAATGGGGATAAGGACAACCTTGATTTCTTTGAAGACAGACGGAGGCAATGGGTCGATGAAATGATTAGAGGGGTTAATGTTCAGAAGAGTTTTGTATATGTCGTTTTCACTGAGAGGAGAAAAGGAGCTCCAGGTGGCCATCTTCTTGGTGCTAATACTAAGTGGCTTTAGACTCTCAGAGAGGGCAGGATCAGCCTCACTCTCAGATGATGTAAGTAGGGCCCTCTTAGATTCAAGATCAAGACTGATGAGTTTAGTTTTTTCCATAAAGAAGATAGCCAGATCGTGGCATGAGGGTTAATTGTCTGTTGATTCGAAGTGCTTGGGTGCTATTGCTGATTGCTGTTTGACAATTTCAAAAAGTTTTGGGACGATTTGAGGCTTGAGTAAGTTGGGCTCTGAAATAATCGGCCTTAGTCGTCTTGATTTTTTTATTTTAAGAACTCCTAACCGATCGAAGGAATTTTAGATGATAAACGGAAGGTTTGGATCTCCATAGACGTTCAGCAGCCCTTAGGTTGCGGCGTTCAGAGTTTAGGTGGTCTTTGAACCAGGGTTTGGAGATTTTGGAGGAGGCATTTTTTTGCTGTAGAGAAGCTCTTGAATCCATGATACCAGAGATAGTGGAGTTATAGACGTCAGTGAGATCATGTACATCAGTCTTGTCAGTTTTGGAAGACAAGTCATTTTTACATTCAATAGCTAGACAGTCCGTGTTAATATTCCTGAGGTCTCTTTTCCACTGTTTAATTTTCTTTGGTTGGACCATTTTCCGTATCACCTCCCTATTGATAAAGAAGAAGATGCTGTAATGGTCGGACCAATCACACGGGGTAATGTCCTCCAATGTGATGGCATTAACTTTTGAGATAATGAGGTCCAGAATTTCTCCTTTGTTGTGAGTTGGCCGGTCACAGAAGTGGATAAGGTCCAGATCAGATAGGAAAGCGTTAAGGCAGATCACCGCTTGATCATTAGGTTTAGACCAATGAAGGTTGAAATCACCAAGGTAAATTTGGGATACTGATGGGTCATCATTGGAAGATGTAATTTCCATTAGTTGTTCAATGAAGAGGAAGTTATCGCCGGGAGGGTGGTAGAAAGTGTGAAGTTTGCAAACCGGGATGTGGTTACTAGAGATGTTGAGGCAAAGGTATTCAACTAAAGGTGAGGTGGGGGTCTCCATGTGGGAGACAGATAGTGTGTTCCGGTGTATGCAAGCTAGTCCACCGCCCTGTTTCGTTGTTCTGTCTAGACGGATTATGTCGTGACTAGGGGGCACTAGGAGATCTAAGATGGGGGTGGAGGAAGGATTTAGCCATGTTTCCATAAGGATGAATATATCTAGCTCATTGTTTTGGATGAGGTAGAAGATATCTGAGGCATGTTTGTTAGCTGATCTACAATTGAGTAATGCGCATTTCAGTCTTATAGACGTGTCTGATGTAAGAGTCTGGGAGATATTCACTTGCTTGAGGTTGTCGCTATTTACGACTCTGTGGTTGTTCGAGGGATCCCTGTGTGGGTTGGCGAGAATGGTTTGAATTTGGGCCATAGGGACCTTGTCAGTTTCTAGAGTGGTTGAGTAAGAAAGGAGTAGTTCCTCAATCTCGCTGGTCACAAGTTCTTTTTTTTTTTTTTTTGGCCTCCCTCACTTCCTCCCCCATTAATTCTGCCTCTAGTCGATCTCTTTGTTCCTGAGACAGTGTGGGCAGCTGGAAGTCCTGCAGGAACTCCGCACAGTCTTGCTCTGACCTGGTACAAACCGGGGTGTAGACCCCCTCAAAGTAAGACGCGAACTCTTCCGCTATAGCCTTAGTGGATGCTGGTGAACCTATCACACACCGTATCTCAGCCACCCAGGACCGCTCCCTGTCCCTACGCTCTAGCCACGCCAAAAGCTTCAGGGCTTTATCCCCTAAATCATAGATCCGGTGTTGCGTGGCGAGGGAATAGGCTCGCGCCTCGCTCTCCGCCAATGCCCGGAGTTCCTTCTGTTTAAGGGCCAATGTATGGCTGCGATCCATTGTGGGGGTATTGCCGGCATCCCGCTCCAGATCTGCTATCTCCTGTTCTAGCTGCCTGATCTGCAGGGACTCCTCTTTCTTTTTGGCCCCAATCAGGGCCTGGGCCTGTCCTCTCAAGACAGTCTTGTATGCCTCCGATAATGTGAGGTGGGACTCAACTGACCCCCTGTTTTCTTCAAAATACAGCTTGGAGCCCTCCCGAAGTCTGTCTCCCAGGGTTACGTCCCGAAGGTACCACGGGTCTATCCTCGGGAATGCCGCCTTGTTAATCACCGGACCCTTAAGGATAACACTCACTGGGGAGTGGTCAGAGATTCCCCGGGCCATGATATGAAGTTCCGCATATTCGCCCATCTGGTCGATGCGGGCTAGCAGGTGGTCTAGTCTTGAAAAGGACCCATGTCTGGCCGAGTAGAACGTGTAGTGTCTGTGTGTGGGATGGTGTGTGCGCCACAGGTCCCCTAGTCCCAGTGCCTTAGTGAAGCCCTGCAACCCATTTTCTCCCCTGAACCCCTGCCCCCCGCCCGAACGATCCAGGTCAGCATTCATTACAGCGTTCATGTCTCCCCCCACCAGAAGGGTTCCCCGGGGGAGATCCGCCAGGAAGGAGCCCAGCCATGCAAAAGTCGTGGTGTGGAGGCCGGGCGGGATATAGCATGAGCCCAGCACAACCGTACGGCCCTCCCATCTACCCGCCACTGCCGCCATGCAGCCCGAGTCGTCAGTCCACGTATCGGAAATTACCATGGGGAGGGCGTTGCGAATCAAAATACCCACCCCCCTAGAGTCAGATGTAAACCCCGAGTGGACCACCATTTTGTACCCAAAGCGGTCAAGTGCCTTACATCTATTACCTCTCAGATGCGTCTCTTGCAGGAGGACCACATCAGGGGTGTGCCGCTTTAGGTGCTGCAACACCAGAGTACGTTTAATTTTGTTGCCCAGCCCGTTTACGTTCCACGCCCATATTTTAACCTGTGTCTGTTCACCCATGTCCAGGCCAGGGACCCCACTTTCCTCGGATAGACCATGTCCCTCCGTGTCCTATGATGGCAAATCTCACATGCAAAAGCACTTATTTGATAATGAGCAAAACATAAATTTCCCCACAAACCCGTCCCTTTCCCCCCGCTGGTCACAAGTTCAACCATCATTCTTTTAGGGCGGGAGGGGGCGTTAGGGAGGGGTAAGGCTCTAGAAATAGGGTGCGAGGAGTGCTGGTCACGGCCAGAGGGTGCTCTGGCGGGGACTGTGGGTATCTTTGCTAAGGAGCTAAGAGAGTTGAGCAGGGGCAGATGGTTAAGCGAGAGAGCTAGCAGTTCATGGAATTCTTGATTGAGAAGGTTAACTTGGAGAGATAACTTGTCCAGACGTGCCACCAAGTCTGAGCGTTGGTTTAAGGAAAGGAACTGAGGGGAGGGATCCTGTGGAGAGGGGGGACCTCGAGTGATAGCCGTATGAGGTAAGATGTGGATGCAAAGGTCCGGAGGAGGGGATGCATCCTTAAAAACTTGCGGGAGCCCTGCTCTATTGGAAGGAGAGGCAGGGGAGGGCAGGTTGTTAGAAGACAAGTAGTGTGGTGTAATGGATGTACTCATATGGTGATTAGGTGTGTTAGGATAAGGATGTAACATTGATGGCGGTCTTGTGTGTTCAATCGGTGAGGAAGGGTTAGGACGTGATGCCCAGGATGAATGAGCAGCAGCTGAGAGGGGAGGAGGTATGTCTTGGGAGGGCATCCTGATGGGGGAGACGCCGGGCATCTGGCTTACTGACAGCGAACTGGGTGGAGAATTCAGTCCGCCACCCGGCAGGGACGAAGGTCGACTGGTGGGCGAGGAGGGAGGTGTATCGGAAGAGGAACTGGGAACAACGCTTTGGGGTACCCTTGTGGTTGCTAGAGCTAGATCTTGTCGCAGAGAAGTTGTATTGTTAGCCAATGAGTTTTTAATCTTCATAAAGAGTTTGTCGAACTGTTCTAGATTTCGATCCGATGATTGAGTGAGAACGATCCCATTCTGGTAAATGGTAATGGTGAGATCGGCTTTGAAGCTTGGAGAGGAAGTAATGGAAAGACTAAAACCATGAGGTGTTTTCCTTATCTGATTGACCTGAAAAAAGGATATGAGGGTTTTCCTCCATTGGGCTCTTTCACGATGTTGCCATTAGACATACAGAAATATGTATATGATATAAGCCTTTCCGGGTGTCTTTTGATTATATTGTGTTTGAATTTCTTAGCAGCATTTTTAGTAAGGTTAGGGGGATAAGTAATCTTAAAGGCATTGAAGCCCACTTGTGAAAGTGAGCCTTCAATAGGGCTGGTGATAGTTGTAGCCATGGTGGGGGGGGGGGAAGCACAGTGCGAGGAGAGGGTCAGTTCTTGGGTCAGTTCTGGTCACTAATAAGGTAGGTCTGTTAAATATAGAGACGGTCAAGGACCAGGGATAAAATACTACCAGCTTACCTATGATATTAAGCGGGCTAAGTTGTGTGAATAGATATGTAGAAAGGGTAGTGATTCAGGAAAATAAGGTTTGCTAGGAGTTCTGCGTAAGGGTTTGCTAACATAGTATGGATGACTCAGACCTCTTACAGATTATTCTCCAGAGTATTTGAGTTTGGGAGTTGGATGAGAAATTTATATACATGGGATTGCAATTGATGATATATTGAACCCACCTAATATGTTCCGCATTCCAGTTGTTTTAGTTGATGAGAGATTGCTCAAACAAAATTAGCCATTGCTCAATGAAGATTTCCAGTCTTCATTCAACTGCTGTGGGGAAAGGCTGGTGAGAATGTGCCCATGCCAAGATGGTCGCTGCTCTTCTTTCCGTCCTCTTTCTATTGTTAAGAGGGAGGACTGGTGAGGACCTCTTCTCTTTCTGTGGTTCACTCATTGGAGGAAGCTTTAAGATGGCTGACCAGGCTTACGTATGGGGAAAATGGTGCCTATTGAGTGATTTAGACAGTGTATCAGTTCTTAAGATGGCCAAGGTGTACAAATGGCGTTGAAACTGATGGCCCTCAGGGACTGAGTCACCAGCTGATCAGTCGCCGAAAGGGGGCAGGACCGAAAGGTTTCACGACCCCAACATCGGTCGTCATTATGGCAGTCTCCGCTACTCCAAGGGGGCTGTGGAACATAGTCGGGCGTGGGCCAACCAATGCTCAGTGATTCATGGTGCCGCCCTGCGGTGCGGTCACCAGCAGTAGAGGCGAGCGGCTCCTGTGTGACCGAATCGGGATGCGTCACTTACAGATGCTCCTGTGAGTCATGGGGCCGCCGCGTGGAGCCGTCTCCAGCCGTGGAGGCAAGCGGCTTCTGTGTCACAGCGAGTGCTGCCGGGCAAAGACAGGACCAAAAAGGCAGCCCGTGCTGTCTCCGCTCATTCAGGGCTGCGGGTCATCCCCTCGATGTGCTCATCCAGGTCATCTGGGCAGCCCTTCTCCTCCCGAGCCAAGATGGCGGGCTGATGCTCTCCTCAGCCCCTCCGTCTCTTCGTAGGAGAGTGACTCCGCTGCCAACGGGGCAGAAGACACCTCGTGACAGGTCAGAGTGCTCCGCGCTCTCCCCTCAGATCAGTCCGGCGGCCGCACTGTCCCTGCTGAGAACCTTCCCACCTTGCACCTCCAGAACACGACGCAGTCCCACTCCGTCAGTCTGCGGTGGCAGACTCTGCAGCAAAGGTTCCCCGGACCACGCGTCCGCTTTCCAGGTAACGATTCTTCGGGGTTGGTCACTTTGGGGGTTGGATGGCATGACCGAAAGGCTGTCCTGACTGTTACCAGCCAGCCAGAAAGTGTGGGTGTATGAGCCTGTGGCTCCAGCAGCTCTCCAGGACAAGTGGAGTGGCCCCCACACCATACTTCAGGAAAAAGGTGAGGTCCCCTACTTTTTATTGACAGGGCTTACATGACCTTGCTCATGGCCACTGATGAGGGACAGGAGGAAGAGAGTGACCCTCTCCCTGATCTCCTCCCTCAGGACCCTGTTGATGGATCAGTAGAAGGAGTAGTCTTGGCAGACAGCCTCACTGGTCAACAGCAAGCTGATTGTAGACAAGTTCTCAGTCAGTTTTCTGGTCTTTTCTCTCTGACACCCAGTCAGACACCTGGTGTACCCATGAATTGGACACTGGTGACAGCCTGCCTGTGAAGAGCAAAATTTACAGACAGCCTGACCATGTCAGAGACTGCATCAGGACTGATGTCCAAAAGATGCTGGATTTGGGGGTCATTGAGCCTTCAGATAGCCCTTGGGCTAGTCCTGTAGTCCTTGTCCCAAAACCTGACACCCAGGATGGTAAGAGAGAGGTGAAGTTCTGTGTGGATTACAGGGGACTCAATGCAGTCACTAGGACTGATGCCCATCCAATTCCAAGGGCACATGAGCTGATTGATACTCTGACCTCTGCCAAGTATCTCAGTACATTTGACCTGACTGCAGGTTACTGGCAAATCAGACTCTCTGAGGATGCCAAGCCAAAAACAGCATTTTCAACCCCCAGTGGGAATTATCAATTTATTGTAATGCCTTTTGGTTTGAAGAATGCACCTGCCACATTTCAGAGGCTGGTGAACAAAGTCTTGACAGGTCTGAAAGCCTATAGTGCAGCATATCAAGATGATATTGCTGTCTTTAGCTCCATCTGAGAAGATCACCTGGTTCACCTCAGAAATGTACTTGCAAAGGCAGGCCTCACTATCATGGCCACCAAGTGCCAGATAGGGCAGAGGAAGGTTGTGTACTTGGGCCACCTCGTGGGTAGAGGCCACGTTCAACCACTGGAAAGCAAAATTCACACCATAATGGACTGCATTGCTCCCACTACCCAGACTCAGGTCAGAGCTTTCTTGGGCCTAACTGGGTACTACAGGAGGTTTGTTAAGGGCTATGGAACCGTAGTAACACGCCTTAATGATCTCACCTCCAAAAGAATGCCTAAGATAGTTCAGTGACAGTTAGCTGTCAGATGGCACTTGATGACCTGTAGCAAGCCATGCGCTCTGCTCCAATTCTGCAAAGCCCTGATTACTCCAAAACCTTCATTGTCCAGACAGATGCTTCTGAGATAGGGGTAGGTGCAGTATTGTCACAACATAATGCAGATGGCCAGGATCAACCAGTAGCGTTTATAAGCAGAAGGTTGACCCCCAGAGAGAAGCGTTGGCCAGCTATTGAGGGGGAGGCTTTTTCTGTAGTCTGAGCCTTGAAGAAGTTGAGGCCATACCTGTTTGGCACTCAGTTCGTTGTTCAGACAGACCACAAGCCCCTCTTATGGCTTGAACAAATGAAGGGTGAAAATCCCAAACTTTTGGGGTGGTCTATTTCCCTACAGGGGATGGACATTTCTGTGGTCATAGACCAGGGAGTAATCATGGCAATGCAGATGGACTCTCCAGATTATTTCCACTTAGAAAATGAAGACTCAACTGGGCAAGGTTAGTCTCATCTCCTTACGTTTGGGGGGGAGAGTGGGGGGGGGCTGTGTAGGAAAGTAGGATCTGCTTTCATGGTTACCCCCACTTTTTGCTTGGTGTCAGTATGTTTTTGACCTAGTCTGACTGAGATCCTGCTAGTCATGAACTCAGTCACTGTGCTTTCTCCCCTAAACGGACATGGGAAGTACTTTCATCCCTCCACAGTTGGTTACTGGGGAACTTTGCTCATGGCCACTGATGAGGGACAGGAGGAAGAGAGTGACCCTCTCCCTGATCTCCTCCCTCAGGACCTTGTTGATGGATCAGTAGAAGGAGTAGTCTTGGCAGACAGCCTCACTGGTCAACAGCAAGCTGATTGTAGACAAGTTCTCAGTCAGTTTTCTGGTCTCTTCTCTCTGACACCCAGTCAGACACCTGGTGTACCCATGAATTGGACACTGGTGACAGCCTGCCTGTGAAGAGCAAAATTTACAGACAGCCTGACCATGTCAGAGACTGCATCAGGACTGATGTCCAAAAGATGCTGGATTTGGGGGTCATTGAGCCTTCAGATAGCCCTTGGGCTAGTCCTGTAGTCCTTGTCCCAAAACCTGACACCCAGGATGGTAAGAGAGAGGTGAAGTTCTGTGTGGATTACAGGGGACTCAATGCAGTCACTAGGACTGATGCCCATCCAATTCCAAGGGCACATGAGCTGATTGATACTCTGACCTCTGCCAAGTATCTCGGTACATTTGACCTGACTGCAGGTTACTGGCAAATCAGACTCTCTGAGGATGCCAAGCCAAAAACAGCATTTTCAACCCCCAGTGGGCATTATCAATTTATTGTAATGCCTTTTGGTTTGAAGAATGCACCTGCCACATTTCAGAGGCTGGTGAACAAAGTCTTGACAGGTCTGAAAGCCTATAGTGCAGCATATCAAGATGATATTGCTGTCTTTAGCTCCATCTGAGAAGATCACCTGGTTCACCTCAGAAATGTACTTGCAAAAGGCAGGCCTCACTATCATGGCCACCAAGTGCCAGATAGGGCAGAGGAAGGTTGTGTACTTGGGCCACCTCGTGGGTAGAGGCCACGTTCAACCACTGGAAAGCAAAATTCAGACCATAATGGACTGCATTGCTCCCACTACCCAGACTCAGGTCAGAGCTTTCTTGGGCCTAACTGGGTACTACAGGAGGTTTGTTAAGGGCTATGGAACCGTAGTAACACGCCTTAATGATCTCACCTCCAAAAGAATGCCTAAGATAGTTCAGTGACAGTTAGCTGTCAGATGGCACTTGATGACCTGTAGCAAGCCATGCGCTCTGCTCCAATTCTGCAAAGCCCTGATTACTCCAAAACCTTCATTGTCCAGACAGATGCTTCTGAGATAGGGGTAGGTGCAGTATTGTCACAACATAATGCAGATGGCCAGGATCAACCAGTAGCGTTTATAAGCAGAAGGTTGACCCCCAGGGAGAAGCGTTGGCCAGCTATTGAGGGGGAGGCTTTTTCTGTAGTCTGAGCCTTGAAGAAGTTGAGGCCATACCTGTTTGGCACTCAGTTCGTTGTTCAGACAGACCACAAGCCCTTCTTATGGCTTGAACAAATGAAGGGTGAAAATCCCAAACTTTTGGGGTGGTCTATTTCCCTACAGGGGATGGACATTTCTGTGGTCATAGACCAGGGAGTAATCATGGCAATGCAGATGGACTCTCCAGATTATTTCCACTTAGAAAATGAAGACTCAACTGGGCAAGGTTAGTCTCATCTCCTTACGTTTGGGGGGGAAAGTGGGGGGGGGCTGTGTAGGAAAGTAGGATCTGCTTTCATGGTTACCCCCACTTTTTGCTTGGTGTCAGTATGTTTTTGACCTAGTCTGACTGAGATCCTGCTAGTCATGAACTCAGTCACTGTGCTTTCTCCCCTAAACGGACATGGTAAGTACTTTCAAACCTCCACAGTTGGTTACTGGGGAACCCTTATAAGTCCCTAGTATATGATTCTAAGGTACCCAGGGCATAGGTGCACCAGGGGTCTCCGATGGGTTGCAGCACGTATTGTGCCACCCATGGGAGTCCACTTAAACTGTGTCTACAGGCCTGCCACTGCAGCCTGTGCGAGTTGGTGCTTGCACCTCCCACGGCAAATATAAATTTCCTTATATCTAAGGTCACTGCATTAAAAACCCATAAGTCACCCCTATGGCAGGCTCTTCAGCCCTGAGGGCAGGGTGCTTAGTTATAAGTGTGAGGGTGGCCCTGCATGAGCAGGACACCCCTACAAACCTCGGAATCTATTCTCCAGTGGACATCAGTCATAATGAGATGTCTAACTATATAGTGGCTGCACCAAACCCGGTCATGTTTGGTATCGAACATGTTGGAATCATACCTCAACACCAATTCCAGTGTTGGAAGTATGATCGCATGTACTGGGGGCTCCTTTGGGAAACCCCCTGTAGGAAAGTGCCTCTTTTTGCATGGTGACCCCCCACTTTTTGCCTGACACCTGATGCAACCTGACTTGATGTGCCCTGGGTCCCTGCCAATCAGGTTCCCAGGGCCTGTGTTCTTTCCCAAAACTGTACCTTTGTACCCACAATTGGCACATCTCAGGCCACAGGTAGGCCCCTTGTAAAAGGTACCATGGGTACAAAGGGCACTGTGACCAGGGAAGGCCTCTAAGGGCTGCAGCACCCATTGTGCCACCCTAAGAGGCCCTGTGCCTAAACACACACACACTGCCATTGCAGGCTGCGCGTTTTGGTGCAGAGAAAAGTGAAGAGTCGACATGGCACACATCCCTATGTGCCATGCCAGCAACCCACTACCTGAGGCCTAGGTAAGCCAGACCTCTAGCAGAGTGCACTAGCCGTCAGGTGAGGGTACAGTGGTACGAGCCCTGTACCCCTACAGTGTCCAAGTTCATTCTTTTTTTAACAACTTTATTTATTGATTTTAATAAAATTTCATCAGGTGTACAGCAATAAACAGCACACATTGGTGGTTTAAATATCAGGGTATTGTGCGTAAATCATAGCCTCCCGGCACAAAAAATTAGAACGATTATGCAACAGAAATCAAATAGCTCGTCCATATGCCTAGTTCAGCTCTTCCTCCTTTGTGTATTCACCCACACCTGATTCATTCTGATCACTCCCATTCAATCCGATATTCAGGAAGGCGTTGCATAGCTCCCTCCATTGCCTTAGATCCCCATCTAGTTTGTCATCTCTACGACTAGCTTTCATATGGACCTCCTCAGCCAGCGTCCATTCACGAACATCCCTCATCCACACATCAACCTCAGGGGCACGCGTCCCCATCCAAGTTATTGCTATTCAGCGCCGTGCTAACACTGTGAGCAACTGCAAGAGTTTGTAAGCTGTCTTACACTTTTTAGGTTTCCGGACATGTCCCAACAGACAGTGCAGCGTGTCAACTCCATGCGGAGACCAGTGCCACTCTGCACCCTCTCCACCACCTCAGTCCAAAAATGTCTAACCCTGGGACACCACCAGAATAAGTGCAGGAAGTCCTCCCCCTCCTCTCCGCAATGAGGGCAAGTGTCCGGGCGGTCCGGTGCAATACAGTGCAACTTCACAGGGGTCAAGTAGGTGTGGTGTAAGTAGTTGTAGTGTATGAGTATAAAGCGAGCATTGCATGATACCGTATGTGTGAGTGCGCCTACCGCCTTCCACGCCCTTTCATCTAGGGGCTCCTACATATCCGCATTCCATGTCGCCCGTGACCTGGGGGGGGGGGGTCGTTGAGTCAACCCTCATTACATTGTAAAGGAGAGAGACTAGTCGGTGCCCAGCACCACATGTGAGCATTATATCCAGCGTTTATGTTGTCTTTGGGATGTCCAGATATGTGGGCCAGGTTGCCCTAAACAGGTCAGATATACAAGCATAATGTATATAATGGCCCCTCCCAGCCCAAAGTCCCTGCAAGCCTGCTCGTAGGAGATGAAAGTCTCTCCTGGATATAAGTCTGCCAATATGCTACATCCTCCCTCCCTCAATGCCTGAAAGAGCATATTGTCCATCATTGTCCGCACCAGAGCAAGATCCCACACTGATAGTTCCCGATGGAATGGAGTATGCTTTAAGATCCGTTCCACAAAACATTGGCAGATGCTCACAGTCTGTTTAACTATATAAGGCACGTCATTGGGGATGTCCGCTCCTTCCACCAGAACGTCGGAAGCCTATCCAGCAAGACTTTTCCTTTCAATAGCCTATTCCCCCAGCTGTCCCCTTAATCTAGCCACCAGGACGGCTGCTGCAAGTGTGCCGCGTAATAGTAAAGGTCCAACCTAGGGGCCTCCAATCCCCCCTCCTCGTATAGCTGGTTCAGAGTCTCCAGTGCCACTCTGCTGCGACGACCGGCCCAATAGAGGTCCACTAGTATAGAGTTCAACTGCCTGAATACTCGCCTGGGGAGAGGGCACAGTGAGTTTTGGAGCATATGTAGACCGTGGAACAGTACTATCATCTTAGCCACCGCCAGCCTACCCATTAAAGAGAGCATCAGTGTGTTCCAAAATGACACTGATTGTCTCAGTGCATCCACCTTTCTATGTACATTGAGGTGCAATAATTGTGTGTCCTCAATCGCCACCTGTATACCCAGGTATCTAAAATGTCCCGTCTCCCATTGCAACCCCAGAAAGGGAAGTCGCTCCAGGGGCAGTTTAGCCAGTCGGGCCAGTGGGAAGATCAAAGATTTACGCTTGTTAGGTTGAAGTCCCGAGTAAGCACCGAAATCCTCCATGAGCTGCAGTAGTTCTGGCATTGCCTCACAGGGCGAGACAACATAGAAAAAAGCATTGTCTGCATAAAATGATATCACGTGTTGCGTCCCAGCGGTACGGGTGCCCCACTGCTCCAGGTCGCTCAGCGCCCAAATCGCCAGCGGCTCAGTAGCCAGCGCAAATAGCAGCTGTGAGAGCAGGCAACCTTGGCGCGTGCCCCTCTCCAGTAGTCACTCCTTGAAACAACTCTGATCCACACAGACCCGGGCGTTCGACGCAGTATATAGAAGTTTGACCCAGCGGCGAAGCCAAGGACCGAAGCTCGCCGCCCTCAGGACTTCCAGTAGATACCCCCAATCGACAGTGTCGAAGGCTTTCTCAAGATATATAGGGGGCAGATTTACAAGAAACTGATGTATCTGTATAGATGCGTCAGTTTGCCTGCGTGAAAAACCCTTGCGCCACAATAGATGCGCCGTATTTATACGGCGCACTATGGCGCAAGGATTGACAGATGGGTCAGAAATTCTGACGCATCTGTTGGCGGAAAATTCACGTATTGCTGGAGTCGTGTCGCAAGCATGACGCAACTCCAGCAATGCGTGTTTGCGGCCTATTCCCAATACACTGCGTCACTCCTTACACCTGCTTCAAGCAGGCGCAAGGTTTTGACGCAGTGGCGTCCTAAAAGTCACGCAGTGAAATCTTGTAGATTTCACTGCGTCACTTTTACGAGGCTTTCCTGCGTGGGAACGCCTACCCTGCATACATTATACGTGACGCAGGTCTCCCTATATGCGTCACGTTGTAAATTTGCTGCATTTTTTATGCCGCGGTTGCGTCACAAAAGTGACGCAACAGCAGTGCAAAAGTGTCGCAAGGGGCTTGTAAATCTTCCCCATAGATACTAGGGCCAGTTCCTCGTCCCTGTGGCATATCTCGTCCATGATATGCGTCAACTGTCTTATATTCATACCGGTGTTACAGCCGGGTATGAACCCAAATTGGTCCTCATGGATCAGGTGGGACATATATGGAGGCAGCCAGAGTGCCCAAATTTGACACAATACTGTAACAATCGGGTTAATCATAGTGAGTGGTCGGTAATCTGCTGGGTCCTGGCCCTCCCCCCCCCAGCTTCACGAGCATAACTATCTCCCTTTCCCGTATGGTTGGGGGTAGTAGCCCCCGCTTATACAACTTCCAGTACTCCTGTAGTAGGGGCTGCCATATATACTGCCTGCAAGTGCTGCTTAAACACTTCTAAGATTTCCCTCCTGGTATGCACTAGATCCCCACCCATGTCTGTCAAACAGGTCATCAGAGGTGATGCCTGCTCCTTCGGCAGAATCCAGGCCAATAGTCGCCTGGATTTATCCCCTTAAGCATGGAGCCGCTGGCGGTACCGGCAAAGTGTGCACTTGTCCATATGTCTCTAATTTGCACATGCAACATTCTCTCCCGGTCTCCTATGTCCGGATCGGCCGGGCTTCCTGCCTGAACCTCCACCAGAACGCTCTCCTCTTCGCCCAGTTCCCGTTGCAGCTGTCGGCGTACCGCGCATGTCAATCCCATACTCGCTCCCCGCATCACTGCTTTCATTGCCACCCACTCCGTGGCTCTGCTGGCTGTCCCCCTCCAATTGGAAGTCATGTATTCTGTTAATGCCTGCGATAAGGCCTCCCTCCCCACCTGGTCACTAAGTATGTCAGGGCGCAGGCTCCATCATCGCGGTCCCCGTAAGGGGGCATCCCACTGTACCACACATCTCACAGGTGCGTGATCCGACAGGAAACGAGCCAAATGAGTTACCTCTACCTCCAGAAAGGCGGGTACTCCTGTCACCAACACCCTGTTCAACCTACTATATCTGTTATGTGTGGGGGGAAAATATGTAAACAGCATGTGGGTTGGGTGCCGCTCAAGCCAGACACCCTGTAAATCCAGCTCCTGCATGACTTCCCAGAGCTTTTGCGTCATCTGTGGTTTAGTTCCTTTTTGGGGGGGGGTGTCTATCTAAGTCGGGGTCTAACACACAATTCCCCCATCCATAATAGTGGGTCATCTAATTCTGGGGTTATTAAATCCTGAATGGTTTGAAAAAGCATAGGGTCATCTGCGTTCAGAGTGTATGCGTTTAAAATAGTGTTGTCTTGGCCATCCAACATACCCCGTAGGAGCACGAAGCAGCCATTCACATCCGCTTCCATGTATGTAAGGGTGAACGGCGTCCCAGGGGCCACCCACACCAGTGTACCTCTGGCACATGTTGAGTAGGAGGAATGAAACGTTTGGCCTCGCCATTTCTTTGCCACTCTGGCCGCTCCTGTGTCATCCAGGTGCGTTTCCTGAAGACAAGCTATTGACACCTGGTGTCATTTGAACAAGGATAGCACTCTGCAGCATTTTGTGCATGTGCCCAAGCCCCTAACATTCTAGCACAGGAATCTGATCTCTGCCACCATACCAATGTGGTTTCTTATTTGCACATCTCACATGTTCCTGCCCACCTCTCGCTGTCACCTCACGCTGCAAACCTGTGAAACAAACTACATCATAACGATTCTGATGTATAACTCCCCAACTCCCACCCATGGACATTGTACGTTCACCTGCACAAACGTTGATGTCCACCCCATGACCGTGCCAGGACATGCACATCTTCCCGAATCGCCCAACAGGGGCCATTTATCCCTCCCATGTAACAAACTATCCTGGCCTGCCCGCCCAGGAAACCAGACCAGCCATTAACTTATGCATGCTCCATGCAGTGAGATCCCTATTATGCCTGGGTCTCAGTCGAGGTCATTCTCCGCCAGGAACCCACCAGGTCATTCATCCTGTTCATTCACACGACTTACTCCTGCACCTCCAAAATTCGCGCACTTGCTGACTCGCCAATTGCAATTCAGGCACTCGCAGTATACAAAGAGGGAAGGCCAGTTCTCCATAGTGTCTGGCCGTATCTGCCCTCAGTCCCCCTCAGCCACCGCCTCTGCCTCTAGCAAAGTCTCCGTAACAACTTTGGGTGTCGGGCCCAGTGACTGCAACTGTCCCTCCAGGTACGGTGTCATAGATGCAGCCGACGACTCCGGGCTCCTCTCAGCCTCCACCGTTCCCTGCTGCATGGTGCTGTTCTCGCACCCTGTGACTCTTTGTTCCGTTTGTGGATCTGTGTCCAGGAGCCGAGTCATTCGTTCTTTTCACTGTGCCCCTTTTCCTGATCAAGTGCCCCACAAACGTTTCTGGCCACGTTGTTCACATGGAGGAAGTGTGTCTTCCCGAATCTCCAGCCATTCCTATGCTTCCTCTGAGGATTCAAAGAAGTGAGCCTTGCCTTGTGCCAACACTTTCAGTTTTGCGGATATAGTAACATATATTGGAGATGTAAATCCCGCAACTGTCGCTTGACCCCAAGGAATGTTTTCCGCTGGTCCTGCACCTGCTTTGTGTAGTCCGGGTTTATAGTAATTTTATTATTCTCGTAGCTGAGGTCACGCTGTTCCCTAGCAGCACGCAGGATACAGTCTCTGTCACGATAATTCAGCACTTTAGCTATGATTGCTCGTGGTTGTGCTCCGGGGGAGGGGGGCGGCACTAGTGCCCTGTGCGCCCTCTCAATGACGAAAAATTCGGATAGTCCCCGAGGGCGCTATTGCGATCGTATCCATTGCTCGAGGAATTGCTCCAAAGACCCCTCCTCCACTCGCTCCAGGAACCCCAAGACTCGAATGTTACTGCGCCGGGCGCGCCCTCCCTCATCCTCAGCCCGGCGCTCCAGGGCTTTCGTAGCTGTGGACATCTGAGCCACCCGCTTCTTGAGTGTTGCCATCTTTCCCCTCAGGTCCACAATGTCTCCTTCTGCCACGGTCACTTTGTCCGCCACCTTTCACAGGTCTGCCCTCAGAAGGTGCACGTCGATAGACACTGCCTCAATTTAATTCTCCAGGGCTTTCCTGGACCCCTGAATGGCAGCCATGAGCTCCGCACGCGAGGGCTTTCCACTGTTCTGTCCACTTTCACTTCTCCACCGCCTGTTTGCCTCGTGATGCGATGTGGGGGGGTGGTGCGGCGTGGTGTATTGCGTGATGTGTTGGCACCTGCTGAGCGTGCAGCTTTATATTTGCCTATGATGCCTGGCTAATGGGCCTCCACTCTGCGGGATCCCACTGCCTGCCCTTTCCCCTGGGCGCCAAGCGTTCCCTTGCTCAGTCTCGCCTGGTACCACCTGCTTTTCACCCCGCGGGGCCCAACTCTGCCCATGCTCTGTTGCGGCTCCTGGGCCAGCAGTAGCAGTGCAGCAACTGTCTCACCATTTGTTCTAGCAGCCCCGTCTCAGTGTTCAGTCTCCCTTGATGACCGCTTCAGCACCTTGACTGTTCTACAGTGGCTCGCTCCCCAAGCAACCAGTGCAGGCTCGCGATTTCCCTTCAGTTCAGATGACGTTGCGGAACCTCCCAGTCCTGTGATCCCTCGTTCTGGCCCAGTCTGAGTGTGCTCGGGCACCCTCTCACCTGAGGACCGCTGTGGGAGTAGGGAGCTACTCTTTCTTTTTCAGACCGGGCTCTGGTTTGGGCATCCAGCCTTGTCAGATACCCCAGGGTGCTCCGGGCCTCCTCGCAGGGGCATGCCCAGCCCGGTGACCGCTGGTCTCCGCTCATTCCCTGAGGGCCCAGCTTCGCTCCAGCAGGGCCTTATGCCCCGATGCACTGGTTCTCTGCCAGTTGCTGCTCCCCAATTCACGCCCTCTTAATTCTCTGGGCCGCCGGCACCAGACAGCCACAGCCCAATGCTGAACTGCCACAGTCAGCGCTCCTCGCCAGCGCAGTCGCAGGGCCACAGTCCGCCCCGTCCATGATAATAGGAGGAGGGGCCCTGCTCTCGGGATCTCTCACCCCGACCCAGTCCTGGTGCACATAAACGCCCTCTCACCTGAGGGCCGCTGTGGGAGCAGGGGGCCGCTTTCTTCTTTTCTGACCAAGTCCTGTTATAGGGTTTCTGCACATACAGAGCTATGCACAGGATAATAGGACCTCGGAATATAGTCGTGAGCCAACCATAGACCTTAGCACCCAAAACCCCAACCCAACTAGCCTTAGCGTCCCATTAGCACTGATGTACCAATGATTAGACAACCCAGAACACAGTTTCTCTCTCTCTCAAGACTCGCAGAGGCAAGAACACTCTTTCGTCACTCACTCGTACCTGTCCACAACATGCGTAAGAAGAGACACTGTATAGGTTAAAATGTTTATTTCAACTTACGTGCTCTAAGATACAGTACACGCGTCAGTACTAATAGCATAATACATATGAATAATATAATCAGCATAGTTACTACTCCATAGAATACGAACGGGGATAGCATCTCATAAAGCAGTGGATATATGTCTAACTAACATTACCACCCTCCCCGTGCTGATAGCCAGTGTATTATGATAATAGAAGACCTTTGGGCTTTGACTAGCGAACCCCCATACCTCAGTCTCTAGATGCAAAGCTACATCGGCAGACAATCACAGCTCTTCTCTCTGGAAAGGTCGTCTCCAAGTGCTATCTAGAGCGGGCGACCGCATTATTAAAAGCACACTAATTTCTCCATAGCAGCTGTACATGGTGTTATGTCTAGGTGCGAGGGACGGGCCAAATCAGTAAGAACCAGGGACGTGTTATTCGACCTTGTAACTGTTGTTCAGACTGAGCCCAAAGGGAACAGGAGAAAAGGTGAGAAACAGAAAATGCAGACAGTCGTAAAATAACTTGGCAATAGCAGAGGGCGACAGAACAACGGCCAAGAGTAACGTGCGCAATAGTCATCATGGCAGCCATGCCTGTGCCAACGTAGCCAGGCAGGCCAGGAGGCCATGAGCCACAAGACACCCTCCCCTGGACAGTCCATCGGCCAAGACGAAAATGAAGACAGAGTTCCAAACACCTGAGCAGAAATGAGGCAGTCCACCGACAGTGAACGGCAAATCAATCCAAAAACGTGGAAGTGCAGAAAAATGCTATACCGTCCAAGAGGACATCATTGGAATCGTCAAAAAACGTAGACGCCATCCAGTCCAACAGGTCAAAGCTGCAGGAATGTTCCTCAGAGGATGGAGCATCCAAAAGCAATGCGGGACAGCTTGCGTGATATTCAATATAGCTTTGTTGTAGGAGATTCTGAGCAGCCGCCCAGATATCCCATTGTGCCAAAATCCCCAGTGCAGCCGCACGCATCATAAAGCCAGCAACGGAACAGTCCCGTTCATGGGCCTCTAAGGGAGCCACCAACTGAACAAAATCCGGAACAGACAATGACCAATTGGAGAGGCAATAATCCATGGTGCATGTGAACGGACAGCGGATGCAAGACATCACAGGTTGCACGCAAGTGAAATACGCAAAGCGAAAGGAAAGGGTGTAGGACACACTGATAGTTGCCAAGGGCAGAACATCGAAGCCAACCAGAAGTCGCTCACGGAGCAGCTGGAGGCGTTCGGGATCGAGAAGGGCCCAGTGGTGTGCAGCCATTGCGCAGAAAACAGACCAACAGCAAGACACCTGCCACCAAAGCGAGGATCAATGGGAAACCACCAAAGACGCTAGAAAAAATAGAATGTATGAACGCCGGTATCACACCGAAAATAGTTTGGAAGGTGGACACCAGGCCAGACCCCACAATCTTAAAAAAGTGCACCAGACCCTCAGTGTTCGACGCGTTAAAAATACGATGAATCAACTCCCCAAAATGTTGGGGGAGGTCAGTGTTCAAAAGGGCCTGTATTTCACTGTGGGTACTCGCCACCTGGAGAATGAATGTCTCCCGGGCGGACGTGAGCATAACCTCCTCATTCAATAATAGGGCCTTTATTCTGCTCAACTTATTGAAATCTGCCTCCATGGTAGGAATGGAAGGCCAAATAGAGTTATCAACGATGTCGCGAGGGGGAGGAAAAAGCACATTCTTGCAGCAGACAACTCTGTGTGAGACCGTAACAATATATGGAATGCCAGCCTGTAGGCCACAACAGTCTTCGTTATTTAAAAGCAAATAGCTACCGTTAGTAAGCAAAGTAAAAGTAGGAGAAATAGAAGGAACAGGAATACCCTTTAACACACATGCCAGATTGGGAACTGAAACGCTACAAGCCCCGTGCAATTTAATATGTTTACAAATAAGCGAATGACCCACAGTTGAATCACAAGACTCCCCGTGAGAAACACTTCCTTGCCTTCTCTAAGGCATTTATACATGAAAGGCAAGGACCAGAGTTCATGCAGGAAAGCACTACCCAAAGGCTGGAAACGGCCCACAGGATAATGTTTCATGCATGAGCTAAATTCAAACAAGGAAAAAGGCAAGGCGATAACCCCATGAACTAGCCACACTGCAGAATCTAGTTCCGCTACAGAGAATGGTAAAGGATCCATTTTCTTGATATGTAACAAAGTGTAAGCTGCATCTTTCATGGACATGAACTGCTGTTTTTCAGTCAAATTAAAAGGCAGAAAAAGGGCAGTGGTGTTCAAGAAATTCCAAGGAACTTTACCTAACTTAAGGGTTTGCAAAGTCCACGCAAACTGCATTACTGAACGCAATTGATTCTGACCATGATACAAAATAGAAACATCATCTTGTACAATATCAACAACAGAGGATACAATATTCTCTAATGTGTAAATGCGGGAAGACAGGGTATTTATACTATTGTCAACAACAGCAAGCACTTTTTCCAAATTTGCTTGGTCTATTTCCCTAAGGCGGGAAGCAGCTTCCATTTGTGACAGCTTCCAGAGTTCATTATACGCTTCATAAATGAATCTCTTCGGTCGGGGACCACGAGGTCCCAAGATAAAATCGGACAGATCAATAGTGCCTGATAGGAGGGACAAATGTTTTTTAACAGAGTCTAAGGACGAATGTTGTAGCCATTGTTTACATAATTTACCAACTGAATACGTTGTGACAGTACGAGACTCAGCAAACCTTGGATCAGGCTTGTCCTGTCTATAGCCAGGAACTGTGTCATGAAAACGCAGTTGGCATGCATTGGATGATATAGGCCACGACAACCAGGGTGACTGTACTATTGCAGAAACGTTAAAAGAGTTGTTTTGAAACAGAGCCTGTATAGTCACAAGGGACATATTAAAACGCAAGCTATCATTAGGAGAGCTTGACAAGGATGGGAAGCCAGGTGCATTTAATTGTTTAGTGGTAGCTAACCCCAACACGTGGTCTGATAAACGGAAGCATTTAAAAACATAATTTGGGCTGGGATAAGGCAAGCACGGTGCAAAGCCTCGGTGCCCTGCACCTGCCATGGCTTTGAACCCCAGATTGATTTTAAATCCACTGTGTCCTTCCAATACTCATAACCACCCACCGCCAAGGCGCTCAAAAAGGAACCCGAATAAAGCAATTTAGTGTGGGTCAACATTATTTTTTGAGTCAATGGGGTTTTTAATTTAAAATAATAGGACCCAGGGTTCGATCGATTGAAATCAGTAAAATAAGCGAATTTATTTCGAAGAGTCTGGGAGCTACCTGGTTTGGGGTTTGGGCAGTGTTCCCATTGGGTGTAGGTAACAGGGCTGCGTAGTGCACTTGGTTTGTGGAGAAAATGATTGCCCCAATGCTGGTAGCAATACAAATCGGCATAATTCGCAGAATTCATATACAAGTCCTCAGCATTAAAGGAAGCATAATATTTTAAATCAGCAAACAATGCTTCAACGGCATGCACATCCCAATCATCAGAATGAATATTACTTTTTACTACATCACCCATCGAGACTCGAAGGACATTTGGTACATTAATAATTTCCGTCGGGCCATGGATTTGAAAGTTTACCGCATCCCATACGATGCCATCAGCAACTGGAAACGCTGAAATGTTCACAAATGTGTGGTCACGCTTCATAATGTGTGAAGAGGAATGTGGAGCCAAAGTCCCAGCCACACTGTTCACAGCAGAGCGTTCAGGTAAATAGTGACCATTGATGAGTAGAAAAAACACTGTGACAAAGCCAATGGACATGAACAAAAAAACCAAGAAAAGTACCATCCAAATATATGTCCAAGGTGGAATCAAAAAATTGTCTCTAAACCAGGATACAAAAAGACTAAACTTGGACGGGGCCGCTGATGAGTTGGAATCCGAGTCAAAGGAATAACGTGTCGGGCTCAGTGGCGTTGTTGGTTGGTGTGCCACCGACTCTGTGGCGGGATAAGTATATTCGTCCTCGTCAATGCAGGGGGATGCAGGGGTCGAATATATTTTCAGGCAAATCAACCATCTCCATGGTAACGTCAGTGACTGTTCGTGCAGGCGTGCCTCGAACACATGTCCGATAAATGGCAGGACAAGAGACCGCTGGTGTGACACTATTCAGGATCGGCCAGATGTTGTAGCTTGACATTTTCCACTGAGATGTATCTGTTTTCCTTGCGACCGGGAAGCGGTGGTAAGATGACTGTACGTGTTCCCTTCAAGCCCAGGACTGGAACCGGTGCACGAAAAGAAGGGCCGAATTCTTTTTTGTTCTCCACCTTCTCCCGTACCAGGTCGCCAATCTTCGGAAGCCAGCCGGCAACCGGAATCTGCAAAGCAGGGTCTGTGGCTGAAGGCAAATGTGCAATTGCTAGTTTGTCTCGGGCTTCTTGTAAGTCCTGTAACATAGTAGAATGATTATCTACATCAAACTTGGCGGATTGCGCCGCCATGTCTAGACCATCAAGGTCAGGCACAAACATTCGTATGCCAAAGAGCATTTCGTAAGGGGTCCGCCCACCCAGAGGCCTTCTAGGGAGATTATTAAGTGCACGCTGAACGGTATACAAGTGGGCCAGCCAGTTCCTGCCAGTACCTATAACTCTAGCTGTCAAGGATTGCTTTAAGTCACGGTTCATTCGTTCAACGATAGAATTGCCCTCAGGCCTATACGGAGACGAAAATTTCACCCGCACCCCAAAGGAGCCCATTGCGTCCTTGTAAGCCTTAGAGGCAAACGCCGGACCTTGGTCAGAATGGAAGGTGCCGCATGCAAAAATTCCCACAAAGACACGCAAATCCCTAATGACATTTCGAGCGTCAGCACTCCGTTGTGGCCAGACCCAGATGAACCGTGTGCACGAGTCCACTGCCACTAAGATATATTTATAGGCAGTGTCTGAAGAAAATGGACCGCAGTGATCCAAGTAAACACACCCAAAGGGTCTGTTTGATATTCCAAGCGAGGTCTGCGGTGTCGTGTGACCGTGGAAGGCTTGATCTGTTGACAAACGTCACAGGAAAGCACATAAGTACGTGTATCTTTATATAAACCACGCCACCAGTAACGCTGCTGCAAAATGGAAATTGTCGCAGACACACCAGCATGAGCCGAAGCCATGCCTTCGTGTGCCGCTGCCATCAAGGAAAGTCTGCGGTCCGCGTTGGGGATCAGCCGATCACCAACGTCAGGTATTGTTACATAAGGAGCCTGATCGGGACCTATCTGATAAGAATATTTGGAAGGGAAACCTCTAGGGAAATTCATTCCTTCTTTTGTTGCAGCAATAGCTGCTAAGATATCAGTGTCTCTTCTTACGCATGTTGTGGACAGGTACGAGTGAGTGACGAAAGAGTGTTCTTGCCTCTGCGAGTCTTGAGAGAGAGAGAAACCGTGTTCTGGGTTGTCTAATCATTGGTACATCAGTGCTAATGGGACGCTAAGGCTAGTTGGGTTGGGGTTTTGGGTGCTAAGGTCTATGGTTGGCTCACCACTATATTCCGAGGTCCTATTATCCTGTGCATAGCTCTGTATGTGCAGAAACCCTATAACATGGCGTGACCGACGTGGGGCGGCTTATCTGCGGGACGCTTGAGTAGTACTTGTGCTTGTCCACCATACCCTCACGTACGCTTCCGGAAGCGTGTGTGACGGCGATACCTCCTATATTACAGATTTTGTAGGTTCTTTCAAGCTTGATGTTATTAAAAAAGGTTTTTTAAACATAACCCTTTTTGTGCTGCCTCGTGTACGATTGTTGAATAAACCCGTTAGTAATGGCGGGTATAGACATAGCGGCGCATAGCCGCACAGCACTCCGGGATCACTTACGGGTGTATGGAGTGCCAGACGCGGGAGTTGAACTAGTCTTTGTGGTTCAAGCCGATCCGGCTTTCCACTTTGAAGTGTTCTACTCTTGGATCACTTTTCCAGCGGTGAATGCGAACGATAATCTGTTCCATGAATATGAACCCACCGTTGTTCCTGCTGTCTATAGACCTTATACTAATCTTGAGGTACCGCTCACGGCTTGGCAACACCGTGTTTGGTTTAATGGCGCCCTCCCACAACCGACTACCACGGTTCGTTTAGGCCCCTTATCAATTGAGGGGGCCACTTGGCCTGTTTTGGCCGGGTACACCCCACATCCGCGTTATATGACAATACCAGTCGCGGAACTGCGCACTATGTATGCGGCCTTGGTGCAGGTGCATCGAGCTTTAGTGCGATATGTTACAGGCAGCCTCCATGGAGCCGCTCCTGGAGTTGCCGGCCAACCAGCTGCTGCAGGCGGAGTGACCATAAGCCCTGTCATGGTGAATTCGGTGATGGGCAAACGTCCACAAAATAAGGATGATTTTCCTTATTGGCTTGCAGAAAAGTTTGATCAGTTGGAGGCAGTTTTTCCACATACAACTCCAGTGGATAAACATCGTATTTTAACGATTAGTTTGCCAAAAGACTTAATTCCCGAGTTGACAGCATGTGACAACTGGGGTAAGGTATTCGCAGCAGTATATTCTAAATGTTTTGGTACTCCTTCCATGACGGTTCTCCCCTCTGTAATTAAAAAAGTACAGGACGAACATGGCCCTGAAGCGGCTGTGGAATTAGGGATGAGACTGGTGGGAGTGTTTGAAGTAGTAGCTGAGCTGATCCTGGCGAATGTCAAGGGCGATGCAGTGAACTTTCAAGTAGCTAACGCTTTGGCTCTAGTCCCAGAATTGGACAAGCCTCGCGAATTACCGAAAATTATTACCCAGGCTTACAAAACTATTGGTAGAAATAGCCTGGGTAATAAGCCTTTTGCAAAACAGCAAACACAATCGCAAACACAACAACAACCAACCAAATCTCAGTCTGAGAAAGATGAGAAACCAGTCTTCACTAAAAAGAGCTGGAGGCTGAAAAAACAGGGTAAGCAACAAAAGAAGCCGGGGTCGAGAGGCGCATCCCCGGTTTCAGTTTCTTCTGAACGCACTTATGATTTACGCGATAGAGCGAGAATTAAGTCACCAGATAGGTTTCAGATCCCTGATACGCGTTCTCCTCGTTCTTCACAGGCACAGACTGCGTCACAGGCCGGTGGAGGAGATCGCCAGGAAAGAGGAAGGGACCGTGAGGCCCCACAGGGACGAGACCAGCCTCGACAACAAGTCAGAGGAAAAGAGGAAGACGCTCAATGTTTTCGACCACAATTTCAGAAGAAGAAAGTTGCCGCTGTAACAGCGAAATATGCCACAGACGGTGAGAACGAGGCTCCTGAATTGGACGTGGGCAGTAACCCTCCTAGACAGCGCCGCGGAAGTTACCATAGTGCGGGAGGCGCTACGTCCTCATATGGAGGCGACAGCAACTGAAACATTCATTACTGTTGAAACAGCAGACACCAGAGTGGCACCCCCTGACAGACTATTTAATATTGTCATTCAAATTGAAGGTGATATACAGCGTTTAATTAAAGGGATTTTTGGGAAAATCTGACCTCTTCATATGACATTTTGTTAGCAGAGGCGGATTGGCCACCCCTATTCGTTCTTGCTGCGCGTAAAGGGGAGGAGGTAATCCTTCCGAGCTTTTCTCGACATGTCCCAAAGGACAAAGCGGAGGCTCTTGCAGCAGAGTGGGCTGTGTCCCTGGCTCCAGCGTTATTCCGCAATCACGTGGGTTGGGACGAGGATTCTCCCCCCATGAAATACCTTTGCGGTCATTACCGCAGCCACAACCCCAATATCCCATAAAACGTGAAGCCAAAGGCCCCGTTTCCGAAATTCTTACTCAGTTGGAATATCAGGGAGTAATTGAACCCTGTGTATCACCTATGAACAATCCCCTTTTCGCGGTTTCTAAACCCGATGGATCGTACCGCTTAGTATTGGATTACCGGCATTTGAACTCGCATTGTCGGACCTTTGCGGTGCAAAATACCCATAGTTCTGCGCTTGTAGACAGTCTTGTTCGTAAAAAATATAAAACGACCCTTGACCTTTCAAATGGATTCTACACGCACAACTTAGCCCCGGAGAGTGGCCAATGGTGCGCTTTTACATCCGGTGGTAAAATGTTCAAATTCAGGCGTCTTCCTATGGGCTACAAGAATAGTCCAGGCGTATTCGCCGCTCGTGTTGTCTCTTTGTTAGATGGCATCGATCCAGACGCCTGTTCGTACGTGGATGACATTTATCTGACGGACGACGAATTGTTTCCGCATCTAACCCGAGTAGACCGCATTATTCTTGAATTCGCGGTTCAGGGTTACAAAATTAACTTTGCCAAATCTCATATTGCTGAATTTACCGTTTTGTTCTTGGGCTATGAGCTCAACAATGAAGGTAAGGGTTTAGCCCCCATTTCCTGGAGAAATGTGCACTTCTGTGCCCTCCTACTAATCTGAAGAAACTTCAGTCATTGCTGGGTTTTCTGAACTTCGGACGTACATATATTCCCGAATACGCCCAGCGTATCAAGCCACTGTATGCCTTGATACAACCTACTTTTTCGAAGTCTTGCTGGCTTCCGGAGCATACCTCCATTCTGCAGTCTTTGCAGACAGACCTTCTTGAGTCCAAATACCATTTGACGCGTGATAACCACACAAACTTGGTGATTAGAATCATTCCAGGGGCAGTGGGTTTCACGTACTTAACCTTTAATGAAGGTGATACAGTACCCATCGCATACAAGTCACATCTGTACACCTCCGCAGAAATGCGGTTTTCATCTGTGGAGAAAGTTCTAACAGCAGTGCAAATGGCGATCCTGAAGGAGCGCGCACTGGCACAGGGAAAACGCATTTTGGTGGTAACACCATATCCTGCTCTAGAGGCAGTGACCAAAGCAAGTGTACCGAACTCCAAAGCTTTGCACCCCCGTTGGATTCAATGGGCAACATCTCTGACGTCTCCGGATGTCACTTTCATTTTTGACTCTTCTCTTCAGACTCAGGAGTTTTTACAGTATGAATTCTTTCATCCTCCTCCTTTGTCTTTATTGCCGCTTGAGGATTACGACTGTGTGATCTACACCGATGGTTCGGCACAACCGGCCACGGGGTCCAAGCATGCTTATTCAGCCACATGTGCTATTGTGGCAGGTACGTTTGTGAACGGAAAGTTCAAATCCACTGTGGTGCATACACAGACACTCGGGGATAGTACCGCACAATTGGCCGAACTGCGTGCTTTGGTGCTTGCACTTGAGTTCGTTAATCCTGATGTGACCACACTAATTGTGTGCGATTCTTATTACTGTGTTCAATCATACAATGACAATCTGTTCTTTTGGTCGCAAAATGACTATAGAGACGCTAAAGGCAACACAATCAAGCATAAAATGCTTTGGGTTAGAGTGGCAGAATTACAAAGACGTCTGCCACTCACGCAGGTGGTTCACACTCTAGGCCATCAGCGGGTGGGCGCACACGCTGTTGGTAACAGTTTGGCAGATGAAGCTGCCAGATCAGCAGTACTCAAAAGTACCTTTCCACAACATGCGTAAGAAGAGACACTGTATAGGTTAAAATGTTTATTTCAACTTACGTGCTCTAAGATACAGTACACTCGTCAGTACTAATAACATAATACATACGAATAATATAATCAGCATAGTTACTACTCCATAGAATACGAACGGTGATAGCATCTCATAAACCAGTACATATATCTCTAACTAACATTACCACCCTCCCCGTGCTGATAGCCAGTGTATTATGATAATAGAAGACCTTTGGGCTTTGACTAGCGAACCCCCATACCTCAGTCTCTAGATGCAAAGCTACATCAGCAGACAATCACAGCTCTTCTCTCTGGAAAGATCGTCTCCAAGTGCCTGATAGGAGGTACAAATGTTTTTTAACAGAGTCTAAGGACGAATGTTGTAGCCATTGTTTACATAATTTACCAACTTAATACGTTGTGACAGTACGAGACTCAGCAAACCTTCGATCAGGCTTGTCCTGTCTATAGCCAGGAACTGTGTCATGAAAACGCAGTTGGCATGCATTTGATGATATAGGCCACGACAACTAGGGTGACTGTACTATTGCAGAAACGTTAAAAGAGTTGTTTTGAAACAGAGCCTGTAAAGTCACAAGGGACATATTAAAACGCAAGCTATCATTAGGAGAGCTTGACAAGGATGGGAAGCCAGGTGCATTTAATTGTTTAGTGGTAGCTAACCCCCAACACGTGGTCTGATAAACGGAAGCATTTAAAAACATAATTGAACCGTCATGGAAGGAGTACCAAAACAATTAGAATATACTGCTGCGAATACCTTACCCCAGTTGTCACATGCTGTCAACTCGGGAATTAAGTCTTTTGGCAAACTAATCGTTAAAATACGATGTTTATCCACTGGAGTTGTATGTGGAAAAACTGCCTCCAACTGATCAAACTTTTCTGCAAGCCAATAAGGAAAATCATCCTTATTTTGTGGACGTTTGCCCATCACCGAATTCACCATGACAGGGCTTATGGTCACTCCGCCTGCAGCAGCTGGTTGGCCGGCAACTCCAGGAGCGGCTCCATGGAGGCTGCCTGTAACATATCGCACTAAAGCTCGATGCACCTGCACCAAGGCCGCATACATAGTGCGCAGTTCCGCGACTGGTATTGTCATATAACGCGGATGTGGGGTGTACCCGGCCAAAACAGGCCAAGTGGCTCCCTCAATTGATAAGGGGCCTAAACGAACCGTGGTAGTCGGTTGTGGGAGGGCGCCATTAAACCAAACACGGTGTTGCCAAGCCGTGAGCGGTACCTCAAGATTAGTATAAGGTCTATAGACAGCAGGAACAACGGTGGGTTCATATTCATGGAACAGATTATCGTTCGCATTCACCGCTGGAAAAGTGATCCAAGAGTAGAACACTTCAAAGTGGAAAGCCGGATCGGCTTGAACCACAAAGACTAGTTCAACTCCCGCGTCTGGCACTCCATACACCCGTAAGTGATCCCGGAGTGCTGTGCGGCTATGCGCCGCTATGTCTATACCCGCCATTACTAACGGGTTTATTCAACAATCGTACACGAGGCAGCACAAAAAGGGTTATGTTTAAAAAACCTTTTTTAATAACATCAAGCTTGAAAGAACCTATAAAATCTGTAATATAGGAGGTATCGCCGTCACACACGCTTCCGGAAGCGTACGTGAGGGTATGGTGGACAAGCACAAGTACTACTCAAGCGTCCCGCAGATAAGTCGCCCCACGTCGGTCACGTGACTTAAAGCAATCCTTGACAGCTAGAGTTATAGGTACCGCATCTAACCCGAGTAGACCGCATTATTCTTGAATTCGCGGTTCAGGGTTACAAAATTAACTTTGCCAAATCTCATATTGATGAATTTACCATTTTGTTCTTGGGCTATGAGCTCAACAATGAAGGTAAGGGTTTAGCTCCCCATTTTCTGGAGAAATGTGCACTTCTGTGCCCTCCTACTAATCTGAAGAAACTTCAGTCATTGCTGGGTTTTCTGAACTTCGGACGTACATATATTCCCGAATACGCCCAGCACATCAAGCCACTGTATGCCTTGATACAACCTACTTTTTCGAAGTCTTGCTGGCTTCCGGAGCATACCTCCATTCTGCAGTCTTTGCAGACAGACCTTCTTGAGTCCAAATACCTTTTGACGCGTGATAACCACACAAACTTGGTGATTAGAATCATTCCAGGGGCAGTGGGTTTCACGTACTTAACCTTTAATGAAGGTGATACAGTACCCATCGCATAGAAGTCACATCTGTACAGCTCCGCAGAAATGCGGTTTTCATCTGTGGAGAAAGTTCTAACAGCAGTGCAAATGGCGATCCTGAAGGAGCGCGCACTGGCACAGGGAAAACGCATTTTGGTGGTAACACCATATCCTGCTCTAGAGGCAGTGACCAAAGCAAGTGTACCGAACTCCAAAGCTTTGCACCCCCGTTGGATTCAATGGGCAACATCTCTGACGTCTCCGGATGTCACTTTCATTTTGACTCTTCTCTTCAGACTCAGGAGTTTTTACAGTATGAATTCTTTCATCCTCCTCCTTTGTCTTTATTGCGGCTTGAGGATTACGAGTGTGTGATCTACAACGATGGTTCGGCACAACCGGCCACGGGGTCCAAGCATGCTTATTCAGCCGCATGTGCTATTGTGGCAGGTACGTTTGTGAACGGAAAGTTCAAATCCACTGTGGTGCATACACAGACACTCGGGGATAGTACCGCACAATTGGCCGAACTGCGTGCTTTGGTGCTTGCACTTGAGTTCGTTAATCCTGATGTGACCACACTAATTGTGTGCGATTCTTATTACTGTGTTCAATCATACAATGACAATCTGTTCTTTTGGTCGCAAAATGACTATAGAGACGATAAAGGGAACAAAATCATGCATAAAATGCTTTGGGTTAGAGTGGCAGAATTACAAAGACGTCTGCCACTCACGCAGGTGGTTCACACTCTAGGCCATCAGCGGGTGGGCGCACACGCTGTTGGTAACAGTTTGGCAGATGAAGCTGCCAGATCAGCAGTACTCACGTGTTCAGTAGCAGCAGTTACTAGATCCATGTTTAAAATAGACACTGATATCTTAGCAGCTATTGCTGCAACAAAAGAAGGAATGAATTTCCCTAGAGGTTTCCCTTCCAAATATTCTTATCAGATAGGTCCCGATCAGGCTCCTTATGTAACAATACCTGACGTTGGTGATCGGCTGATCCCCAACGCGGACCGCAGACTTTCCTTGATGGCAGCGGCACACGAAGGCATGGCTTCGGCTCATGCTGGTGTGTCTGCGACAATTTCCATTTTGCAGCAGCGTTACTGGTGGCGTGGTTTATACAAAGATACACGTACTTATGTGCTTTCCTGTGACGTTTGTCAACAGATCAAGCCTTCCACGGTCACACGACCACCGCAGACCTCGCTTGGAATATCAAACAGACCCTTTGGGTGTGTTTACTTGGATCACTGCGGTCCATTTTCTTCAGACACTGCCTATAAATATATCTTAGTGGCAGTGGACTGGTGCACACGGTTCATCTGGGTCTGGCCACAACGGAGTGCTGACGCTCGAAATGTCATTAGGGATTTGCGTGTCTTTGTGGGAATTTTTGCATGCAGCACCTTCCATTCTGACCAAGGTCCGGCGTTTGCCTCTAAGGCTTACAAGGACGCAATGGGCTCCTTAGGGGTGCGGGTGAAATTTTCGTCTCCGTATAGGCCTGAGGGCAATTCTATCGTTGAACGAATGAACCGTGACTTAAAGCAATCCTTGACAGCTAGAGTTATAGGTACTGGCAGGAACTGGCTGGCCCACTTGTATACCGTTCAGCGTGCACTTAATAATCTCCCTAGAAGGCCTCTGGGTGGGCGGACCCCTTACGAAATGCTCTTTGGCATACGAATGTTTGTGCCTGACCTTGATGGTCTAGACATGGCGGCGCAATCCGCCAAGTTTGATGTAGATAATCATTCTACTATGTTACAGGACTTACAAGAAGCCCGAGACAAACTAGCAATTGCACATTTGCCTTCAGCCACAGACCCTGCTCTGCAGATTCCGGTTGCCGGCTGGCTTCCGAAGATTGGCGACCTGGTACGGGAGAAGGTGGAGAACAAAAAAGAATTCGGCCCTTCTTTTCGTGCACCGGTTCCAGTCCTGGGCTTGAAGGGAACACGTACTGTAATCTTACCACCGCTTCCCGGTCGCAAGGAAAAAAAATACATCTCAGTGGAAAATGTCAAGCTACAACATCTGGCCGATCATGAATAGTGTCACAACAGCGGTCTCTTGTCCTGCCATTTATCGGACATGTGTTCGAGGCACGCCTGCACGAACAGTCACTGACGTTACCATGGAGATGGTTGATTTGCCTGAAAATATATTCGAACCCCCTGCATCACCCTGCATTGACGAGGACGAATATACTTATCCCGCCACAGAGTCGGTGGCACACCAACCAACAACGCCACTGAGCCCACACGTTATTACTTTGACTCGGATTCCAACAACATTCTTTTTGTATCCTGGTTTAGAGACAATTTTTTGATTTAACCTTGGACATATATTTGGATGGTACTTTTCTTGGTTTTTTTGTTCATGTCCATTGGCTTTGTCACAGTGTTTTTTCTACTCATCAATGGTCACTATTTACCTGAACGCTCTGCTGTGAACAGTGTGGTTGGGACTTTGGCTCCACATTCCTCTTCACACATTATGAAGCGTGACCACACATTTGTGAACATTTCAGCGTTTCCAGTTGCTGATGGCATCGTATGGGATGCAGTAAACTTTCAAATCCATGGCCCGACGGAAATTATTAATGTACCAAATGTCCTTCGAGTCTCGATGGGTGATGTAGTAAAAAGTAATATTCATTCTGATGATTGGGATGTGCATGCCGTTGAAGCATTGTTTGCTGATTTAAAATATTATGCTTCCTTTAATGCTGAGGACTTGTATATGAATTCTGCGAATTATGCCGATTTGTATTGCTACCAGCATTGGGGCAATCATTTTCTCCACAAACCAAGTGCACTACGCAGCCCTGTTACCTACACCCAATGGGAACACTGCCCAAACCAGAAACAAGGTAGCTCCCAGACTGTTCGAAATAAATTCGCTTATTTTACTGATTTCAATCGATCGAACCCTGGGTCCTATTATTTTAAATTAAAAACAACATTGACTCAAAAAATAATGTTGACCCACACTAAATTGCTTTATTAGGGTTCCTTTTTGAGGGCCTTGGCGGTGGGTGGTTATGAGTATTGGAAGGACAAAGTGGATTTAAAATCAATCTGGGGTTCAAAGCCATGGCAGGTGCAGGGCACCGAGGCTTTGCACCGCGCTTGCCTTATCCCAGCCCAAATTATGTTTTTAAATGCTTCCGTTTATCAGACCACGTGTTGGGGGTTAGCTACCACTAAAAAATTAAATGCACCTGGCTTCCCATCCTTGTCAAGCTCTCCTAATGATAGCTTGCGTTTTAATATGTCCCTTGTGACTTTACAGGCTCTGTTTCAAAACAACTCTTTTAACGTTTCTGCAATAGTACAGTCACCCCGGTTGTCGTGGCCTATATCATCCAATGCATGCCAACTGCGTTTTCATGACACAGTTCCTGGCTATAGACAGGACAAGCCTGATCCAAGGTTTGCTGAGTCTCGTACTGTCACAACGTATTCAGTTGGTAAATTATGTAAACAATGGCTACAACATTCGTCCTTAGACTCTGTTAAAAAACATTTGTCCCTCCTATCAGGCACTATTGATCTGTCCGATTTTATCTTGGGACCTCGTGGTCCCCGACCGAAGAGATTCATTTATGAAGTGTATAATGAACTCTGGAAGCTGTCACAAATGGAAGCTGCTTCCCGCCTTAGGGAAATAGAGCAAGCAAATTTGGAAAAAGTGCTTGCTGTTGTTGACAATAGTATAAATACCCTGTCTTCCCGCATTTACACATTAGAGAATATTGTATCCTCTGTTGTTGATATTGTACAAGATGATGTTTCTATTTTGTATCATGGTCAGAATCAATTGCGTTCAGTAATGCAGTTTGCGTGGACTTTGCAAACAATTAAGTTAGGTAAAGTTCCTTGGAATTTCTTGAACACCACTGCCCTTTTTCTGCCTTTTAATTTGACTGAAAAACAGCAGTTCATGTCCATGAAAGATGCAGCTTACACTTTGTTACATATCGAGAAAATGGATCCTTTACCATTCTCTGTAGCGGAACTAGATTCTGCAGTGTGGCTAGTTCATGGGGTTATCGCCTTGCCTTTTTCCTTGTTTGAATTTAGCTCATGCATGAAACATTATCCTGTGGGCCGTTTCCAGCGTTTGGGTAGTGCTTTCCTGCATGAACTCTGGTCTTTGCCTTTCATGTATAAATGCCTTAGAGAAGGCAAGGAAGTGTTTCTCACGGGGGAGTCTTGTGATTCAACTGTGGGTCATTCGCTTATTTGTAAACATATTAAATTGGACGGGGCTTGTAGCGTTTCAGTTCCCAATCTGGCATGTGTGTTAAAGGGTATTCCTGTTCCTTCTATTTCTCCTACTTTTACTTTGCTTACTAACGGTAGGTATTTGCTTTTAAATAACGAAGACTGTTGTGGCCTACAGGCTGGCATTCGATATATTGTTATGGTCTCACACAAAGTTGTCTGCTGCAAGAATGTGCTTTTTCCTCCCCCTCGCGACATCGTTGATAACTCTATTTGGCCTTCCATTCCTACCATGGAGGCAGATTTCAATAAGTTGAGCAGAATAAAGGCCCTATTATTGAATGAGGAGGTTATGCTCACGTCCGCCCGGGAGACATTCATTCTCCAGGTGGCGAGTACCCACAGTGAAATACAGGCCCTTTTGAACACTGATCTCCCCCACCATTTTGGGGAGTTGATTCATCGTATTTTTAACGCGTCGAACACTGAGGGTCTGGTGCACTTTTTAAGATTGTGGGGTCTGGCCTGGTGTCCACCTTCCAAACTATTTTCGGTGTGATACCGGCGTTCATACATTCTATTTTTTCTAGCGTCTTTGGTGGTTTCCCATTGATCCTCGCTTTGGTGGCTGGTGTCTTGCTGTTGGTCTGTTTTCTGCGCAATGGCTGCACACCACTGGGCCCTTCTCGATCCCGAACGCCTCCAGCTGCTCCGTGAGCGACTTCTGGTTGGCTTCGATGTTGTGCCCTTGGCAACTATCAGTGTGTCCTACACCCTTTCCTTTCGCTTTGCGTATTTCACTTGCGTGCAACCTGTGATGTCTTGCATCCGCTGTCCGTTCACATGGACCATGGATTATTGCCTCTCCAATTCGTCATTGTCTGTTCCGGATTTTGTTCAGTTGGTGGGTCCCTTAGAGGCCCATGAACGGGACTGTTCCGTTGCTGGCTTTATGATGCGTGCGGCTGCACTGGGGATTTTGGCACAATGGGATATCTGGGCGGCTGCTCAGAATCTCCTACAACAAAGCTATATTGAATATCACGCAAGCTGTCCCGCATTGCTTTTGGATGCTCCATCCTCTGAGGAACATTCCTGCAGCTTTGACCTGTTGGACTGGATGGCGTCTACGTTTTTTGACGATTATAATGCTGTCCTCTTGGACGGTATAGCATTTTTCTGCACTTCCACGTTTTTGGATTGATTTGCCGTTCACTGTCGGTGGACTGCCTCATTTCTGCTCAGGTGTTTGGAACTCTGTCTTCATTTTAGTCTTGGCCGATGGACTGTCCAGGGGAGGGTGTCTTGTGGCTCATGGCCTCCTGGCCTGCCTGGCTACGTTGGCACTGGCATGGCTTCCATGATGACTATTGCGCACGTTACTCTTGGCCGTTGTTCTGTCGCCCTCTGCTATTGCCAAGTTATTTTACGACTGTCTGCATTTTCTGTTTCTCACCTTTTCTCCTGTTCCCTTTGGGCTTAGTCTGAACAACAGTTACAAGGTCGAATAACACGTCCCTGGTTCTTACTGATTTGGCCCGTCCCTCGCACCTAGACATAACAACATGTACAGCTGCCATGGAGAAATTAGTGTGCTTTTAATAATGCGGTCGCCCGCTCTAGATAGCACTTGGAGACGAACTTTCCAGAGAGAAGAGCTGTGATTGTCTGCTGATGTAGCTTTGAATCTAGAGACTGAGGTATGGGGGTTCGTTAGTCAAAGAATACACTCGTTTGGAGAATACCGAGTCCGTTTGTTTTCAGCTTTGGCCGCCAGTCACTAGCACTTTAACTGGTAATGTGCTAATAGAATTGGCTTTCGTTCATTAAATCTTAGTAGGTTTGAAATTTATTTAATTTATACAACTTGGCACTCTACTTATACTTTATACGGGCCGTGACGGCATCTGTTGGATGACGCGCACACTGGTGTATGTTCTAGTCCATCCAGTACTGCGCATTCATAATAGACTTGTTAAAATACTACATTTCCCAGCATCCTATTCACAGATGTGACGCTGCGCGACGGCGCCTGACCTGTAGACGCACGCACGTGATCGCTCCAATTAGTTCTGTTGAATTAGTAATGGCGCGCCCATTAGAGGTATTTATACACCGTATACCTGGCGTCTCCACACAAAGGCCCGTGGGACCCGCACCGAGTAGGTGAGAGAGCGGGGGAGGACCCTTGATGACGTGAGTAATTCTAGCACTGAATGGGATTACAGGTATGTGCGCGCCTGCTTTCAAACATGTATTTTGAGTATTTCCTTCTGCTCACAGGCTATGGTGATTTTATCTTTCCTTTTTTGGTGCGTTACTGCTTGCCAATATGCAGTGTTTGACAACAGGGCTACCCCTAACTCTGCGAGGTGCCCGGAGAAGAGTTCCCTAGCCCATGTCTGGGTAAGGGTATAAATCTGAATGTTGTGTATGAGAGACTAAAACACGGTGATTGATAGCAGCTTAGTGCTGTAGTGTGAGAGTGACACGGTGTATACACTTTGAGACCACAAACACGAGAGTGTGAAAATCAATAGGATGCGACAAATATCGCCACTACACCATATTGTGCCACCTATGAGAGTGTGGTAAAAAATTAAACTATATATGTGTGTAATAACCACGGATCCGCGTGGTTACAAGAGATGATGGGTTTGTTGACACCAAGTTAATGACACTGGTGCACTGGCCAGCACATCACTATTGGGAAGTAATTTAATGTACTCTTTGAGTAATATATGTTGTTGGCCCTGTTTGTCTTTGTTTGTTCTTACAGATGGAGCGTTAACAGGATCAAGAAGATAAATTATCTTCAAATTAACTAAGGAGCAGCTATCTGCCCTTAGAGAAACAGCAGTGTAGGGATTTTCCTCTTGCGCTGTCCAGGGAGGTTGTATTGTTGCCCTGAAGAAAGTCCGGGACCTTTATGGCCCTAGTAGGACTGAAACATGTCGGCTGAAGGGTCATAGGACCATAAATACTCCTATTCTGACCCCTGCTTACATATTTTTAATAACCCTAACGAATCCAATATTAAAGGGATACTGGGATTTGTTGGTGGTTTTTTAATTTTTTTCCCCCCTGGTCTTATTATTCCTAAGAGCTCCCTGAAAAAACGGTCGAGCCCACCCTGACTTTTAGGCGTTAGGGTGACCCGATGATGAAGCATGACACCACTAGGGTGTGTGAGGGTATTTAAAATAAAAGGAATTGTTTCCTTCCCCACTCCGTAGTGGGTCTCTTCATCTCAGGACTTCCCATCTAAACCTTTTTAGGATTGTTATGACGCGGGTATCATCTTCGCTTCTAAGGAGTACTTTGTGTGGTACAGTGTTGTAAACACGGGAGGGTGTACTCCCTTATGAGTTTTCCTCTCGGCCCTCACGACATTGGGAGAGGGTTCTTTCCCATTTCTGTCGGTAGTGTGATAGAGTATTATGTCCCTCCCCACTGGCAAGGCTGCCGGGTTGGACGGGCTCCCGAGCGAATTTTATAAGGCATTCGCCGACGATTTGGCCCCTAGACTTCTTGAAGTCTATGCGGAAGCCTACGATACCGGCCATCTCCCACCTTCGTTGCGGGAGGCTCTCCTGGTCATGCTCCTGAAACCCGACAAAGAGCCCAACCGCTGCGATTCTTATAGACCCCTCTCAATGCTTAATATTGACACCAAGATACTAGCAAAAATGATCGCTCTCCGTCTGCAGCCGCTGGTCCCCCTACTGGTGCTCCCGGACCAGTCTGGCTTTGTGCCCGCGAGATCTACGGTGCTTAATCTGCGTACTGTCTTCGCTACCTTACACTATTTTGATGCCGACTTCCAGGCAGTGGCAGTGTTGCTTGATGCAACGAAAGCGTTCGACTCCCTCTCCTGGGTATACATGTTCTCTGTCCTTACCAGAATGGGTGTCCCTCCCTTCTTTTTGCAGTGGATCAGGGTTCTTTACTCCGCCCCGGCGGCTAGGGTTCGCGTGAACGGCTGGGTGTCCTCGGAGTTCTCCATCGGTAGGGGCACGAGGCAGGGGTGCCCCCTTTCGCCGATGCTTTTCGCCCTGGCGCTGGAACCTCTGGCCTGCAAACTACGCCAGCTCCATGCCTCTGCGGCGTTGCGTTTCAGGCTGCGACCATTGGTTGTCTCGCTATATGCGGACGATATGCTGCTGTATGTTCGGGAACCTGCGACATATCTCCCGGCCTTGCTGCGAGAATATGTCCGGTTCGAGGGCTTCTCTGGCTTGGGGATAAACTGGGCCAAGTCGTCGGTCTTTCCCCTGACGGCAGGGACCTGCGAGTTTGAAATGGACTTCCCTTTGACCTGGACTCAGGAACCAGTCAAATATCTTGGGATTTGGCTTCACAGGGATCCGGCGCAGGTAATCTCTATGAACTATGGGCGTACAATCTCTCAACTTACTGAGCGAGCGGCGCGGTGGGCTAGTCTGCCGCTTTCACTGGCGGACCGTATAGCAGTCATCAAAATGGTTATATTGCCTAAACTACTATATTTATTTGTGAATATCCCTATCCGCCTGAATGTTTCCATTTTTAAGTATTTGCAGACGGCCCTATTGTCGTTTGTCTGGGGGGGCAAGAGGCCTCGCTGTAGCTGGGACACCTTGGTTCAACCCTTCGACCGCGGTGGTTTTGAAGCTCCTGATATGCACCTTTACTATCTCTGCGCTCAAGCGCAGTTTGCGCATTATTGGTTCTACCCGCAGCGTCTCCTGCCCCATACCGCGATTGAGGCGGATGCGATCCTCCCGCTCCCATTAGTGGCTGCGGCTCTCTCGGGTGGGACTGGAGGTCCCCGGACGGAGATCAACCCGGTCCAGTGTACGGCTTGGGCTTGGCGGACGTTGGCACGTCGTGCGACACTAACATACCTGTATGTCCCCAAGTTGCCGATAGCAGCGCACCCCGGCATATCTGCACTGCAGGAGCGCTTGGCACGGACCACGTTGCAAGCCGTCGGGATCACCCAGATGGGGGGACTTCTACAACCAGGGCCGATTCCGTTCGTTACGGGACGTGCAGGCGAACCGGCCTCACGATATTATGCTAGGTTTCACTTACGTGCGGGTTCGTCAGGCCATCCGGGATGTTTACCCTGGCTTCCCCGCGGAACCCCAGACGCTGCGGGCACTGCAGGCGGTGCTCGCGGGTGCGACCCGTCAGGGGCTGATTACTAAACTCTATAATTCATCTCTTCGTGAGCGGGAGGCGGTGGCGCATCCGTCCTTTGCTAGATGGAACACGGCCCTGGGGGGGAGCCTGTCGGAGGACCACTGGTACTATTGCTGCAAATTGACTGGGCGACTGACGGCCAACTGTAACTTACGTATTATACATTTTAAATTCCTGCACCAACTTTATTATACCCCTGTACAATTGCGGAGATTTGGATTGCGAGATGATGACCGCTGTGTGCGCTGTGGACAAGCAGACGCTGACTTTTTACATCTTTCATGGGTTTGTCCAGGGATAGCTGCCTATTGGGCTCGGGTGACGGCTGTGCTCACGGATGTTGTATTGGAGAGAGTGCAATGTATGCCTGAGATGTGTCTGTTGGGCAGTGTGGCATCCCTGAAGCCGTGCAATAGAAGACTGGTTGCAGTGGCCACACTTATGGCTAAGCGGGCTGTGGCGCAGTGCTGGGGTGCAAAGGGATTACCCACGGTTCGTAAGTGGCTTAGGGATCTATCCTACTGCAGGGAGCAATTAGAAATCTATGCGGAGGAGCTGCCTGAGTCGTCCCGCCCCAAGGATATTTGGGTCCCGCTCACTCTATATCTAGCGAGTCATCCTGACCTCTAAGCTGATCTATCCTCTGAGTCTCGTGAATGGAGGTGTCCTGCCTCATTAATCCCCGGACTTCTGTCTTATCCTTATAGATGTGTCTAGTGAAAGCCAAACTGCTTCTGATTTATTTGTCATATCGTTACTGTGCCAGAGGGGGAGGGAGGTGGGGTTTTTTTTTCGCCTTGTTCCTGTTATACACTTGGTTAATATTATTGTCTTTTCTACATCTGGATGCTGTGGGAGGTAATATAATGCCGATATCTATCCGACTGTTCCTTCCTCCGCGACGCGGCCGGCCCTAAGTGGCTATGGGCGGCTTGTTGGGTATCCGTTTTATTTTTCTTCTGTAATGCACGGTCGCGCACTCCACGGCCGGCCCCTTTGGGGATGTAGGCATAGTGCTGTATTCTGCAATGCTTCCCTGTTTACCTTCAATAAAGGTTTAAAAAAAAAAAAAAACTTACACTACAGATTAAACTGATAAAACAAGCTGCTTAACACTACTTCAAGATAAGCATGGAGGCTGCTCTCCACAGCTACCACTTTGAGAGCTTTCTATGGTTATCAAAGACCACTAAAATCAACATAAGGGTTGCCTGGATTAGTCCAAGGTGCACCACTTGAATAAATGTGCACCATATACTATGCCAGTCTCCTACACTGGCCATGCCAAGGAATGAATGTAACATGGTAACATCTTGTGCGGAACTGGTTGCTGACAAAGCTTGTACTGTAGCTGGATCCGGGGTCATAGCCCATCAGAAAAGATATGGCCAAAGAATTTGAGTTTTGTATTGTGGAACTCACATTTCTCAGCATTTAAAGTTAGACCTTCATCAGCAAGTAAACAACACACTTGTGTAAGAGCTTTATCATGTTCCTTTTGAAAAGCTCCGAAAACCTATATGTCATCACTGTAATCAAAAGCATTCATGACAGGGTGTATGATACATCGAATGACATCTTGAAAAAGTTCTGCATCTGATGACACACCGAAACGTAATCTTTCACATCTGAACAAACCAATATGGGTAGAAAAGGTGGTAATGTACCTGAAATTTTCTTCAAGTTCCACTTGATGATATCCTTTGTTCAGATCAAGGCAAAAAAAAGACTTTGGCACCATTTAGCTGTGTGATCATGTCGTCAATGTGAGGATCGGAATGTCATTCTCTTTCAATTGCCTTGTTAGCTTGATGCGTATCAAAACAGATGCATACAACTCCTTCACTGTACTTTTTGGGTTCTACCACTATGGGCGAATCCCATGGAGTTGGACCAGTAGATCGCTCAATGATATTATGCTCTAGTAATGTCTCAAGCTCTTTCTCAACAACTTCTTGTACGTGAAATGCAATTTCTCTATGTCTTTTAGCAACAGGTGAACGTCCTCATTGATATGCAGTTGCACTTTAATGGTCTTAAGGTTTTTTTTTTTTAATAGAACCATTTTATTGACACTTTGCAGGTTAACAAAAACCTTTTGCCTTGTACAAAAAAGAAATCAATATAAATCGCATCCTCAATGTCACATGAAGGATGAGCGAATCCCACTAAATACCCACCCCCAGGAAACAGAAGGTACTATAAATCCGTGATAGTCCCACCATTTTTCCATACTTTATCATATTTGCGGAGGCACCCCCTAGCTTCATAGATCGTTTCTTCCATCTTGCAACACCAATCCATCCCTGTAGTCCACATCTCTATCGACGGGGCCACTGGGGAGGTCCAATTGTGAGCAATTTTGCATTTAGCAGGTAGTGTGCCCAGGCCCACCAAGGTCCTATCCCCCCCTAAGCCCACCCAACGCGTCTAGGATCCCAAGTAGGGCAATTTTTGGATCAACTTCAATAGTCATAGACACCACAGCAGACAACACGATTAAACCAGCAGACCTCATGGTCTTAAGTTTAGGTTTTCCTAATCCATGAAACGACAGCGGGAACTGACTTACTATTTCATGATGAGCATTGATGTTGTAGTTCACAGATATCAGTCCTATATCAGCAGCAGTATTGAAGCTAAGTAAACAGGCACTTGACGCAGTGCCTTGAAGTACGTGAATGGGTGCTTGTACTTTGGTCTTTTTGTGTTTCATGGTTGCTACGAATGAACCTTGTCTCCTTAATGGCGTTGATTCAGTCCAGGTACACACTTTAGTCTTTGACGGTGTGAGACGGGGCAATGGAGACAGTTCATTGTATTTCTCCTCAGGAATAATGTTTATCGATGCACCAATGTCAATAATAAAAGGTATCGAGCAACCGTTTACTTTTTGTGTAATTTTCGGATAATATTTGAATGACTTTTGTGATTTTACTTATGCACTTTTCTTTGACTCGTATTCTTCTTTGCATGCGGCCAGTCCGACATGCACACGTTTTTCTGAGGTAATCATCGACATCGCACTTCTGTCTTCCTCACTGTCACTTGACAATGAAACTGACAAACTCTTGGATGAAGATTTAGATGACAATCGAATTCGTTGAGTTTCGATTTGCCTCAGCTGATGTTGCTGCTTAGCCTTGTGGGCATGTGTAGAACATCGCTTCTGGAACGTTCGGGCGTCCATTTTGTATTCTCGTCATGACGCACTTTTTCTTTCGCCTTGCAAACCATTACAAAATGGTTCTCCTTCCCACAGCCTTCGCATACTTATCCAATGGCAAGATATTTACCTTTGTGTGGAAACAAAATTCCTCATCTAATGCACAGTTTCTTTGTGTCCTTCAGCTTTGTGTTTCTGCTTACTTTTCATGTTCATGACTGACTCACTCTGGCCACCTTCAGCCTCCATGTTAGCAGCTTGTTGATCAGCACGTTCCTTTGCTCTGGCAGCCATGAGAACTTACTCCAGTTTATGGGTTTCTCTCAGCATTAGTCATCTGAAGGAATCTGACAAACATCTGTCAATAACTCCGAGATGTATAGTTCTTCATCATTGATTTCATTGAAGCGTATCAAGTCTCTCAACAAATTCGTCAGTTGTTTCACAGCTAACTGTCGTTCTTGACTGAAAATATATCTTTTGTAATCGACATTGGATTGAACTTGAATTTTTTAATAATTTTTTTTGCAGTGTTTTATAGCGCGAACGTGACCCGAGGGTATTAGAGCGCTTTACATGAGCACCAGTTGCATTACAGACGGACACATTCATTTTTAGGCACAGAGAGATTAAGTGATTTGCCCAGAATCACAGGATGTTTGAGCCTCCCGCCAGACTCGAACCTGGTTCCCCAGCTTCAGAGTCGGCCGCTCTAGCCGTTAAGCCACACCCTCTTTCCGTTTTTGTTTTTTTTAAACAAAAAGTATCCATTCATTCAGTAAACATATGACACATTCATTTACAGTATGGCCAAGACAGTTTGACTTTGTGCAACTATTATCGGAAAAATCAAAAAATAAATGCAACATATCGTAAAAAAGAGATCAGAAAAATAAGTGGCATTCCAAGCTTAAATGCTTCGTTGATTTGACGATATGTGACTTCTTCAGTTTGCAGCAGTTTCTTTATTACTTAATTACTCCTTCACCTGCAAGATTTCTGAGGTATTTGACAATCTTTTTGTCATCTGTTTCTTCCAGTGCATCAATGAAATTGTCAAACGTTTCTAGCGAGGCAGTCCATCGGTCAATATTCTGCTTTTTAGCAGTGTCGAATGGAGGTGGTGGTTGCAGGAAGGCGGTGGCTGTGTACCTCGTGCCTCTTGCTACTGTCATGGAAAGAATGTGCTGTCCAGACAGAGCTTGATGTGCATTTGACTCCGGACCTGCCACAAGTACCTGCTCAGTACTTAAACTGGGGTTGTGTGGTCCAGTCGTCGGACGCTCTGGGCCTTCTTCCTCCTTTACAGTAAATACTGCTTTTATTTCTAGTACCTGCTCTTCACCGTCTTCACACTTATGCATGGTACCTGTCCTTCACTGCTTTTAGTGTTATCGTTCTATATGATTTATAGCTCAGTGTTGCGTAGTGGCGCAGTACCTCTTTCATGGCCTTACTAGCAGATTTCTGGCCAACATGGAGTAAACTTCTCAGTAAGACTTTCGTTATCTTTAAAAACTTCAGTCTGGCTGGAATTGTGCTTTTACTCCAGATATGCCAAACGCTGATCTTCAACTGTGCAGTGGCATAGCAAAGAGGGGGGGGGGGGAGTTCCGGCCCGGGCGGCACGAGTTTTGGGGGCGGTGGCCTCCCCTCCCTCTCTTACTTGCGGAACCGCAGGGCAGCGAATGTAGGAATGCAGGGTCCGCCATGGGCATCAAAAGGTCTAGCTACGCGACTTCAACTGTGCTGCGGCATGCAGTTTGCTGGACCACGGCAAACTCTCTGGGAGAGCACTGTCGGTCTTCGGGTTGCGTATCTCCGATCTCATTGCTAGTTGGAGCGTCCGCCCTAGCCTGGGTACTTGTAGTAAATGAATACGCTATACACGGAGCTTGGTATTACATGTCTTTATTCCTCTGCGTGTAACTGCAAACTCAACATTCTATACATGAACTCTATTCACCATTGTCGAACACTTACGTCACAGTTCTATGGAGTCCATCAGGAACCAAAAGAGTGCCGTCATCGCTAACTCACAAGACACTACACTGGGGATATTCTAAAGGTGAGGAATCTGTGTTTTTTTTTGCAGAGTTTTATATAGCGCGAACTTGACCCGAATCGGGTATCAGAGCGCTTTACATAGCACCAGTTATGTTAGGACACGCATTCATTTTGTTAGGCACGGGGAGATTAAGTGATTTGCCCAGAATCACAGGATGTTCCGCGTCATTGCCGAGACTCGAACCCAGTTCCCCAGGTTCGAGGTCAGACGCCCTAGCAGTTAGGCCAACTCCTCTCCCCCCATATTGTATATCCACCAGAAAGAGAATTCACAAAGGTAAGTAACTTGTTTGTTTGGCAGCGGCATTGGATGGAGGTGGGAACACAATGCTCTTCCTGCCAAAAGTAAGTCACCTACCAAAAACATAGGAGATATATTTACGTAGTAATCCGTGTCTCTATTACAGAATTAGGAAACCAAATCGACATTTTGTATGAAGTAGTAAATACTAATATTTCCAGGGGCTCTGTGAGCAGTTGAAAAAGGAAAAATAAAAGGATAATAACAAACTTTATTATCATTTTATTTTTCCGTGGCTCGGCTGGTTAGGGGCGGGGCAGGCTGGCTCTAACAGGAACGGGGAAGGACTGGTAGGCCCTCACTTAAGTGTGCAGGACTGTTTGGCCGGCCCACTTGGGCCGGCCAAACAGTGAAGCGCACTTTGCATGTTCTTTACCCAGGCGTGAAGAACATGCCCAGGCCCCCAGTCCCTCTCTGAGCGCTGAACCACAGCGCTTAGACCAATCACTGCTGATACAGCTTTGTGATTGGCTAGGGGAGTCTGAAAGCCTGGGTGCTTCCTGTGCCTGCCCCAGGAAGCAGCCGAAGATGACCGAGAGGCGGCAGCCGGCCTACAGGTAAGTACTTTTTAAAAATGTATTTTCTTTTGTTTGACACCACCACCCCGCCGGCCCCCCCACCCCCTTTAAGTTGCTGGTCGCCACTGAATATTTCTGTGCCTGTCTCAATATAGGGAGATATATTCACCTAAGTTAATTAACTGCCAAGAAGCGGGACATTAATTATTGTCCTATTTGACATCTCCTAGAACCTAACAATCGAAGCAGCCTCTTCATTGAGGCTCCTAAAGCCATGATGAAAGCATGAATAACCCAGCCTGACCTGCAACCTAACTCTTGTAACATAAAAACCTACTACTCTGCTTGGTAAGGCATGTAAATAGAATGACTGTGTTATACTTTAATAAGGGCAGAAAATATGCAGGACTGTGCAAGAAGAGAAGAAGGAAGAGGCCGGGAGACAGACTTGTAAACCAACTGCTGTGTAGTTAACAAGGTTTGCAATGTGCCAGTGAGGTCTGTCAGCTGATGTGGCCAGTTGATCCCCAGACACTTCATTCCACTATGAATATATAAATTCCACATCTTTAACCTGTGATTCACCAACAGGGACTTCCCAGGGAAAGCATCTGCTGGCAAGGAGGGCAGGTTTAATGGTGAAGTATTCAGTTTACCGAATTTAACTGCTTAAAAGGATATATATGATGAAAATGGGGTCCCAAATTTATAATCTGATCTCCTTCTATTTTAGAACCCTTTCAGGTATTTCTGCTCTAGTGGACTTGACCTGCATGAGACTTCTGGACCCCAGCGCCCCACACCATCCCATGCAAGCGATGAACCAAACTCCAGACAGAGGGACAAAGAAATCATGGGGTTTTACAATCCAGGACATAAGATGGAACCCAGGAGTGATAGAGGATGCATGGGGTCCTACAGTCCAGGACATAAGATGGAACCCAGGAGTGATAGAGGATGCATGGGGTCCTACAGTCCAGGACATAAGATGGAACCCAGGAGTGATAGAGGATGCATGGGGTCCTACAGTCCAGGACATAAGATGGAACCCAGGAGTGATAGAGGATGCATGGGGTCCTACAGTCCAGGACATAAGATGGAACCCAGGAGTGATAGAGGATGCATGGGGTCCTACAGTCCAGGACATAAGATGGCACCCAGGAGTGATAGAGGATGCATGGGGTCCTACAGTCCAGGGCCCAAGACAGAACCTACAAAGGGCAGGGAGGGGTCTGAGCATGTGTGGATTATGGCCAGCATCTTCGAACAGAGAGCCAATTGGGAAGAGGAGATGCTGGGAAAGGAGCGAGTCCGTCAGCACATGCGAGCCAGTGAGCCTGAAAGGAGCAAGAGACCCTCTACGCAGCGAACAGAGGGGAGGAGGGGCCCAGAGAGGGACAACACTTGCATCAACACTCAGTACCAACAGCAGAGGCCGCCAGACAGAGGAGCTGGCGGGGTCTGGCTGCAAAGCGAGGGAGAAGATCCATCACAAAGGATGTACAGAATGGAAGATAAGGCCCCTGTGTGCAGAAACAGTGGCATAGTGGAGTGGCACCCTAATGCCAGCAGTAGGGAGCATAAAAGCCTGGGGGACTGGAGGGGCCGGTGGTAGTCATATTGAGAAAAGCGCAATCCACTTTAAAGGAAGAACCAGGGTATTTAGGTATCACAGAATTTCTATCAGTACATTAAACTATGTTTCTTGATGTTTCTCACCTAATTTGATTGACAAGGTAGATGTTATGTTAAATGGTTTTTTAAGTGCTTGAATACCCGAGGGTGCCTTGGCGCCGACTAAAGGTGCGGTGTGAAGATCCCCAGGATAAGGGAGCCTATACAGTGCTAAATAACTAAGTCTTCAGGGCCTTCCTAAAGGCCAATAAGTTGGGCAAGGCTTTGATATGCAAAGGAAACATATTCCAGACTTGTGTTGCTCCCAACACAAAGCTTCAGCCACCCCAGGCTGCTCGTTTGAATCTGGGCATAGACCATAATGTATCAAAAAGCCACTTAGAAGCACCCCTCAGCACTGAGACTGGAAGCCAAGGGCTCAGCAACCATGGCACCTCAAACCTGCAGCTACTGAGGCTAAAAGCATCTTTCGCATCCACATACGCTGAGGCTTTGATCACCCCTCACTTGTAGGCACCAAGGTCTGGAGAATCCCTCACACTTGCAGACATTTGAACTCAAACGTACAGCCCCCTAACACTAGCAAACACGGAACCTTGGAGGTGCAGCAACCCTCACATCTGCAGATATTAAAACCTGGACCTTACATCACACCTGCAGACACTGAGGTCTGTAACACCCCTCACACCTGCAAACACTGAGACACAGGTGTACAGGAGCCCTAACACCAATAGGCACTGTGTTCAGTGGTACAGAATCCCTCAAACCTACAATCACTCAGCCCATGGGGGGGATGGGTGAGTCATAAATGGGTGAATAGGCGAGTGACTGGGTGGGTGGAAAAATGATTGGGGAGATCAGGCATTAGTAAGTGGGCAGCAGCAGAGGAAGAGGAGAGCACCCCCTGCCATCGGTTTGAATGAAACCCCTACAGCACCCTGTGTTCGGTCATCAAAGCGTACACCATCATAGCTGTTTCCCCTTCCTGGCACTCACTCCCCTCTTCATCAATCCATACTCTCATCTAATTATTCAGGCACCCACTTGCGTATTCATTCTCACCAGTCTAGAATGTAAGCGACTATTCAGATTGTGACATTGCTTCTCCCTGGCTCTACACATTCATACGTGTTTCAGATAAAATAGACAACCTATTTCTCAGGTCTTTTCCTGAAGTTTCTCCTTTGCATTCAGAAGGGGTGGCGTCAATAGAAAGATATAAAAGTCCCTCAACTTATCTGAAGACACAGGTTTTAGGCTTGTGGAATCATACTGGTGGATTATCCTTATAAAATCACAAATCACATTAAAGTTCACTTAGAGACTTTTTTCAATTAATACAATTTTTATTGAATAAAATAAAGAAAAAACAAGCAAACAAAATCATGGTTATCCAACTGAATATTCTGTCAAGTAAAAATTTTGGATTACACACCCTTTATAGTAAAATGAAAGCGGCGACAGCCTCACAGCAGATGTTGTCACCTTGATGGAAAAAAGTGAATGACGCAGAGAAAACTTAGAGATGAACAAGCTCCTCAATGACAGAAGCGTGTTGTTATATTCCATAAAGGTATCATAATATAGGCCCCGGTAATCTCACTACCCTTCACCTATATTCTCTCCCTACATTACACTTGTCACAGTCTACAGGGACTGACCTTTTACCTAGATATTACACTGATTTCAGAACGCTGGTTTTTCCCTAGTTCGAAATCTCATTCATTATGCATGAGGATTCTTAGAAGCACAGCAGGACTACCATCCCCTGTATAAAATCTATGTACAAAGTTCATGCCCAACGTCATTCTTAGGGCCAACACAGTAATACAGCAAGGTAGGACCCCTGGGGAGACCTAGGGGTATATATACATCACATCTTGCTAAGATAAGACAGAGGAGACCGAGACTTCCCGGCCGACACACTTATCAGAGACGCTGAGGTTCCTGCGTGCAGACCCTCCAGCTCGCAGTGGTCTAAAACATCCCTCACGGGGTGTCCAACTCGAGACCAGGACGGGGTCCCACAGTCTCTCACTTCAGGTAATGGGGTTGACTAAATCCTAGAGGGATTCTTGGCTTAACACCTACACACAGGCTAGGTATACTTAGGTACATCTAGTTAGGGAGGCATCGTAGGAGTACGCATCTTTTATCATGTTTTATATATTCGTATGTATTCATGATTATAGTAAGATGGTAGAGCTATACCATCCATTTACATTTATCGTACTGCTAATCATTTATATCTTATACTGCCTAAAGGTTGTTGCAGCACATCTATTTTACACCAAAATAACAACTGTTCAATAAATTCTTATTGAAAAACGCCTAGCTGGTTTATTCTGTGTATCTCTCTGAGACAGACTAAGTAAGCACGAGTGACTGAGCGAAAAGTAGTATATTGTTTCCACGGTCCTGAGGGATCAGGGTTGTCATGTTCGATGGTTGCCAGGAACTATTCTCTCCTTGGTAAGAGGAGATTCTAGTGGCATGTGAGCTAATTGGTACAAAGGGCCAACATACCCGGTGGGGGTGATCAGAGTTTGTCTGACACCAATCCTACAGTGTATGTTGTCTAAACGCGCAGATCCTGTATACTTTTTATAGGACCTACACGACATGGCGCCGCCAACGTTGGTTGGGTACTTATTTAACAGTACAATCTGAGTAGTTCAGTCGTGCTATTCTCAGAAATCCCTATTCACAAAACACCAGAGACGTCTGGAGTGGGTAGGCTAAACTCCGCCACAGCCGAGTAGGCGGAAATACTATTTATTAGCTGTTGGTTAATCAAGCTTGAAGGACACAGTGTTCCTAAAATTGTGCAAAACACCTTATCTTAGTTTCCTTGGAAAATACTTCTTCCTTAAAACAATGACTGAAGATGCGGATAACGCGGGAGGAGTTGTGCAAAACTTGCACCTCACAGATGACGAGGAAGATGCAAATGCAATTCAGATTGCAGAAAATGTTAGAAATGCAGTCACCCTGAAACTGCTTGCGCATGGTTTAACACCTAGGGGTGGCAATGTAGCTTTCGTGATTGAGGCACACGAATCATACAGAACAGAGGTATTTTACTCATGGGTTACATTCCCAGCAGCAAATGCAAGAACAAAAACTTTTCATTTTTACACAGAAGATGAACCACCAGCGGAATATTGTCCGTATGAGGACATTGAGGTTCCGCTCACGTACCAGGAATATTTATACTGGTTTAAAGGCACCCTACCCCATACAAGAAGAAGAGTGAGACTCGGCCCGCTCGGAAGAGAAGGGGCAACATGGCCAATATTAGTATGCGGTTTCCAGGGACAGAAGTAGGTAACGAACCGAGAGGCGTGCTTTGATGAAGGTGTGACTACAAGCCCCTCTACCCCTGTTGTTGACCATGAGGCAATAGTATTGCCTAAATAGAAATACGGAGTATCATGAAGTAACCGTATGTATTTTGTGTATACACATTAGGTGTGCACTTCACTGTATCCTCATTCTAGGATTTATTAGGAGTGGTACGCACGGGACTGGACCCCGTGTAGTCCTGATGAAGAGCTTGTAGAGGACAGCTCGAAACATGTTGACACAGACGCAATACTAGGGGAACCAAACTCATTAAGGTCAGGTTTCTACCTGGTATTAACCCCTGATTTTAACCATACCAGCTAATGGCGGGAATAAAATAGTAGCTCACTAGTTAGGTATTTTTAAGACTTATCTTCCTTCCACTTCACATCACTGCACCTCACATAGTCCATAACTAAGTGCTCCTACGTAGTTCGCACGTTGCAGCACGCCTCAATCCATAGAGGATTGAGAGGAACCCCAATGATGAAGCATGCCACATAGGGGAAACCCTGGTGGGTGAGGGGTCTCTAGAAAAAGAGTCTTTTTTCTAGTAAGGTGATTACAACGAACTTTAGTTGAATCCTAGTTCCCCCATAGGATAGGTTTTTTCCGATATACTCAAATTTTGTGAAACAATATTAGCAGCCTACACACCACATCCTGACATCGAAACAATGCCAGGACCAGACTTACTCATACTTCACAAAGAATTAATAAAACTTTACAGAAACATGACGCAGTTCGTCATGAGGACACTTACAGTCCAGCCAGCACTGTTAACAACAAATACAACTAACGTTCAAAACACAACAACTAAATTACACCACAAACGTTACAGGCAGTAATGGGTAAAATTCCCGCAAAACGTGAACAAATGCCATTCTGGATAGCGCAGAAAATAACACAGCTAGAAGCAGTATTCCCAAATACCAGCACTTATGAAAAACACAGAATGCTGACAATCTGCTTGCCCATGGGGATAACACCACAGATAGAAGATTGTAGCTCTTGGGGTACAGTTTTCGCTGCCATATATACCAGAACTCATGGTATACCGTCCTTAGCAGTAATACCAGATGTATTAAGACAAATACAAAATCAATACGGAGCAGAGCCTGCTCTGAACTTAGGGATGAAGTTACTAGGTAACTATGCCCAGGTATCAGCCATAATATTAGCAAATATTAAAGGGGAGGCAGCATCAGTGGCTATCCGCCAACGCCTAAGGGAGTTCAGTCCTTTACAACAGGAGCATGAACTACCAAAAATAATAGAAACTGCGTATGCAGAATTGGGCAGGGACAGTTTGGGTGGAAAAGCATTAAAACCACAACTGATGGTGGGTAGTCCCGAGAAGGAGACCTTCAAGCAGACACCTGCTTCTTCTAAAAAGAAGTGGGACAATAACAAAAAACAAAAAGTTAAAGAAAACAGATCTCAATCCAGAGGTAGATCTCCTCCACAGGAGTCCTCCGAAAGGAGGTACAACCTTAGGAATAGGGATAGGGATAATATTAACCCCTTCGATGCTCGTGACGAGCTCAGCTCGTCATGCTGCGCGGTAGCGGTAGCGCTGGTAGAGCTCGTCACGACCACACCCGCGATCGGAATGTCCAGCACACGAGCGGAATTCCGATCGCGGTCAAGGGGTTAAGAAACCTGACAGGTATCAGGATACTAATACACATTCCTCTCGTTCCTTTCAGGGTTTAACGAAAAACTCCGTGAGAGAAGGACGGTCAGACAGACAAGAAGAGCGCACAAAGTCCAGAGACAAGCAACATGCTCAAGAATATACTTCCAATAAAGAAGATAAACCAAAACAAAAGCCACAGTTCAAAAAAGAAGAAAGTTGCAGTGTTTTATCTTGACAACATCGTCAGTTTACGAAGGAACCATTGCAGAATACTAATGCTGGATGGTACAGCAACTTCCCAGGATCGTGGGGTTTTCATGTACTTTACAATGTACACTTCATGCTTTTAATTTAAAGCTATTTTGGATTTTTCTATTCTCATCGATACTTAACGCCCTGATGAAGTTCTTAGTGAACGAAACGCGTTGGCTGATGTCTGTATTCTGGCTTGTGTGAAGAATAAAAAGAAAAATTTACGTGGACTTATTCTGATACTTTCTGATTTGAATTCTGGTGCACCCTCCATAATAGAAACAACCTTTGCTCTGGATTACAGTGGAGTCTTTTTGTGGCAGGCTCCGGAGGTGCAATGCACAGGAAATTTTATTGTACAGTGAATAGAGATTGTAGTGCATAACATATGGTCAGCCACTCTTTGCCTTTTTGTTTTCTGACTTTTCAGTTAGACAGTGGACACAGGAACACACAGATACTCTTCGTTCCTTACAAGCTGACATGATAGCTTCAAAACACTTACAGACACGCGTAAATGTATGCAACCTGGTGATCCGTATAGTTGCGGGTCAATCTGGGTACACCTATCTGACATATAATGAAAGTGAGACAGTACCAATAGCGTACAAATCACATTGGTCACAAATGCTGAGATGCGTTTTGCATCAACTGAAATTTTTTTACCAGCTGTACAGACTGCTGTAGTCAGAGAAAGAGTCCTGGCTGAAGGGAAACGTATAATAGTCATTACCCCAGTTCCAGCCTTAGAGGCTGCAACAAAGGCAAGCATTCCCAACGCTAAAGCCTTACATCCGAGATGGATACAATGGGCTAATTCTCTCACTGCAAAAGATGTAGAATATAGGTACGACCCAAATCTAAAAACACAAGCATTTCTGCAATACGAACAAGAATATCCTCTACCAAATGAAATAATGCCTCTAGATCAGTATGAATATATAATTTACACTGACTGGTCTGCGCAACCGGCCATAGGGAGCAAACAGCAATACAGCACCGCGTGTGCTATCGTTAAAGGATGCATGCAGGATGGAAAGTTTCACCCGAAATGCACAAAAAGACAGTCTCTATGAGACTGCACAGCACAGTTGACAGAACTAAAAGCACTAATACTGGCACTGGTAAATACGGATCGAGAATTCCCCACACTAATCATGTGTGATTCCTTTTACTGTGTACAGTCATATAATGAATATTTACATCACTGGGGACTAAACAGGTTTAAGGATGATAAAGGTGGCACAATAAAGCACAAAACGCTATGGTAACAGGTAGTGGAGTTGAAAAACGAACTACCAAGGGCTCACGTGATACATACACTGAGTCATCAATGTGATGGCGTGCACGTTGAAGGGAATTCATTGGCTGACGAAGCCGCAAAGGGGGCCGTATTTACGGCTTCCGTAGCTGCAATCACTCGTTCAAAAACGAGACTAGACGGTGAGATAATGGTCGCGGTTATTGCTACACACAGTAACTCAGCAGTACCGAAAAGGTTCCCACTCAAATACTCCTACAAGTTAGATGCAAACAATGTTCCATTTGCTCAAATTCCTGGAGTGGGGGATAGAGTAATACCAAATATGGATCGTAGGTTAGGATTGATTATAGCAGCACACGAGGGTATAGGGTCTGCAGGAATTACAGCAACTGTTTCTCTACTGAAACAGCGATATTGGTGGCCAGGACTAAGAAAGCAGACTAAGGACTACGTCTTGAAATGCAACATCTGTCAGCAGATGAAAGGCTCCACCATAACACGTCCAGCGCAGACACCATTATTAATATCAGACAAACCACTGGCGTGTGTCTATTTGGACCACTGCGGGCCCTTACAATCTGATGGGGCTTACTAGTATATCATGGTTGCAGTGGATTCCTGCTCTAGGTTCCTATGAGTTTGGCCCCAGCGCTCGGCTGATGCTCGAACTGTTATAAAAGATTTGCGAGTCTTTATAGGGACATACGCAATTGGCACATTACATTCTGACCGTGGCCCCGCGTTTAGCTCTAGGGCTTACAAGGAAGCCATGGGAAGTTTGGGTCTAGCATTTCGGTACTCCTCTCCGTACCATCCAGAGGGAAATTCGGTTGTGGAGAGGAAAAACCGGGACTTAAAGCAGTCTTTAACAGCTAGAGTATTAGGCTCGGGTGGAAATTGGGTAAAACACTTGTATGGAGTTCAAAGGGCATTAAATAATCAGCCAAGAAGCTCTCTAGGGGGTGTCACTCCTTATGAGGTCCTATTTGGGACGAGAATGTGGGTCCCTGATCTTGATTGTGAAGGCACAGTGGCGGATGATAAACCTTTTGACATCCATAAACGTTTGGCTGTTTTACAGGACCTAAATGAATCCAGGGCACTACAGACTAATGTCCAGGTGAAAAGGACCGCCACTGGGGAAGCGAAAAGTGTCACGGCAAGACCTGTCTGGATCCCTAAAGTTGGGGAATTGGCCAGAGAGAAAATAGCGGACAAAAAAGAATTTGGGCCATCATACAGAAAGCCTGTACCTGTCCTGGCAGTTGAAGGAACAAGAACAGTACTTCTGCCACCTCTTGCCGGTAAAAAGGAGAAAAGATTTGTCTCAATTGACTTGATATGTGGCCGATACTAAGTAGTAGGCCGCGTGGACTCCAGAGTAACAGACACCCTCCTCTCACAACTATACAAGAAGTCCAAACAGAAAGACTCATCACGTTTGAAGAATCACCAACACGGATTGAAGGACTATGCAACAATGCAATGGAACTCGTTCCTCTCTACAACGAAGTTTGAAATGAGAACTCAACAGAAAGATAAATTTCTATTCGACCAAACACGGATATCTACATCAACATGCCCCAACGAGAGCAAGCTACAGTTTCCACAAAACCTGCGGAATAGCTGAAAATTGATCAAACTCCATCTGGTTATTTTATTGACTTTGATACGTTTTCATTGGATCCAAGTGAACCTGAAACGACGCCAGCCAAAAGAACTCGTCTACAGCAATTTAAAGATTTCCTGAACTTTCTTAAAAAGACTTACCTGGTATCACCTTGGGTAGAACTCTGGGTAACTACCGGGATACTTTTCTTTCTTTTCTGGATAGGCCTAGTAACTGTCTTTAGTATGCTTATTAGTGGAACTTATCTTCGAGAAAGCTCTGCAGCGCAAAAAGTGAATGTGATTCTGAAACCACATCTATCATCACATCGTGAAAAAAGAGACCTATCATCAGTGAACATTACAGCAGTTCCTATACCTGATGGTATAGTATGGGACACGGTTGATTATGATATATTTGGCCCAACTGAACTTTTGAAAATACCACATTTATTTAAGATTTCATTAAGTGATATCATTACCTCCAGTACATTTTCCGATGATTGGGATTATGAAACTGTAAATAATATGTTGTCTGATTTAGAAAAATCTGCTGCTTTTTCTAATAATGAAATGTTGGAAGACACATCAGACTTTGTAACAATGTATTGCTATCAACATTATGGTCATCACTTTCTGCATAAGTCTGCTAATCCCAGAAATGTTTTCGCATACCACCAATGGGAACATTGCTCAACACCGCCGAGAAGCAGTTCAAAAACATTTGCACAGAAATTTCCATATTTTTCAGGGTTTAACAAATCAGACCCAGCCTCATAATATTATAAGGTTGCACCAACACCAGCAAGGAAAAATATGCTAACGAACACTAAACAGATTTATTCTGCTAACTTTATTGCCCAATTGTCTGAACAGGGTTTTGACTTATGGAAAGACACCATAAACTTAAAATCTGTCTGGGGTACTAGGGACTGGCAGGTACAGGGAACAGAGGCACTATTTAGAGCATGCCTTATTCCTCAGCAAATAATGTTTTTGAATGAAACGGTGCAGCAAACGACCTGTCTTGGATTAGCCAAGAATAAAGATTTGAATACACCTCGGATGCCCACACCATCACACACTGAGGGTAATATAACATCACAAGAAGAGGTTACACTAGATGACATCATGCAATACAATAGAACAGACCCCGATTGGAAGGGATGGTTGATTTGGCCCACCGACACCAATAACTGTCAGGAAAGATTCTTGGGTAAAACTAAAGGATTTAGTACAGAGACAACACCCAGGGGTAGTGACATCATACAGTGTTGGGAAGTTATGCCTCAATTGGCTAAAGAACTCAACACTCACACAGGTGAAACAACACTTATCCTTTCTTTCAGAGGATGTGGACCTACGGGATTTTTTATTAGGTCCTAGGAAGCCACGTCACAAACGTTTCTATTATGCTGTCTACAATGAGATTTGGAAAATATCAAAACAAGAGGCCGCAGAAAGATTACGAGAACTAGATCGTATAAACCTAGAGAAAGCTCTAGCAGTGGCCGACAATGGGTTAACAACACTAACCTCCAGGATATATTCACTGGGCAACATTGTATCACCTGCTATTGATGTACTAGAACAAGATTTGTCCATATTACAACACAGGCAATCACAATTGCGTTCTATTATGTTGTTAAACTGGACGCTGCAATCCTTGCGCGCAGGCTATGTACCTTGGCGTTTTATAAACAGCACGTATTTGTTTTCCTTGTACAATCCGACGGTAAAACAGATAGAAATGGCACAAAGGGGAGCGAAGTATACAATGCTGCGCATTGAAAAACTGGACAGATTGTCCTTTACAGTGGCAGAGGCACCGTCCACAGAATGGTTAATCCATGGCCACATAACTCTTCCGGTCACTACTTTTCAATTTCAATATTGCCTTGAACAAATGCAGGCAGGCAGATATGAAGAAATGGGTAGGGAATTCATGAAGGAATCTTGGGAATTACCGTACAGATTTCGATGCCGGAGTGGGGAAAAAGAAGTGTTTCTAAGTGGTACAAACTGCGAGAATACTTTAAGTGGATCACTTATATGTCAGGATATAATGCTTCATGGCGCCTGTAACGGTTCGGTAGCAAACTTATCCTGTCACTTAAAGGGTGCCCCAGCTGCCGTGATCACTCCAGTGTTCAGGCTACTTTGAAATGGGAGTTACTTGATGCTGAACGATCAAGGTTGCTGTGGGATGCTTCCGGGCATCGCATATCTGGTAACTGTGAGCTCCAGGGTTACTTGCTGTATGCAAGTATTGTTTCCACCAACACATACAGTCAGGGAGGCGCCGTCATGGCCTTCGCTAAATGTTTAATTAATACGGTTTGATACTTTGAGCAGAATGAAAGCCATGCTTCTACAGAAACCCATGCCCTTAACCTCCGCTCGAGAGACTTTTGATCTTCAAGTAGCAAGGTCTTCGGCAGAGATACAGGGACTTATACGTACAAATTGCCCTTTCCATTTCGCAGAAATGGTAAATCGTATCTTTAACATGTCTGATACGACAGGCATTGTCCACCTATTTAAGACCATAGGTTCTGGACTGTTAAGCACCTTTCAGACGGTCCTCGGGGTTATACCAAACTTTATACACTCCATATTTGGAAGCATATTCGGAGGGCTGCCGCTGATCCTGTTTCTAATAGCGGGTATCCTGATTGTCGTTTTTCTGCTACGCAATGGACGTCCCAGGCACCAAGGAGATGGAAACAGTACTCCTGGAGGGAAAATACCGTGATCGCATGGTACAACTTCTAGGCACACCTCGCCTAAGGGAACAAAGTGCTTCTTGGTTCCTGTCATTTAGACCAGTCTGGATGGACTGCATCTTACCTGTCCTCCGATGCCTGTTTTGCGGAGAAGAATGCGTGTTGGATCTCTGTCTGACACTCCCATCATGTGCGCAACCGGACGTTGATGCTTTACTGGACCTGATAACGGCCCGTGTTCTGCAGTGTCCCCAGCGTATTCCCATGTTGATGGCGGCATTCCTAGAGCCAGCCACAGGTAGTATCTGCTCCTGTTGGTATGGACACCGGCTCCTCCTCTGACACCCAGGCCTTGGATGGCGCACAGACTGCCCCAGCACCGGCTGTGGACAGTACGGAAGGTCAGCTGTGCTCAATTGACATAATATGCGAGGTGTTACAGGGACCGCCAACTGCGGAGGCAAGCAACGAGAATGTTGCGTCTACCAACCAGGACACAAACATTTGACTCATTTCGCCCGTCGTGTGCTGGGAAAAATTTGACTTTTGGAAAACAAACGGGTAATTGGAACGCCGTATCAAAATTGACATTCTTTTTGAGCATGCATGGCTTTCAAATGCTTATAGTAGTTCGAACTATACCTGCAGACATATTAGAGCTATAGCTTGAGTGTAAATTTCCATTTTTTCTTTGTAGAATATTTTTTTTTAAACCTTTTAACTTTTTAAACATTGTTTTTTTAGCAAAACAAAAAACTAATGCTTTTAACGATTTGCGTACCAATATCTAGTCAACCTAGTAGTACGTTTAGACTATGTCGTCCATTCGGAAGAGGAGTGGGTGTTATATTCCATATAAGTATCATAATATAGGCCCCGGTAATCTCATTACCCTTCACCTATATTCTCTCCCTACATTACACTTGTCACGGTTTACAGGGACTGACCTTTTACCTAGATATTACACTGCATTGAGAACGCAGGTTTTTCCCTATTTCGAAATCTCATACATTATGCATGAGGATTCTTGGAAGCACAGCAGGACTACCATCTCCTGTATAAAATCTATGTACAAAGTTCATGCCCAATGTCATCCTTAGGCCGACACAGTAATACAGCAAGGTATGACCCCTGGGGAGACCTATGGGTATATATACATCACATCTTGCTAAGATAAGACAGAGGAGGCCGAGACTTCCCGGCCGACACACTGACCAGAGACGCTGAGGTTCCTGCATGCAGACACTCCAGCTCGCAGAGGTCTAAAACATCCCTTGCGGGGTGTCCAACTCGAGATCAGGACGGGGTCCCACAGTCTCTCACTTCAGGTAATGGGGTTGACTAAATCCTAGAGGGATTCTTGGCTTAACACCTACACACAGGCTAGGTACACTTAGGTACATCTAGTTAGGGAGGCATCGTAGGAGTACGCATCTTTTATCATGTTTTATATATTCGTATGTATTCATGATTATAGTAAGATGGTAGAGCTATACCACCCATTTACATTTATCGTACTGCTAATCATTTATATCTTATACTGCCTAAAGGTTGTTGCAGCACATCTATTTTTCACCAGAATAACAACTGTTCAATAAATTCTTATTGAAAAACGCCTAGCTGGTTTATTCTGTGTATCTCTCTGAGACAGACTAAGTAAGCACGAGTGACTGAGCGAAAAGTAGAATATTGTTTCCACGGTCCTGAGGGATCAGGGTTGTCATGTTCGACGGTTGCCAAGAACTATTCCCTCCTTGGTAAGAGGAGATTCTGGTGGCACTGTGAGCTAGTTGGTACAAAGGGCCAACATACCCAGTGGGGGTGATCAGAGTTCGTCTGACACCAATCCTACAGATTATGATGTCTAAATGCGCAGATCCTGTATACATTTTATAGGAACTACACAACAGTGTGTCATGTCTTTTAGGCTAGTCCTGTCATGTATGCCCCCTTTTTACATACATTGTCCCATCCACACGACAAGAACAGTTCTGAATAGGTGACCTTTTAACTAGTAGTTTGCTCCTGTCTCTTCGACACCAGGCTCTCAGTATTTTATCATAATCCCAGTACCTGACGTATATAAACATGTCCTCAGGCACTGCATAATTATTCTGTATAAGGGTCACCACTTTTTTCATCCTTGGCCAACAGGCCTGCTGTGCATGATCGCATTGTTTGGAAAAACATTTATGATTGTTTTCAAAACGTTTATGATTGTTTTGAAAACATATCGATTCTAAAAGAAACCCTGGAGTGACCACTCTAGTATATAAGACCCTTATTCCCCCTGCAAATTAGAGTCGAATTCCTGCCACGCTGAGACGGGGTCCTGCATGCTGAATCTTCGACACGCAGCGGTCTGACACCCCTTGCGGGGTGTCGTGCTTGGAGCAGAGACGGGGTCCTTCATTCTCTACCATCAAGTGAGGGGGCTGGTTCTTCCCTAGGGGATTCTTGGCTATCTATACACATATACATGCTAAACCTCAATATCTAGGCTAGGTACATTTAGGCAAATTACGTAGGGTGCGCATTATAGGAGTATGCAAGTGCTATTGTCTTATCTGAACTGTATATGTTCTTCTTCATAGCACTATGGTAGGAATGTATCTACTGTTTACTATATTGGTACTTGTGATTTCTTTCGTATGCTTCTGTCTTCTGATTGTCGCAGCAAATATGTTTTACACAATACTGACGCTGGACCAATAAATACTTATTGAAAACGTCCTAATCGCCATCCTGTGTATTTTCTGAGAAAAAGTAAGCCCGAGTGGCTGAGCGAAAAGTACTGTCCTCTTTTCCACAATCCCTGAGGAATCGGGGTTGTCATGTTCAGTGGTTGCCAGAAACTACCTACACCACTGTAAGATATAGGGGGGTGGTAGTGGCACTGTAGAGCTAGCTGGTCTAACGGTTGACGTATCCTGTGGGGGTGTCCGGAGTCTGTTTGGACATCAAGCCCTCAGTTTAGGTCATTCAAAACGCGCAGGTCCTGGGAACTACACGACATGGTGCCACCAACGTTGGTTTGGTTCTTATATTAATAAGTTAAAATCTGAGTAGTTCAGTCGTGCCTTCTCAGAAAACCCTACTCACACTTTTCAGAGATGTCTGAAGTGGGAAGGGAGATCTGCCTCAGCTGAGCAGATATACCCTGTGTATTGGCTGAAGGTTTAAACAAGCTTGTAAGGATAAAAGGTGCCCACATTGTGCAAAACCCCTACTTCCTAAAATGTTTCTTCTTCTTTTGAGAATGCCTGACCATGCGAGTTGGGGTTCGGGGGAAGATGAATTTGCAAACGCTCTCAACATTACAGAAAACTGCAGACATTTAGTAACTATAAAATCGTTAAAACACGGCGTACCCGCAACAGGTGTTCGGAACAGAGGTATTCTATTCTTGGGTTCAGTTCATGCCTGCAGATCCACAGACTAAATTTTTCACACATACATTGAAGTTGAACCACAGGAAGAATACATTCCATACGAAGACATTGAAGTCCCTTTAATTTACCAGCAACACAGAAACTGGTTTAAAGGCGCCCTCCCACACACAACATCTGTCGTAAGACTCAGTCCACTCAGCCCAGAAGGAGCGACCTGGCCGGTCTTAGCGACATACACTCCACATCGTGAGATAGATACACTACCAGTGGATGAAGTCCGTACACTATACAAAGACGGCTATACAGACACATTGTTCAGTTTCAGGGATTGGTTCCCTTGATTGAAGATTGTACCACATGGAGAACAACCTTTGCTGCCATTTACATCAGAATACACGGTACCCCTTCCATAGCAGTCATTCCAGAGGTATTGAAACAGATACAGAATGAGTACAGGGCAGGATCTGCCCTGGACTTGGATATGAAACTGATGGGTAATTTTGCCCAAGTCTCTGCAATCATGCTGAGCAACATAAAAGGGTAGGCGGCAGCAGTGGCCATACACCACCGCCTAAGGGAAGTAGCTCCTTTAAATAAGGAGCGAGAGTTACCAAAAATTATCAAAGAAACCTATGCCACATTAGGTAGAGATAGTTTAGAAGCCAAACCAGAGAAACCACAAATGGCGGGTAGTCCCGACAAGGACAACTCAAAGCAAGCACCCTCTTCTTCTAAAAAGAAATGGGATAACAAGCAATCTAAAAATAACAAAGAAAAGAATTCACAATCAAGGGGTGGGTCTCCCTAATGGGAGTCCCCTGAAAAGAGGTATAACCTTATGAATCGTGATAACATTAGGAAACCTGTCGGGTATCAGGACACGGATACATGTTCCTTTCGTTCCTTTCAGGGTTCATCAAATAACTTTGAGAGGGATGGCCGATCGGAACAAAAGACAGAAGATTCGACCAAAGACAAAAAGAGAAACATATCGCAATTCAGATTACATTATCAAGCAGAAAGAACAACCTAAAGCAAAGCCTCAATTAAAAAAAAAGAAAGTATCTGGCTTAAAAATTAGACATGCTTAGGTTACTGAGGACGCAGCTTCTGAGTGGGGAATGGGCTCTGACGATGCTAGACAGCGCGGCAGCAGTAACAATAGCTTGCCAGAACCTGAAGGATTTTCTGGTGGCAGCAGTGTTGAATGAACATATCACGGTGGAAACACCAGATACAGGAGTTAGTGTCCCACATTGACTATACGAAATTACACTCCAAATAGAGGGGGACATCCCAAGAAAAGTTAAAGGTCTCTTTTGGGAGAACTTAACATTTGGATATGACATCCTGTTAGCAGAAAAAGATTGGCAGCCAGAATTTGTGATGGATTGCCCAAAAGGGGAAAGCGTCATTTTGCCTGCTTTCTCCGACCTCGTTCCAGAATCTTTAAAACATTCATACATGCAGGAGTGGGTGCTAGCGCTAGCTCCGGCATTATACCGCAACCATGTAGGGTGGGACGTGGAGTCTACTCACCATGAAATCCCATTAAAATCAACTCCAAATCCACAGAGACAGTACCCTATTAAAAACAATGCAAAAAGACAGGTCAAAGAAATCTTAGACCAACTTGAATACCAAGGTGTGATTGAGACTTGCACCTCCTCAATGAACAATCCTTTGTTTCCTGTAATGAAACCTGACAACTCATATCGTCTAGTTTTGGATTACCGACATTTAAACATTTGCAGTTCAAAACGCACATAGTGCCGAATTAATGAATAACATTGTGCGGAAGAAATACAAAGCGACGTTAGAGAGCTCGAATGGATTCTTCTGCCAAATTATAGCCCAGAAAGCAGATATTTGACAGCATTTTCTGCCCTCGGCACTCAGCGTCAATTCTGTCATTTGCCCCTAGGGTATAAGAACAGCACGGGGCTATTCTCGGTAAGAGTGTCAGAATTATTACAAACATACGACGAGGAGGCAGTGTCCTATGTAGATGACATCTATCTGACGGACGATGAATTACTTTAACACTTGTGGAGAGTGAACAGCACAATTGTGGGGTTTGCCAACTTGGGCTACAAATTTAATTTAAAAAAATCAAAAATAGCCCTTCTCAATGTCCTATTTTTGGGATATGAGCTATCAAGTGAAGGCAAGAGCCTAGCAGCCAACTTTTTAGAAAAGCGTGAGCTGCTTCAACCTCCGAAGACTCTGAAGGGTTTGTAATCCATTTTAGGATTTCAAAATTTTGGCAGAACATACATTCTGGATTACGCAGAAAGAGTAAAACCTTTCTATTACTTAATCAGACCTGATTTCACAGATTAGTGGACACAGGAACATACAGATATTCTCTGTTCCGTTCAGGCTGACATGATAGCATCAAAACATTTGCACACGTGTGAATTCTACCATCTTGGTGATCCGGGTGGTCCCGGGTTTATCACGATATAAATACATCACTTTCAATGAAAGTGTGACAGTCCCAATTGCATACAAATCACATTTATACACAAATGCTGAAATGCAATTTGTGGCCACAGAAAAATACTGACAGCAGTACAGACTGCTGTAGTGAAAGAAAGAGCACTAGCACAAGGGAAACGCATAATCGTTATAACCCCGGTACCAACTTTAGAAGCTGCTACCAAAGCGAGCATTCCAAATGCAAAAGCACTGCATCCGCGATGGATACAATGGGCTAATTCTCTCACTGCAACAGACATAGATTACAAATATGATCCTACACTGAAAACACAAGCGTTCCTGCAGTACGAACAAGAATACCCTCTCCCGAATGAAATCTTGCATCTAGAAAAATATGAATACATCATTTACACTGATTGTTCTGCTCCACCTGCCATTGGAAGTAAACAAAAGTATAGCGCAGCATGTGCTATAGTGAAGGGATGTATGCGGGACGGTAAATTCCATCCCAGCAATACAACTACACAATCTCTAGGAGATTGCACAGCGCAGCTGGCAGAACTAAAAGCCCTGATACTAGCACTACAATATACGGATCGGGAATTCCCCACACTGATAGTGTGCGATTCATTTTACTGTGTACAGTCTTATAATGAATATCTTCATTACTGGGGCCAGAATGGGTTTAGAGACTCCAAGGGTTGCACAACAAAACATAAACTGTTATGGGAACAAGTGGCAAAGCTGAAAGAATGCCTGCCACGGGCTCAAGTTATCCACACCTTGAGTCATCAGCGTGTTGGCGTACACGTTGAAGGGAATTCACTGGCTGATGAAGCAGCCAAGGCGACAGTGCAAAGTGCTGCCGTTGCTGCAATCACTCGTTCTAGCACGAGGATAGACAGAGATATACTGTTAGCTGTCAACGCCTCGAAAAACAGCTCTGCCATGCCATTGGGCTTTCCACTCAAGTACTCCCATAAATTAAATGCACAAAACACACTGTATGCTCAAATTCCAGGAGTGGGGGATAGAGTTATACCAAACATGGATCCCAGATTAGGTTTAATTCTAGCTGCACACGAGGGTCTGGGCTCAGCACACGCAGGAGTCACTGCAACAATTTCATTGTTGAAGCAGCGATACTGCTGGCCAGGTTTGTCTAAACAAACCAAGGGTTATGTCCAAAAGTGCAACACCTGTCAGCAGATGAAAGGTTCTACCATCACACGGCCACCGCAAACACCACTACTCATTTCAGACAGACCTCTCGCATGTGTCTATTTGGACCACTGTGGCCCCCTAAATTCAAATGGGGCCTACAAGTACATCTTGGTGGCAGTGGATTCATGCTCTAGATTCCTATGGGTTTGGCCCCAGCGCTCAGCTGACGCCCGAACTGTTATAAAGGATTTGTGAGTCTTCATTGGGACATACGCAATTGGCACGTTACACTCCGATGGTGTCCCTTCATTTAGCTCACAGGCTTACAAGGAAGCCATGGGAAGTATGGACGTGGCCTTGCGGTACTCCTCCCCCTACCATCCAGAGGGAAATTTGGTGGAGGAGAGGAAAAACTGGGACCTAAAGCAATCCTTAAACAGCAAGGGTATTAGGTGCGGGCGGCAGTTGAGTCAATCACCTGTTTGGGGTCCGGAGGGCACTTAACAACATGCCAAGAAAATCCTTGGGAGGACGTACCCCCTATGAGATCCTGTTTGGGACAAGAATGTGGGTACCTGACCTCGATTGTGCCAGCACCGTGGCGGATGTAAAACCATTTGAATTGAATGATCATTTGGCTGTTTTACAGAAACTCAATGAATTCCAGGCATTACAAAGCAATGTCCAAGTAAAACGCACCACCACTGGGGAAGTGAAACAGATTTGATCACAAATCACATTAAAGTCCACTTGGAGACTTTTCTCAATTAATACAATTTTTATTAAGTAAAATAATGCAAAAAAACAAGCAAACAAAATCCTTGTTATCCTACAGAATATTCTGTCAAGTAAGAATTTAGGATTTCACACCCTTTATAATAAAGTGAAAGCGGCGACAGCCTCACAGCAGATGTTGTCACCTTGATGGAAAAAAGTGAATGCAGCAGAAAAGACTTAGAGATTAACAAGCTCCTCAATGACAGAAGCGTGTACAGAAGAATATACACTTGACCACACTTGACTACCATTAAAAGCAGTGCGGCAAGCGCAGTCAATAAAACAATAGACAGTGACATACTTTTTATATGAGGGAGAACCTACTGCAGGGAGAATGTACAAAGGAATGGGGAAGGTATGAAACTATTATGAATTACTTTCCTACTCTAACAGCACAAGAGCAAATCAACCAGCACCGTGTTACCCCTCTGTCCACACCCCTCCATGCAAGATCAATACTATTTCTTAGTCCCTTGCTCTTTCTAGTTTACATGAGGAGGCATCCGCTTGACCTTCTAGAGTTTCCCTCCAGACACCTTTCACTTTTAAGTTAGGAATGGCATTTCCGGGTAAAAGGAGACATTGAAGAGAGAGAAAACGTACCCTACTTCCATTTCTTTGGCTAGGACGCAACATTTTGTTAAGTTTGAGCTCAGCTCTCTTCTGACCTGAGAGCCTTGTGAAAAAGAGCTTTTAAATATGTCTGCACAAGGTAACTGTCTTTCACATCCCTCTGCCTTGTCCCTTCCATATCCCATACCCACTCCCCACATTAACTGCTCTTATCTCTTGCAAGAGGCCTTTGATCCACTCAGTTGCCACAGGGTGTAATTTCCTGGCCCAGACAACTCCAAATTCATCCTTTATACGTGCTGGCTCCACCCAGCAAAGAAGTTTGATTGCGTCTGCTGGACACGTCAGCTCACATCTGTCCAAGGAGAGTAGAGTCTTTTGCCTGCCTTGTTTATCAAAGAACTCTGGCCTTGGGGTCCTGTGGGAACATTAAGGGAAAAATCAAACTACGGGGCGTGGCCAACCATCATGGCCGCGTGGACGTGTTCCGTGTAGGCCCCGCCCTCGCCACGCAATCAATAGCTTCCCAGCACGCTAAAAGGTGCCCGATTCACCTGAAATGTAGGCATTCCCCCGTACTGGCGGCAGCGGACACCTTCCTGATCGCACTGGCCAGACCGAAGGGCGGAAGCCAAGTAGAGACCCCGTCCGGAGGGGAGACGCAGTGGAGCTGGCAAGATGGCGGCCGCGCTCCGCTTCGTTTAGTGCGGCGCTCTACACAGGCAGGGCCGGGCTATGTCCAAGCGAGGGGGCTGGCGAATGCTCACAGTCCGGCGCGCTGCTCTGGCCTGAGTTACCGATGCAGCTGCATTGAAAGGGAGCCGGAGCAGAGGCGCTGAACGCCTGTATGGAGGCTAAAGCCGAGCAGCCCCGGTCTGGGGAAGAAATGACACGAGGCGGCCCACAGATGACGCCACTACTTAGGTGGGAGAGCACCCACAAGGAGGTTAGGATGAGGGAGAATTTCGGGGTCGCCCCCCGTACTGCCCGAGGCCCGTGAGCAGTGAATCGGGGAGCACAGCAGTCATTGCCTGACCTCAAGTTGGCACCTGGTGGGCCCGCGGCTGTCCGTTTCTGCAGTTAACGCTCGCTCTAAAAGCTAGAATCAACCAGGCGGGTCCCGGCTTGGAGCCAACACCTCCCCGCCTTGGATTCCCAGAGGAGTACGGTTGCTGGGTGATGATAGACCTGTCGTACGAAAGGCACGGACAACCCGGAGAAGTTGGCAGGGGGCACACTGGGGGTTATCTGAACTCTGCACCTAAAGACCTCCCAGATGGGAGACTGAAGCCACACTGGAGCGGTGGCCCTTGTGGTTGACTGCGCCCCCACTGGGATCCCCTACCCCAGAGTGTGACCCCCTAGCTGGGGTACCTGGATTAAACAGGGGTAGTGGCGCGCTGACCGAGCCCCTCACCCCTATGCCACCAAAAAAGTCCCAAACCAACAGAGTCTCCAGTTACTTTGCGCCAACTGTGCCCAGGGCAGAGAAGGAAGTGGCGACCTCCGCATGAGGCAGCATGGCCCTCACCAGAGGTGAGCTCCTGGAGACGCTGCGAGAGTTCTAAAAGCAGCTCAGAGAGGACATTAAGGTGGACATTGCCACCTCATTCGACGCCTTCTGCTCAGAGGTTGGGGCGAAATTAGTGTCCATTCAGGCAGATGTAGACTCTGTGGGCACCTGCACCCTGGATCTAGAAACGAAATGCCAGGTACTTGAGGAGAGATTGAAGCCACTGGAGGAGGGATCGACCAACTTGAGCACTCAGCTGCACTCTACCTTACTAAAATGCGAAGACCTGGAAAATCGCTCCGGCAGGGATAACATAAGAGTGCGGAACCTGGAGGAGGGCAGCGAGGGGCCAGAATTGGAGGCGTTTATGGTGGGCCTCTTCAATGTCCTAGGGGACGATTGTCCAGAGGTCAGGCTGGAAGAGGTTCATAGGGTGGGCCAGCGTCTACCGGGTGATAGCAAACGTCCAAGAGACATTCTTGCCAAATTTAGCTCATTCAAAACTAAGGAGTTAGTACTGCGGTAAGCTAGAAACAGTGACTCCATCACCTTTCAAGGGGCTTCATGCTCGCTCTTTCAAGACGTCGCTCAAACCACGTTCGCTCGCAGGCAGCAATTTCGACTGGTCACCTCGGCTCTAAGGGAGCGCCAGATCAAATATAGATGGACCTACTCTTTTGGCATCGCCTTCTCTTTTGGAAACAAGCAGTGTCACTTTACCGAGCTGGTGGAGGCGGCAGCTTTGATTGGCCTAGAAATCTCTCCGTCACAACAGAACGTGGCTACTGGACAGGCACACATGGAATGGCCACTGGAACACAACCAGCCAAGGCCCTGGCGGACGCCCAAGAAAGGAGGCAAGACGTCGAAACGTTGAGGAACAACGGATCCCCGATTCAAGGGCCTTTTCCATGCAGGCTGTATCCTCTAACCTGAGGGTGGTCAGAACTCCAACCCCCCCTTCTTGCTTACACCGCTGAAGTTGGATAATCTGGTTCAGGGGTCTTGGGTTTAAGGTAGCGATAACTTAAAGACATCCTTATCTTGTCGGCTATGCGGAGCGGTCTCGGGGCACCCCGCCCACTCCGGTTCGGTTGCTAAATGTCATATGGAGAATGGTGTCCAGTCATTCCTTTTTGCGGGGCCCCAGGTGCGGTCCTGGACTCGCCCCCTGGAGACACCAATTGTGAGGACTAACCTTCACCTTGGGAACTTCACAGTTATATGTTTTCTTCGTGTATTGATTTTTTGCTTTTCCCGTGGTACTTTTAATGTCGGACTGAAAACCAGATGGGGAGGAGAGGTGAGGGGGCTGGCGGGGTGGGGGCTTGTGCGGGGGAGAGGTCAGGCATGACGTGAGATGTTTGGAGTGGGTGGTGGAACTCCCCTGAATGACAAAATGACATTTAATTGTATGTCATGGAATGTATGGGGGGTAAACTCCCCCAACAAGGGAACCCGCCTCTGGAAATTTCTAGGGGACCACCATATCCGTATAGTAGCGCTACAGGAAACCCACTTGAAGAGAGGCAGGGACCTCAGACTGCGACACAAATCCTACCCCTTGCTCTTTAGGTCCTCTGCTAACACCAAACAAAACGGGGTTGCCCTCCTCTTTCACTCTTCAGCCACAGTACACAGAGACAGACAAAACAGGGAGATTCCTTATGGTTAAGGGTATCCTGATGTGATGCCCATGCACCATAGCAACGGTTTATGCACCTAACTCTGGGCAATCAGAATTTCTCCTCAGGTTTTTTACAACCATGGAGGGTTTTGCTTCTGATGACTTAATTTTACTGGGAGATTCTAATCTTATATGGGATCCCTCTGTCGACACTACACATCTACACAGGAAAGCCGCAGGTGTATTCACCTACAGGCTCAAATCCACTCTACACCGGATGGGGTTGGAAGACATTTGGAGGGCTCCGATTCCCTCGACACGCAATTATTCCTTTTTCTCCCACTCTTACAGATCATACTCTAAGATAGATCATGTTTTTATTAGCCAGTATCTCGGCCAGGCGGGCCCTCTAGCTAAATTGCATCCAATATGTCTCTTGGATCATGCACCTCTGGAAGTGCTATTTAATTGGCTCGCACCTCGCTCTAAACTCAATAGGTGGTATTTTCCCCAATATTCTCAGAAGGGACCGGCTTTTTCGAGACAAACTAAGGAAGACGATTAAGGAGTTTTTTTTCTCAACAATGATCCTAAAGAGACTTCTCACTTGAAATACTGGGATGCATTTAAAGCAGTGATGCGGGGCAAGTGCATTGCTTTAGCTACCGCTCTGCAGGGACAACAAAATACGGAACGTTTGTCTCTGGAGGGGAAACTGCATCTTGCTGAGAAGTTACACAAGGAAGCTCTGTCCGTAAAGGCCCAAAGAAAAGTGACAGTGCTGAAAGGGAAGCTCCAAGCAATATACACTAACAGAGCAGAAAAAACCCTTTTACGCCTCCAACCACGAGGGTACAATGCCAACTACGAGCCAAACAGGAAAAAGAGTACATTAGACAAATTGATGACGAGTCGGGCACCACACACCATAGTGGGGAGGGAAAGGCGGGTGCCTTCCGCTAGTTCTATAAAAGTATCTATAAAGCGGACCCTCTGGTTGAGAAGGACCAATCTCAATATTTGGACTCGCTAGTACTCCCACAGGTTTCCCTTGCCACCAATGAGACACTCAGTCAGCCCATAATGAGGGATGAGGTCCAAAAAGCGAAAGACGCTCTAAAACTCCAGAAGACCCCGGGACCTGACGGCTTTAGTGCCCAGTTCTACAGAACGTTTGGCGCCAACTTGACACCCCATTTGACAGACCTTTTTAACGAAATAGCCAGGTGTCCCCATCGATTGGGGAGGCGTTAATTACACTGATCCCTAAAGCAGGGAAGAATCCCCACCTTTGCGCCTCGTATTGGCCTATAGCACTCCTCAATCTGGATGCTAAACTGTATTCCAAGATACTGGCCAGAAGGCTGGAAGGGATTCTTCCTGACTTGATTCACTCTGACCAGTCAGGCTTTATCGAGGGACATCAGACCCAGGATAACCTGCGTCGGATTGTGCATCTAATCGACAAAGTGCAAAAGAAACGCATCCCGGCGGCCTTGCCTTCTTTGAACGCAGAGAAGGCCTTCGACCGGGTCAATTGGCCTTTTCAGATGAGCACTTTGCGCCGATTCGGATACAATGATAGCTTACTGGGACTGGTGAAAGCTAACTACTATTGCCCCAGATTCCGGGTCCTAGTCAACAGGTTGGCATCTGACTTTTTTAATCTATCAAGAGGCACTAGACAGGGTTGCCCCCTTTCACCTATGCTCTTTGCGCTCTGCATAGAACCGCTAGCTGCGCATGTCAGGGCTAACGCTGAAATTCAGGGTATTAGGTTTGGTCCGGATGAACACAAAATTTCTTTATTTGCAGACGATGTTCTGCTGCCCATCACAGACCCCGAACCTCTCTGCCAGCTATACAAGCCAAACTCCGTAGCTTTGAGAAGGTGGTGGGTTTTAAGGTCAACCTTTTAAAATCTTTCTTACTTAACCTGTCAGTACCCTCGGAGGCGATGACAACCGTTGCGGCTGCCTCGCCCTTCAAGTGCGTTCAAAAAGAAATTACCTATCTAGGCATTAAAATTACCCCCAAACTGTCTGATCTGTACAAAGCAAATTTCCCCCCCTTGCTACGACAACTCAAATTAGATTTTAAAAAAATGGGGCTCTACGTACGTCACCTGGATTGGTCGCATAAATGCAATCAAGATGACGTTGTTGCCCCAGATTATAGATCTATTTCAAGGTCTCCAGATCACGATTGATAGGGAATTGTTTGTGGAGCTAAAGGCGATGACAATGAAATTCATCTGGCAGGGATGCAGGGCCCGCTTATCTCAACAGCTGTTGACCAGACCGCGACTAACGGGGGGACTTTCCCTTCCAGACTTCCCTCTCTATTACAGAGCAGCCTAGCTCCGAGTCATGACTGAATGGTCCCGTAAATCCTCAGATAAACATTGGCTTCATATGGACAGACTGGTGGCAGGAAGGACCATATGTGACCTCCACTGGAAACCGAAACAGGATAGACCAAGAAATGGCTACCTTAGCTCCCCCACAGCTACTACCCTTAAGGTGTGGGATATTACCACTAAAACTCTATCCCTGATGACTTTCCCCTCCCCCTACACCCCTATCCATTTCAACCCTGCTTTCCTGCCAGCTCTGTTGGAGGGTCCTTTTGATAGATAGAGGGAAGGTGGTTGCCTAATGCTGTCAGACCTGTTTGTAAGAGGGGAATTACGCTTCTTTGAAAATTGTTCATCCATTTTTATACTACCGCCCACAGAGGAATACCACTACTTTCAGTTGAAACATTGGGTGCAGCAGCCCCAGATGCGTCTGGCTGCAACCAGGGAGCTGCTCACTATAGAGAAATGTGTGCAGGCTGGAGGCACGGCGAAGGGCTGCATCTCATTTCATTATTCTCTTCTCCTCACAGCGGGACCTTCTCAGCCCGCGACATGCAACTTTCTGGGAATCCACCCTTCAGACCCCCATAACAGAGAAACAATGGAGTACTCTCTATAATGATATCTCTAAATATAACCGAACCATGTTTCTAAGGGAAGCCAATTACAAGATCATATACGACTGGTACTTACACCCCAAAAAAGTACACACTCTTTTTCTGAATACAACAGGCAGATGCTGGCAGGGGTGTGGGATGCTGGGTGACTTCCGCCATATATGGTAGGACTGCCCCTCTTTTCAACCTTTTTGGAAGGAAATTCTCTCTCAGATAAAAGAGATACTAGCCTACCCGAAATCAAATTCCCCGGAATGGGTCTTGCTGGGGCTGCGCGACCCTAGCCTAAAACATCAAACCCTGGGAGACCAATCCATCATGTGGTTATGCCTGGGGCAGCTAAAATGGCAGTGGCAGCAGCATGGAAGAAACCAGAGGCCCCCTCTCTCTCTCTCAGTGGCACGCCCGGCTGTGGGGGGCACTAGCCCTCGAACACATGACTGACATTATGACCGATTCTCAGAGAGGTTTTGATTATATTTGGAGCCCGTTGGTGGGGTACTTATTGGAGGGTTTGCCACTCCTTGCTTGTGGTCCCAGGTTGTGGGCTCTTCATCTTTTCCAGACTTAGCAAACCTTGATCTTGCAGTGGACCCTCGGGAGGTCTGAGGTCTTAATGCTCTCGTATCTCCCCACATGGGTGGGTTTCCCGCCCCCCCTTCCCTGGAACCGTGGGGGCCCTGCCCTCCCCGTCTGTTAGACCTTTGTCCGCTTTGCACTCTCATCAGTACATTGTAGACATGTGCAACAAGTACCACAGGGTTGTTTAGTTGTTTTCTTTTTTTTTCTGTTGTATTTATTCTGTTGGCTCTCGCTCATATTCAACTGGTGCAATGAGGGACATGTAGAGTTTCAGATATATGTAACTTGATAGTGGGGAAGTTGTACCCGAATATACCAAGGTTTATGCTGAGAACTTGTGGATAAGATGTGTTTTGTCTTTAGCTATCTGAAGATCTTGGCTTGCGGCCAAGCTATGTTGAGCCTCATAAGTTGTTAATCTTTGAAAATGCAATAAAAAATCAAACTACTCCATGCAACTCCAAGAAATGGCTCACTATCCTGGATTAACCTTCCTTATTCCTGGGCACTGGTCCCATCCTCTCGAGGCACTTTATATATGTCATAATGCATTCATGCATTCATTCAAAGAGAATACAAATAGGTTGTCCACATTTTGTAGTAACCATGCACATCAGCTTATTTATTGAGGAATTTATTAACAAAAGCACAACATGTGAATTCATCTCTGAGTCCTTAAAGTATGATGTAAAACCTAAGGAGAGCATGCTTCAAGGTCTGGAACAATTCAACATGTGGAATAAAGAAGCTACTGTTCTGAAATGTTTCAAAGCTTTTCTCTGGATCTGCACCTCTGTTTACCAAACCTTGCCCTTCAGCTCCACTGAGGGTCTGAATAACTACATTGCAACATTTTTGTGACACCAGCAGGGGTGCTTGAACGGGAACACATGCTTGGGAAATCAGGGTTATAATCACACTTGTAGTTAACCTCAATAGCCAGGGACAGGGTTTGTTTGTGGAGCACTGGTTTTGTGAATTCTCACTACTTAGGATTCTGTATGAGTTTTCAGGGTCTCTGCAATTGACATTCTAGTTCTGTAGAGGCAGGGCACCACATTCAGCATTTACGGTTCAACAGATGATCACTCAAGGGCCTGCCAGTATTGTAACGTCCTTAGGCGGTTGTGCAAGCTCTTTGAATTCTCTTGCTGCTAGAAAGGCAGGTGTAGGAAAGTAGGATCGGCTTTCAGGGTTACCCCCACTTTTTGCTTGGTGTCAGTATGTTTTTGACTAGTCTGACTGGGATCCTGCTAATCAGGATCCCAGTCACTGTGCTTTCTCCCTAAATTGACCATGGTTAGTACTTCGGTACACCCACAATTAGCTACTGGTGTACCCTTGTAAGTCCCTAGTATATGGTACTAAGGTACCCAAGGCATAGATACACCAGGGGTCTCCCATGGGCTGCAGCATGTACTATGCCACCCATGGGAGTCCACCCAAACTGTGACTACAGGCCTGCCTTTGCAGCCTGTGTGAGTTGGTGCTTGCACCTCTCATGGCAGATATAAGTTTCTTTATGTCTGCGGTCACTACACTTAAAACCTATAAGTCACCCCTTTGACAGGTTCTTCAGTCCTGAGGGCAGGGTGCTTAGGTATAAGGGTGAGGGTGCCCCTGCATGAGCAGGACAACCCTACAAACCCCGGAGTCGATTTTCCAGGCTTTATAAGTGTGGTCAGCCATTTTAATATGTATAGTGGACATCAGTCATTACAAGATGTCTAACTATATAGTGGCTACACAAATCAGGTCATGTTTGGTATCAAACATGTTGGAATCAGACCCCAACACAGATTCCAGTGTTGAAAGTATGATCCCATGTACTGGGGGGCTCTCTTGGGGTACCCCCCTCTACTACCATTAACAGCCTTTCAGGGTCTGACAGCAAGCTAGCTAGTGCTGCTTCCGACCACAGACACGATTCGGCCCTCCTGCTACTGAGCTGAGCTCGAGCAGGGGAAGGTAGAACAATAGGGGGCATATTTACAAGCCCCTATTGCCACCACAACATCACTTTTCTTGACGTTGTGGTGGCATTAAGCAGCACACATAGAAGTTTCAAAATGCCATTTCAGATTGTTTATGTGTAGGAAGGGACACCTTCCTGCACATAAACAATCATTCCCCTCAATGCAGGTACCTGCGTTGGCACTGGGCAGCTAAATTAGATCCAGCACAGGGGGAGAAGCAAGGCTGCACCGTATTCTTGTAAATACAGTGCAGCCCTGTATTTCAGAAGTGGCGGAGCTCGGTGTTAAGCCAAGGAGGCTAACACTGTGTTCTGCCATTTCCTTGTATATATGCCCCCAGGTTTCCTGTCACAGGGAGGTGTGCCCACCTCCCAGATAGGACTTATTGTATTAGGCTGGGGTGGGGGCGCTTACCAGCGCCACCAGACTGCTTTGAAGGGCACATTTGGTGCCTTCCTTGCATACTCCAGTTTGAGCCAGTTCAGGGAGCCCTTGGCCCCTGCTTTGGTGCAAAACTGGACAAAGGACATGGGAGTATCCTCCCCTCTGTCCAGCCCCTCCTCTGGGAGGGACCCCCGAGTCGTTCCAACCCGTTCATTATGCTACTTAAGGGCTTACCTGTGGGTGGCTCTTTAGATTTGTCGTGGGACAAGACTCAAGCCTGAAACCATGTCACTCTTCAACAGTCTGGACACTCGGACTTCACCTGGAGATTAGACTGCATCAAGGAAGACTCCTGCTGCTCCTGGTCTCGCTGTTCTGCAAGTCTTCTTCATCATCTATGTCTGTGCTTCATCCAGGATTTTTATTTTTTTTGATAACATATTTTATTGCGTCAAGTGGCAAATACAATGCAGGGCTCTGTAACCCAGAGGCCGTCTGCTACAGTTTAAGTACAAAACATTATGCATTGACATTTAATATACATATTTTTCAGGAAAAAAAAGGGGAAATAATAATACAAAACCAATAAAACACCCCCCCTGCACTGTTGTATACTGCATCACAAACCTCGCTTCGAATCCTGCCACATCAATGACAATTCCCGCTCAGACATTGGTCCCCTGTACCACAGTCCCGCCCGCTTCTCCCAGCCCAGTGACATCTGCAGCGGAAATAGGCTCCAGAGAAAGGCCTCTATAATCCGCCCAACGCTTCCAGATCTTAAAATGTTTTTGCGGACACCCCGTGCTTTAAATATAGGAGTCTCCAGACCCATGTTAAAATCAAGGCCATTCTTCCATGCTGACTAAGGGTGGGCGGCAAATTCCATTCCGCTCGCGGAACTTGCAAAATTTCGGCATTTCCGCGTTCCGCGCGGAACGCGGAAATGTCGAAACTTCCGCGATCCGCGGCGGAACGGAATTCGGGTGCATGAAGCACTTACAGATTTAAATAAAGCAGGTGCCCGAGTTGAAGCTCAAATTCTGTAACGCATTAATCAGCACAAAAAATTCGTGAGCAAGGTCGAGGCTAAGCAGGAGTGCTTTTTGCCCAGATCTACCGCCAAACATTAGCTGTAATCCCTGATGGAGGTCTTTGCATCCTTGATTTTCTCGAGCGCAATCCCCGTGTAGGTCCAGTGGCCAGGAGGTTCTTTCTCCTCATCCGCTGCTCAGATCGTGCTCTGACCCTTTATAAACAAGATGCATGTGAACTCGCATGGATGCCCCGCCCGTTTTGCCCCGCCCCACATACACTAGCGGTATGCAACGTCTTCCCGCCCTTTCCCCACTATGATGGACAGCTTACTCAAAGGACCCCGGCGCCTTTCCGGCGCGGTGGCAAAGTTACAGACACACAGGTCACTGGGGACAATTCTTCTGGTCCTTTACGCTGCTGTAGTGTAGGAAAGGCACTATACATTTACCCAACGAGGTAGCACTTACTGATTAGCCAGTAGAAAGTACTCCAGTTGAGTAGAGGTATTGCACAAAACGGTGGCATCTTCGTGGATAAATATGCAGGGCAGGTGTGCAGAATTCGTGAGCGTGGTTAAGCAGATGTGCCTTCTCTCCATTTCCAACGTGAAAAGTTAGCTGTAATCCTTGATGGAGGTCTTTGCATCCTTGATTTTCTCGAGCGCAATCCTCGTGTAGAATTCGTGAGCGTGGTTAAGCAGATGTGCCTTCTCTCCATTTCCAACGTGAAAAGTTAGCTGTAATCCTTGATGGAGGTCTTTGCATCCTTGATTTTCTCGAGCGCAATCCTCGTGTAGAATTCGTGAGCGTGGTTAAGCAGATGTGCCTTCTCTCCATTTCCAACGTGAAAAGTTAGCTGTAATCATTGATGGAGGTCTTTGCATCCTTGATTTTCTCGAGCACAATCCTCGTGTAGAATTCGTGAGCGTGGTTAAGCAGATGTGCCTTCTCTCCATTTCCAACGTGAAAAGTTAGCTGTAATCCTTGATGGAGGTCTTTGCATCCTTGATTTTCTCGAGTGCAATCCTCGTGTAGAATTCGTGAGCGTGGTTAAGCAGATGTGCCTTCTCTCCATTTCCAACGTGAAAAGTTAGCTGTAATCCTTGATGGAGGTCATTGCATCCTTGATTTTCTCGAGCGCATTCCTCGTGTAGTTCCTGTGACCAGGAGGTTCCTTCTCCTCGTCTGCCGCTGAGATACTGCTCTGACCCTTTATAAACAAGAGGCATATGAACTGGCCTAGAAGCCCCGCCGTTTGGCTTGGCCCCGCCCCACATACACTAGCGGTATTCAACGTCTTACCGCCCTTTCCCCAGAATGATGGACAGCTTAATCAAAGGACCCCGGTGCTTTCTGCGCGGTGGCAAAGTTACAGACACACAGGTCACTGGGGACAATTCTTCTGGTACTTTACGCTGCTGTAGTGTAGGAAAGGCACTATACATTTACCCAACGAGGTAGCACTTACTGATTAGCCAGTAGAAAGTACTCCAGTTGAGTAGAGGTATTGCACAAAACGGTGGCATCTTCGTGGACAAATATGCAGGGCAGGATTCATTCTGGGACGATGCTCGTCTGCCCCTGAGAGTGACCCTGCATAGATTACAACGGGCGCAGCGAAATCTCCGCGAGCACGCGAAATTCCGCGTGCTCGCAGAGATTTCTTGCCGTTTCGCGGAATTTTGCGGAACGCAACTCCGCAAATTCCGCCCACCCCTAATGCTGACAAGGAGGGCGGGGCCTCCGCCTTCCAATTTCGTGCAATATCACGTTTGGCTAGTGTAAATCCCAAGAGCATTAGGTGACGCTTATAGATATTTCCCCCCACACCCTCCATGACATGTAACAGCACTAATTTAGGCGAGCTCCCATCCCAGAACCTCCGCCAGACAGGCCAAAACCCCCCGCCAGAACCTTGATAATACACTGCCAAACCGTATGAAATAGAGTGCCCTCCTCCTGACCACATCTCAGGCAAATCGGGGACGCCACTAGGCCCGCCTTGCACAACTTGACTCTAGTATAATATACTCGATGTAAATAGTTAAACTGGATTAGCCGGAGTCGCATTGCGATCGCCGCCTCCCAAGGGGAGGCCAGCGCCTCCGTCCAGTCGTCACTCTCCAGAGGGCCAAGGTCCTCCTCCCACGCCCCCTTAAGCCTATCCAATGTAGTAGGGCTGTTCGTCACAAGAGATTGATAGATTTTAGATGTGATCTTGTAAATCTCCCATAAACAGCTCATCCATGATTTTTAACAGACCTGTGGGCATCAAGGACACCTGAAGTAATCTCCCTTAGAGGGAAGGAGTCACTCCCCTGCATCTGCAGGGACCGCAACAAAGCTGACTAGTCTGCTGCTTCCGATGTCCCACGGACTTTGTAAGGCTCAGCGACACAGGTGGTGGTTCTGCAACTTCTTCAAGGCCTGACCTGTCCGCTCTATAAGTGAAGCCAAAATCCTTTGTTGGAACTGCTGGGACTGAACCCCTGTGCACCACGTTGACTTGCCGTTGCCAAGGGTTGTTGGCTCTGCACTCCAGAGATCTTCGGACTACAAAAAACTCCAGCATCTCTTCCTGCCAAGTACAGCATCCTGCACCGCAATCTCTGCACCATGGGCCTTTATCCTTTGGTGAGCTGTTCGAGGTCCTCTTGGGACTCATGTGCCTTCGGCCTGTGGGTCCTCTTGAGGTTCTTCTTCTGCTCCAGTGGGCTGACTCTCCTGCTTGTGGTGAGTCCCTTGGACTATGCAGGTCCCAACGTTGCTCCTTCTTCACTCTCCACGCCAGTTGCAGCTACCAAGGCTTGTTGGTGCTCCCGTCGGACCCCGACGTTGTGATCCTCGACTTCTGACGCGGGACAGCTCATGATTGGCTCCTGGTCTTCCTCAGAGTCACCTGGTCCTCACAGCTGCAGCAACAAGGCCTCCACTTCAACGTCAACACTTCTGAACCGTCCGACATAAGTAGGCATGTCTCTTCCGTGCCTCCTGGTCACCTCAGAGTGGCATAGAATCTGTCCCCTCTGCTTACAGGTTCTCCTCTTCAAGAATCCACCCTTGGATTCCACCAGACTCTTGTCTTCGCCAGCGTCATCTTCTTCAAAGTCCTCTATTGTGGTCTACGGTGGTTTGTTTGTTTGTTTATTGAGTTTTATATAGCGCTGGCTAGACCCGGAGGTATCAGAACGCTTTACATAAGGAACAACAGAATAATTTAAACATTTTTCACAGAAATTTCAAAGTAAATCAACAAATCATAAGAGGCAGAGAAGGAAAAGGGGGACAAGAATATGAGTAAAAGAATAGGTGGGGGAGGGGGTAAGGGAACCTGAGGGGGGAGGGAGTAAAGGCAGTCGGGCAAAAAGAGAAAACGTTCGACTCAAAAGTCAAGGTATCATAGCGATTAACATAAGGTCAAGGTACAGTAATTTAAAGACATAAGTTACACGGATTTAACAAGGAGAGTGGAAAAATCATGGGGGGGAGATAAGGTAGAGGGGGACAAAAGTAGTGTTCTGCGAGAGGGTGAGGGGAGAGGAGGGAACCAGGGGGGGGATGGAGTTAAGGCAGACCAGAAAGAGGGAGAAAAACGTTTGAGGATCGTCAGGGGGAGAACGGAGGAAAGGGGGAAAGGACAGAGGTCGAACAAGATGGTGGGTCCGGGTCCTGGGAATCGACGGTGGCCAGCAACAAAATGGCGGGCTGAGCAAAAGTCAAAAAGTTCATAGATACGAACCAGGGAGCAGGATTTAAGTGCAAAAAAGACAAAGGGGGGGACACAGTTTCAAAATTAAAGGCGGGTGGAAGGGAGAAGAGGCGTGCAGGCTCGGGACCACTGGGGCATCGCTGTAGGCAATCCGCTGGTCGTGGTTCCCGCACCCCCATACCTGGAAAAGGTCTCTCGGGTCTAAGTCGGGGATGAGGCGGAGCACATCCAGGCAGACGGCCAGCATGGGGAGGCAGCAGCGAGGACTGGCAGACAGCCGATGAAGACAGAGCTGCGCCATGGCTGGCCCCATCATCAGCCATCCGCGGCGACTCGCTCTGAGGAAGGGAGCAGAGGAAGAAAACAGCAGCAGCGGCGGGACGAGGAATGTCATGCCCCGATGTCCAGCTGGGTAGGTGACAGCCGCTGGAGAACCCGGGCCGGACTCCTCGATAGCCGAACCAAGCGGCTCCACTGGGCATCGGCCAAGTCGTCTCGATGTCCCGGAAGAGTGGAATCACGTCCCAGAGCAATCCGACACCATCCGGAGCCATCCGAAGGTGCCAGAGCTGCGCCGAGGCTGGACACTCATCAGGAATCTACGGCGATTAGCTCTGAGGGAGGCGGTAGAGGCGGAAAGAGAAGCATCAGCGGGATGAGGTAAGCCATGCCCCAATGTCCAGCTGGGTAGGCGACGGCCGCGGGAGAAACCCGGGCCAGACTCCTCTTTAGCCAAACCAAGCGGCTCCACCGGGCATCGGCCAAGTCTATTCAGTGTCCGCTGTCAGGATACGGGAGAAAATTACGGGGAAAAAGGGGTTTTAAGGCCAGAACGGCAATCACTGACCGGGAGCTCCCAGCCCGAGCTCCTCACCGGGCGGCCATCTTGATAATAATTTGCGATGTCACTTCCCACCTATGCACCCGGCTTACCTGGTGTAGGTATCCTGGTCCCTGGGGTATCCATGGGTGGGGTGACTCTCCAACCTTCTGTCTTCCATGGGGTTTCTTTGGGGTCCACTGAGAAGGGTCCTTCTTCTTAAAAACTGCAACTTTCCCATTGACTTTTATTGGGCTTGCTGCTGTGTTTCCACTCTGCACTTAGCTTCCATGGAGTTCCTAGGTACTTACCTGGGTAGTTCCTTGCATCCCCAGCTCCTCTGAGTCTCCTGGTTCAAGTTCCGACTTTGGTCGCAGTTCGCATTCCACTTTTTTAGTATATGGTTTGGTCCCCCCCAGAGACCACTGTATTTTGTGCTTACTTACCTATTTACAATTGAAGTATTGTTTTGTATTTGTGTTGATATCTCCGGGTGGGAGATATACCAATGTGTTAGTGAGTGTTGTGTAATAAATAGACACACTGGGGCATATTTACGTTCCCTGGCGCATCCCTGCATATCAGCAGGGATGCGCCAGGAAAATGCGTCACGCAAGTTTACCCTTGCGCCATGTCCGATGCGCCGCATTTACAATTCGGCGCATCGTGGCGCAGGATTAGCAGATGCGTGACGCATCTGCCGGCGGAAGGTTGGCACAGTGCTGAAGCTGTGTCGCAAGCGCGACGCAGCTCCAGCACTGTGCCAACCTTCCTATCCCTAACATGGTGCGTCAATCCTTACGCCTGCTTGAAGCAGGCGTAAGGATTTGACGCACCAGCGTGCCGGAAAAGTGACTGCGTGAAATCTTGTAGATTTCACTACGTCACTCTTCCGAGGCGTTCCTGCGCCGGAACGCCCCCATGCGCCGGTACGCCCACATGAAACCTGACGCAGGTTTCATGTGGCGCAGGGGTTTACTACGTGACGCATCTCCCTAGATGCGTCACGTTGTAAATATAGCGCAACGCGGTGCATGGTTTGCGTCACCGCTGCGTCACATGCGTGACGCAACGGCGGCGCAAAAGTGGCGCAAGGGGCTTGTAAATATGCCCCGCTGTGTGGTTCTTTTTCGTTTAATCTATACTACATGATTAAACTGGTAAACAAGCTTTGGGTACAAGGGCTCACAAAAGTGATGAGCGACCAACTCGGAGTGCTGCGACAAAATCATACAGTGGCATCACACCTACAAGGGTTGCTTCTTGAGTGTTCTACTTGAATCTGCCAGCTTCTTTAGGTCTAGTTGTGTGGGAGAATGGCACCACCAGTTGTGGTCTGACTTAGCAGTGTTAAGCATCCCATGGTAGTACAGGCACGTTGAATCTGAGACTCTAGTGGTGCAAGGTAGGTTCTAAGTGCTCCAGGCATACTACCTCCTCAGTAGGGCTCAGCAGCATAGATTTTCTCCGCAGTCCTAGAGATATAGGGCCAAATTGAGAGTTTGGCACACTGCTTCCATCCGACAGGGTGGCAGAGGACATTACGTTGGCTATCCTGACAGACTACCAACTGTGATCTTTGTACTTTTCACAATGTTCCAGCTGTGGCCTCATGGTGGCAGCAGAGCACCAGGCCTGGGACTCCCAAGAAACGCAGAAATCTTCTACCGTTACAGGCTGATTCACTTCCTTAATGCCTGGGACTTTTTCCATAAGATGTCCTGATTCAGATAGTGAAAAATTTTCAAGCTGACCAGTCAAGAATATTCAATTCTATTAAGGACACTGAGGCGAGGATTATGCTTTCTCTTTACTACTGAAAATCACAACAGCCAATCATATCATAAAACAAAACATAACATATCAACAACTATTCCCATGAGGCAATTGTGCTGTCATTAGCACCCCTACCTCCAATAAGGGCCACTCAGCCCCTATAAGATCTGTTCCCACTTTAGTCCTTTCTCTTTCTTTGCATAACACATACAAAGTCCAAACAAACATGAACGTCCTGTCTCCAATTTGGAATCCAGGGAAAGCTCTATCCAAAACATCTGTAACTCTTAGGAACAATTACGCCGAACCACGCTCATGAATACAGAATATCCAGTGATGCGAATCAAAAAATGAATCCACCTAAATATTTACGATGGTTAAATATCAGCACCTGTCAGAAGAAAACAATTGTATCGTCACACCTCTTCAAACACAGATATGAAAGCAATGGGAGGGCAAACAATTACAGCAACATAATGAGAACTGTTGTGCAATACAAAGCATACACTTGGTTGGAATAATTCTCGCCTCCGTTTCATGAACAGAATTGAAAATTCTTGAAGTGTCGGCTTGTACATTTTTCATTCTATGTCAGGACCGGAGGCTTTGGATTATGCTGGTTTAAATCTGTGCCACCACCGTTGAAGCTATATCCACTATTGGTTTGTGATAAAATATCTTAAATGTTGAATCTGACGACCAGTCTGCTGCCGCCATAATATCCTCCAAATGAGAAACCACAGAGATCGCCTTAGATGCCATGGCGCCTCTAAGAGAATGTGCACCAAATGTACATTTATCAATCCCAGCCTCCAAAAGAACCATTTAACCCAGCGGGCCAAAGTTGCTGATGAAACTGGGCCAAAGGGCTTCCTCAGAGCAATAAGTAACTGACCACCTGGGTTCTGTCGAAGTTCCCTGGTGCAATCCTCATATGCAATAAACCATCTGGTATTCCGCCCCAAGATACCCCTGGGTGAACGTGCGCTTTACAAATAATACACATGTTATGTTTAACCCCTTGACCGCGATCGGAATTCCGCTCGTGTGCTGGACATTCCGATCGCGGGTGTGGTCGTGACGAGCTCAGCTCTTCATGCGCACAGCGCTACCGCGCAGCATGACGAACTGAGCTCGTCACACGCATCGAAGGGGTTAAGACACTTCACCACAAATAGTTTATGATCGTCCGGAAAATTCGAGATAACTCACATAATGAGAATTGGTCTTATTACGGTTAGATTCGAAATGTCAGGGCGAGAATACTTAAAGAGGCATAATAGAAGAGTTAATTTGGCCAAATGTTGCTTCCTCGAAAGATCCTCATTCACTGGCCAAGAACGTAAAAACCTGAGAACAACATCAACATCTCACAAAACAAAATGCCTGGGTTTGGAAGGACGAACCATTTTAATCCCTCTCAAGAGTTTGCAGACCAAAGGGTGTTTACTTACCAGCCTCTGAGGACGCCCTGCAGAAAGGGCTCAATTAAAATTGTTGGCAGACCTCTAGGCCAGGCCTTGCGCAGCCAGTTGGGAAAACAAATTAACAAAAAATTAGCAATTTGTTGCACGTCTGCCCCCATGGGATCCACATTCCACTTGTCACACCAACTGGCCCATTGACGCATAATGCTTATGGGTACTGGGAGCCCAAGTTCGGGAGAGGAGTAAAGTGGCCTTCTCCAAAATATCTGGCAATTGCCAACGTCTCCGGAAACGCTCCAGACCATGAAGGACAACTGACCCTCCAAGATCAACGGATATGGGAGACCTGCTGGATCCCTGAGAAGGTCCTGGAAGGTCTGAATCTGTACAGGCAAATCGCAGTACATCTCCAGAGTCATCAGAAACCAAGACTTAACTTTCCATAAGGGCATCACCAAAATTAACTCCGCCTGCTGAAGTCTTACCTGTGCAAGAACCCTGTGAATCATGGAGAACAAGGGGATAGCATAATACAAGTTCCCTGCCCAAGACTGCAGAAATACATCCAAACTCACTGTTAGGGGATTCAGTGTCCAACTGAAAAAGATCAGGCGCATTGTGTTGAGGTGGGACGCAAAGTGATCCACCACACACGGGCCCCACAAGCGGTTCAGGAAATGAAAAACTCAAGGATGCAACCTCCATTCACTGGAGCCCTGAAGGAACCGGGAGTGCCAATCTGCCACATTGTTCGGCCGACCCGGAATATAATCCGCTGTCACCGCAATGCGATGTTATAGGTAAAAATGCCACACATCTTTGGCAATTTCAAGTAGGAGTCACGATCGAGTCCCTCCCAATATATGTACCTCACAGCGAAGATGTCCATTCGCAGAATGATACAGCAGTGTATCTTGTGAGAGAAGAGTGTCCTGAATGCAAAGGATCCCGATAATAGGTCCTGGCAATTGTTGTGGAGGCAAAGTTCCTCCTGAGACCATCTGTCCCACGTGGAAATCGGGCCACATCTTGATCCCCAACCCAGCCTGCTGGCATCCTATTCTATGATCATATCAGGAACAGTGGCGAAAATGGCTTTGCCGTTCCAGGAGTCCATATAATCCAGCCACCAGGCCATCTCCACTCTGGCTTCCTCCAACAACGTTATCCGTTCCGAGTAGGACAACCCTCTCCAAAGATGAATGATTTTGGCCCGATAGTGAAGGGGACCAGGAAATATAGTCTGGATAGTAAAGGCCAATAGGCCCACTATCCTGTCTACGACTCGCAAGGAGATCGTCGGAGAAGACAATGCTCATCTCAATTCTTTCTTGGTGGAGTCAATCTTCAAGGACGGAAGCTTCATTTGGGCTAGTATGAAATCTACCTGAAATCCCAGGACGTTCAGTGTCTGGAATGGAACTAAAAGGGACTTCCAGACATTGATGATGAAGCCTAGCTCCTGGAGCGATAGAATTTACTAAAAGAAATGGGGAGAACTCTGTCTCGTTCTTGAGCCATGAAAATGAGATCGAGTTAAGCGATTAATCTCACTCCTCTCTCCCCGAGGGCCTCTACCACTGGCTTTAGCAACTTGGTAAAGCATCAAGGGGTCTAAAATATACCAAAGGGCAAATTCGCACCACCAGAGCCATCTTGAAATCAGCACAGGCGTTCTGCGCATGTGCGGCGCTCGTGATAGAAAGAGGACTAAGCCTCTGTGTACCGCGAGCGCACACGCGTATACTACAGCCTCCGCTCACACTCCACAGGCAATTTGGGAGATTACAATCTCCCCTATTTCATATTGCTGCAAGTAAAAGCGGGCATTAGGTTAACAAGTCCACAACAGATAAAAGACAATAAGCCTGGTCCACGACAAAACGCAAACGTGTGAAGAAAACCAAGAGTGTCAGGATTATCAAGTGAAAATAAAGGAATACTTATCTGTGGCTGCTCAGCAGCAAAGAAAGAGAAAGAACTAAAGTGGGAACAGGTTTTATAGGGGCTGGTTGGCCCTGATTGGTGGTAGGGGGGCTGATGACAGGGCAATTGCCTCATGGGAAATGTAGTTATTGATAGGTTCTGTTTTGCTTTATGACGTGATTGGCTGCTGTGATTTTCAGTTGTAAAGAGAGAGAAGCATAATCCGAAGCCTCCGGTCCTGATATAGAAATGTAAGCCTCAGTGCTGTGATGTCTTCACTATGTTACCACCCGCGCTCTCAAACCACGTCACCGCTGTCTCATACTTTGGAGATGCGTCTTCCTGTTAATAACTCGGTCATTTATTTTATAGTACATACTGCGTGACAAAAAAGGGTTGGCAAGGCAGAAAACAACAGCTTTTGCAGCATACTCTGAATTATGAGTGCAGAAATACTGTGCAAAATCAAATGCTACGTATATTCCTTCCCCTAAAATGGTGGCGCAAACAAGTGTGTCCGTTATGTAGTCTTGACAAGCACAGCGTAGAAGTTATGTTATGAGGAATTTATAGAGCGCACGTTCACCATAAGGTCTCTAGGCACTAAGGTAGAGGAAGCAAGGACAGACAGCAGCAAGAATAGCCAAAAGCTTGTCTGAACAGCCACATTTTTAAGAGTTTCCTAAAGCACACTTAGTCAGGGGGAAGGGTATTGCAGACGTGGGGCGCCATTACAGAGAATCCGTTGAATCAGAATCCGTACAGAGAAATAGAGAAGTGCAGCAATAAAAGACAAAGATGTGGTTTCAACATTAGCTCTGTTTTTTGCAAAATGGAGACTAGCTTGGTTTTGAGAGTGGACAGTATTGCCCCCTAGAGGCGGCTGCTGTGTATGACTGCACCAGACTGCAGGAGGATACCTGCGGGTGCCTAGGACACTTGCACCACCCTTTTGGAGCACACTCCCTGTGCATCACTTACTAGATGGCCAGTTAGAGCGCCTCATAAGTGCCTGTTTGCCACTGTGCCCAAGCCCGTAAAACAGTGTGAACACAGGAGAAAAGCATTCTTCATTTGCATGTAGCCGTGCACTTATGCAAATGAGGAAACACCAGCTTCCCAGGTGGCCCTCGCGGGCAGCACCTGCCGCCTGTGCTGCACTTGTTTGACGCAGGGTGCCTCACAGCAGGGTTTGAGCATGCCACCCAAATCATACAAACCCCCTGAGGATGGGCTGTTGTAGAGGGGGTGAAATGTCACTATTTTTCTTTTCTCACGGTCACTAGACACGTTTAACTTGATGCTTGCATTGTAGTGGTAAACATGTACTTTTAGCAAGCTGGTTTTCCAACGAACGTTAATGTTAGCCCATTAGCCGGAGATGCTGGCATTTGTGCCTCAAAGGCGTTCTCTGCCCTCTCACTCACTGGGCTGTTCAACCCATAATTTCCTACAAGAAAAAGGCAGAAAGCCAGGAACTCATTTTTATTTTGCATTTCACAACACTGCGCCTTTGTAATACAACAGAGGATACCATCATCAATTTTTTCCCCACCAACAGCATGCTGCATTGTGGGGCTTGTAGTTTTGCATTTAACAGTTTTATTATTGGAAACAAAACCCCAGCAAGCAAAGAGTTGTTGGCTAAAATCGCCTGGAGGTGTTATACGTAGCATGTAGCCACTTGTCAAACAATCAGGGAATTGTCAAGTGCGTTACTCACCTGTGAGGGTCTCAAGGCGCTGGGGTGGAGGGGTAGGGGTAAGCAGCTCCGATCAGTCGAAGAGCCAGGTCTTGAGGGTCTTCCTGAAGATGTTCAGAGAGGGGGCATGCCTGATGTCGATCGGGAGCATGTTCCAGGTCTTGGCCGTGATGTAGGAGAAGGCTCTTCTGCCCGTTCTGGATCTGCGGATGCGAGGGGTTTCGGCAAGGGCGAGGTCGGCAGATCGGAGGGCTCTCTTGGGTACGTGGAAGGAGATTCTCTCGTTGAGGTATGGGGGCCCGGTGTTGTGGAGGCATTTGTAGGCTCCGGTGAGTAGCGTGAAGGTTACTCTCTTCTCGACAGGGAGCCAGTGAAGGTCTCGTAGATGTTGGGTGATGTGTTCATGTCGAGGGATGCCAAGGATGAGTCTGACTGCAGTGTTCTGTATGGTCTGCAGTTTGCGGAGCAGAGACTTGTTGATTCCGGCATATAGGCGTTTCCATAGTCCAGTTTGCTGGTTGTGAGTGCGTGGGCAACGATCTTTCTTGATTCGGGGGGGGGGATCCATTTGAAGGTGTTGCGAAGGATGTGGAGGGTGTATGTATGTATAAATTCTTTATTTCGGCCAAAGGCCATAAAAGATTTCATTATAATACATCATTCATAAAATAATCTAAAATATATCCAGCTGAATGTTACATGATTACAATAAAAGGATCAAACGATCACAATAAAACAATTTCATTCAATAAAAAACTTTTTTTGAAGTATACAAGGAATAGATGTCTAACTATTTATACAGTCCAAGGTAAGTTCCACGATCACAGATATCTTAATCTTTAGTACATCACAGTTTTAACCCCATTCTCTTCCTTATTAGACGCACTATAAACAAATATCTTGACAACGCAAATATAACGTGTGGTAGGGTACTTGTTGTCAATACCCTCAGCGCCTTTTGGTGTTTTCTAAATCCCAGCGAATTACATAGTGGTCGGATCCATTTACTCCTTGCCCTGTCATACGCCGGGCAGAAAAACAGAATATGTGCAATAATTTCGGTGTTATTTATAGGCCCTAAAGTGCGTCTAGTGCATAGAGTACAGGAGCGGTCTTCCTTTCCCCCCCCCCCCACTTTGCAGTATGGCCCTTGATCTGTAGTATGTTATATCTTAGCTTTAGGTACAGAATTCTTGCTAGAAACGGTTGTACCTGATCAAGGAAATCCTCGCGATTCGGGTTTGGCTTAATAGAAAGGAATTCATTTGTTAACCTTCCTAATCTTGGATCGCAATGAAGTGCATTCAATGTGTATTGCCAGTAAATACCCTTCATGTGGAGGGTGTTGAAGCAGGTGGAGGCGACGGTGTTGATCTGCTGGGTCATGGAGAGTGAGGAGTCAAGTACGATGCCGAGGTTCCGGGCACGGTCTGTGGGGTTGGGGGGGCTTCAGAGGGCAGTGGGCCACCAGGTGTTGTCCCATGCGGTGGGAGAGGGTCCGAGGACAAGGACCTCTGTCTTCTCCGAGTTGAGCTTCAGGCAGCTGCTGCTCATCCAGGATGCGACGACCGTCATTCCTTCCTGGAAGCTGATTCTGGTGGTGACGGGATCCTTGGTGAGGGAGAGGATGAGCTGGGTGTCGTCGGCGTAGGAGACTATGTTGAGTCCATGCTGTCTTACGATGGCGGCGAGGGGGGCCATGTAGATGTTGAAGAGCGTTGGGCTGAGCGAGGATCCTTGGGGAACTCCGCAGTTGATCTCTGTGGGTTCGGAGAGGAAGGGTGGCAGTCTGATTCTTTGGGTTCTGCCGGTGAGGAAGGAGCGGAGCCAATTGAGGGCGGTTCCCTGTATGGCGGCGTCGTGGAGTCTGGTGGCGAGTGTGCGGTGGGAGACAGTGTCGAAGGCTGCGGAGAGTTCGAGTAGGATCAGGGCCGCAGTGTGGCCTTGGTCAAGGAGGGTGCGGATGTCATCTGTGGCGGCGAGTAGGGTGGTCTCGGTGCTGTGGTATCTGGATTGGGAGGGGTCGAGGATGGAGTTCTCTTCGATGAACTTCGTTAGTTGGGCGCTGACAGTCTTCTCGGTGACTTTGGCCGCAAAGGGGAGCTATCTTTAAAAAAATCTTAAGCTATCGTTTAAAAAATTTGCAAAGTTGCCTACTCCATTTAAGAAACTGCTTGTTTCACCCATAAAACCAAAAGTTAACTCTGCTCACATATTTTGTAAGTGTTCACTCATTCACTCACATCATGCATTAAAACAAGCATTGGCAATGTGGATTTTTTTTTTCTTATGTAAGTGGAAAGGTTTATACCGAGCTTCACCACACAAACATACAACATGGACAGCCGCAGCGCAACCACCTGTCCCTAACACAAATATTAAGTAAAGGGCAGGTGGCAGCAGCAGAAAGAACATCACATGATTCTCGCACACATACAGGACATGTACAACACAGGTAGCTAACCCACTAGAGAACGAGTGAGAGGCGCGAAAGGACTGTTGTATCATTTTCGTAAACAAACATACAGGACCATATAAGATTCCTGCAAATAATAGCCAAACCGGTTATAAAAGTACCATACTTTCATGTACTCATAAAGAATAATGAATGCTCACCTACCTAATGTGGTGTTTTTTATCAGTGGGTTCCATATCTTGCATTGGGAAGCATTAAAGAGTGCTGGCGTCCACTGGCTGTACAGCCTCCTAGTGATGGGATCTCTAGTTTGAGTGTCACTTATGTCGACATTTATGTACACCCTTTGGTAAACTGTTAGACCTATAGTAACATTTTATGTGGGTGAGCTAAGAATGTTTTTTTCCTGGGGTCTCCCTGCCACGCGATTAATAACAGGAAGGCTGAGCAACAGATCCTACTTCTCTTTTCCATCAACATGTTTAGGTGCTTGTATACTGACCCTTTGGGATCAGGCGTCTTCTCCAGGAATATAGTATCCCACATCAAGTATTGTGAAACAATTCCTGCTTCATAGGACATGTTCACCAGCCTCAGAAAGGGGAGGGCAGATTGGGCAGGCCCCGCAATGGGCTATCCGCAAGGTGGTCAGTATTCCCAGGGCAACTCGTAGTCGCAGCCTGCACTATGAAACAGATCATGCCCGCGCTGCCAAGCCACATTCGTAATTCACTGGGTATGAGCAGTGGGAGTGCATAGGCCTTGAGACCACAAACGATGCACCCAATACCAAAGCATCTCCTGCCTCACTACAAGCAGTAGTAGCGCAGCTGTAGTTAAGCAGTGACCGCCAGCTCCCATAATTATCAATGGCTCCATCTGTGTTGCATCCTGTCTAGAAAAGCAGTGCCATGGAGGCTCAAGGGAACAGCTTTTGTCTCAAGCTGAACATCTCGCTCTTCTGTAAATGTTGGTGCCTGGCCCTTTATTTATAGGCGTGGTACGACTTGTACATAGTATTTTGGGTTATTTCATTTTAGCACCTTAGGTTACTTTAGCAGCTAGATAACTGCTCAGAGCGGCATTTATTACAGTTAGTGAAGTACACCCTTTCTGCTATGACAGTTGTATTAATAACTCAAGAGGCAAGTCAGTTGTCTTGTTTCCTCCAGTATAAGCCTTTTATTTTTATAAATAGAGCAGCATTATGGTCTATTAAACCATACACAAGAGAGTTTGTTGTGCATTTTAAACTATTTCAAGGTGCTCTCAAATGAAGTGATCATGGAACAGGAGGCACAGTGGAGAAAAGGAATTGTCGAGGGTCACGCTGTTTGGTCAAGCTTGGAAGCTGGGATTGAAACCAGGTTTTCTTGATTAGACATTGTGCAATTCAGATCATGGAGATATCACATTATTCCCCCCTTCTGCCCTGGTGACAAGTCGGTTGTCTTATACCTCCTATACAAGGCATTTATTTTAGTCATATACAAGAGAGGTCCTGAACTAAATAATTTCATGCTGCTCTCCAATGTGATGAGCACTGGAAAAGAAGAACAAGAAAGACAAGTCATTGCCCTGTGTCACACAGTTTGGACAAGCGGGGAAGTTGTGATTGAAACCAGTGTCTCTAGGGCACGGTGCCACAACTATTCAGCCCTGGGTCCAATAAAAGCTTCTGACTGGGCATGTTATGCAATGGTATTCAAATGATCTGTTTTATAGGATGAGGCAACATCATTGGAAACAGCCGTGTTCATAGGCCAGCTATGCCTTGGGCAGAAACACCGCAGCATCCCTTCTTCAGAGGACAGGTGGAGCAAGGGTAGCATCAGGACAAGCCGGTACAAATCCGACAACAGCAGTGCAAGCTTTACTTCCTCACAGAATAGGGGCAGCATGGCGGTAGCAAAGCAAGCTTCCCTCTTGCACAGAAGGCAATAAGCGCAATCTTCCATTTCCTCAGAACAGATCCAGCAGTGCAGAGTGGGACAACCTTTCATTGCTTGCAGAACATGTGCGGTTGAGGCATGAGTGACATGTAGCTTACAGACAGATGTCTGCGAAAGGTGCTTAACTCACCAGAGGAATGTCTAGGTGGAGGAGTGAGTTAATGTGCGAGTTTTGACACGTGGTATACTTAGGTACTATACCACGTTAGCACCCTGACAATCCTGCTGCTCTCACTCCAATACCTGTTTTTATTGATTCTTTGTTTTTCCATGTATTGAGAAACTGCAGTACCCTAGCAGGCCACTGTTATTTGGAAAAGCCTCACCACAGCCTAAGCAACTATGCTCTTGACAGGCACACAGGTGCCAACCTCTTCGAAAAGGTTTTATTGCGCGTGCATCAGGCTGTGTGCAATCCCAGGCTCGGTGCTGCACCTGTTCACAATGCTGAGGGCCACCAGTGCTCAGCTTGACATCATAGGGGTATTAGATGTGTAATCAGTATTATAGAGGTGGGTGTGCAAGCGTCTATGGCTCCTTCTGTAACACTGATTTCCAGTTGTTCCCATCAGGCATTTCCTATAATTGGGTTCCTGGTGTTCATCCAATGAGAACTAGAAATTGTAGGGAATTACAAATTACAGTAGTCACAAACAATTCTAGTTTGTAAAGGAGATTTGGAAGTAGGCCAGATAGATGGCTTACTGATGCTGTGCAGGTGGTACCTAACTGTGTTTCAACTTTTGAAGTGACATTGGTTGTGAGACAGGCAGGCTTTGTACAAACACTGCTGCCATATCACTGGTGAGCAGGTTCCCTCATGGCCACTCTTACAACAACTTTGGAACAATAGGAACATGGGTACCCCCTGAAAACATCACAAGATTTACGTATACCGGTGTCGATGAAGGATAGATTTTACTCTCCTTCGGGCGTTAGATTACAGTAGCTTTGGAGGGGTCCATTGTTGTGTACATGTTACTCACCCTGCGCTAGGGGAGTACTTTTGTGGGTTAGACCCGGGGTTTGTCCATTCTAAAACGTGTAGCTGCTGAGTGGAGATATGTCGCGGTCAAGGGTTATCTAGAAGAGGCAGAATTGATTATTGTGTCTACATATGCCCCTCACAGGTAGATTTCTTGTGCCAGATGAGAACACACATATCAGGGTCATTACAACATATTACATGTTATTAGGGTGACTTTAACTGTATTTCAGATATTACTGTGGACAGAACATTCCTCCCTTTAATCAAGACACAAGTTGAAATGCTGTCCGCAAGCTTTCAACAATGGTTACTGGGCTGGGAAGTGACAGGCATCTGACTTGATTCACACACTAGGCAGGGAGTACACCTTATACGTCCCAGTGCAGGACATACATTCTAGACTAGATATATTCATCATAATTCACATACATAGGGCTGCCCTGCCTCAATACAGTATAGGATCAGGGACATTACTGCCCTGTTCTTTCACACTTGAAGGGGGATAGACAGTCGGCAGCCAATTTTCATAAGGGCAATGTATTGAGTGAATGTGAGACAGTCCAAATGTATATAAGAGGCATTTGCATGGAAACATATGGGATCGGAAGAGTAATTGTGGGGGAGGTGGTGCAGTTAGAGAATTATATGAGGAAACTAGAGTTGGAAACAGGGGGAAACCCTAAGGCCCATGACCGGAAGATCAGAATACTTCATCATATGACCCAGATAACAATATTTTGATTGCAAGGAACACTTGGCAAGCCAACATAGAGAAAGCAATAGCTCAGGAAAGCTCTTAGCACAACTGACCAACGCAGAGACGCCAATACACCCACAGAAGCCATATGGAGCATGGATGGCCCTACATGCCATTCTCAGACTTTTACCAGAATCATCAACTGTGTCCAGGAATATTGTTAGGACAGCAGAGTTACAAAGACTGACTGGGGAACAGGCAGGAGCACTGAAAACCACCAAAACACCTACTGAAAGTAAGTTTACCATAAAAGGGTAGGCTACACGAAAAACGTCTGGTAGTTAGGGTTTACAGACCGAGTTTCATTCTCATTACCACACCTTACGGCCTCATTAGCCCCAATAATTGTACGTATATTCTGACGGAAAACATCTGATATCTTCCCCCCATTACAAAAGAGGAAATCATAGAGGTCTTATCCAACCCACAGAGATTCACTGGATGTGACCTCATACCACCCACTGGTTTGCCTAAATTTAGAGTGAAAAATTCTTGAAATGGTACTTGCGAAGAGACATACACAAGCACTACCTGGACTAGTACATCCCCATCAATCCTCGTGTTGGATAGGAACACCCCTTCACACCCTATGTTTTTATTTTACCTGATAAATAATCATTCATTGGACCCCCACCCCCAGCTGTGACTTCCATTGATATGGAAAAAGTCTTTGATACACTTGATTGCGATTATTTGTTCATGGCACAGGTCTCCAACCTTCTCTGTAATATGAACAACTTAAGGTCAATGAAAACTATCTCAAGTTACTAATATTATAAGTGTCGTAATAGTGATGACATGAGGGCACGATTCTATTCGTAGCCACAATATGCAAGATTACGAGCAGTGATCACCTCAGTTCATCGGGCAGGGTGGCCAGCAGTAACATAAGTGGAATGCCTCTACGTGGGTAATGCATAACAGTCACATCTGGACTGCCCTTCATACCAAAGTAATAATATTAGTAATAAGGCTTCCAAGCGCCGCATGATTGATCCACCACATATCAGATTTTTGGGATATTCAACAATTTTTCTCCAAACATCAGCTAAGGAGTCCTGAAAATACTTATATTGTCGTCTCAAATACATGCTTTTCAATTTTGATATACCTATATTAATTTAACCAATCGAAGCTTTTAATTTAGTAAGCTGGGCTGCACAAAGTAGAGCGTCTTATGAATGTATGACGGAATTGAAATGAGTTTTTCACGCATGCCTTCGGAACTCCGTCATTCGAACGAATGCGTCTTTAGCACGCATTTGATCTGCACGCAAGTCGTTTTAACGACTTGCCTTAGGGGCGAGTTGGATATTGGAAGAGTTTAATTTACTATTACAACTCCAGTCTGCGCAACAGTAGGGAAGGTGTTGGACTTTAATTCCAACACCACTCCACCATTGCGCCTCCCCTAAAGCAAGTCGTTGTAACGACTTGTGTGCAGAACGAATACGTGCTAAAGATGCATTCGTTCTGTAGCTGGCGCTGTGAAGGCACCGCGTGATTCCGGCTTTGTCCTAAAGGAAGTTCCCTGCGTCTTTTAGGTAACAGAAGTTCACGATCTATTGGTTGGAGAAATGTGATTTATGGTTACGGAAGAAACAGGCTTTGTGAACGGGATCATTGTGTGTATTAAATTACATGTCATGGCCCTACACCCGACTGGCAAGCTCCAATCAGGGCGGAACAGGTCCTGAGTTGCTTGTATTCTGGTTCAAGGAGGGCCTGGCAAATCAGGCTGGACTGATTTGCATGTGGCTGGGTCCAAACGGACGTGGTATGGTGGGCAAATGAACAATGGTGTGTTTGATGTGGTTGGAATGCTACCCTGAGCGATTGCTAGTGGTCAGGCAAATTGCCAGCATTGCTCCCATCATCTTTTGGGTGATGGATGTACTGCCTTAAGTGGCAGGGGGATGCCCAGATGTGGGTTCCATGCTCTTGAAACCAGGCTCCACCTGACTGACGACACACAACCAGGGCGAAACCGGTCCTGGGTTGCTTGTGTTCTGGTTCAGGGAGGACCTTTCACAACAAAATGGACTAAACATGCAATTTTGTTTTTAATTATGAACATAAGCATCAAATAAAGGTGTGTTTGTAATATGCCATATTTAGTATTTTTTTAAGGAAGACAGCATTGCCATTTCTTCCTTAATGTGGACCGACAGGAGGTTGATGTTTTTTGGTTTGAAGAGAAATCACTCACAGTAAGCACCATTAGCTTCAGACGTGGTGTTGGTTCCTCCTGCCAATATAGGAAAGTGGCCGATGATGAGAAAGCAAGCAAGTTGGTCAGTACCAGCCACCAGCTCATGGTGGTCGCTTACGTGAGGCACTTCCTATATATTATATATTTTTTGATTTGCATGTCCTGTGACACTGGGCTTGAAATAAATATCACCCCTGGCACAGGGTCTGCCTCTGAACTGCTACTGGAGCTTGACCTCCCCCTAATATAGAATTTGGCTTGAGGGTGGTGCCCCAAAAAGATGTATATTTTGTGTGACAGATATTAAAAGCTGTGTTGTTGACTTGGCTTTGAGTGGAGGGTGTTCTTGATATTTCTTTAGACCCTCTGTAGTTTCTTGTTGTGTTTTAATTCAGGGAGGACCTAGCCTGGCAGTCGGGCTGGAATGTTCCTGTTGGAGCGGGGTCAACATTGATGTGCATATAGCTGGGTCCAAACTAAGGTGGCATGGTGGGCAAACGAACGGTGCTACCCCGAGCGATTGTCAGTGGTTAAGAAAATTGCAAGCATTCCTCCCATCACCTTTTCTGTTTGATTAGTATGGTCTTTCCCCTGCCAAGATCTCTTGTAATATAAGATTCAAATTAATACAGCTCAATTTATTACCTCAAACTTATTTGACATCACAGTGCCTACACATATAGTCCTGACAATTCCAGACACTTGCCCCGGATGCTACGGTCATGTCCCTCCATAAAACTATACTGACTAGCAGACACAAAACTAGTGAAAAAAAACTTCTTAACAGACCTCCCCCCCACTTATCTGTAAACCCGATATGTGTTTCTTGGCCTCGTGCCCAAGCCAATAAATCAAAAATACGAATGCAAATTTAAGACCTTGCACTATTGTTGGCCAAAAGGCACCTTCCAAGGATGTGGTGATTCCCCATGTGCTTCAGCACTCTTTTATGGAGGAAAGAGTTACAGAAGTGGACAGAGGCAGAGAATTAGGGTATTTTTGACATGGGACACAGTACTATCAGCCTTAGCAGAGAAAACTATGCCATCACAGACCTGAGAAAGTGTGGCCCCAATGATGCCCACAAGCAGTTACTTAATAGATATGTTGAGTTCTTAACATATTGACCAAATTGGAATACTATATGGTAGATACAATAATTTGGAACTTATATATGCTGCTGGAATTTGTTACTAAAGAGGAAAAGGGAGAGGTTTGTATGTTATTGATGACAGGCAAAAGCCTTTTGAATCCTATCGGTCTATAAAGGTTCTTGAAAGATAAAACTAATATAACAATTTTAAAACAAAACCTTGAATAGTGTTGTTATTAAATTATCTGATGACTGTTATCAAAGCAGAAATAAAGCTCATGCTGCCAGGTAAGTCAATGGCTAACATGGCTGAATTTGTATCCTCTGGAGAATATGGAGAGTGTTTTACGAGACAATATACACATTCATTCAATGGTGGCCAGTTTGGTGGGACGTTCTTCCATGACAAGAATATCCATAGAGATCCAGCTGAGAAGAAAATTCACTTGCCACTTAAAAAGGTCTTCTCCGGCTCTTGTGTGGCAGTGAGGACTGGAATTTATGGAGACTACTTGACTCAATCTCTGATCACAAACTTTCAGAACTTGTTCAAATCTCTTATCCATGACCTCCTTTTTGAAGGACATGGAATGGCAAATAGAGTTTCTTTCAAACATCTTATTTTATGTTGTCAGGTCAGCACCTCTGGCAAGTGGAGCTTCTATTGCTACAAGGTGCAATGTATACCTTATAGACTTAGACTTCTAGACTGGAATACTGACACAGCTCAGAGGTCAACAGCTTTGAAGATGCCTTTTGAAAGTGATAGAGGTTTTGAGGCTGAGCTTGAGGAGAAACTTCATCAGATTTCCAAAGAAAGGAAACATGTGTCATACTTTCAACACCAGCCTCCAAGATCTTCAAATTCATTGCAATCCAAATTTTCATTCCATCAACCTTCAAGGAGACAACAGGGTCAAGACCAATCTTCTAGATTTCAAAGGAAGTATTCTTCATCCGCATATTTAAAGAAGCAAAGCAGGAGGCGAGGAGTATAAGTCAGCCGGAGAGAATTGATAGCAATCTTCAAAGCACTGAATTTCTTTCAGGATTCAATACTTCACAAAAATGTTCTGGTCAAGACAGACCCACCATTTCAGTCTCTTATATCAATCATCAATGGAGTACTTGGTCCAGGAGTCTCAATGTGGTAGCAACTCAATTGAGTTCTTGGGAAGAGAAGAAGTTGTTGAATCTTGCAGCAGTCCACGTCAGAGGAACAGACAATACAAAATTAGGCTCTTTAAACAGGAAGCTCCCTTCATCTCAGGAACTTCCATTGTGCAGGAAGGTCTTCAAGGGGGGATTTGCAAGAGTTCCAGCAACCCCTTACTGGATCTGTTTGCATCACAGGGCAATGCTCTCCTTCACAGATTTTGCTCAAAGTTTCCAGAAGAGTGAGCCTGGGGGAGGACACACTTGTGATCAAATGGCCCAAGAGACTTCTTTATGCCTTTCCTCGGTTTCCTCTGATTCAGACAGTTCTCCTCAAAGTTCAAGAGAAGGAAGCAGAATTGATCACGCTGGTTCTCTTTTGGCCACAGAGATGATAGCTTCCTGTTTTGAAGTCTCTAGAAGCACTTCTTCCATGGGTACTATCTCTGTCTCTCTCTCCTCTCAAGCCTCCCACTCTGTCTCTTCATCTGAAACTTTCTCTAGGGGTTTGGTAGTTGAGAGGTCAAATTTAAACCCTATTCCAAATACTGGATGTCTTTTGACAAATTGTGCTCAAGTCACAAACTTTCTGCTCCATTGTGTAGTCTTTCTCCAGTCCTGCAGTCTGTCTTTGATGATTTTCACTTTATTCCCTGTCTTTCAACTTTAAAACCTCAATGATTTGCAATTCAAAGCTTTTATAGAGTTTTCTGAACTTAGATGTGAGGTGGTTGCTTTCATTTCTAGGCTATTTAAAAGCTTTTGTGTTTCTAAACCTGTCAAATTCTGTTTCTCTTGCTAATGGGCCTTCCATCGTTGTTAAAGGCCTTATAAATTTGTCTCTTTGAACCCCTGAAGAAGGTATTTTTGAAATTTCTGTCTTTCAAGGTTCTGTTTCTGGTTGCTATTGGATCTGCACGTAGGATTGGGGAATTGTGCACCTTAAAATGTTGTCCTCCAGTTATCAGTTTCTGGAGAATGGTGTTTTATTTAAGCGTGTTCCTACTTTCATTCTTTAAGTAAATTCTCTTTTTGACAGATGACAGGAGTTTATTCTCCCATCTTAATACTGCTGAAGAATTGCTCAGTATCTTGGATGTAAAAATAGCTCTCACAATTTATATTGACAGATCACAACATTACAGGAAACCTGATCACATATTTGTGACATGGTGAATCTGAAAGGGGTAAGAAGGCTATAAAACGGATTTTGAGAAGATGCATAAAGTCAACTATACTTTGGGCAGGACATCTGGTACAGGACATTTTCCAGTTCAAGGGAGATTAACAAGAGGGATGGCTGTTTCCTGGGTTGAGTGGCAGGGAGTATCTTTTCAGGAGATTTGCAGAGCAGTAACACGGAATCTGAGCATGCTTTTGTCAGACATTGTCGGTTAAATAATGTCACAGACTTGAAATTGTGTTTGGGTATAGGGGCTCTCAAATCTGCAACGTCATGATTTATCTTACACTATTTTCTGTATGTTCTTTTCTTACGTGTATTACATTTTGGGTGTTGCATATTAAAAGTTGTTACGTATAATTTGTCAAAGGACTGTAACACTGGTATACCTCTAAAGTAAGGATTGGGACGAGGATGAGAGACGGAGAGGTAAAGGCCTGATTACTTACGAGTAATCTTCATTACTGTTAGTCCATCTTGTCCTTGTCACAGTTGGTACATACCACCCCCCAGACCCCATCACGCCTTTCAGTCCTTTGAGAGGCCTTGGATTTATACAGGAGGAGCCTGGAGTGGCAGCACCTTAATGGTCCCCTGTATGGGTGGGTGAGTCATGTATTTTAGGATCCTCCTGCTTTGTTCCTAGCTCGAGGTCGCAGCACCTCAAAAGTAATGACTGTGACAAGATGCACTAAGAGTAACAAAGACTATTGGTAAAAGTCTAGGTCATTGGGCCATTTACTTCTCTGTAACAAGCTGCAAAAATTAATGGGAATAAATGTTATGAAGTAATCCGAAAGGCTTTCAGCACGGTGCATTGGCCATCCTTGCACAATGCCCTACAGCGAATGAACATAAGCCGCTGCTTTTTATGGTACATCCGGACACTAAATGGCACACCATGGTAGGCGTTAATGGAACTTTATCAGACCACTTCCCAATTAATAGTGTTACAAGCCAGGCGTAACCGCTTTCCTTGTTGCTTGCTCTGATACTGAAGCCACTAGTGGAGTGGTTGTGAGTTCACATCCATATACAGAGTTTTTATAGGACCAATGGAACAGAGGACAGACTCTCTCTATATGCCGATGATACGCTCCTGTTGGCCCAACAACTCAACTCCTGGCATAATTAGGATGTTGCCGATATATAGGGACACCTCAGGACTTCAGGTAACCTGGGGAAAATCCACCTATTCTTTTTCTTTTTCTTACTTTATTGGCATTTATACAAAAAGCATCACATGTTAGACAGAATGCAGCAATAAGTATTGACATGAAGTGAACAATCAAACATGGCCCACTATGCATACAAGAAGCAATAGCTTGCGAGCAGATCATATAATAGAGAATAGGGCACGTGAGAGAATGAGGATAATACCCCAAGTCGATGTAGTGCACTCACTCTTGCAGAGGAGTAGCCAATGTACATACGATAAAATACAACAAACCAGTAATATTGTAACTTGGACCCTATTTTTTCTAATCTCCCTTCCTTGTCCACTGCACCTCCTATTCGACTTGGTTGGTCGGATCACTTTGCTGTCCCTTTCTCCATTATGTCTTCTCAGGTCCCTTTGTTTCGACCTTTCGTCTTGTCAAAAAAGAGGAACTGGTCTAAACTCGATATGAAGGCACTCAATAAGCAGCTTTCTAACACAATGCCTACCAGTACTTCTCAACTGGATTCTGATCAACTTCTGGTACATCACTGGCTGTCGGAGGCTCTTGACTCTACTCTTCCTCTCTCTGCCATATCTCAACCCAGAGTGCTTCCCCCTGCCCTGTGGTTCACCAACTCCCTTAGACTTGATAAAAAACGCTGTAAATTCTTGGAGAGACAGTGGAGAAAGCATTACGCTCCTCAGGCTAAGACTGCCTATTTGGAGGCACTGAAAAAATCTCATGCTCTCTGCAGATCAACACGGGCTTCCTTTTATACGGACAAGATTATGACTGCCCAAAACTGTCAGAAAACTTTATTTAAAGTTGTGACGGAACTTTCCGCATCGAGCAAGTTCCTGCCGTCCCCTTCACTGTTGCTACTTCAATGTAACGAACTTGCACTGTTCTTGATTTGACCTCCCTTCAATGTTTACTGGGTACTATTGAATCTGGCTCCCCACTTGATCCGCTCCCTCCATCTAAGCTCAGACTTTTGGATGAGTCTGCCCTTGGTGTGATTCTCACTCTTCTCAATTCCGCTTTAAATTATGGGCAGGTACCTCGAAATTGGAAACACGCACTTGTGATCCCTCTACTAAAAAAGACTGGCCTGGACCCCCTCTGTTGGTCAAATTACCGACCCATATCTCTCCTTTCAACATTTTCCAAAAATATTGGAAAAACACATCAATTCTCAACTCTCTGCACATGTGACATTGCACAAATTATTCCATCCTTCGCAGTCGGGTTTTCGCCCTGATCATAGCACCAAGTCAGCTCTGCTTGGGGTGACGGAGGATCTCAGACAGCAGCTTGATAGGGGTGGAACGGCAGCGCTCATCCTGTTGTCGCTCATTCCATCCTGGTGCATCGCCTTAAAGCTGCAGGCATTGCTGGTGTGGCCTTGCAGTGGCTGACCTCTTTTTTAGAGGATCGCTCCTTTCAGGTCTTTTCACTTCCAACTAAATCAAACTCAGTAGCCTTAACATCAGGAGTACCGCAGGGCTCGATTCTGAGCCCTCTGCTTTTTAACCTTTATGTTCTCCCCCTGGCTGACATAGCAGAGAAATCTGTTTTGACCATCTTCTCTTACGCAGATAATAATAATAATAATAAAAAATAAAGGCATTTGTAGAGCGCGCAGCTACCCCAAATGGGGTGTCCCGGCGCTATTACAGACAGTGGGCAGGATAGGGGGCCAGCAGAACTAGTCATGCCGACTAAAAAGCCAGGTTTTCAGGGACTTTCTAAACTCCTGTTCGGACTGCATCGTGCGAAAGTGCAGGGGGAGGTTGTTCCAGCATTTGGTGGTACACACCTCGAATGTTCTACCTCCCATTCTAGCTTTCGCAAAACGGGGTATGGAAAGAAAACATTTGTTGTTAGACCTTAAAGATCTGGTTTGTTGATAGGGTCGGAGTCTCCTCCTCAAATAGATCGGCCCTCTTCCTTTATCTGCGCGAAAGGCAATTGTCAGGGCCTTGAATTCAATCCGTTTGGCTATTGGCAGCCAATGTAGTTGCCTAAGGTAAGGGGAAATGTGGTATCGAAGCGGGACGCCACAGACCAGACGGGCAGCAGCATTTTGAACAATCTGGAGTCTGTGGATCAAGCCAAGCGGAAGGCCCATATACAGGCCATTCGCGTAATCAAGGTGAGAGGTGATCAGAGCATGGACCACGGTTTTGCGGGTTGCAGCAGGCAGATGATACTCAGATAATTTTCTCTCTTTCATCTGCTCAACATCAGGACCCCTCACTACTCCAGCTTGAACTACGTAACATTTCCTTATGGATGTCCAGCAATCCCTTAAAATTGAACGGCTCTAAGACTGAGGTCCTTGTCCTGGGGAACAATCCTGAACTTTGGGGAGCTAGTCATTGGCCCGTCTCCTTGGGACCTTTACCTGCTCCGGTCCCGAAGGTTAAGAACTTGGGTTTTACCGTTGATGGTAAGCTTTCTCTTGAAGCCCCAAGTGTCTGGAGTCACTGCAGCTTGCTTTGCGGTTCTTAAGTGGTTAAAAAAAATCCTCTGGTTAATTCCACCTGCCGCCCAAAGAACCGTACTGCAGGCTTTGGTGATCTCCAGACTTGACTATGGCAATGTACTTTACTTGGGCGCGGACAAGGCTTTTGTTCGCCTTCTTCAACTCATTCAAAATGCGGCCGCTCGCCTGCTTTTTCGGCTGCCCCGTCACGTCTCTGTCTCTTCTCCATAAACTCCACTGGCTCAGGGTTACCAAACGTATTGAGTTCAAGGCCCTATGTTATATGTTTCGAGTTCAGCATGGCTTGGCACCCTCTTACATTCAATTGAGATCGGCCAGCCTTTCTCTTTTTTCAGTTCCTAGAGTACGGCGGACCCATATGGGAGGTCGCTCATTCTCCTACCTTGGACCAAAATTGTGTAATTCTCTTCCTCTGGAACTGAGGATCTGTCAGTCCCTTTTAACCTTTTGTAAAAAGCTAAAGACCCTCCTTTATAGTTAGGTCTAACTCCCTTTGCCAATCCTGCTGCAACCTCACTCATTCTGCTCAGTGCCGGGAAACCCTGTTGGGGTGCATGAGACTTAGCGCCATCGCAGGGGGAAACGCCAGGCTGCGCCATATCCTTGGTAATATGGTGCAGCCTGGCGCTTCTGAAGTGGCGATGATAGGCGTTAAGCCCAGGAGGCTAACGCCTCTCTTCGCCACTTCCTTGCTAATATGCCCCAGAGTTTGATATTCAGCAAAGTCAGACCAGCATCATATGATCCCTGTCAACATTGAGGGAATAAAAATTGGGGAATCCAATTCCAACATAAAACAAGCATTGGCATAGCCAATAGGTCTCACCTTTGGGGCCTTATAAGTGTTTAGCCAGAGCTATTGACTTTGCCAATGTCTTCAAGCTGTGCTGTAGAGAAGTGTGGCTGCTGTGCAGCATGCTGAAAAGTTATAATAAAAAAGTGTAAGAAGCATTTTTGTTACTTTATATATGACCAAGAAGGCATTATGTAAAACTGAACGACCATATTAAAAAAAGTATTTACAATAAAAAATGTCCTCAGCTTTCTTTTGTTCTTGCAATGCTGGCAACTTGTTTCTGCCTATTGCAATGGTTGTTTGTTAAAGCTTTTTCTTTGAGGGGGCATAAACAATCGGAGGGTGAAGGTTGGGAACTAGTACCTGTATTATAACACTAGCAGCGGCCAGACGCTAGGGGAGAATCAACAGATGCCAGACTCCGAGAGCAGGCTGAGGTGGTGCTGAGTGATGCTGAGGTGGTAGTGGTGGTGGTGGTGGTGACTGTTGCGGAGACGATGCTGAGGTGATGCTGAATGATACTCAGGTCTTGCTGAGTGATACTGCTGTGGTGCTGAGTGATGCTGTGGTGGTGCTGAGTGATATTGTCTTGGCGCTGAGTGATGCTGTGGTGGTGCTGAGTGATATTGTCTTGGCGCTGAGTGATGCTGTGGTGGTGCTGAGTGATGCTGTGGCGGCCCTGAGTGATGCTGTGGTGGTGCTGAATGATGCTGTGGTGGTGCTGAGCGATGCTGTGGTGGCCCTGAATGATGCTGTGGCGATGCTGAGCGATGCTGTGGCGGCGCTGAGTGATGCTGTGGCGGCGCTGAGTGATGCTGTGGCGGCGCTGAGTGATGCTGTGGCGGCGCTGAGTGATATTGTTGTGGCGGCGCTGAGTGATATTGTTGTGGCGCCTAGTGATGCTGTGGTGACCCTGAGTGATGCTGTGGTAGTGCTGAGTGAAGCTGTGGGAGTGCTGAGTGATGCTCTGGTGGCCCTGAGTGATGCTCTGGTGGTCCTGAGTGATGCTGTGGTGGCCCTGAGAGATGCTGTGGTGGTCCTGAGTGATGCTGTGGTGGCCCTGAGTGATGCTGTGGTGGCCCTGGGTGATGCTGTGGTGGCCCTGAGTGATGCTGTGGTGGCCCTGAGTGATGCTGTGGTCGTGCTGAGTGATGCTGTGGTGGCGCTGAGTGATGCTGTGGTGGCGCTGAGTGATGCTGTGGTGACGCTGAGTGATGCTGTGGTGGCGCTGAGCGATGCTGTGGTGGTGCTGAGCGATGCTGTGGTGGTGCTGAGCGATGCTGTGGTGGTGCTGAGCGATGCTGTGGTGGTGCTGAGCGATGCTGTGGTGGTGCTGAGCGATGCTGTGGTGGTGCTGAGTCATCCTGTGGTGGTGCTGAGTCATCCTGTGGTGGTTCTGAGTCATCCTGTGGTGGTGCTGAGTGATGCAGTGTTGGCCCTGAGTGATGATGTGGTGTCGCTGAGTGAAGCTATGGTGGTGCTGAGTGATGCTGTGGTGGCGCGGAGTGATGTTGTGGTGCTGCTGAGTAATGCTGTGGTGGCGCTGAGTGATGCTGTTGTGGCGCTAAGTGATGCTGTGGTTGTGCTGAGTAATGCTGTGGTTGCACTGAGTGATGCTGTGGTTGCACTGAGTGATGCTGTGATGGCGTTGAGTGATGCTGTGATGGCGTTGAGAGATGTTGTGTTGGTGCTGAGTGATGCTGTGCTGGCTCTGATTGATGCTGTGCTGGCTCTGATTGATGCTGTGGTTTCGCTGAGTGATGCTGTGGTGATGCTGAGTGATGCTGTGGTGTTGCCGAGTGAGAGATAGAGTGAAGATATAATGCCCAATTAGAGAGGGTGGTGAGAGAGAGAGAGAGAGAGAAAGGGTGTACATAGAATAAAGAGTGGTTCGGGATAGAGAGAGAGAAAGAAGGGGAGAGAGAGTGAATGAAGGAGTTTGAAAGAGAAACAGATAAAGGGGTGAGAGAGAATGAAAGGCTAAAAAAGATAGAGAGGGGAGAGTTAATTAAGTAGAGAGAGAATTAGAGAGGGGAGAGAGAGAGAAGGAGAGAGATAATAAGAGTGGGGGGTGTGGAGTTTAAATAGTGAAGAAGTGACGCGGAAAAAGTAACCTTAAATATAGCTTTGTGCTTTGCGCGAATAAATATTTTAAAAAAACAGAGTGAGACAAAAATACTGGTAATTAGGCTGTGACTCCCAATATAAAACAAATAGCGATATAAGGTGAAATCAACCCACCGAAGCAATATTTCTAACTAGACAAAAAAAAGCTTGCATTTCAATGCTAATCGCTGTTGTTTTTCATGTGACTGTAGTCCAGGGCCGTCAGTTGGTAATGTGAGCTGCTGCTGCGATTGAAACATCAGAGTCCAGAGAGTTAATGAGCCATGACGAGGAAATGAGGCAGAGATAGGAAACCCAGATGTCAGCTGCGCGCGTGCACGCCATCGTGAACGCAAGCTGGTCGCCAGCCGAAAGCCAGTGTTTGCACTTCCAAAACCCGCTTACTAAAACTCTCGGCCAGACCAGCGCAAGCGCTGGTGCAGGCCGAGACCTAAAAAGACAGTGATCAGGGCTTGTAGGTACTCAAAGAAAGTAGAGGGGAGTGCATAGGGATAGCTTTGTGGGGCATACTAAAAACTAAGCAGAGCGACCCTTTTAAATAGCGCTGCTCTACCCATAATCGAGAGAGGCACAGCAGACCATGCCCTAAACTCCGACATTACTTCTGTTATTAGAAGAGCGATACGGACCCCCTGGGGTTCGTATGGACTACTGGGTGTGCGAGGGGCACCCAACCCCCCTTTTAGTTTCCGGCGAGTGCGCCCGAGAAGAGGGGCCCGATGAAACTTCCAGGACTCCGAGGGCCTGGCGTTACAGATGCTCCTGGGGGTGAGCTGTGGCGGCTGTGTGACATCCTCTAGGTGCCCGTGGGCTCTGGACATTCTGAAATGCCTGTGGAGAGCACCCGAGGCCTCCAGAAACGTAGTACACGCTTGACAGAGACTATTTCCTAATAGGCCTCCCCCCAGAGCGGTGTGGCCACGCTGGGCCCCTGCCTTGCTGTTGCTGGAAACGTGGGGGCTGCACATTGCCTCGGTGACTGGGACTGACATGGTGTGGCCTGGGCGGACGTCATCCAGTGAACCCCAACCTTGCTCTGTCAGTAGGGGTGCCCTCACCACTGGCGTAACGAAACTTGAGGGGGCCCCCCTGCAAGGCACGTGGAGGGGCCCCCTCCGGACACAATCATGAGCTCTCCGGTCAGAGTAATGTGCTGAGGGGGGCCCCCTGGAGCTTGGGGGCTCCCCCGCCCCGGGGTTTATGTTGCGCCACTGGCCCTTAGGATTGTGCCTTGACCGTTGCCCTCCTTGCCAGGATCCCAAGAGTACCTTGGGCGACGCTCCTGCCGCAACAACATTCGCTTTATAGGAATCTAAGTGTCTGAACCCTGAGTTTCTAGAAGACTAGCAGATGAACAGAGTCTTGGCTACTAAGGTACCAAAATTCTTTTCTGTTGAGAAATCGCACAGGGTCCTAGGCCTGCAACTTTTCAGAGCTAAGGGACCTTGGACCTTCAATGGGAACAACAACATCATGGCCTACCCGGAATATACTGCAGAGGTTCAGAAGCGACATAGCACTTCTGGAGCAGGTAAGGCCCAACTTCGTACCCTGGGTCTTTCATATGCTCTCTTGTTTCCGGCCCGCCTGCGTGTGGTGGACTCTGGTACCACGCATTTCTTCATATCACCAGAGGAGGCCTGGCAGTGGCTTCGTGCTACGGAAGTGCCTGAGCAACTCGAATCATGTGTGGATGATCTACAGGGCTGGTCCAAGAGTTAGTCAATACGCCGTCCTCACAGGCCGAAATCTCCCCCCTCTGTGGAACAGGCTGCCTTGGAGAGGGCGGTGGCGTATGTCTCCACATGCACCACGAACCGGTACCAGGCGATCGCCCTGGACTCGGCGCGCAAAACTCTTGGCTCGGGCGCCTCCGGGCTGGGGTCACTTCACATGCCGCCGGGTTTCCCTTGGCAGCAGCTCCCGAACTCCTGAGTTGCCACAGGTGGTGAGTCACTGTTGATCCTGTTGAATGGGGGGGGTGCCCATGGCGACCTACTTGTTTATCTCTTGGGGGGAAGGGGTCCAGTGGAGGCATTGACTGTGGAAGTGGGAGGTTGTGACTGTAAGTGTATGGTTGGGTCTGAAGCAGGTAGAGGGCGCTGCGACTACTGGATGATAGCAGTGAAATTAACAGGGGTATTGGGGCCCAGCAATTGCCCTTAATTCTCTTTTAGTTAGATCTGGTTCCTGTTGCTCTAGACAATGGGAAACCCCTTACACATTGATTCATACATTTACGAAAAACGTTTTCTGAGCTACAGGTGAAAATACTGAATGCAAGGAGTTAATTCCAATATATAGGTGATTTCTCTTGATATCACAGACTTCTAGGCCTTGGTTTGTATTTTTCACAAATCTTTTAATGGATGTATATGGTCATAAAACAGCCATTATTTAAAAAAAAAAACCATAGGTCAGCCAACGCGTGTTTTGCCCTTGACCTGCAAGCCGGGGCTTTTTCAAGGCTGAAATATTCCAAAAGAGTACATTATTTTTTATTATTATTTACCATCCGATTGTATGAATCATTATCAAGGCCACCATAAAATAACATACATTTGCCCACATGGGGATGAAAGAAAGGAAATGCATATAAATCAAATCATGAGAAACCAAGACAATCCATAACAGTAATTTCACAAGTTCACAGGATCATAATAGATCGTGAACATGAAACACATAAACAATATAGCAAACATATCCAATTCCGCAAGGGAATTTGGTTGCACCCGGTGCCATGTGTTTATAACAAACATTATCATAATAAGGAAATTATAACAATGAAAAATAGCAAATAACACCACCAAGAAGACGTGGATTGCCGCATATGTATGAGGCCAAACGGTGAGAAAAACGAGTGAAAGAATTGAAGTAAGGAGAAATACAGCGCATAGCGTCAAGTTCATGCATGAAAAGGTCCAAGAATTACCACCAAACATGTAGTGTGTGAGTGTTTCATATAAATGCATGCCATAAAACATTTGAACCCCAATGAAAAAGAAAACATGTCAGTGGACCCACAGTAGTGTGTATTAGGTGTCAACAATTGAAATATACATACATATCGATGTCAACTAGCTAGACGTGTTACGACTTCTTGACTCTTTGTTAGGAATACAGTATCTTCACTACAATTTCGTCTTGTCCGCAAGAGTTCCCCCTTAGGTATGTTGACTATATTATGTCTAGACATAATATAGTCAACATACCTAAGAGGGAACTCTTCTTGACATAAGAAGTCGTAACACGTCTAGCTAATAGAGGATACAACCATCAACAACTGGAAACCACCATGAAAGAAGTAGCCAAAGTACCTAGATCGACAACTATGCTGGAAAAAGTCACACTGAACAAAAACACAGAGAAAATAAGATTTGTAACTGACTTTCACAATGGTCAATATAATGTTCGCAAAGTACTTCAACGCCATTGGCATCTACTACAACACACGCCTGGTATTACAACATATATACAGGATTTTCCGGAATTATGTTTCCGTAGAGCACCCAACCTCAAGCAAATGCTATGTAAAACTGTATATCAGTTGCAATGTTTGGGGTGTTGTGGCATGGGGCCATATGGTGTTCAGGCCTGCGATAGGGGTGCTGTTTCTCACACTTGTTTGGTTTGGCTAGGCGAAGGGGCAGGTGACTGGCTTCTAAGGGGGGGAGGGGTTGAGGATTTTGAAGATCTCGAACTGCTTTATCTGCATTTATGGACGCTACGTTTAGCGCTTTAACTTGGAATGTCCGTGGTATGGCGACCCCTGCCAGGCGACACAGAATATATGCCTATCTCTGGCATAGACACATTCACTTCTCCTGTCTCCAGGAGAAATACCTGACTGCTGGTGAACTTTATAAAGTTAGTAAACGATTGAGTGGACAGGTATACAGTACAGGAAACTCAACATACGCCCGAGGGTCCTGGTTTGGGTTGCTCCAGAAGTACCATTTGTGCAGCATTGGGTCCTAGTCGATTAGGAAGGCCATTATGTGATTCTGGAGGGACACCTAGATGGGCGCCCGTTTTCTGTGGTATCTATGCGCCCAGTACATTACAGGGTGAATTTCTGGATACTCTCTCACCAACTAAGTTGCTTGATCCCCAGACCTTGGGGTTGTGGGGAGGCGATTTCAACTGCATACACGATACCGATCTAGACTGTTAGGCGCCTCCACTTTTGGGCACACAGGGCCTACAGGCAACAAAACATTTTCACCGATGGTCCCGGTTCTCCACTCTGCATGTCTGGCGTCTGGGATACCCTGGGGACACGGAGTACTCCTATTATGCGCCGGGGCATCATGTTCACACTAGGCTGGACTCTTTTTTTTTTTTTTTTTTTTGTGTAACACAGACTTCTGGCCTCATGCGCAGCTATGAGTATTTGGACAGGACTTTGTCTGACCACAATCCACTTCGGGTCATGTTCCAGTGGGGAGAGGCAAGGGCCGCAATCCCGACTTGGCAGCTTCACACGGAAGTGCTACAGGACATAGTATACAGAGACACCATTGCCACACACATCTCCCAATACTTTGCAGTGAATGCAGGCTCAGTGGACTCCCGCAGGCTTGAATGGGATGCCTTAAAGGGGGTCATGAGGGGACATCACATTAGTATGACAGGGGCAGCTAAGACAATACGCACTTGCAGTGTGATGGACTTCGAGGCGCGTTTGCGAACGACTGAGATAGAGGCAGTGTCGGTGCCTAATGCCCGCCTCCGACTCATGGCCCTACATCGTCAATACCAAGACGAGGTGAAGTGGCTCTGTGACCTTGATGACAAGACCTCCTCAGCCCGCCAGCATGTCAATGGCGATAAGCCAGGGGGCACATTGGCATGGCTGCTGCGCACTGAAGCACCCAGGATCCTTATCAGCGTCGTATGGGACTCCATGTGCCACTTGGTGAATAGACAAGCAGCCATTAATGAAGTGTTCGCTCAGTATTATGAGAAGTTGTATTCCCCCATCTTGAGCCAACTTCGTAGCAGGTCTGGGATTACTTATGCACGGAGGTGCTTCCCCATTTGATCCCGCTACAGCTGTTGGAGCTGGAACAGCCACTCCAGATAGAGGAGATCCACCTGGCAATTTGACAGATGGGGCGCAGCAAGACCCTCGGGCACAGATGGGTGCCCTGTGGAGTATTATGCTGCCTACAGGGAGACCCTTTGCTCCTTGTTTGTTGGAAGTCTGTCGTGAAGCGTAGCTCCAGGGCATTCTTCCAGGATCTCTTCGCGAGGCCCTTATCATGGTGTTCCTGAAGCCAGTCAGGGACTCTCTTAAGGTGAGTTCTTATCGCCCGTTATCAATGCTAAACATTGACTATAAAATATTAAGATCCTTGCTAACAGGGCAACACACTCAAACACTAGGCGCCTGTGCCATATTATGGACGCGGTGTCCTGGGAGGCTCATCTTCCGGTGGCGGTCTCTCTGGATTTCGAAAAAGCATTTGACAAGCTGAGTAGGTCCTATTTGCCAGGTGCTAGAGGTGATGGGTCCTTACTTCCTCAAATGGGTCAAGACACTGTATAACGCCCCAGAAACGAGGGTCCGAACTGGTTGTCAGATCTCATGCTCTTTCGCCATAGGACAAGGGACCAGACAGGGGTGCCCCTTGTCACCTGTACCTTTTGCGCTTGCCATGGAGCCGCTGGCTGCTCAGCTGCTTGCCAATGGCCCTGCATGGGGCATTAGGGTAGGACAAGACTGGCAAACCATGTCCCTATATGCTGACAACGTGTTTTTATACTTAAGGGACCCTCTATGACTTACTTAATCTTATGGGAGATATGGAGATACGTGTTGGTATACTTAAGGGACCCTCTATGACCTACTTGATCTTATTGGAGATTTGGCGGGCCTCGAGGTGAACTGGGGTAAATCCTGTATTTTTCCTATGCACTGGATTGAGCCTGAACATCGTGTAGCACCAGTAGCAGGGCGTCTTCCCTGGAGGTTTGAGATTTTCGTTATCTGGGTGTGAATGTCTACTGTAAAGATGGGGACTTGCTCGATGGAAATTATGGCAGGACTTTGACCATGATCCGTCAATCTATGCATTTTTGGACACAATTACCCCTTTCACCCATGGGCATGGCATCAATAGCAAAGTTGCTAGTTCTCCCGAGGCTCTTACATTTTTGTCGCTGCTTTGCCGGTGATCCCACCTAAATCCTTTTTTGGCACTCTGAGGAGTCTGGCATCTGAGCTTGTTTGGGGACCCGCTTGGAAGAGGGTTTCGCTGCTGGTGATTCAATGCCCCATGCTTGGGGTGGGAATAGGGGTCCCGGATCTGGAGTTGTATTTTGCAGCGGCTCAACTGCAGTGGCCCATGCAGCGGCTGGCTGGGGACAAAACTGGGGAGGGTAGACTAGTTAAGGCAGACCTGAGGGGCAAGAACATACTAGAATGGTTGCATAGAGATATATGGGTAGGCTCCCACGTGTGGCCAAATATGTTTGGGCCCGATATATGCAGCCTCGCCGTGCAGCGGCTACGTATGCACCGCATCTGCCCTTTCGGAGTGTGCCCACCATCAAAGCTTGCTCATGGCCCATGATTCTTCCCGGGAAGCAGGGATTACCCAACTGGGCGACCTATACGATGAGGGTGCTCTGCTTCCCTTCTAGAGTCTCAGGGACTTTCAGCCCCTTTCTTACACACAATGCAATTGTGGCTGCGATTGGGGATATATGGTCACCAGGACAGGCAGACCCGCCATTGCATTTTGATTTGCAATGCTTTTTAACGCATGGACTGGGTCGTCAGGCGGTATTGGTGCTGTACACAGCACTAAAGGCGGAACGCACCGAATTCCTGACTCAGGATGAACCCAAATGGGATGAGTGCTTAGGTGCAAACTTGACGGAAAAGCAATGGACCATTGCCCTGGAGCAGGTGAAGCGAATCTCACGTAATGCTCGCCTGAACTTTACACAATTTAACTTATATTAGGCCTACACAAAATGTTCCTGATGGTATCACCGTCCTGCCAGAGGTGTGGCCACTTGAATGCCACATTTATGCACATAGTCTGGAAGTACCCTCCGCTGAAGCGCATGTGGGCCCAGGTAATGGAACAGGTGTCAGCGGTGATAGATGCGCAGCTATCACCAGATCCACTCCTCTGTCTTTTATGGATTACTAAACGCATTAAACACTATCTATAGCTGGTCGATCTGGCGCTAGTCCTCTTTAAGCAGTTAATCGCTATGGCTTCAAAGGCCCCACACCCACCTACGCTCAAGTGTTGGCTTCAAGCTACTCACAAATGGGCTGTAGCGAAAGCGGACACCATGATGCACGATAGTCCGCTGAGAGAGGGTGGTGGTGCAGCTACGCTGTGGGACACTTATGTTCTCAAATTATTTGACAGATTACATGAACCTCCCCAGGAAGGAGAACTTCTTGCACTGTACCCTGTAGATGGTCAGATTGACTCCGTGGGCGACCCGCCGCTTTCCCACACATGCACGAACACTGGGCTACATTGAGATCCCTGCTGTTCTTGAGCTGGCTCGCGCTGTGGTGTTTCTCTGGGGTAGTTGTCCACTTACACTACATGCTTGCAAAGCACTCCTGCCACGCATGTCACCGCACTCCATGAAAGCTTCCCGGGTCAGTGCCAGTGGAGGGGTTTTGATAGTTTATTTATTTATTTTAAAGATTTATAAAGCGCCACCACAGCATCACTCAGCGTCACCACAGCATCACTCAGCGCCACCACAGCATCACTCAGCGTCACCACACCATCACTCAGGGCCACCACAGCATCACTCAGGGCCACCACAGCATCACTCAGGGCCACCACAGCATCACTCAGGACCACCACAGCATCTCTCAGGGCCACCACAGCATCACTCAGGGCCACCAGAGCATCACTCAGCACCCCCACAGCTTCACTCAGCACCACCACAGCATCACTCAGGGCCACCACAGCATCACTAGGCGCCACAACAATATCACTCAGCGCCGCCACAACAATATCACTCAGCGCCGCCACAGCATCACTCAGCGCCGCCACAGCATCACTCAGCGCCACCACAGCATCACTCAGCGCCGCCACAGCATTGCTCAGCGCCGCCACAGCATCGCTCAGCACCGCCACAGCATCATTCAGGGCCACCACAGCATCGCTCAGCACCACCACAGCATCATTCAGCACCACAACAGCATCATTCAGCACCACCACAGCATCACTCAGGGCCGCCACAGCATCACTCAGCACCACCACAGCATCACTCAGCGCCAAGACAATATCACTCAGCACCACCACAGCATCACTCAGCGCCAAGACAATATCACTCAGCACCACCACAGCATCACTCAGCACCACAGCAGTATCACTCAGCAAGACCTGAGTATCATTCAGCATCACCTCAGCATCGTCTCCGCAACAGTCACCACCACCACCACCACCACTACTACCACCTCAGCATCACTCAGCACCACCTCAGCCTGCTCTCGGAATCTGGCATCTGTTGATTCTCCCCTAGCGTCTGGCCGCTGCTAGTGTTATAATACAGGTACTAGTTCCCAACCTTCACCCTCCGATTGTTTATGCCCCCTCAAAGAAAAAGCTTTAACAAACAACCATTGCAATAGGCAGAAACAAGTTGCCAGCATTGCAAGAACAAAAGAAAACTGAGGAAATTTTTTATTGTAAATACTTTTTTTAATATTGTCGTTCAGTTTTACATAATGCCTTCTTGGTCATATATAAAGTAACAAAAATGCTTCTGACACTTTTTTATTATAACTTTTCAGCATGCTGCACAGCAGCCACACTTCTCTACAGCACAGCTTGAAGACATTGGCAAAGTCAATAGCTCTGGCTAAACACTTATAAGGCCCCAAAGGTGAGACCTATTGGCTATGCCAATGCTTGTTTTATGTTGGAATTGGATTCCCCAATTTTTATTCCCTCAATGTTGACAGGGATCATATGATGCTGGTCTGACTTTGCCGAATATCAAACTTTGGGGCATATTAGCAAGGAAGTGGCGATGAGAGGCGTTAGCCTCCTGGGCTTAACGCCTATCATCGCCAATTCAGAAGCGCCAGGCTGCACCATATTACCAAGGATATGGCGCAGCCTGGCGTTTCCCCCTGCGATGGCGCTAAGTCTCACGACTTAACGCCAACGCAGACACCCTTGCACCAGAGTGCAAGGGTGTCTGCGAGCAGGGAGGTTTGTTTATGTACAGGAAGGTGCCCCTTCCTGCACATAAACAAACCTAAAATGCCATTTTGTAACTTACATGTGTGCTGCTTCATGCAGCACACATGTAAGTTACAAAATGGCATTTTTAAAACAGGTTTGTTTATGTACAGGAAGGGACACCTTCCTGTACATAAACAAACCTTGGCATTTTGCTTTTTCCATGTGTGCTGCACAAGGCAGCACACATGGAAGAAGCAAAAACAAGGAGAAATGAAGCATTTCTCCTCGTTTACCACCTTAAGACCAGGATTTTCCTGGTCTTAATTTCAGCGCTGCCACCTATTATCGCCTCTCTTGATAATAGGTGGCAGCGTCGAAGTGAATGGGTGTTGCGGTGGAACGCCCACCGCAACACCCACTGCACGCCCCTTTCACGCTAATTTTAGCGTGAAAGGGGCACTATTACCAAGGCAGGGTTACGCCACTTAACGTGGCTTTTAGCCACGTTATGTGGTTTAACACTGCCTTGGTAATAGGGCGCTGACCCTATCGCCACCACAACGTCACAAAAAGTGACGTTGTGGTGGCGATAGGGGCTTGATAATATGCCCCTCTATTATTCGGTCTCACACCTTGTCCTGATAAATGACTGGCTGTTTGCTGACTGGCACAATTCTGCATTACGGCCAGAGATAGTCACACTTGATGTCCACGACCCGCTAACATTGTTGTATGGTACTTCAGTCGCTCTTACTCTCCCCTTGGTTACCAGAATTCCAATTATATGTTGGCAAGAAGGTATACACCACATTAAAATGATGGATTGGGATGCGGTCCGAGCGATTGCTAATGACTGAGATGAATTCAAGCATTCCAGTCATCACTTTGTTTGTGATGTATTACATGGCACTGCGCCTTGACTAATACAACCCTACAGTGGAAGTGTACCTCACTCTTCAAGATGGCCTGGCTGCTGGAATTCCACACTTGGTAATCTGAGAGAAATTGGGTTGTTCGGAGGGGGTTGAAACAAGCAGCAACCACAATCCTTTAAGGGTAAACCCCAAAAAGTCACTAAATTAACCTGTGCTTAACCCTCTGGTAGCTTCGCACAGAAGCAGTGACACTTAACTTAGAGGCAATGTGTAAAGTATCTATGACAGTCGCCCCACTGAATCCTACAAAATACAACAAGAGCCCCAAACATGCCAGCTGGTACACCCCAGAACTCAGGACCACCAAGCGCAACTGCCACCAACTAGAGAAACAATGGCGCACCACCAAGAACCCCGCCGATATACCAGCGCACAAAACAGCCCTCAGCAACTATTACCGGTCCGGGAAGACATGGCCTGGCAGTTCAGGCTGGACTGTTCCCACGAAGAGCAGGGTGAAGACTGATTTGCATATGGCTGTGTCCAAATTGGAATGGCATGGTGAGCAGAAGAATGATTTAGACCCAGATCTCTGTACTGGGGGTGAATGTTTGACAATATTCAGCATTCCGTCCAACATCTTTTTGTGTTGCCATAATTCTGGTGGGCATGGGTTGTTAGCTAAAAGGGACATTGGAAAGCACTGGCGCTCAGAGAAATCTCCCACACCGGGGACTGGACTAGGGGCATGGACTTCTGTGCCAAACCAGAAGAAACAGTGTACAGTGTAAGAGGTTGCTTAAATAAGCATACCAGAATTTGGGGGAAATTGTGTAAATATTCACATGTGGAAGACGACAGTCATGGATGACCAAAAGTGACACAAATGAAGAGTGCCAATTTTGTATGCCATTGGATTTATTGCTGCCTTTCTGTTCTTAATAGAACAGATAATATGAGCTGTCACTGAGGTTGACAAACCGACCTGCAAAGTTTCTGGGTTTTGGGAGTGTGGGGAAGTTTAAAATGGGCCAATAAGAATAATTCATTAAAAAAAGATCTTCCTGTCCCTGGATGTCCATTGTGGAATACAGGCAGGTAACTCTGGGTATATCAAGAGGGTAATTATTAATACCTGTTAATATGAGAACCTAATTAGGGCCTCACTAGATACCCGTGGTCAAGGCTGCAGGAGGAATTAAATTGCACACACCCATCTAAACAGGGTTGGGGCATCTTCATTGGCGACTAGGGGAACAAGATGTTAACTATAAAGACCCTTGATTGGTCTTCTCGAACATCTGTCAGTAAATACGCGGATACCTTATAACAATCGGGAGCAGTGATGCCTCTTTATTGTTTAGTCAGAATGGGAGGGCTTTGCTTCTGCTTGCCAGTGGCAGTCTTCTCGAACAACTGTCAGTAAATACGCGGATACCTTATAACAATCGGCTGCTCTATAAACAATCGAAAAAATTTCTCTTCCAAAATAGCCGGTATTTAGCCCATCAGTTTACACAGTCTTACAGGGGTTCGAGTTTACTCATAGTCAGCATTGTGTTTGTCAGCACAGCGCCTTGAGGCCACTGGTCGGCCAGAGTTGAGCTTGATAAGCACAGGGCACATAATAAGCTTTCAACAGCATTGTATGTGACATCAACTAGGTGGCCTGCTCATTCAGCCCATCCTCTATTGCTCATCAGTAATGCCCTCCCCAGGGCCAATTCCACCCTGTGTCAACCACACTTTTCAGATCGAGCCTACCGACAGCGCAAATTATCTGGTTGTGAGAGACTTAACTGTGAACATACAGTGGGCTTAGAGCCCACGCATTGCTTACCATTGGTTGGCTTTATTGCCACTCCCTTTTAGTTGCTTCTTATTTTATGACTTGTCTTCCACTTCTTGTGTTTGTTTTTCCCCTGGAGCATAACCTTTTTACTTGTGCCCTGCCAATGCTCACTTTTTAGGGAACTTGTTTTTTTCTTTTTGGTTCAGCACTTCACAAGAGTGCATGTGTTTTCAAGCGCTGTTCCTATTGTGCTTCTCCCTCACCCCCACCCTGGTGTTGCTCTCTCCCCCGCGTTTGCCTTTTTCCTTCTTCCCGCTGCTTTATTTTACTGTCAACCCCTTTGCATCCTGCTCTTCCTTTGCACCTCTTCTTCCCATGTCATTGGTGCAGCTCCCACTGCTTACCCTCTTCATGCATGGGCGCTCCTTTCATGTGTGCCCAACAGGGTCATTTGTTAGGTCTCGGCTAGACTAAGCATGCGCTGCCTCGAAGAGACATGTATATACTTTGTGGGCTTCAGCCTGCCCACAGGCTTCCCATTTGCTGGCTCCATTGTCGGTCTCAGATTCTTTCTTCCCATTTGTCCATGGCATGCATGCATTATGCCTCTTCCTGTATTTAGCCCTCCCCGAGAGCATGGACCAGTTACTACTATCGATCCACTGCTCCCATTTTAGCAACTTTTTTAGAAACACATTTTTTCTTTGTTGAAGACCAGTTCACATGAGCGCTTGCGTTTTTACTCACTCCGAGCTCCATTTCTGTAAACAGGACTTAAATCTTGTTTCTATCTCGTCACATTGCTGTGCATTCAATGACGGAGGTCAAATGTCAGTCGCTGTTTTCTGAGGGCGCCTGTTTACTTTTCTTTCTTTGACTTCAAAGTGAGAGGATTTATTTTGACTCTTTATGGCTAATTTTTTAAAACACCCCTTTCGGCGTGTTGATATAAACAAGAAGTAACCTCATGTTTGACAATACAACACCCGTTATTAAAGAAACCACTGGCAGTCAGTAGACAAATCACACACAGAGCGGGCAGCCCCTTATCAGCTAGGAGGGCGGCATGATGATTCGTAAGCAATGGCTCCCTTTGTAGAATGGCTGCACATTTTACGTTTGTATTGTGTGTATAGATAATTCCTACTTTTGCCACCAGTTCTGCTGTCCCTGAGTCACACGTCTGTATGTTTAGTGTGTAGTGATTTTTTTTTTTTTTTTTAGTCGGCGAGTGTCTGTGAGGATCCGACACAGTCTGTGCCGTTGTGCATGGTTTCTTCCCGCATTCTTTAAAATAAAGCGGATTCAAGGACCTACACAGGCGCCAGCTCTGCAAACAGCAACTTAGAAATGAAATAGTTATTTGGGTTTAAGGTAACGTTTTCAAGCATTGTAGGCTCGGTGTGGTTGTTCGTTGCTGCGCTATTTCAAAACACAGCAGTACCTGTGCAGGAGCAAGTGGAGAAACTTGCATTCTCATTCTGATACAGTTCTTCACCCGGGTGGTTAACTTTAAAACCCATGACAGGGCAAATTTGAAATCAAGGATAACATAATGTCATCCCTCCACTACACCCCCCGCATTAGTAGCTTCAGACGTGTGTGCTTCTGTCCCCTCTACCCCTGCCCGTGCTGCTCTCTCTCACCCATGGGTTTGTTTACCCTCCACCTCTCCCCATATTGCTGTCTCATCCAGGAGCTATGGGAGCTCAATTTTAATGCACAAAACCGTGCTCCCCCCAACTCTCAGTGGTGACATAATAGCCAACACCAACTAGGGGACTGTTTTTCAGCTGAGAACTCATTTTGTTTTTTTAGCACATCATTTTTATTATTCTTCAAGGTTTGCAGTCATGTTGTACATTCATGTAAATGTATTTTGTGCATTTTATATTACATCATGTACACGAAAACATATATTACGTTACAGTTACAATAGTTGTTAGAGTAATAGTAACTCCAGCTTATTCAATCTGAGTTAGATATATCTGTACAAACCCATTCCAGCGTAATAATAGATAATAATGCGTTTTCCAGTGCCCTTTAGCCCTCCCCTTTTATCTCTCCCTCCCACAACACATCCCACCCTACTAACATTCCCTTAGAACTTTGCCGCAATGATCCAATCATTCCCGTTTGAGTATATAGTACCACGGGGACGTCACTCCCGATACTGGAGGATAGGGTAAGGGGAGAGAGGAGGGGGAAACGGGAGGAGGGGGAAACGGGGGGAGGGCTAAGGGGGGGAGGAGGGGAGAAAGGGGACACAAATGTATGAAGCTGAGTCACTGTACAGTTGGGAATCAATCATTAGCTATATGATCAATCAGGGTACTCTGGGGAGTTGCCATCATTTCTTCCATTTCTGCTTTAAACTGTTCTAACAGTTGAGCCCAGTCCAGGGAGATCGACTTCTTCCTCAATCCTCTATATTCCTCATGCCGAAGTGCTTCCCCTTCGGCTATTGCCCATCGTGTAACCTCCTCCCTCCATTGTCGTCTCGTGGTGCTGTGCGGGACTTCCAGCGCTGTTTGATCATTCATTTAGCAAGCATCAAGGCTAATCCCACAAAGCAACGCAGTAACGTTGCCTTCTTCGGGAGAGGGAATAGGCCTAAAAGACAAGCCTCTATAGTAGCCCAAGGAGAATGCCCCGTAAGTAGGGAAAGACTCTGTGCGATCTCCGTCCAAAAATTCCCTAATGTAGGGCAGGACCATAACATGTGAATGAAGTCAGCACCATGATGAGCACATCGAGGACATTCAGAAGAGGCAGTGGGGTACATTTTCTGTAGTGCCAGTGGTGTGAGGTAAGCCTTGTGTAATATGAATAACTGTATTGTTTTGAGTCGGAAATTACGGGAGACCTTTCTCAGGTGTTCTAGAGCTAAAGCTCACTCTCTATCATCCAATTCTCTTCCTAGTACCATTTCCATTTTTGTCGAAGAGTTAACAGTGGAGTATTTAGGTGTTCCCTCAGTCCACAATATAACCACCTCACAAGGTGGCACCCATGACCCATTATGGGAATGGTCCTCAGCAATTGAAAGGTAGGAGGCTCCTTCTGGTCTACCAACCAATATTTTCAAACAAATTGTGTAATTGCTGCATGGGTGAGAAACAAGGTGGCCGGTACCTCGTTAGTGCGCACAAAGTCGTCATGAGGCACCAAGTTACCATCCAGAAATAGGGTGCCGACCGTCTCTGTACCGGCCTGCGTCCATCTCTGTAGTCTAGTACTTGACAATATTCCGCGACGGGTGGGAAGGCCACAGAGTGGGATATTTGGAGCATAGGGTATAGGTACCTTTGCATATTTTAGCGCCTGTCTCCAATAATGTAGTGCAATATGCAGGAGAAAGGGGGATCTCGCATTTTGTCAGCACCTGGGCTTAACAATGCCTGAAGAGTCCCTCGCTGTAAACCTGAAGGAGAATATCCTATTTCAAATAAATTATGGCCAGCTAACCAATATGCCAGCCATTGCAGTTGCCCAACTATGCAATATGCCTTAAAATCAGGAGCCCCCACACCTCCCACAATGCTTGGAAGCTGAATTTTGGCCAAGGATAGCCTATACTGACCTGTTCCCCAAAGTAAAGTCGTCAATAAGGTATCTAGTGTCTTAAAAATCCATGGCGGGAGGACAGCAGGAAGGTTCACGAAGTGATATAGGAGTCAGGGCAACATGACCATTTTAGACACAGCTAAACGGCCCGCCATCGTTAGTGGTGAGGTAATCCAGAACGAGACTTGAGAATGGAGAGAATTAATTGTTCTAACCACAGTCCCATCTATAGTGTCCATACTGGTCCTATAGACTTGTATGCCTAGATATTTGAAAGTGGTGGGCTCTAATTTAAACTGCAACTGGCCAAATTGTACATAGGGTCTATAGTAGGTGTCGTAAAGCAAGTACGCTACCGACTTTGAGGCGATAAGATATAATCCGGATATTTCCCCAAATCGTGAGAACAAAGCAGCTATGGGTTTCATGTCCTTATTCAAATCTTTAAAATATAAAAGCATGCCGTCTGCATAAAGTGATACAGAATGTGTTATCTCCCCTATTGGGATACCATACAAGGTCATTGTACGATGCAGATGTTGTGCTAGGGGTTCTAACGCTAATACAAACAACAGGGGTGACAAGGGACATCCCTGACGTGTTCCACGGTGGACATGATATGAAGATGAAATAGTTGCTCCTGTCTTAGCACGGGCTGTGGGGTCGGTGTAAAGCAATTTTACCCAATTGCAGTATTCCGGAGGTAACCCAAATTTGGCCAATACGGCCAGCATATAAGGCCTTCTGCTGAGAACCCATATGTCACTGTCACCATTGCCATAACTAAACACAGGCGTGGTGGCGACTCGATGCATAACACATAGCTAAAACACATTAACATTGACACCGCCTATAGCTCTCCAGGTGCTGAGGTCGATTGGCTTAGCCAGTGCTTGTTTTTATATTTCTGCAGCTTGGGCTGTTCTCTCTCAAAATGAATGGAACAAGCCTGGGGACCGAATTTGCAAGTTAAACCAGAAAAACAAAGAGAGAACAGGCTTGTCTTGGTGGTGGTCTGCTTAAAGGCGAATCCTCCACGACATTAGTATCCAGGGCGCCAAAGTCCTCACGCAAAGCCTTCTGGGCGGGACTACTTGCGCCCTGGAGTGCGAGGACAAACAAACAAGGGCAAACAAAGCACCACCAGCAGAGCAACACGGATAGTCTTTGTGAAGGCCACTGTGGCGCTCGCTGCTGTGCTATTTGTGGCTTAAAGTTATGCCTTGTTATGGTAAGAGGCATCATGTGATGTTACGTTTGTCACATTATATTACATCATGCAATGTGCAGAGTTCACCACACGCAGCACAGATGTGCAAGTCAGACGTTGAGGTTGATGCTTTATTGTGGCAAAGACATGTCGACCCTTTCAACATGCAAAGCTTAACCATTTCAAGACTGTGGTTCCACTAGAAAACCTTAATAGACCTCAGCAGTACCCAGCAACACCTACATAAATGTCGGAAATGAAAGGTTGTCCAGACTTCTATTGTGTTGTGGATTCTGTTGCAATTTACGAGACTCTTTTAGATGCAAGGTGATGAAAAGGTTTTGTGTCTGCCTGGTAGCACTTTTTGCTTTTAATTTCACTTAATTTTCATGGCTTCGCCTGATGCATGTGTAATTTAAAACCCACCACAGTGCTCTCTGAGTGCGTGGCTGACCCCACAGAGGCAATGCTTGCCTGGCTCTCATGTCAGCCTCTTGTGTGTTGGGCTCAGGAAGCTGCCGGGAGGACTTTTGGGCAGTGTTAATTGTACTCTGTGATGACTCCCACTGGGATGCATGGGCACACTCTGTGGTATTTTAATAGAATTTATATAGCGCTTACTACCCATGATGAGGAGTGGAAGCGCTGGGTGTGATTCACTCTAGTTTAATCAGATGGCATGACAGTCATCTTCTAAAAATCAAACCTTTCCACACTTGTGCTCCAAAGTATCTTATTGCTTTCAGTGTTCACACGGAAAATACCCAGAGAGGCTGTTCATCCTCTTCTTTTAGAAGAATACTTTTTTCCATGATTGGGGCCCCAGGCCTTTTTAAAGAAGAACCATCTGGATACATTAAATTCCTGAGCTTGGCTTTTGCCCAATGGCAGAGACTGGCATAGACTGAGATTTGAGAGTCAGGGTTACGAATCTGACATTATTTGAAGCATATTTCTTTGTATAGAGCTGCAGTGGTCTCGGGTAGGTTAGTGTGCTAAGATTTTGTATAGGGAAAAAAGGTGGCAATACATTTTAGGTCTCACCTGCAGACAGTGCAAGCGATTTGATTTCAAAAGACCTTTTGTGAGCTTACAGCATGCCATTTGCTTACTAGTGGTTGGCTCTATTGTCAGTTTTATTCAATTGCTTCTTACTCCATAGCTTGAAAACCACTTCTTGCGTTTGTCACTCCTCTGGAGCATCTCCTGTTCACTGTCCCTTTTATTGGCTGACTTGTATCCTTCCAGTGCTCACCAATGAAAGTGCAGGCTTTTTCCAGCTCTCTCCCTCGTGTGCTTCTCTCCCCCATCAAATACCTGCGTCAGCACTCCAAGTTGCTCTCTGCCTCGTTCACTTCTCCCCCACCCCCATGTTGCTCTCTCCCTAGTGTGTTTGGTGCTCTCCCCTGCCAAATCCCAGCGCTCAGCGGTGTTTGCGGCATCATGTGCTTCTCCTGGCTCCACCACCCGTGTTGCTCTCCCCCTCGTGCTCTGCTTTTTCCCTCCTCCCACCATCCGTACCCCCACACACTCCTCTGTTGCCCTCAGCTGCACAAAAATACATTTGTCTATTTACTGACCCAATTGACTTCCGCCATCTTGGATCTGTAAGTAAAAAAAATTATTTCAAAAAGGAAAATGGCACCTGTGTCATTCTGTAGGTGCGCACATGTATGGTGATCCATGCTTGTGCCGCAAAATGACGAAAACGCAAGAGGTCGCATCAAAACATTTTTTGGCACTGGTGTGCATCATTGGTAAAAAGCATTTTGCTTTGCAAACTCCATAGTTCCAAAGGACGAGATCTATTGGCTTTGCCAATGCTTGCCTACTTTATACTCACTTCCTGAACAGACCTCTGATCTGTGATTTTACACCTAACTTCTGATTGGCTAGAAACCGTATCTCACTCCACTCGGACATACAGCGCCCACTGCTGATGGACCGAAGTGACTAGCGCTGCGTAGCGGTAGCGGCTGTTCATACTCTGCTGCCGGCTGCCATCTCCTGTGAGGCTCCCTGTTAATGCTGTGGTCCTGCTCCCGACACCCTCTCAGGTTGAGATGTGAACTCCAACAACTCCCCAGGGAGCTGGGTTGTGGCGGGTAGAAGGGAGGTGCAGAAGGAGCCTGGAGGCCCGTGGTGGTGAGCATGGTGGAGGCAGCGGCCAGCACAGCTTTGGGAGCCTCACTAAACTCCGCACGTGGCCACTCCCATTCTGAATTGAAACACTACCCCTTGAATGAGTTTGGAAGATTTGGGCTGCAGCTTTAGTTTTATCAACAAGGTTGAACAATAGGTACCCCGCTTCAACTTTATTCGGGGTCATAAATCATCCTGAATGTCCTCCTGCCATAAAACGATTATTGTCAATTATAATTGGCCTCATAAATCAAAGTCACGCCCTTAGGCTGCATTCTCGGTATACATCGTGCTATGAATCAAAACAGACAGGAGTAAAGCTGGCTTGTCATCAGGTCATAAATCATGCCATGAATCAAAACAGACAGGGGTGAAGCTGGCTTGTCATCCGGTCATAAATCATGCCATGAATCAAAACAGACAGGGGTGAAGCTGGCTTGTCATCCGGTCATAAATCATGCCATGAATCAAAACAGACAGGGGTGAAGCTGGCTTGTCATCCGGTCATAAATCATGCCATGAATCAAAACAGACAGGGGTGAAGCTGGCTTGTCATCCGGTCATAAATCACGCCATGAATCAAAGATACAGGAATATCGATGACTGTTACAAAGCCATAAATCATCTCGACGGTTATTGTTGTCAAGTGGAGTCTTTGAGCTGGAGTTTTACCATCTGTGTGTGGGGGGTAATTCCACAATCTCTTCTAGGCCCAACTCACTACCTTCGCCTACTCGGTGTGGTCTGCTGAGTGGCGGGCCTGGGCTGCAAGAGCAATGTTCTGTGTGTCCCCCCCATCTCTGACGCCTTACCCTGTCGTGAGGCATCCTAAGGTAAGTACCTGGTATGCCACCCTGCTGTGGATGGGTGTGGCCTTTCAAACCTCCCTAAGCTCCATTTATTTTCCTCCTTGAATGCCATGCTGCTCGTGGGCTTATGCCCTTGGCCAGCTCCCCATCCAGTTGTTCATTCTTTACTGGCACCCTGCCAGCGCCATGTCTGCCCATAGGTTGGCCCAAAATACCTGTTTCAGCCTTCGAAAGGTGCACTCCGTCCTCACTCAAGTATTCCGGGTGCCTGAGGTTGATTGGGGCGTGCCTAATGGTTTCCCATTTGGTTGCCCTGCAGTATTTAGCTGCCGCCACGTTGAGTTTCTTTCTGGTTTTTTTCCAGAGCACTAGTGGACCAGGGCCCACTCCACTTTTGTCTGGGCACAATTTCCGACCATATTAAGCTGGTGTTGACAAATAGCCTGGAAGCCCCGTTTAGGTCGTGTCTGATGCACCCCAAAAGCTCCTTTCTCCCCAACTGTGCCAGGTAATTCCCTCCCAGGTGCACAATATGCAGGTCTGGTTTGGTTGGGTGATCTTTGGGTGATCTCTCCAGGGTAGCCCTCAGCTGCTCCCAGCTCATTCCAGATGCCCCCATCCATCTTATATCCATCTTGCCTGGTCTGGAGGGACTGGGTCCTTTCCTCTGTGCCCACCAATCTTGGGTCCTCCGAATGAACGAGTGCCCCACAATTCACACTGTTGTCTTTCCATCTCCTGTCAAGACGAACGGTGACAGCTTGCTGTGCAGTAGGTGTGGTACGGTTATGGTGGGAGTAGAGGGAGGGGCTTAGAGGGCGAGTGGCTCTAAGGCCCCCCTTCTTGCAGGATTCTCATGTACTGCTTGTAGGATGAGGCGCTTCACCTGCCTATCCCTTTGATGCCCTCAGTCATTACCCCCCTTCCTTGCTGCTGGTGCTGCCCTAATGCAGAAGGAATATGTGCCAAAATCTGCTGCTAGGAACCCTGCCTTGGTGAGAGCCATCTTTAGCACTGCCTGAAACTTGCTCAGGCACTTCCCATTGCTGTGCTTGTAAAGGGGGGCTTCTCCAGCTGGGCAGATTGCCCAGTATTCCCACACCCAGTGAACTGGGCACAGATTTTTGTCTGACAGGCATTGCGGTTTTACCTGTGCCCCTTTTGCCTGTTGGTCGGTTTTGGACCTCCTCAATGTTACTTTGACCTGCACTGTGTCCAGCCATATGTCGCGTGCTTAAAGGCAGGCCCCAGCTGTCTCGTTTGCATGGTGCCACCAGTTTGCTTACCCTAAATGCCCCTAAGAAAGCTAGTGTAAAAGCCGCCCTGAATAACGTAACTTCTGAGGTGTCCGTGCAAATTTCGGGCAGGACCCCAACCAGCTGTGCCATGGTGCTGAATTCAATGGGCCGCCTCTTGTCCTCCCTTTTCCCCTCCAGGCGCTGCCATTCCTTCAGTGCTGCCTTGAGGTAGTGTGAGGTTGTGGGATCCCCCCGATGGCGAGTTTGGAGAAACGAGCTATTGCCACCAGGTGCGCTTGTGCCATGTGCTAGTTTTGTTCTGGTTGAATGCTCACTTTACAAATTGCTCTGCGGCCCCCGTGCTTCGTGCATCTCTGAAAGACTCCAGCCCAGTGACCCTCTGAAATGTCTTTTTGTATGTGGCGTACCTCTGTGCTGTCTTGGGTGCCAGGGCGTGCTCTACCAGCTCGGACAGGTCACATCTGCCATGGACCAGAGCTCCTCTGGGAAGGGGGAAATTACTCTCTCTATTCTTGGGCCAGTTTCCTGAATTTTTCGATCTGGAGAGAGCACATCTGCTTGAGCATTATTAACCCTAGTGACATGCCTCGTCCTCACTTCCAGTGTGCCTATCAACTGTAGCCTCACCATTCGCCTTAACAGCCTCAACACCCGTGGACACCTGGCTGTCCAGTTGTTGATTGGATGCACCACAGCCTGGTTGTCTGACCATTGGGTCAGCTTCATGTTGCTCAGTCTCGCTTGCCACTATTATGGGGAACACCACCGGGAAGGATATGTTTTTGGTTATCTCTGCTGCTGCCCACTCTTTGGGCCACCTCTTTGCACACCACTTGTCTCCCAGGATTGCTCCTAAGCCCAGGCTGCCTGCGGCACCTGCATGTAGTGTTATTTGTCTGTCTGAGACCCAACCTTCCCTCCATATGAGCACACCATTGAAACCTCTCAGGAAGGTTAGCCAGGTCATCAGGTCTTGCTTTGCCCTTGCACTTAACCTAGTGTGGTGGTGTTTCTTATGCAGCCCTTTAGTCAGTCTCATGAGGCGCCTTGCAAATACTCTCCCTGCCGGGATCACTCTTGCAGCAAAGTTCAATTTCCCTATTTGTTCTTGGAGTTCCTCCAGCGTAGCCTTCTCGTTCCCCACCAGTGCCATAATCTTATTTCTGGTATCCAGCACTTTGTCTTCTGGGGTGCGTGATGGGCCAGCGACGGAGTCTAGTTCTATCCCCAGAAAAACAGTCTTGGTTGCTGACCCCACTGTCTTGTCTGCAGCCAAAGGCACACCTAAATCGTCTGCTATTTTCAGGATTCTGCTCTCCAACCCCTTTGGTTTCACTATGAATAGAAAGTCATCCAGATAGTGGAGTTTGCCCTGCCCTGGGTGCTTTCTGTGCAGCGTCCACTACAGGAAGGTGCTAAATTGCTTGAAGTACAGGCAAGATATGGAGCACCCCATGGGTAGCGCATTATCAAAATATGTCTCCCCTTCAAATTGGAAATCCAGGAGGTGGTAGCTCTCAGGTGCACTGCAGGAGTCTAAAGGAAGATTCGAAGATTCGGGACGGCTAGGGCAGTCGACCTAGGAGCTGGGGAACCGGGTTCGAGTCTCGGCAAGGACGGTCAACATTCTGTGATTCTGGGCAAATCATTTAATCTCCCCGTGCCTAACAAAAAGAAAATGAATGTGTCGCTCAGTAACGAAACTGGTGCTCATGTAAAGCGATCTGATACCTTCGGGTCTAGTACGCGCTATATAAAACTCCCTCAAAAAATGTCTGCCTTTGCCATCATATCTCCCCACCCTGTTGCACGCACCAAATCAATAGCATTATCCACTGATGCATAGCCAACTGCGCAGTCCTCAGGGTTGATCCAGTCATTGACCGACTCTCCTTCTGGAAAAGACTGGTGGTGTAGTAGTCTGTATTGGTTGTTCTCCCTCTTTGGTACCACCCCTAGGGGAGAAATCACAAGGTCTGGTGGATGCCCAGGGGACCTTGTACCCTGCCCAGTTCTTCTTTCAGAATCTTCTTCCGCACTATCTTGGGGTGTTGCAGTGCTGAACAAAGGTTCCCCCACCCTGAAACACTGTCAGGAAAAATGTTAACCCGTTCGCAAAGCCATCACTTAGTAGGCGTGCGTCTGCTTTATTGCCATACTGGTTAGCTTGCTGTCTTAGCCTGTGGGTATTGATTGGAGAGTAGGCTAGCTGAAAGCCCACTCATGCATCCCAGCATCTTTCGGGGTACTTCTTTCTCACCTTCTCTTTCTTGTCGCTCTCTCCGTCACCTCTACCTTTTTTACAGTCGACCGCTGGGAGCCCTCCCCCACAGGTAGAGCACACATGCCTGAACTTATATGCTGGGCCCCAGGTGCATTCATCCCTGTCATACTTGAAACATATTAGTGAGAAGGCCTTTCCTGGCGGCCCCCCTTTTCAATTTGAAAAGTGTTTTTGCTTAAAGAAGGACTTCTGCTGTTCCTGTTGCCCCCTGAAGTGGCCTTTGCTTGGGCTTCTCTGACCCAGACCTGGTCTCTCTGGCTACCATCATCTCCATATGCATGTAGCCAGACACCACTTCTTCATCCCACTCCAAGTCTGGGTGTACCTGCATTTTCAGCAATAAACCCTTATCGTAGTCCAACCAAGCTTCCCCTGCGAATTGTCTGTATGCTTCATGTATTTTGGACTCGTATAGCCATAAATCTTTTGCGCACTGGGGGAACTTTTCAATTATCACGCAAGCCATTATCCTGAAAGCGTCCAACCAGTTATCAAAGTTCCTTTCTTTCTTGACTCACGACCTCTTTTTCCTGTCCACATCCTTCTTGTGACATGTAGCAAGATCTAGACCATCTATTTGGATCCTGTAGGAGGCTGGCTTAGTATATGGTGCACACTTATTCAAGTGATGCACCTTGCACTAATCCAGGCAACGCCTATGGTGATTTTACTGGTCTTCGATAACCATAGAAAGCTCTCAAAGTGGTAGCTGTGGAGAGCAGCCTTCAGGCTTATCTTGAAGCATGAAGCAGCTTGTTTTACCACATTTAATTGTCAGTGTAGAATAGATGAAAAAGAACCACACAGTATTTTATAAAAATAAGTCTATTTATTACACAACACAGTCACTAACAAATTGATATATCTCCTACCCAGAGATATCAACAATACAGACATGAATACTTACAAATAATTAGGTAAGTAGCACAAATATACACTGGTCTCCAGGGGGAGACAAAACCATATACTAAGAAAGTGGAATGTGAACTGCAAAGGTGAACGGGACTTGGACCAGAAGACTCAGAGGAGCTGGGGACACAAGGAACCACCCAAGGTAAGTACCCAGGAACCCCACGGAGGCTGTGTGAAGAGTGGAAACACAGCCGCGTGACCAATGGAAGCCAATGGAGAAGTCGCGGGTGCAGTTTTAAAGAAGGACCCTTCCCAGAGGCCCCTGAAGAAATCCTTTGGAATACAGAAGGTTGGAAAGCCATCTCACCTGTGGATGCCCCAGGAACCAGGTTACCTGCACTAGGGAAGCCAGCTGCAAAGGGGTGAATTGACGTTGGAACCTGCCGTAGACTACAATGGAAGACGTCGGAGAAGATGTCTCTGGAGAAGCCTGTGAAGGAGTCCGGTGGAATCCAAGAGTGTATTCTTGAAGTGAAGAACCTGCAAGCAGAGGGGACAGAGTCTGTGCCACTCAGAGGTGACCAGGAGGCACAGAAGAACAATGCCCACCGATGCCGGGAGGTTCAGAAGTGAAGACAGTGACCTTGTTGCTGCAGCTGTGAGGACCATGCGATGCTGAATACGACCAGGAGATGTGCACGAGCATTCCCTCGTCAGATGTCGGTGTCTAGGTGGTCGTTGTCCGGCCAGAGCACCAACAATCCTTGGTAGCCGCAAACAGCGTGGAAAGCGAAAAGAGGCAAGCGCTAGGACCAGCAAGCTCCAAGGGCCTCACTAGGAGCAGGAGAGTCAGAGCAGGTCCTGAGCAAGCAGGGGAGCCTACTGAAGCAAAGGAAGACCCACAGGCCATAGGCACAGGAGTCGCAAGAGGAGCTCAGGCAGCTCACCAAAGATGGAGGCCCACGGTGAGGAGGATGCAGTGAGGGTGCTGGTCTTCGAGGGATGAGGTTCTGGAGGCTAGAGATTCTTATAGCCTGAAGACCTCTGGAGTGTAGAGCCAACAAGCCTTGGCAACGGCAAGTCGACACAGTGGACAGGGGTTTGGTCCCAGCGGCCCCGACGAGGGATACTGTCCTCAAAATTGCTGAGAAGACAGGTCAGGCCTCTAGGGAGCTGCAGAACCACAACCTGTGTTGCTGGGTCTCAGGAAGTCTGACGAACGACAGGAGCAGCAGACAGTCAGCTTCGTTGCAGTGACCGCAGATGCAGGGGAGTGAATCCTTCACTCCAAGAGAGATTACTTCAGATGTCATTGATACCCACAGGCCTTCTGGAGAATCGGGATGAAGCACAGACACAGACGACGCAGAAGACTTGAAGAACAGCAAGACCAGGAGCAGCAGGAGTCTTCATTGATGCAGTCTCGGTTCCAGTCAAAGTCCAGGTGTCCAGACAGTCAAAGAGTGTCTCGGTTTCAGAGGCGAGTCTTGTTCCACGACGAATCTAAGGTCCCACCCGCAGGGGAGCCCTTAAGTACCCTAGGGAGTGAGTTGGAACGAATTGGGGGTCCCTCCCAGAGGAGGGGCTGGACACTCCCCTGTCCTTCGTCCAGTTTCGCACCAGAGCGGGAACCAAGGGTTCCTGAACTGGCTCAAACCGGAGTATGCAAGGAGGGCAACATATGTGCCCTTCAAAGCAGTCTGGGGGCGCTGGAAAGCGCCGCCACCCCAGCCCAATACACTAAGTCCTGTCTGGGAGGTGGTCACACCTCTCAGTGACAGGAAACCTATTGTTCTACCCTTCCCTGCTCGAACTCAGCTCAGCAACAGGAGGGCAGAATTGTGTCTGTGGTCAGCAGCAACACTGAAATGCTGTTACCAGGAGTACGGGGGTCCCCTAAGGAGCCCCCCAGTACATAGGATCATACTTCCAGCACCGGAATCGGACTTGGGGTATGATTCTAACATGTTTGATACCAGGTTCGGTGCAGCCATTATATAGTTAGACATCTCGTAATGACGGATGTTCACTATATACCTTAAAATGGCTAACCACACTCACTAAGCCTGGAGAATCGACTCCGGGGTTTGTAGGGGTCTCCTGTTCATGCAGGGGCACCCTCACAGTGTGTAACCAAGCACCCTCCCCTCAGGACTGAAAGGCCTACCATAGGGGTGACTTATAGGTTTTAAGTGCATTGACCTCAGATATAAGGATACTTATATCTGTTGTGAGAGGTGCAAGCACCAACTCACACAGGCTGCAATGGCAGGTCTGTAGTCACAGATAAAGTGGACTCCCATGGGTGGCACAATACCTGCTGCAGCCCATGGGAGACACCTGGTGTACCTATGCCCTGGGTACCTCAGTACCTTATACTAGGGACTTATAAGAGTACACCAGTAGCCAATTGTGGAGGTACCAAAGTACTCCCCAAGCCAATTTAGGGGAGAGAGCACAGTTGTTGGAGTACCGATTAGTAGGAACCCAGCAAACTAAGTCAAAAACATACTGACACCAGGCCAAAAGTGGGGGGTAACCATGCTAGAAAGATCCTACCTACCTACAGATCTCTAGCAGTGTGAAAATGTCTATGAACACTTTACGCCAGATGTGCTTTTTTACTGCCAAAGGTATCAGGCTCGCTAGGCCAGTGGCCCTTATCATCGTTTATGGGTAGTGTGCCCCTCTTGTAGGCCTCAAGCGCTAATCTTCCCCCAGTTTTGCCCTGAAGTCGGCCCCCTGGCATACTCCCCCACCCCTCCGTGGGGGATGGGTGGGTATTGCTTGTTGATGGTACCTCTGCAAGGTTAGCTGCTTTGTTTGGGACCTGTGTGGCTGTGCATGTCGCACATGTGTGGCCCCCATTTTGGGGTTCTGCTCCCCCTGGACCTATTGCCTTGTTTCCCCCCAGCGTGGTGTCATTGACAGGGGGGTCGTCGCCTGTTCTTTGTTCTCTTTCTTTTCCACTGCCTTCTTGCTGGCATTGCGTTGATGTTTCTTTGGCTCTTCTCTGCAATAACACTCTCCTCGGGGTAATCCTCGCATCGCTCTTCACCTTCCTCGCTGTCGCTGGATTCTTCCGGGCTGCTCCGTCTGTTCGGTTGCCCTCTCAGCTGCCATTCTTTGCCTTGCGTGACTGCTGCCTCTTTTGCTGCCTTGAAGATTTCATTGATCTCTTCCTGATGGGTGCTGCCGCCTGTCTCCGCCATCCTTCTCAGATTGCTGCTCCCCACCTGTGCGCAGACGGGTTGCGTCGCCAGCAAATGGCTGTCCTTGCTGCTCTGAGTGTGGTTTTGCCTTGCAGGCCTTTTTGCGACCTTTCCACTAGCCTGGGTCGCGTCACCCATGTGGGGGCTGTCCCAAGCTGTTGGCTTGGCGTCCTGCACCACAGGTGGTGCCGCCCCCTGTGGACTGTCCTCCGTGCACCTTGGCCTGTAGCTCTGTGTGCTACCCCTCGGGTCGCGCCGCCCTCCCTAGTGACGGCCTAGGGCCGATGGATGCACTGGGGAGGGAGTGCACACTTAAAAGATTCACTGACTTGCAGGGCCAGCTGACACAAAAACAGGGACAGTTCTGCCTATACTAACTGGCGATTCTGTTGCAATCGTCTGCCTAAACAATTGGCGGGAACCAGTCATTCCAAAATGCATCTTGGTTGTAGGTGTTTACTGTTCCATGACAAACCGCTATCAAGGAAGCAATCTAACAATGGTTTCCTGGGGATGGTATGCATTCCATAGTGTCCATCTGGTCTGTAACCTGCAGCCAGACAACCTTCTAGCGAATGAGGATCTGTTGCTTCTATGAAAGGACGGGGCCTTGAATACTGACGGGGTGAGGAGGGGGAGCAGGCAGTCCATCTCCTCTGTGTAGGTGTACCTCTGTGGGCATGCCTTCTGCCACAGTCTTTTACTTAGATGTCTCTTCTCTCAGGCCATAGGTTTATCTGCTGGAACTAGCATCATCCGCGGATGCTGCACACAAAGAAGTCTTCCTGGTCCAAATAGGGCACTCACTTGGCTTTACAGTGGCTGCAGAAAAGAGGGTGGGTAAAGGACAGAAATGCAGGGGGACAAGCAGCGAATGGGGGAGCAGCTCTGACAACCCTAGAGCCGACATATGGAGGTACCCCAATTGTCTCCTAGATCCCTCCACACATGCCCAGCCACACACACCAACATTGCAGTAGGTGAAAAAGAAGGGGTTCATGGCAAAGCATTCAGAAGTATAATATCCAGGATTCGTAACAGACTAGCTCTAAAATCTGGCTGTGGAAGCCGGGGTCCAATGTATAGACGAGGAAGCTTAATATAGTTCGCAGTGATGGCTTTATTCTAAGGTATGACATTATATATATATATATATATATATATATATATATATATATATATATATATATATATATATATATATATAGATATATAGATATATGTATAGGTACATAGGACAGCTGGGCGCAAGATTTGATGTTATTTTCTTCTTTTCTTCCCTCTAGGTTTCTCCAACATCCAGGAGTGGAACTGGTTCCCGGGATCTCGGCCAGAAGGGAGAAACAGCAGTAAGTATAAAATCCAGACCAGCAATAGGTAGAAATTCTGCCACCAAACCCTTATTTGTCAGGAAAAAAAAGTGCCGATAGGCGGTTGATTGGGTTTTAAAAGAAGTAACACAAAATAAACAATGCATGCACAAATATTTCTATCTCTTGGAGAGAGAGTACCTCTGTGTAATCCCTGGGAGAGGTTTAAGAGTGTCTACTCCTGAGAGGCTCTAATTTGTCCCTTTAATTCATGAAGTATGGAAAAACAATAATTATGAGCCTACAGAAAATAAAATTATAGGGTTTCTCTAGGGGGATCTATCTTCCTTAAGGTCAAATATACTCTCACGAGCCCAGTGCTTTCTGGGAACTGTAGTGGGATTGCAAAGTAAATTGCCTCTGTAGATACCGCCACCAACAACGTCTCCCCGTGTATGGCCACCACCCCGCACCCGCCCGAAAAACAAAAACCCAAAGAATATTAGAAACACGGTGCCCAAAAGAAATCACTAAGTTTAGGCGACGGTTGTTTTGGTACCCGGGCACTCATCTGCTATGCCGCAGCTCTCCTGAGTTGGGGGGGGGGGGGGGCTGACTGGCATCCTCTGGGGCCATCCATCAGATGTCAGACCCGAATCATCGGGTCCTTGCTCGGCTCCCGTTCACTCGGCTTCTGCCTTGCAGTGGAGACTCCCGTGCTCGAGGAAGGGCCGGTCCTGGTGGCGGTTGATGCTGCTCTCTGTGTCCGTGTTCTTAGTGCCATTATCGGCAACTCCTCCCACCCACAGTCTGAGCATGCATGAATAAATAAAGACACAAGACAACTTTTGTTATGGGAAAATATTGCTGCAGGTTTATTCCATACAAAAGTATGCAATATGGTGGGTTATCTTACGGGCGATCCAAGGGCAGGCAGCTGTACCAACCTATGCTGCCCCGCCCGCCTGATGAGCCAGCACTGTGGGGAACCCAATCAGTGCTACACCTTTGGGTGATCCTCCTCCGGATCACGTGACACGTTGGTCCCTTCTTACTCACGCCCTTTTCAGGGCGGAGCGTAGCAGGGCAAACCCCCGGTTGGTCAGGCCCCCAACCGCCCGAAGGACTAACGGGCGCCGTCGCGGTTTTCCAGGAACCTGCCCTGAGGCTCCTGGTCTTTGGCTCTGGCACCCCTATTGTGCCACGCAGAGGTACCCTTACTATACCAGTCTGCCGCAGAGGTACCCTTACTGTACCAGTCTGCTTCCAGATCGCCCTGTAACTCCGTCTGCAACACAAAAGAAAACATTAAAACATTCTGAGTAGCTTGTCCACCAGCCAGTCCGCCGGGTAAGAGGTAGGGTGGGAGACGGCGTGGCTGGTGCGACAGATGATGCCAGGAGGGGCTGGGGAGGCATATATACCCTCCCCCCACCTCGGCGCACCGGATGTGACGCCCATATGGCACCCTGGCAAGCGGACTCCTACAGGAGCCCAACCACTAGAGAGGGGTGGGCTGGTGCCCAAATGGCACTAAAGGGCCGCCCGCTTGAATGGCCCCCTGCGGGGGCCGCGGACAGCCGCATAGTGCCATTATCGGCAACTCCTCCCACCCACAGTTTGAGCATGCATGAATAAATAAAGACAAGACAACTTTTGTTATGGGAAAATATTGCTGCAGGTTTATTCCATACAAAAGTATGCAATATGGTGGGTTATCTTACGGGCGATCCAAGGGCAGGCAGCTGTACCAACCTATGCTGCCCCGCCCGCCTGATGAGCCAGCACTGTGGGGAACCCAATCAGTGCTACACCTTTGGGTGATCCTCCTCCTGATCACGTGACACGTTGGTCCCTTCTTACTCACGCCCTTTTCAGGGCGGAGCGTAGCAGGGCAAACCCCCGGTTGGTCAGGCCCCCAACCGCCCGAAGGACTAACGGGGCGCCGTAGCGGTTTTCCAGGAACCTGCCCTGAGGCTCCTGGTCTTTGGCTCTGGCACCCCTATTGTGCCGCGCAGAGGTACCCTTACTGTACCAGTCTGCCGCAGAGGTACCCTTACTGTACCAGTCTGCTTCCAGATCGCCCTGTAACTCCGCCACAGCCCTGGAGGCGGCCACCGTCGCAGCCAGGGCCCCCCACCAACACAGCTGTATTATCGCCTGCAACCTGCCATTTCCAAGGCTTCCTGCAAGTCCAGAAGGAACAAGTCCATCCCCACCGGGGAGTAGGTGGACCCCATCCTCCTCAAAATATCCCTTGACATTAGCCTAAATCAGCTTGTGTCTGATGTAACCCAGACCCCTCTGGTCTGCGAACTTACGCCATGAACTGTTCACTCTTTCAGGGATGTTCAACGACCTGCTCTGATTTAATCTCAGACCACCAGAGCTCACATTGACCCATGTATTTGCTGATCTCCCTAAGTCAGCTTTCATGGCTTGTACGAGCGACCTCCTCCCCATGGCAATGAGGTCGTTGCCCCCTAGGTGTATCACTGAAATTTTTGGAGGGGGACCCCCCTTGGGCCAGTCTCTGAGCAAGGGTGTACCCCTGCCCTTGCCATGCATCCCTTATTCCTTATGGGAATTTCGCCTGCTCAGCTCCCTCTGAGGTGAAAACCCCTAGGCATACCGGCTAGTTAACCTGTCAGCTTCAATACAGTTGTGCCCTGTCTGCAATCTGGTGCCTAACTTTCCGTATTGACTAAGTCCTACCTTCCCCCATTGTTCCCCGGTAGGAGGGGTTCACACTGCCCACCCTGTGCAGCGGAAAAATGTCTTGCCCCATTAAATGTAATTTTTCTGAATCCTGGACATGCCAAATGTTCTTTTTACCTAGTAGCCTTTTGTGCTTGACACCCTGTTATCGGGACAGCAGCACCTATGTTGGCTGACAGCGTCCCCACCCAGCGTTGTAGTATAGCTAACCGGGCGCAGCATTCGAGCTTAACTGCAGCAACATGTCACCTTCCTAGGTACGGGGGTGCACTTACTTCGCCCCGTTGACAAGACAATTTGCACAGACCCCTTTGATTGCTAAACCCTGGTGAACACTTATTGGCGTCAGATCTGGGTTGAAACAATATATGTATTGTGCCCACTATTGGCGACGCCTCACCCTTTCGTGTACTGACGCCTACGCAGCGCACCCCGCCTGCTTAACTGCCGTCGGATCCCAGATGCCAGTACCTGCTAACCATCTCCGACCCTGGATGCTTAAACCCGCAAAAGTGTCGGAATCCCAGATTCCCAGTTTCATTTTGGCTGCAGTACACCTTCAGTGGATCCGCTGAGAGATGCCACCAACCGCATTGGTCATGCGAACCTTAAGTGCCCACTTTCACCTGGGCGTACCTCTAAATGAGACTGGCCCCACACAGCCGTAAGGCCAGAGACACATATATTAAACCTATTTCTGGTTTTTGCTACTTGGCACCCTTCTGGTTGAAGATCTGTGTTATTGTGAAGCGCGCGTGCCCCCGGGGCATGAAGTCGCTGAATAACCGGTGGATGTTACCCAGTTGCTGATGCTATGTATCGCTAACTGCCCTACTTGGATTGCCGGGATGCTGAATGCTTCCTAAGGCCTGTAGGCTTACAGCTCCAACCCAGTTTGACCCCCAGATTTTGGGACAATTTAAGAGTAACCATGCCCTACATGGTACATCTACCCCAGCGATGACAATCAACGTATTTGGGACACAGGTCGCAGAAGATGCCCCTTCCAGTCTCTGGTTCTAGCCCATGGAAGGATAACCCAGGCGGCAGACAAGTCTGTGGGAACCGGAGGTGAACATTATGAGCAAGTACCTGCCCTTGTCTGGATGTTGGGAATGCCAAATGGTCTATAATACCTTGTCGTCATTAGTCCTCTAACGCCGTGTTTACCAAACTTTTGCATCGCAGTCCACTTGTTAGATGACAACTACCACAACCCGCCTGCTGCCCTGGCAAAAGCGAGGGTGAATAGGTCTTGACTGAGGTGACCTGTGACCTGCCCTTGTTTGCATAGGGCACATTTTAGCTGCATGGACCAGACATAGCAAGATGCGACGAGATTGCGAGCCCCACTCCCACACGACTAAACTGAAACTTAGTCCATCAGGGGCCGAGGCCTTGCCTTTGCCCTCTGTGGTGTGACCTGGACTGCTCAGCAGGGCGTCATGAGGTCACACCTTCACGTGTACCCGTTCCTCTTGTGCTACTCGCTGGGGGGTTAGTGTGCACCTCGCCTATTTGTCCACAATTAGTGATGGTCCCTCGCGGGGGAGAAAGGTTAGGGCCTTATCCCTGAAGCTTGCCAATGAGGAATTCCCGGAAATCTACAGCATCGTTTTGTAAAGCTGTTCCTGGTCCCACTACTAATTATGGCCGATATGCTATGCCATAAAGGACCACCCAGCCAGCAGAGTGACCCCCTCCCCCAAGACAATTCACCAAAGTTATTGCTCTCACAGACCTCAGCGCAGAAAGTCGCACTGGCCAGTCCTTAGACCAACAAACCACTAACCCCAAACAAGGTGCCCACAACATCTCCGAAATTGCCATTATGGCCCCCCCGTAATCACACAACAAGACTGCTGGGGGCGCACGCCACGAACCACAGACCCCAGGCGACAGGGCAGGCCGTGCCCCTGCGCAAGCCGCGCGGCAGCCTACCAACCACACGTGGCACACCTCGCTTGCCAATTTACCCCAAACTTCTGGTGTTGCAGCAAGCAAGGACTATTGATTTGGACAAAGGTTTTTGGTCGCCTATGGTAAATAAGCATCAACTATGGCCTTGTTGTAAGAGTATTGACCAGGTAAGTACTACACAATTGACACTACACTTACAAGCCAGTCCTATTTGCTTTCCCAATGCTAGTTGGATGATTAAGCTAACTAAGGCCCAACATGGCTTTGGTGGAGCAGCGTAGTGAAAATGCTACGATCTGAAAAGGTGGGACTGTGAAAGAAGTGAAGTGACTCACCCCCAACTGGCCCTGATCTCAACAGGATGAAATTACTGATGCTGCCTGCAGGCAGCAAAGTGCGACTCAGCACGGCGCAGAGTATACAACAACAGAGCACCCAACACCTGTGATCCTGCGCGGGGATCCGGTCATACGACCTCGGGCGTAAACGAAGGGGGCTTTAGATAAACAGCGCCCCTCACCCCTGCCACTCAGACTCCCAGAACTGAACGGATATATTGAAATGTGTGACAATATTCCGAGTGCTTGATGCCAAGTCCTTCGCAAACAAACGCCAGCAAAGCTGACAGCATGAGGCGAGAGGCGACTACCCCTCTCAGCGAGTAATAGTCTGCAGGGGAAGATACTAACAACTCTGCCCTAACAAACCCACTCACTTACCGGCAATTCAGAAACTCGTCCCGCCTAACTGCAACAAGCTGGGCATGACCGAGTAACAAACTTAAAGGGGGGTACTAAGGGTGTATCCCATATTGGCAACTCATCCCTTCTAACCGAAAGATGAGTCAGTAACAAATACCAAGCCAAGAGACTTAAAACAAGCTGTATCAACTAATCGCACCTTGTCCCCTCTTGCTGAGACTGCATAGACAAAGAAGGTTGACACCCCATTCCCATATTTCTCCTCCATTTTACAGTAACGTTTGACATAGTGCACCAGGAAGCCTAGTGCATATGGCACCCCAAAAGACTCTTCTTTGTGAAAGAACATCAACAAGGCTCTTCCTTACATGGCATCGCATAATCTGCCCTCATGCAACGTTTACCGAAAGATGAACTGACTGGCGCTGCCAGCACTAGAGCCTCGCTGTGGAGGATCGTGGACACCCAATGCAAAAGTCTCTGCCTCTGAGCTACAGCGTGTCCTAGTCTGTTAAAACCCAGGCGCAGGGGTAGCCTGCCCAGCTAAGCCCACAAATGAATCGCACGACACCTCCAGCCAACGCCTGGACATGCAAACACTACAGGCTACCTCACCCCCGTTACCGTACCTATCTCGTTGTAGTCGCTGCGAGAGCCCAAGTCCACAAACATCCCAACACAGGTGTGCCCGAAATGGCAGTACTATTCGCGCTGGAAACGAGTGTCTGCGCTAAACCCGCAAGTGATGTAGCCCACTGCCATGCACTGGTGTGCGCAACACCACTTCTCTCAAAGGTGACCATACCCTGGACCCACCGGCAGGCCACGTCATCGCCCGCTCTGAGTCGGTCCCACAGGCACTCCTGTGCGCCACCAACTTCTGCTGTTTTCTCACATTTTGGGGGAGCTACCGGGGAACCCATGTCCGCCTCACCTTCACAATACCCGCACCAATGGGTGAAGGCCCCTAACTGCAACTGCGGGCGCCAAAGTCCCCATGCAGCGCTGGCAACAGTGTCAAGAGGAACAGCCGTCCTGTACCCGAAGCACTCCGAGGATGCAGTACATGCATACGCCCGAAGCCGGAGTTCCCAGTGCTAGTACCCCTCAGCTAATGCAGGGCGCCCCTTCCTGGACTTGTAAAAACATGCGTCAATGGCGTAACTCAAAACAGTGCCCGCACAACTATCAACCGTGACACTCCTATAAATGCGACAATTCAGACCGCTCGGGCCCCCACAGCTCTAAGAATAGCTCTGGGGTAGGCACTAGTTATTTTCAATGTACACTGAATTAACAACCGTCGTGCTACATCTTCAAATCACACCCAAATCGCACAAACAGCGCCCCCATGTGGTAACAATCATAAGCGCTGGTGACCTGCCAGGCTCTAGAAACCCTCGGATCAAACTTAGGTGCTGTGAAATTACCATCGAGGCGTCTGCATCCAAAAGCAGTAGCGCTCGAAAAGTAACCTTACGCTCATCATTCAGCACGCTCAAGATTTCTTAACTTGGAAGGGGTTGGCTCAGCCTTCCAATTTGCCAAGTTTACTGAATAGAGTTGCATTAAATTGAGTGAGCAACACGCTTAGAAATTATAACATAGTATGAAGCTCTACTAAAACCACTATTTAAAAGTACCACCGAGCAATGATCTGATGCATCCATGCACAGATTCCATACATTTTATATTATTGGGCAGTGCAACCTCGCTAAGGCACTTCCAGAGCTGTGGAGCAGCCCCAGCCCCCCGGAACCACGCATGCGGGCCGCGCCCGGTCCTGGCCGACAACTGCATTGTAGCTCGGAGGGGGGAGCCCCTAATGGCTTGACCTACTCTTGCCCTGCCGGCCCAACGGGGAAGGAGATGCACACAGCTCCACCCCGCCCACACGGGCCACCTGAGGAGCAGACACCCTGGACGCAGCGCCTTGGACCCCAGTTGTTTGCTGTAACGGAAAACCGCTGCCCAGAGGAATGGCCGGTCGAGTCTCTTCCCCCCCTTCTGCAGCCCCCAACACATTGCCGCCCATGCCCGGGGGCGCAACACAGGGCCCCGCGCATGCCGCGGGGGTCCTCGACACAGCACACTCGTCTGGAACACACAGCTGTGATGGAAGAGTAGGCACAAGGAACAGTGGCATGTTCGCCCCTGGCCACCCTGATGCAGACAGTGGAAGCTGCTTCCCTCTCCTTCCGTAGAACATGCCGACATCACGCATGCTCCGTGCCTGCCAGTATCCGTGCCACTCCAAAAAGAGACCATGCTCTTAGTGACATGGGGCGTCAAAGTGACCGTCGCACCAGGCGCCACCCGCACCAAAGTCGGCCCTGCCTCTACTATAGGCCTCCTGAGCACAGGTATCGCCCGAGGCTGCATGTGCTCTCTCGCCTCGGCCCGTGATACGCTGGGTCATCCACCAGTGGGGGCCGCGAGCCCGCCGCCCGTGAGCAGCGTCGCGCGGGGAAGGCCCGTGCGTGGCCCCTCTCCTTAGGAGTGCAAACGGCCTCCCAGAACCCATGCCCCGCCCGACTGGCACCCCTGCAGCACGCGGACCCTGTGACCGGCGTTGCCGCTGCCAGGGGAGGGGGGGGGGCTGCCTTGCCGGCTCTCCGCATTCCATGGTGATCTCCCCGCCCACCGGCCCGAACGAGCGTTGCCACAGGGGTGGAACCTGAACCCCCGATCATGCCTGGGGGCCAAGCGATACACCGCAACGTGATCAAAGGCACCCTGCCCGGTGTGCAACCCTCCGGCTGAGCCCACCCGGACCCGCTGCAACGCCCGGCCGCTCCCGATGGCACCCCGCTCCCCACCCACAAGACACCATCATGCTGATGGCAAGGCGGGTGGGGCAAGAGGGGGGGGTGCGGAAACACGACGCGCCCCCCGACAATAGCACTCTGCAGCGTGCAGGGAGTCAACACCGAGGTCACTCGTCAGGGGCGCCGGCACAGTGAAGCCCGCTAGACTCGCAGCCGCGAGTGTCACCCCGCCTAATCCCCGCCTGGCGAACACATTCCCCATCGGACCTCTGGCGAGCCTCCGAATAAAGCAGGGAGGGGGAAGATGTGTTGATAAGGGGTTCCACCCCAAGGATAGGACCCGGGGGGAGACATGCCCCTAACCTCCTCTGCAGACAAACAGCGCGACCTCCCTGGATAGCGTGTACACATGCTGTCCAGCGAGGGGGGACAAAGACCTGCAAGGCCAAGCATGGCCCACTGCGCCGCTTGCTGCCCTTTGCAGCATCGCCACTGGAGCACTCAGGTGACTACTGATAGAACGGGCTGTGCCTGGAGGATGGAACGAGGAGCTAAAGAAGCTCCATCGTCTGCCGCTGCTAGGACAGGCCTGAGCAGCGTAAGGCCGGGAAGCTTTAACCCCCTTAAGCCCAGCCCCGACCCAGTCCCTCGTCCCAACCCCGAGCAGAAGGCACCAGCCCAGTGGGCCTCCTACGAGGCCGGACCAGGGAGCGTGAAACCGGGACGGGGGCCCACTCCGGCAATGGCCTACGTGGAGGGCCGGGGGGGGGGGTGATTGACTCACCTCGCTTCTAGACCGACCGAACTCAGGACACCGGGACCCCCACCAAGCAGCAGCACCACCAACCAGACGGCGTGGCTGGTGCGACAGAGGATGCCAGGAGGGGCTGGGGAGGCATATATACCCTCCCCCCACCTCGGCGCACCGGATGTGACGCCCTTATGGCACCCTGGCAAGCGGACTCCTACAGGAGCCCAACCACTAGAGAGGGGTGGGCTGGTGCCCAAATGGCACTAAAGGGCCGCCCGCTTGAATGGCCCCCTGCGGGGGCCGCGGACAGCTGCATTCTGCCATCCGTTTCGGCGTCTTGGCTGCTTTCTGTTTCGACGTCTTTACGGCTTCTTGTCTCCGCATCCTCGCTGCTCTCCGTCTCCACGTTTCTCACTTCCTCCTCTTCCGGATGCGACCCGTTTCTTTTCTCTGCCCAGTCTTGCCCTGATTGACTAGGATGTCAAGCCTGTTTAAAGAAACAGTACCCCTCTTTGATTGAACGTATAGGCTTGTGGGCGAGGCTAACTTTTCCCCTCTTTCTTTTCAAGGCTCTTGAATGCCGAAGGAGTGATGGAGGACAGGTATTGACCTATCCCAGGGTTCCCATATCTCACACTGTCTTGGCCCCAGACCGGATCTCTAGAGGAGGCCTGACTCCACATCAATCTGCTTCAGCTGCAGGCCATTTGTCTGGCTCGGAAAGCCTTCATGCCGTTCATCAAGGGGTGGCTGGTTCAGAATCTCCTGGACAACAACACTGCCATGAAATACTGCAACAACCAGCGGGGTTGGGACCACCACCATGCAATACTGCATCAACAAGCGGGATTGGGGTCCTGTGCCAAGAATCTTTGTATCTCTGAAGATGGTTGGAGCACCAGAGCATCTCTCATGTTGGCAATCACTTGACGTGGTCACTGAATGCCAGGGCAGACTAATCAGACGTCATCTGGCAGATCACGAGTGGAGGCTACAGCCAGAGGTAGCACCCAGTGTCTTCCAGCAGTGGGGAAAACCATGACTACATATTTTTGCCACTGTGGAGAAAGCAGTGTCAAAAGCTTTGCACGCTGGTGTTTCCGCAAGTACACTCATTAAGAGATGCCTATTGTCTGGAATTGAAAAAGTGACTGCTGTATGCCTTCCACCTGCTTCCACTCCCGCCCAGAGTACTGAAGAATATCAGTAACAACCAGGCCCAAGTCACCCAGGTGACTCTGAATTGGGCCAGAGAATGTGGTCCCGGAACTCCTGAGCATGAGAAGTTGTCCTCCGATCAGGCTGCTACCGCCTGTCTCAGCAACGAGGCACCGCCCTCCAGCCGAATCTACCCAATCTTCACCCTCATGTGTGGAGATTGAGAGCTGGAAATTAAATGCATTTGATTTGCTGCCGAAGTGGTGGATATCATTCTTGCTCCCAGACATCCGTCAACAAAATCCATTTATGCTGGTCCCAGGGACAAACCTGTGACCTGCTGAGGTGTCCAAAATATAAACCCCTTAAGGGCGACGCTGCTGGACCTCCTTTTGTTTAGTCTTTAGCCCAGCAAGGCCTTGCAGTGGGCACTAAAAAAGGATGTCAGCCCTTTTGGCGTTTGTGTTTGCTCGGCCAACCGTCCTTGTTCTAATCTCTTGCTGTGAAGAGATTTATTAGTGGGTTGACATAGGTTTCCTCCCAAGCCGTTTTACGATGCCACTGTGGGACTGTAACTAGTGCCTATCGTTGACATTTGCTAGGCTGCAACATGGGCATCGGTGGATAAGTTCATCAAGCACTACTGCCTTGACAGCGAGATCCAGCGGCAAGGACACTTCACCTGCCCAGTTCTGCAAGACTTTTGGTCTGAGTCCACACCACAGACTCTCCACCTTGGTGAGGAGCTGCTTAAGTATCTTGTCCAAGGTGAGGAATCTGCAGTTAGAAATATCCATCAGAAGAACAAGTTACTTACCTTTGGTACAGCTCTTTCTGGTGGATACTCGATCTATCCTCACTGCCCTCCCACTTCCCCGCCCTGTGGAGTGGCCTCTTTTTAACATCTAAGAAGGTATCAAGTTGATGTTCAGCACTCTGTTAACAATTGTTGACATTCTGTGTCCGAGGGTGTGTAAAGGGAAAAGATAAGAAACTGACATCAGTGCACAGGGGTGGCACTTGTATGAGGCTCTGCTCCATCAGTTCTAGGGCAGTATGGAGTCCACGTGGACTTGTGCCGGAACACTGCAATGAAAAATCTCCATATCCAGACTGGCAACTAAGGGACTCTGTGGTTAGATAAGACAATCCACTAGAATGAGCGTTACCGAAGGTAAGTAACTTGCACTTTTGAAAGGCAAGCTCATCACTGGATCAAACCTTTTAAGCAACAATGCATAGATTTGTACTAAATCAAAACAAGCACTGGCAAAGTCAATAGGTGTGTTGTCGGCTGCAGACCTGCTGGCTTTGTCAATGCTTATTTCCTTGTGGAATGTTTTTGTAAAACTTTATTACAAAATCATTTAAATATGCCCACAACTGTGACAGTGGAATGGTATGGAAATGGTTTCTGTAATAATTTCAAAACCAATTTGAAGATAACAGCTTGTGCATCCCTCTACATGCACAGGTAGCCATCTTGGAATGCTTTCTGTAATCGATTTTGCTGTGTACACCTGCATAGCTATTTTGAATTAGGTTTGATATAGTAAAATAAAAATACTCCACAATGGCTGTGTATGCAGTGGTGGCCATCTGGGAATGGTTTACAGAGCTGACTTCCAAGATGGTTCCTGTTAACTGTGCACAAATGATGCAGTGTATTGGAAGTGTCAGAGAGGGCCCTGAGCAGTATCTGCAACTGCCAGACCACAAGACCAAAAAATATTAGAAAGAGGAAATATATTTTTTTAAATGAAAACAAACATACATTGGGCCAGCAGTCCCGGACAGAGAAAGAGATTGTTTTCTGCATGGGTCAAGACATTGTGTTTGGGCAAAACGCCTTCACTCACACAAAAGGGGACCAATGGTTGAAGTGGGCTGACCTACTACCACATAAAGTATGTTGTGGTGTTGGAAACAAAATGTGAGTGACTACAACATCAGATCTAAAAACAATTTGCAGACCTAGAAAGGTAGAATGAGACAAAAGGCTGCTTTTCAGGTCGCAGCCTACCAGACAGCACAGCTGCCTGCGTTTGCTAAAGACATCTTGGGGACTGTAGTGTAGCTCCTATTTCCCTAATAGGCTCTGCGCATTGGAATAATATATCCTATAGGTTTGACATAGGACTAAGGTCAGTATGTCCCTATCAAGTATATTAAACTTAATTACTTGTGCCAGCTAGCTCAGAGGCCACTAGAAACTTCTTGACAACAAGGGAGTAGTTTCTGGCAGCCGCAAAACATGACCACTGTGTTTCCCTTTAGAATCAGAACGTGTCCCAGAGTCGTGGAAACAATAGATAACTATTTCACTCAGCTCAATCGTGCATGCTTAGTTTTCTCCAAGTTACACAGAAAGAACAGACGGGCATTTCAATAAAAGGATTTATTGAACAGTCTTGTTTCTGGTGTAAGTAAAATGTGCTGTTACGATCACAAGACAGTATGCGAGATAAATAATGTACAGTGTAAGCAGTAGAAATAAATAATACTGCGATAGCATTATCTTTTAGTACATATGCCTTTACATAAATAACACAGACTAAAAATGCGAGTACTCATACGATGAGTTTCTAATCTAGTTCTACCCCAATGTACCTAACCTAGGTGTAGGGAGAGGTATGAAGTAGGTGAAGTATTCCTTACTATGGTATACTAAGAGTATGTTAAGCCTAGTATGCCTAGAGTCCCTCTAGGTTCTTGTCAGCTCCATACCTGAAGAATGAGAGAGGTAGGAATCTCTTTGCCAGACTCGAACTCCAACACCCCGCAAGGAAGTCAGATCACTGGAAGCTGGACTCTCTGCGTGCAGGGATGACAGCGTCTTCTCAGTGCGTCAGGCCGGGAAACGGGCTCCTCTGAAGTCGAGGTCTCCTCTGATTTACAGGGGCTAGGGAAGGTATATTTATACCTTAGAAGTACCTAAGAATGTTAGTATTGACGTGAATCGGACAGCGGAAGACGTCATGAATGAACCCCTAAGGAATAATGGTTCATGCATAATATATGAGTCCTTGAAGAAATCAATAGTCCTGGGCTAGGGAAACTCCGCAGCCTAAGGGTCTGTTCTTCATGAACTCGTTGTGACGTTAGGGTGGACGGATGTCAGAGACCATGCCTGTATTTGGAGTGCACGGTTTAATGCCTAAATAAGGGCTGGGATTTTATGACTATATAAGGGCAGGGCGAATTGTGCCTATATATGGACATGATACTGGAAAGCCCGTTTATGGACACCCTAAGAGGAATACAACACCCACTCCACTTACGTGTGTACGATAATACTAAAATGCTAAACATTTAAAATGCTAAACATTAAATGGAGTACCGCATATTTTAAAAATATTTCTTAAAAGCATTAAAAAACATAATAAAAATAGCAAAAGGTACTGTACATCTGAAGCAAATGCTTTTCATTTCAGGCATAAAGTTCGAAAATAAATGCAATTGGAATGAAACGAGCAGTAATATTTACATGTGACAGAAAATGATCGATAAGTTTCTCAAAAAATCAAAGTCATTTCATGTCATGAAAATTAATGAACTGTTTTAGACACACAAGATGACTAAGTGTCCGTGGAAGTACTGTGAAGTCTGTACTATAAGGCTAGTTTTACTTTAAGCAGATTGAAGTGCCATTTTCGTTTGAAAAATGGGAAAAAGTTCAATTTTTGGTAGAGTTCCAAGTTTTGTTTTCTTTCTTTTAAAAAATGAAGGCCAAATTGTTTCTGCATCTCTGGAATACTGTGGGCTGAATCAGAGTCAGTTTACGGGTCTGGTGTAAACATGAGATCATCTATTTCTGTAGACAAAACATCATCCACTGAAGTTGGTGTCAGTTGGAACACCTCGTGTAGTAGATTAATTGCACAGAGATGTGAAGCATCGCTTTCAGCATAGGTTGCCGCAGCAATGTTCGCGTCCGTTGTTACCTGTGTGCCTGTAGATCTTTCTCGTACCTCAGCAGCAGCTGGAAGCGTCTGTGAGATCTCAATGAATGCTGACATCAGGATTGGTAGCCTCTGGGGACAACACAGAGCATGGGCCATTATCGGGACCAGCAGAGTATCGACATCCGTTGGCGTAGCTGATGGAAATGTGAGACAAGTGTCTAACACGCATTCTACACCGCATAGCAGGCATCGTAGAACAGGTAAGATGCAATCTTGCCAGATTGGTCTGAATGACAGGAACCACGTGGTATTCAAGTCCCGTAGACGAGTCATGCCCAATAGCTGTACTATTCGCTCATGACACTTTCGTTCAAGGAGAGCTTTCTCCATTTCGCTCGGAGTGATGTCTGCGAATAGGCTGGCCATAGCGCAATAGCAGGAAGAGAAATAGAATTCCGGCAACAAGTGCTAAAATTAATGGTATGCCACCAAACACCGAATGTGCAAAGTTCGGGATGATTCAGAGTATTGCCTGGAAAGGTGCTAACAGACCGGAGCAGATGCTCTTAAATACAAGTACAATTCCGGTTGTATCTGACATATTGAAGATACGTCCTATCATTTCTACGAAATGTATAGGGCAGTTTGTACGTATTAAAGTCTGTATCTCAGCCGAAGTCCTTGCTACTTGTAGATCATAGGTTTCTTTGGCCGAGGTCAAAGGCACTGTTTGCTGTAAAAGCATGGCTTTCATTCTGCTCAAAGTATCAAATCTTATAAAAGAGACGTTCAGCGAAGGCCATAGAGGCGACTCCCTGACTGTGTCTATTGGGGCAAACAATACTTGCATACAGCAAGTGACCCTGGAGTTGACCGTTACTAGATATGGGATGCCTGGCAGCATGCCACAGCAACTTTGATCATTCAACATGAGGTAACTCCCATTAGAAAGTTGTCCAAACGCTGGATTAATCACAGCAGCTGGTGTACCCTGCTGATGGCAAGACAAATTTGCCACAGAACCATTACAAGCCCCGTGTAAGGAAATGTCCTGACATAAGTGAACCGCTCAGTGCACGTTTACAGTGTGTACCGCTCAAAAACACTTCACGACACCCACTCCAACATCTATATGTATACGGTAAATCCCAAGATGTCTTAATGTATTCCTTACCCAACCTTTCATATTTGCCTGCTTGCATTTGTCTGAGGCAATACTGAAACTGAAAAGTAGTCACAGGTAATGTTATTTTGCCATGAATAAGCCATTTTGTAGCTGGTTTTTCTGCCACTGTGAATGGTAAGTTTTCCAGTTTTTTAATGTTCAGCACTGTATACCTTGCTCCTCTTTGTGCCAATTCGATCTGTTTATCAGTCAGATTGTATTCTGCAAACAGAGCAGACGTGTTGATAAAACGCCAAGGCACATAGCCCGTTCGCAAAGATTGCAGCGTCCAGCTTAATAACACAATAGAACGTAATTGAGATTGGCCTTGCTGTAACATCGCCAAATCTTGTTCTAGTATGTCGATAGCAGAGGATACAATGCCATCCAATGAATATATTCTGGAGGACAAAGTTGTTAACCCATTGTCGACCACAGAGAGTGTTTTCTCTAAATTAATACGATCAAGTTCACGTATTCGTTCTGCGGCCTCCATCTGTGATACTTTCCATGCTTCATTATAGGCAGCATAAATGCCGGCATATATGAAACGTTTTTGACGCGGTTTTCTTGGTCCAAGCAAGAATTCCCTAAGGTCTGCGTCCTTTTTAAGTAAGGTTAAGTGTTGTTTCACATCCTGTAGTGTAGATTTATGCAGCCAATCGAGGCATAATTTTCCTACACTGTATGTTGTTACTACCCCCTGATGTTGTCTTTGGATGTATCTTGGGTCTGGCCTATTAATAGTAAAGCCCTGAGTTTTATTCAGGAATCTTTCCTGACAGTTATTCGTGTCTATGGGCCAGATCAAACATTTTTTCCAATCAGGATTAGATCTGTTGAGTTGTAGTATATTGTCAACTGTCACCACTGCCTGTGTATTATTATCACTTGCAGGTGTTGGTACAGAAGGTGTGTTCATCTCCTTGATCTTGGCTAATCCAAGACAAGATGTTTGTTGGACAGTTTCATTCAAAAACATTATTTGTTCAGGGATGATGCAGGCTCTAAATAAAGCTTCTATCCCCTGCACTTGCCAATCTTTAGTACCCCAGACAGTTTTTGTGTCTATAGTGTCTTTCCAAAAGTCGAAACCCTGTCTAGACAGTTGGGCATTAAATAATGCAGAATAAATCTGTTTTGTATTTGTTAACATAATTTTCAGTCCTGTCCACATTTTTATAGTAAAACATTTCTGGATTAGATGTGTTGTATCCTGAAAAATATGGAAACTTGTTAGCAAATGTTTTTGAACTACCGTATGGTGGTGTAGGACAATGCTCCCATTGGTTAAACAAACACATTTCTTGGATATGCAGATTTATGCAAATAATGTTGACCATAGTGGTTATAACAATACAGTTGTTCATAGTCTGATGAACCCTCTAAATATTCATTTTTAGAAAATGCAGCAGATTTTTCTAGGTCAAACATTATGTCATTAACAGTCTCAAAGTCCCAATCATCAGAATAGGTACTGGACGAAATTAGATCACTTAGTGAAATTTTAAACAAATGTGGAATGTTCAATTGTTCCGTCGGGCCGAAGACGTCAAAATCTGTTTTGTCCCACACTATACCATCCTTTATAGGAATAGCTGTGATGTTCACTGATGACAAGTCTCTTGCTTCACGATGGGAAGATTTATGAGGTTTCAAAAGTACGTTCACGTCTTTTCTTTCAGTATTCACATGGATGTATCTGCCACTTATAAGCACGCTCACAGTTGTAACCAAAGCTAGCCAGAGCAGGAAAACAAAAAGTCCAGATGTAATCCAGAGTTCAATCCATGGAGAAACCAAATAAGTCTTTTTCAGAAAGTGAAGAAAGTCTTGTACTTGCTGCTTGAATTTGAATGATGCTGGCGTCGTTTCAGGTTCACTGGGATCTTCTGAGAACGTATCAAAGTTAAGTTAATGAAATAGCCAGAAGCAGTTCTATCAATTGTTGGAATTGCATCAGGATTTGTAGAAATCACTGGAACCAGTTCATCACTTGCTACATTGGTGTAGACAGGTGTATTTGGATGAACTGTTACTTGGTGTTCAAGAGGGATGAGTTCCATAGCGTTATTGCTTAGTCCTCCGTCTGTTACAGCTGAATTCTCGATTGTTATCAGTCTTTCAGTCTGAACCTCTTGGATAGTAGCGAGAGGAGTGCGTCTGCTACTAGGTCGGAGTCCACGAGGCCTACTATTTAGTATTGGCCACATACTGTGGTTTGATGAGGTCGATGGACACAAATCTTTTCTCCTTTCTTCCAGCAAGGGATGGCAGAAGTACTGTTCTTGTTCCTTGAACTGCTAGGACAGGTACTGGTTGTCTGTAAGAAGGTCCAAATTCCTTCTTGTCCGCAATTTTTTCTCTGACTAGATCCCCAACTTTTGGAATCCAGACAGGCCTTGCTGGGACCGCCGATTTTTCCCCAGTGGTGGTTGGCTTTAGGAATATGTTGCTTTGTTTTGTTCTTAACTCATTGAGTCCCTGTAAAACAGCCAAACGATCTTTGATATCAAATGGTTTATTTTCCACCACTGTGCCTACGTGTTCAAGGTCTGGTACCCACATTCTTGTCCCAAATAGGACCTCATATGGAGTGACCCCCCCTAGAGAACTTCTTGGCAGATTGTTCAATGAGCGTTGGACCCCATTAAGGTGTTTGACCCACCCATCACCCGAACCTAATACCCTAGCTGTTATAGACTGCTTTATGTCCCGGTTTTTCCTTTCCACAACCGAATTTCCCTCAGGATGGAATGGAGAGGAGTACCGCAATGCAACGCCCAGACTGGCCATGGCTTCTTTGTAAGCCCGAGAGCTAAACGCAGGGCCCTGGTCAGAATGTAGCGTGCCTATTGCATATGTGCCGATAAAGACTCGCAAATCTTTTATAACAGTTCGAGCGTCAGCCGAGCGCTGAGGCCATATCCATAGGAACCTAGAGCATGAATCCACTGCAACCATGATATATTTATAGTTACCGTCCCTTTGCAAGGGACCGCAGTGGTCCAGGTAAACACAAGCTAATGGTTTGTCTGAAATTAACAGGGGTGTCTGCGCAGGACGTTTCACTGTTGAGACTTTCATCTGTTGGCAAATATCACAATCTAAAACATAGTTTTTAGTTTGTTTCCGAATGCCAGGCCACCAATATCTTTGCTTGAGTAAAGATACTGTCGCTGAAACACCTGCATGGGCAGAAGCTATCCCTTCGTGTGCTGCTAGGATTAGTCCTAATCTGCGTTCCTTGTTTGGAATTACCCTATACCCCACTCCAGGGATTCGAGCAAAAGGAACGTTGTTCGCATCAATTACATAAGAGTACTTGAGTGGAAACTTTTTTGGTAACGCTGCACTGCTGCCTTTGCCTGAAGCATTGACAGCCAACATTATCTCACCGTCTATTTTTGTTTTTGAACGAGTGATCGCAGCTACGGAAGCCGTCTGCACAGCCCCCTTTGCGGCTTCATCAGCCAATGAATTCCCTGCAACGTGAACGCCATCACGTTGATGACTTAGTGTGTGAATCACGTGAGCCTTTGGTAGTTCGTTTTTCAACTGAACTACTTGTTCCCAAAGCGTTTTGTGCTTTATTGTGCCTCCTTTTGCATCTTTGTCAAGCCAATTTTGTATATATTCATTATACGACTGAACACTGTAAAAGGAATCGCACACTATTAGTGTGGGGAATTCTCGATCTGTACTTTGTGGAGAGGTGTGGTGCAGCGGCCAGGGCAGCTGACTTCGGAGCATAGGGTTCACGGTTCGATCCCCGGCTCCGGCGGCAGCTCAGCACCATGTGACTCTGGGCAATAGCTCACTTAATTTCCACTACGGCCCCCAGCGCCTTGAGACCCGTAAGGGTGAGTAGCTGCGGTATATAAAAACGGACTGACTGACATACTTTCAAGTGCCAGTTTGAATGCTTGTAGTTCAGCTCGCTGAGCTGTACAATCTCCTAGAGATTGAGTTTTTGTGACCATAGGTCTGAAGATGCCATCTCGCATGCGACCTTTAACGATTGCACACGCTGCACTGTAAGCTTGCTTACTCCCTATTGCGGGTTTTGCGGATCTGTCAGTGTAAATTATGAATTCATACTGATCGAGAGGCAGAATTTCAGTAGGCAGAGGACATTCTTGTTCATATTGCAGGAATGCTTGTGTTTTTAAATCTGGATCAAAAACATATTCAACATCTGTTGCAGCAAGAGAATTAACCCATTGTATCCATCTCGGATGTAATGCTTTAGCATTTGGAATGCTTGCTTTTGTGACCGCTTCTAAAGCCGGTACTGGGGTTACGACAATAATGCGTTTCCCTTGGGCTAAGGCTCTTTCTTTTGCTACAGCGGTTTGAACTGTGTCAGAATTTTTTCAGTTGAACTGAAGCGCATTTCCGCTTGTGTGTACAAATGAGATTTGTATGCGATTGGTATTTTCTCACCCTCATTGAAGGTTAAGTAGGTGAATCCGCATTGACCCGAAATTATTCGGATCACCAAATTGCGTTGACTTACGCGTGTTTGTAAGTGATTTGTTGCTAACATGTTAGCCTGGAGTGAACGCAAGATTTCTGTGTGTTCCTGTGTCCAGTTTCTGATCGAAAAATCAGGTTTGATTAATGCGTAGAGAGGTTTAACCCTTTCTGCATAATTTAGAATGTAAGTTCTTCCAAAATTTAGGAAACCCAGGATGTATTGTAAGTTTTTTAGCGTTTTTGGAGGTTGGAGCAGCGCACATTTTTCTAAAAAGTTAGCTGCCAAGCTCTTGCCTTCACTTGAAAGCTCATATCCTAGAAATAGGACATTGAGATGGGCAATTCTGGACTTTTTAAAGTTGAACTTGTAGCCCTCAGAGGCAAAACCCAGTATAATGGTGCTCACCCTGTTCAAGTGTTTTTCCAGGTCATCGTCTGTTAGATAGATGTCATCGACATAGGACAATGCCGCATTGTCATAAATTTGTAGTAACTCTGTTACCCTCGCTGAGAATAAACCTGGGCTGTTCTTGAACCCTTGTGGGAGTCGACAAAAGTGACGCTAGGTCCCCATTATGGAGAATGCTGTTAAGTACCTGCTTTCAGGTGCTATGTTTTGACAAAAGAAACCATTTGAGATGTCTAATGTGGTTTTATATTTTTACGCACAATGTTATTCATTAATGCTGTGCTATGTGCATTTTGCACTGCAAAAGTTTTAGAACAAGTGTTTAGGTGTCTGTAATCCAAAACTAAACGATATGTATTGTCTGGTTTGGATACAGGAAACAAAGGATTGTTCATTGAGGAGGTGCATGTTTCAATCACCCCTTGATATTCAAGTTGATCTAAGATCTCCCTGACCTGTTTTTTAGCTTCTTGCTTTATTGGGTACTGCCTTTGTGCAGTAGGTTCATGTTTCAGATGTATTTTATGGTGAGGTGAATCCTCATCCCATCCTACATGATTTTTATATAATGCTGGGGCCTGGGCCACTGCACATTTCCTGGCATATGTATATTTTAGGTGAATTGGAATATGGTGGGAGAAGGCAGGCATAATAATGTCCTCGCCGTGTGGGCACTCCCTGACAAATTGTGGTGGCCAGTCCTTTTCCACTAGAAGTATGTCATAGCCCTTTGATAGTCTTTCCCAAAAAAGTGCTTTCACCTGTCTAGGTTTGTCTCCCTCCATCCGGAGAGTTATTTCATATAACGTTTGTGGAGTACTAACCCTGGTGTCTACAGTTTCTACTTTAATGTACTCATTCAAGTCCACTATCTCCAGAAGTTCCTTCAGGTTCTGGCGAGCTATTGTGACTTCTGCTGCACTGTCCAGCATTGTCTGAGCCCATTCTCGAGTTGTGATCTCAGTATTCTCGGCATGTCTGATCTTTAGACCTGCTACTTTCTTTTTGGAGAATTGAGGTTTTGCTTTGGGTTTTGGAGCGTGTTTGTCGTCTTTCGATTTTACGCGTTCTTCTCTATGTTCCGATCGTCCTCTTCTTTCCGAAGTCTGTGATGAGATCTGAAAGGGACGAGAGGAACGTGTATCAGTATCTTGATACCTGTCAGGTTTTCTCAAATGATCCCTATTCCTGAGGTTATACCTCCTTTCAGAGGGCTCCTTTTGAGGAGACCTACCTCGGTATTGAGAACGTTTCTCATTTGAATTTTGTTTAATAGTCTCCCACTTCTTTTTAGAAGATGGAGGAGTTTGTTTAACAGAGTCCTTCTCAGGACTTTCAGATAGTTTTGGTTTCAGTGGTCTTCCACCCAAACTATCTCTGCCTAATTCTGCATAAGATTGTTCAATTATTCTGGGTAGCTCAGTTTGATGTTCTGTAACATCAAATTCCCTTAATTTTTGGCGGATCGCCACTGCTGCTGCCTCCCCTTTAATATTAGATAATATTGTTGAGACCTGGTCGAAATTTTTCAGTAACTTCATACCTAAATTTAGAGCAGGTTCTGCCCCGTATTCGTTTTGAATTTGTTTTAGGACATCAGGTATTACCGCAATTGACGGAATGCCATGTGTTTTAGTATAGATGGCAGCAAAGACTGAGCCCCAAGTGGTGCAGTCTTCCAGTTGTGGTGTGATCCCCATTGGTAAACTGATTGTCAGTATTCTGTGTTTCTCATACGGGATAGTATTTGGAAATACTGCTTCGATTTGAGTAATTTTTTGAGCTATCCAGAATGGAATTTGCTCACGTTTTGTGGGCATTTTACCCATGACTGCGTATAGAGTCTGTGGTGTAATTTTTAGTGTATTCCCCTGTTGGGGAGTTGGATTTGGAATTGTTAATGGTTGCTGGACTGTAAAAGTCTGCATGACATATTGGACCAATTGTCTGTAGATTTTTATTAACTCTGTGAGTTGAGTAAGTAATTCCTCATCTGACATCTCTTCAATGTCAGGATGAGGTGTGTAGCCGGCTAGAATCGGCCATGTTGCTCCTGGTCTACCTAGTGGACCGAGCCTGGTGATTTTTTTGTGATGTTTTAGGGCGCCTTTAAACCAGAGTTGATGCTCTTGGTATGTTAATGGAATTTCTATATCCTCGAAAGGAATGTATTCCTCTGGTGGATCATCTTCTTTGTAGAAGGGAAACATGTGTGTTACTGAATTGGATTCAGGAAATATTACCCATGAATAGAATACCTCTGTCTGAAAGGATTCATGTGCCTCTATCACGAAAACTGCTCTACCTCCTCTTGGAGATAGGCCATGTTTTATAAGTTTTAGAGTGATGGCTCTTCTTAAGTTTGGATGGATGTCTATAACACCCTCCTCGGTTTCATTTAAACCTGTAATATTAAAAGCTGTTACGACTGGGTCAGCCGCAGCCACACCGTTCTCGGTGTTATTGTCCCCGTTTATGGACATTTTTGTTTTTTGAAAAATGTAGAACAAGTTTCAAGGAAACAAAGATAAGGTGCACAATATTTTGGAACACTGTATCCTTCAACGTTGAGCAAACCAAACAGCTAAAATATAGGGTGTTTCCCTATACCCTTGGTGGATACTTAACCCTGCCCACTCCAGACGTCTTTTGGAGTATATGGGTAGGGGTCTCTTGAGAGAAAAAGCACGGCTGAGTTACTCAGTATCTAACGTTGAATTACCGCCTTACCAAACCGTTGGGCGCCATGTAGTGTAGCTCCTATTTCCCTAATAGGCTCTGCGCATTGGAATAATATATCCTATAGGTTTGACATAGGACTAAGGTCAGTATGTCCCTATCGAGTATATTAAACTTAATTACTTGTGCTAGCTAGCTCAGAGGCCACTAGAAACTCCTTGACAACAAGGGAGTAGTTTCTGGCAGCCGCAAAACATGACCACTGTGTTTCCCTTTAGAATCAGAACGTGTCGTGGAAACAATAGATAACTATTTCACTCAGCTCAATCGTGCATGCTTAGTTTTCTCCAAGTTACACAGAAAGAACAGACGGGCGTTTCAATAAAAGGATTTATTGAACAGTCTTGTTTCTAGTGTAAGTAAAATGTGCTGTTACGATCACAAGACAGTATGCAAGATAAATAATGTACAGTGTAAGCAGTAGAAATAAATAATACTGCGATAGCATTATCTTTTAGTACATATGCCTTTACATAAATAACACGACTAAAAATGCGAGTACTCATACGATGCGTTTCTAATCTAGTTCTACCCCAATGTACCTAACCTAGGTGTAGGGAGAGGTATGAAGTAGGTGAAGTATTCCTTACTATGGTATACTAAGAGTATGTTATGCCTAGTATGCCAAGAGTCCCTCTAGGTTCTTGTCAGCTCCATACCTGAAGAATGAGAGAGGTAGGAATCTCTTTGCCAGACTCTAACTCCAACACCCCGCAAGGGAAGTCAGATCACTGGAAGCTGGACTCTCTGCGTGCAGGGATGACAGCGTCTTCTCAGTGCGTCAGGCCGGGAAACGGGCTCCTCTGAAGTAGAGGTCTCCTCTGATTTACAGGGGCTAGGGAAGGTATATTTATACCTTAGAAGTACCTAAGAATGTTAGTATTGACGTGAATCGGACAGCAGAAGACGTCATGAATGAACCCCTAAGGAATAATGGTTCATGCATAATATATGAGTCCTTGAAGAAATCACTAGTCCTGGGCTAGGGAAACTCCAGCAGCCTAAGGGTCTGTTCTTCATGAACTCGTTGTGACGTTAGGGTGGACGGATGTCGGAGACCATGCCTGTATTTGGAGTGCACGGTTTAATGCCTAAATAAGGGCTGGGATTTTATGCCTATATAAGGGCAGGGCGAATTGTGCCTATATATGGACATGATACTGGAAAGCCCGTTTATGGACACCCTAAGAGGAATACAACAGGACTTTTAAAATGTTGACCTAGGAATGCATTCCACCTGTTGCTTGCTATTGGCTTTGTGGTTTGTAACTTACATTTTCTTACTTTCCATTTGCTGGCTTTATTTGCTTTAGGCTGTCCAGGTTCAGTTCGCCCATCCTGTTGCCTAAACCGTGTTTACGGTATCCTTCCACTAACTCTTTTTCTTTAAACGGGCCTTTAAATCTTGTTCTTATCTCATCATGTTTGCTGGGCATTCAAAGGCAGAGGTCAAATGTCAAGCTGTGTCTTCCAAGGGAGAATGATGTTTACCTTGCTTTCGGCTGACTTCAAAGTGAGAGCAGGAAAGAGGATTGAAGATTGTTCTCCTCATGGAGGAGGGGTGTTGCAGTTCTTTTAATGGATTTCCCGTTAGATGAGAACACGTGGTCCTGGGAAAATCGCTTTTATCCGTCATCTGGCTGTCACCCACACTTCTGGTAGTTTATGCTTGCATATCTAAGTAGCTTAGAAGCAGGCTGGGACATCTATCTATAATGCTGCCCTTCTCCCCTCGTTTCTTTTTGGTGATGCACAAAAGTATCATCAAAAAGCATTAGCAAAGCCAATAGGTCTGCATCGCTTTTAAAGGTCGAGACCAATTGTCTTAGACAATATCTGTTATGAGCTTGTAGCCAATAAAGCATTGTAAAACACATGACTTGACGTTATCGAAGCCTGCCGAAAAAACCTACCTGCTGCACAGTAAAAAGAAAACATTCCCCGGGAATCTTTAGAAACCGTTTTTAACTTGACTTCTTCCAAGCAGAAAGCATAAGTAATGCACCGCACTAAAGAAACTGCAAATATGACATCTATTATTAATTGTAAAGCATCCGTTTTGACGCTCGCTACATCGGTCTATCCCCATTACTTTGAATAATCTGAAATGAAAAATCGACTCTAGCTGCCAAAACCAAGAGTAGATCAATCATATTGAAAGATTTGAAAGCAAACATCGTTTCAAAGTTAAAATAAAAAAAATGTAATTTACTGTTGGCAAGGGAGAGCCAATTTGCATGTGCGGCTGAAAACTTGCTGCGAATCAGCTATTAGTTGGGGTATGTACCGCATTAGTCACGCCACGAATCTACTGAAAGATCCTAAATAAATAAAGTCACTCTTTTCTGCAATCTGTTTTCATTTCGATAGCCAACGCAGACAGGTATGGTCAGGGCTGTAAGTGGGCCGGGTCTCACCGGTGCTGAGCACCGGCACTTTTTTAAAGGGGGCCTCGAAACGGGTCCCTATCGGGCTCTGTTTTGTGCCCTGGCACAGGCAGTCTGTTTTTTTCGGACTGCAGAGACAGCAGGCACATCGATGTGCGCTGCTCACACTGCTCACTTCTCACTAGTGAAGAAGTTACGGCATGACGTCATGCCAGGTGAGCGTTGTAGGGGAAGGGAAATCCTTTAAAGAGAGACATTTTCTCTCTGGATTTCCCTTCTCTTTTTGAAACCCAGGAGCAGCAACATTGTCGTGGTGTCACTAGGGCTATAAGTGGAAGCTTTTTCAACATTATATACAAGCCATAGTTGCTGCTTATTTATCTTATGCAAGTAACAAACATTGGCAAAGCCAATAGTCCTGACTTGTTGTAGGTGTAATGTTACTTGTTGTATTTTATATCTGGATGCAATGACAGAAACAGCAAAATATAAGTCGGGCAGCACACTATGCTAAGCACAGATTTTTAGCTTACGTGTTTTTAAGCCATGCCCTTAATTACATTGGCCACGCCCCTTTGAGAGACCCCCCAGTTTTTTCATCCCACTTAATGCCCTGGGTGTGGTTAAAAGAGAATTAAAAGTCTATTGCGGGTCAGTCATTACTGTTCTGACCCAAAGTGGACAAGGTCTCTGGATACCTACACGCAGGCACACAATATGTTTGTGTGGTTCAAATGTATAATGTCTTGTTATGAGTGACTTTAGTTTCAGCAAAAACCTTGTTAGCCACTAGCCCCTTTACTTTTCACATCATGTCTTTCAGTTTACTCCTTAGAAAAATAAAAACTTTTTTCCTTTTTGAAAATCTATACCTGTATTTAACTAGAAAATCTTCTGCATGCCAGCTAGTATTCAGACCCACTGCACACTAATGAAACAAGCATTGTGAGATCTATTGGCTTTGCCAATGTTTCTTAGCCATGTTGCAACATGGCTGAAAATAAAGAACAAAAGCTCTATGAGATCGCCAGCGTTGACCGCATCATATCGCCTTTTTTTTACTTTTCAGCCATGCTGCATAGACACCAGCGCTGCTGTACAATATGGCAAAAAAACATTGACCGAGCCAATAGATCTCGCATAGGCGAGGCCTATTGGCTTTACCAATGCTTGTCTTTATTATGGGTGACAGAGGACGAACCAATACCCCTCCCATAGCCTCCATTTGGATAGGTTTCCTTAAATGTCCCTTATGGTCTAGCATTACAATCCTTACTTGCAAATTCTTTGTGAGATCAACCTCTTACCATATTAAAAAACCTGTGTTCCAACCATAAACATACCCCAGAAATGATGATAACACAGCACAATCTTCAACGCACTTCCAATCATTCACAGCTTCTATCTTTACCTGTTTTAATTTAGCATCTCATCCATAATCCTTTGACCGCTCTTGCCTGACTAAAGATGCCTCCAAGGCACCCCCACCCACAGCAGCTGCCCACACTTCCAATGAGGTTGGCTCCACCACATCTTTCCCTCGACACTCCATGCAACCATGATAAACAATCCACAACATTTTTGCATTTCCCTAGGCACGTATGCCCCATCAAAATGAATCTGCAGTAACCAAAAAGCAATATGGGGGTACATTGTCCTAGGGCCAGATGTACGACCATTCCAAATTGCGACTTGCAAATTGCAGGTCGCAATTTGGAATGTACAACAGTGTCAGACACACTGATTGCAATTCCCAATGGGGTCGCAAAATGCAAGGCTCATGAATATTAATGAGCCACTCGCAATTTGCGACCCCATTGGGAATGGCTGACCCTCCCAGGCATGGTGGCCTGCTGGGCTCAGCAGACCTCCATGTCTGGGACTGCTTTTAAATAAAGCAGTTATTTTTTCTTTAAATGCAGCCCGTTTTCCTGGAAAAAAAAACGGGATGCATTTAAAAAAAAAAAAAAAAAAAAAATGAAACGTTTTCGTTTCATTTTTTAAGGGCAGGTAGTGGTCCCTGGGACCACTGCCTGCACTTAAAAAATATTTTAAGAGCCAGTCACAAAGGGGAAGGGGTCCCCTGGGGACCCCTTTCCATTTGCAACTCCATTACCACCCTCTTGAAGAGGGCGGTAAATTGCAAGTGTTTTGCTACCGCAATTGCGGTCGCAAAACATTCATACATGGCTTGTGAGTCGCTATTAGGAAGGGAACACCCCTTCCTAATAGCGAGTCGCAAAACACTATTTTGCGAGTCGCAATTTTTTGCGAGTTGCAAAATAGTGTTTGTACACGGCCCACAGTGATTTTGCATGCGCATGCAAAATCACGTCGTATATCTGGCCCCTGTTTCTTTAGTAGACAAGATGTTGATCATTGGTTTGTGGGTATTCGCTCCTAACAAATAAATCATCACAAGTCCCACCAACAAACCATTCCTTCTCTTTCAATTATCTGAAGTATATCTACTTGGCATCTGTCAACGTGCACAGTGCATGCACTTTTGGCTGCAAACTTCTTATCCACCATGAAGACAGTTTTGTCCTCAACTCAGAGCACTTCACACCATTTCGAGAATGCAAAGGTATGTTCACACTCGCTACACCAAACAAAATATTCCCACTTCCTAGCAATGCCCTCAGATTGTCAGTGTTGTCAGGAATTTAATGGATGAATTTCAATTAACAATCAATACGACCAAGAAAAAATCTCAGTTGTACCTTGACGCTCAGTGCAGTCAGCTCGACCATGACTTCTACAATACCGGTCTTAAGCTATATGCACTCAGCCTAGGTGACAAGCCCCAGAACATTGCAAGCACATCTTCAACTTTTTCTCTTGGATCCGCCAAAGGATTTGTAACAACCCGGCGGATGCCGATGATGCTCACTTTGATCTTTATTATAAACCAATACATCATCTTAAAAGAAAGATAAATCCCCAGTTCCCCAAACCAACCCCTGCTTGTGGTCTGGAATACAGTCAACCCTAAAGGCATGCTTCAAAATCAATCTACGCAAAGAGCCCAGATCATGCGCGTAATGCGGTGGAACCCTCTGGTTGTTGTGAGGATATCAGCAATATTTAAGCAGGGGGGACCTGTCCACCCAGTAAATGTTTTCAGCTTGCAAAGATATGCTTATATTTGCATGGCCCCACCCTCCCTTCTAGCCGACTACCATTAGACTCAACATCTCCATATTTTTAATGACTCCCTCAAAGGAAACCAGTAATTAACTATTTTCTGGTTGATTTTTTACTTTCACATGCTGTGCATAATTTTGCCATCTAGTGGTTGGGCTGGAAATCATCACAGTATATGACACCATTTGAGATTTTTTTTTGTTGTTGTAATTTTTCCACTGCCTTCCTTCATCGAGGAGGAGGCTCGCAAGCAAATCTAGAAGATCTTCTAACTGCAAAATATGAGATTACTGGTAACTTTCTTTTGAAGCATAAAGTGTCACATGCTATGCGTAGATGAAGCAGAAGTGTTATTTCACCCCGTGGAGGGGGGTTTAAAGAGGGGGCGGATGAGAATAAGTGTTTGAGAATTGATTTATTGCCATATCTCTATTTCTTTGTGATTGTTGCTATCAACAAAATAGTGCTGTGTGAAGGTGGGTTCTAATGAAGGTATGAATGAATGAGAGTGACTTGTAGAGTGCCCAGCGACTCCGAGGAGTGTCCTGGCACTTACAGGCAGAGCCCAGGTATGCTACCCCAGAGATCTTACTGCCCCCCAGAAAAAAGCCATGCCTTACGTTTTTTACGGAAAGTGAACCTAGAAGAGATCAGGAGCCACGACCCTATGGGTTGGCCAAGAAAGCGAGCATTGCTCCATTCTTCCCAGTAGAATGATCTTTTGGCTGTGCCTGTAATTTCCTATTGGCCAAGGCTTAACAGTGCTCACTCGTGTATATTATCCACCCTGCAATAGTGTTCTGTGTTACTGCTGTGCCCAGCACTTGTGTAGGCACCGCTATGAAAAACTGTAACACATCTCCCTCTTTACACTTAGTGTGTGAAGGACCCTTCATGTAGTGTTGATGAGAAACGGTAACATTACCTTTGGCAATAACTTTGGGTTTGTTCTCCTAACTCTCCATAGAGAACAAAATGCTGTTTTTACTGTTAAAATCTTAAGAGAAGCTTTGAGCACAGACTCGAAGGGTGGCTCATAAGCCTGCTATTACTTGGCTCATGTCCCAATCAGGTGGTGGAAGAGTACGCGAGGGGAGGGGGTCTTGACTCCTTCCATAAATCTCTTGATTAGAGGGAATAGTGAAGATCTTTCTTGTACTTGAACCTCTAACGTGTGCATCAATAGCTAACAGGTGCACTTGATGAATATGCTAGTTTGCAGTCCATTAGGTACGTAAAAGACTTGACGATCACGGTGTTCGTAGAGAAGATATTCTCTTTCACACCATATAAGGTTTAAACATGGCACTGTCTGCCTCTGTAATGACCTCAAGGGTTGACTATGGCAGGCCTAGATGTCGGTACTCTACTGCTTCAGGAGCCAGGTCATTAATTCTAGTTCTTCCTGATTTGGGTCGACTATTTAACCTTTAACCCCCCCCCCCCCCCCCATGTTGTCAGTGTGCCCTTGTGTTGTGACAGAATTTACCTGAGCTCTGTATTATGTAAGAAAACCATGGTTGACATGGCCTCCTTGGGCCATAAAGAAGAGAGTCATGTTGGATGTTTTAAACATCTGTATAACTAGGGGAATCAGAGCTAGTAGAGGAAAGGCATAGGCAAACCTCCATCACCGGTTTATCAACAGTGCATTGCCTAGTGACGGTGGATGAGAGCTCCAGGATGCGAAGCACTTGCAGACAGGACTACCTGTGGCGTATCCCACTGTTACAAGATCTTCTCTAGTTCCCACTTGTGCTGAGCTAGTGTGTGTGGCGGATTCCCACTTCTGGCACATGGTGTACTATTAGTTGTATGCGTTTTGCTATTGATTACCTACACATGGACTTAGCTAGTAAGGACTGTGGAAAAGTAACCACTTGTGTAGGTAAAACATAGCAGCTGTGTTGTACATATCCATTTTTTCTCTTTTTCTGTGGGCCTGATCCTGGAATGCTTTCAGGACTAGAAAAATGGTCTTCAGCTCCAGGCCAGTTGATATGCTTGGTAACCTCCTGTATGGACAACAGCCCTTCTGCTTTCATTTGTCCCATGTGTGCCCCGATCCAATGCGTGACACAGCTGCTGTTATGATGGCCTTTGGTAGACATGAATTCAAAAGTCTTCTCTTCATCATGTTTTCAGTGGTCCACCACTTTAATTCCTTGCTGACCTTCTCTGTAACAACCACTAGATGCTCCCATTTCCCTTGCGTTTGGGATCACTGACCGTTCAACATTTCTTGAAGAGCTCTCATGTGCAACCTTGTGTTTGGGTTCAATTGGATGCACAAGGCTACCCTTCCCAACTGTCCATCAGGCCATCCTACCCAACTGTTCCATCACTGTTCTCACCATTTGAGATTGAGACCTGTGGTAAAGGCTAGCTTGTTCTTGCAATGCTAGCACTCTCTTTAGTGTCGAGTACGCTTTTGCATTTAGCGTATCTAGCTCTGCCCCAGAAAAGTCTTTTGTGCCCCTGGGAAGGGGATTTTTAATTTTTTTTTTTTAAATGAACTGAAAACCCCAACTCCTGAAGAAGGTGGACAACCTTTATCAGGCTGTTCTCGTATGCTCACCCTTACCATGGAGTCGTCTAGGTAGGAACGCACATGAATAGACTGTTTACTGAAGTGTGCTTCACTACTGCTCTTGTTTTGGTAAACACCCTTGGTGCAGACTTGATGCCAAAGAGCAACACTTTGAACTTATAATGCATCCATTTTAACACAAACCGGAGGTATTGTCTGCACGAGGGATGAATTGGGATGTGAAAGTAGGCATCTTTTACCTCTATAGTTGCCAGATAATCCTTTTCTTCCAACAGTTGGATCATCTCTACAAAGTCGTCATCTGGAACCTTTGAGTCCCAACTAATGTTGGCATCTCTTATGTGCAGTATTGGCTGCATGATTAAGTCTTGATTTGGAACAAGAAAGTACACAGAGTTCACCCTGGTGTGTTGGTCCTCTTGTGGTACAATTTGTTTTGCTTCCTTTCCTAGCAGTTCTTGCACCTCCTTTTGTTCCTTGTATGTTTTTAGTTTAGGGTAAGGCACTATGAGCGAGTCAGACTTGGGCCCAGAGGTACTGATGTGGTATGGTTACACAGTCCCAATGTACGGACGTTCTGTGATCCCAGGCATAGTTCTGTTGTTACACAGAATCCCTGCAACATGGCGCCACCAACGTTTGGTCTGGTACTTATTCACAGGTCTCCTGAGTAGTGCTCGTCTGTGTACATAATAGACCTTACACCTACCACCGGAGACGTCCGTGGTGCTGGGGATTAATCCTCCAGTGTTTTGGAAGCACCAAATTCTGTGGTTTTTCAAGCTTGAAAGTCTAAAAGGATAACCCATTTTGGTGTTGCGCTTTGTTTCCATTTTTTTTCTCATGTCAGCGCGAGCTATTGCCATTCCTGTTAACTGCAGACCTGCTGTCCATGCACATGTAACGCTTCATGTACTTATTAATGTGGGTGGTGCTTTTATCTTTCTAGTAGAAGCAGACGATGCTTATCGATTTGAAGTCTTTTGTTCTTGGATCAATTTTCTGGCTGTGGATACTAATTCAACACACATTTCATACATATACTACACCAGCAGCACGAGCACATTACCGAGCATATGCGCTCATCGAAATACCTTTATCTTATCAGGAACATCAGATTCCTGGGCGCCCTCTCACATGTACCTACACCCGAATGTTAAGGTCCCTTTAATAATGATGAGGCAACCTGGCCAGCTTTATCTGGATATACGTCATAGCCGGACATGGCAAATCTTAATCTTATACTAACACGAGCCTCATAAAATGCTCTAGTTACATTTTTTAGACGCTTAATTCTATTTTCCGTGCACTTTGTTGTCTGTGCCAGCATGACCTGGCCTGCTAGGGAAAGCCCAGTTGCCTGCAGTGCTGACAATGACTCCTGTAATTGTTCATTCAGTTATGGGCAAAATTCCGACTAATCAGGAAGACGTTCCATTTTGGATTGCCCAAATTGAAGCTATGCGTCTCCTTACGGGATCACAAGACAAGCACAGAAATTTGACTATGTGCTTACCACATGGAATGGTTCCCGGAATAGGTGACTGCAACACAAGGGCACTAGTTTTTGCCACTGTCTATACTATCACCCGTTTACGAGACACTACTGCCTGGACAATCAAGTCCGGAGAGACGGCTTCTTTGGCCGTTCTGTTCTCCAGGACTTTCTGGTGTGAACTTGGTTCGCAGACCTACCTCCGGGGTCGGTATTGCTGGGGTATCTATTCTAAGGTAAGGAATCTATAACTAACCGTTTCTTTCAGATGAACAAGTTACTTACCTTCGGTAACAATATATCTGTAAGAGACATAGGTTAGTTATAGATTCCTTACCGCCCGACCCATCCTCCCCGTTCTGCGAACTGACTTCTAGGGTTAAGGACATCCTTTCAGGGCCCTAGTTTTGTGCACCAGTGGTCAGTGTCTTGCATGGCTCTGCGCTTCTGGCGTGGAAAGTCGTGAATAGAACTGACCTCAGCGCGCGAGGACGGCGTCTAAATAACTTCCGCAACGTCATCCCGGCGACCACGATGACAGACGCGGAGTTGACGACACCACCTTCAGACGCGCAGAGGTACTGCTGCCGAAAAACTTTCCGGATCCAGTCTGACGCCTGGGGGAGAGTCTAAGGTAAGGAATCTATAACTAACTGTTTCTTTCAGATAGGAAATTTTCCTGTAGTGTCCGCAATGATTTTGTTAAGCATTAAAGGCAAGCTGTCTGTGCTTTCTTAGGAAGCAATAATTTGGGAACCAGACATACTAAAGCACCTCTTGGCAAACCTAGTACTGACAAGGAAGACAAGCAGAACCATGAGTTTGTTAAAAAACAATGGGATAAATCTAAACAAACACAGAAAGGTAAACCTCGCGGAGGTTCTCCACCCACGGAGTCCTCTGAAAGACGTTACGATTTACATGATCGCACTCAAATCAAAGCTCCAGACAGGTATCAGATTTCTGATACACGTTTCCCTTGTTCCTTGCAGGACTCATCTGAAAAGCAGTACTAAAGAGGAGGGCGATCTGATAGCAGACTAGAGTACGTGAAACTGAAAAGGGAGAGACAATGCTCATCTGACGAGAAGAGGAAAAACCTCTTCAGTATAATGCCCCATTTTAGAAAAATAAAGTTGCGGCTATAACCACGAAATATGCCAGAGACCAGGAGTACCCTCCTCTGGAACGGGAGTTGAGCAGTGACTCTTCTCAAAAGCGCGTCAGAAGTCACCATAGTGCGCTGGAATCTCCAGGAGTTTCTCCCAGTGAAAGCAACTGATAACTTTGTTACAGTTAAAACTCTTGAAAGGTGCTTATCCCCTCCAGACAGATTATATAATTTAGATATACAAATTGTGGGTGACAGGCAGTGCACCATTAGAGTAATTTTCTGGGAGAATTTAACTTTGTCTGACGACATCCTCTTAGCAGAAGACGATTGCCCCCACCCCCCCACTCTTTGTCCAAACATCCCCACAAGTTGAGGATGTAATACTTCCTTCATTTTCTGCTCTTGTCCCTGATAAAGTCAAACAAGCCTATGCAGCAGTATAGGCTCTCGCACAAGCCCCGGCTTTATGCCACAGTCATGTTGGCTGGGATAAGAACTCTCCTTATGTCATACCCATACGATCCAGCCCACAAGTGCAGCCACAATACCCTATTAAACGTGATGCCTAGGCACATGTTAGAGAAATACTCTCCTTATTGGAGTACCAGGGAGTAATTGAACCCTGTGTCTGTATGAACTATGCAATACCCATGTTTTATTCAATTTAGCACCCATTTGTCCATTGTAATGGATTTCCAGGTGTTGTAGAAGCCCGTCACCCCCCCTTTACAGGTGCTGATTTGTGTGTGTGAGGTAGGGATCCCCAATAAGTCACTTGCTGGATTGAGAGGCTGCTCTTGCTCTGTTGGTGCGGTTGTAGTTGCTGTTGTCTATGACATGTGTCCCTGTAGGAAGTTGTCTGTGATGTAGGACTGAATGTAGGTCTTTCTTGCCCTCTTCTGTGATGACCGCTCTTTTTGGGGAAGATTCGAATGTCTGCCATGCCCCCATCACCTTGGCAGTGTCATTCTCTTCTTTGATGTCTTCCAGGCGGTTGTCTACCTCTGGCCGAAAAGATGGTTTCCTGTGAGGATCACGTCAATTATATACTTTGGGTTTAAAATCTGAATGCGTAACCAGGCATGCCCCCTCATCACAATCCTCGTAGCCAACAGTCTGCTCGCGTGCCAGCTCCACCTAAATGCAGACTTGAGGCAAGTCTGTCTTCTATGACTGCCCGAGTCCTTTTGTGATACTCCCTGGAAGGTGTAACATTAGATCTTCCATGTCTTTCCACTGTCGCTGACTATATCGGTTGAGAAGGGCACGCAAATTGGTGATGCACCACTATTTGGTTGCTACCCTCTACATCTTTCTGCCCACTGTTTCTAGTCTTTTACTATCCTTGCCTGGAGAAGGGCACAAGGAGATGGGTCATGGCTCTTATTCTCACAGTAGAGAAAACCAGAGGCCTGGCCCAACACACGGTTGTATGGATTTAGGATCGTGAGTGGACAACCTGTATTACTTCTCTATCTTAGGGATTACTTCTCTGGCAGAATTTGGTTTCTGAAGGACCTCCCTCCCCTGCTGTATAATGCTAGGCAGCATAGACAAACAGATTTAAAAGAAGAAAAAAAAATAGGGTTCAGGGTTCCTAATAAAAAACCCTTGTCTTCCTTTTCTATCTGCAGCTTCTTCACCACCCTGTGTTATGTGTAGATGGCCTTGAGGGATAATAGGTGTCCACTTCTCTAGGGAAGAGTTGTCCTCGATGTCCTCCCATAGCATCTCTTCCTCACCATGTGCCTCGAGTCCTGCTCCCTTGGACTCATGTTGTACAAACATGAACTCTTCCTCCCCACTTCTAAGCCTAACTCTACCTCCTGTGTTGGTTCTGTCGATTTAATGGTCTCTTCCACTTGTCATGGTCTCTTTATGCCTAGAGGAACAGGGATCTTATGTTGCTGTCTAGATTTCTCAAAGACCCTCTCCTTCACTAGCAGCTCTCTCTCTGCTTCCAGTGCCCTTTTTCCTACAACTTCGCAAGATGTCAGAGGCTTTCTTGGCCCGAGAGAGTTGTCTTTTAAAGGGGGCCTGTCCCTTCCTCCTCCTCTAGCTCGATGTTACATCTTTCAACAACTCTTTACCAGAGGTATTTTTCTTTGACCCAGTAGGAAAGGGAGATTCTTGAGCTCCATCAACTGCAATCTGTTCTTGGCATGGAGGGCTTATGTTTTGAAGGCATTATTTTCTTGCTCAAAGACTTCCACAGTTTTAAAGACAATTTGGACACATTGTCTTTGGGTAGGTCTGGTGGTGTTTTGGAGTGGGGAACTGTAGACTTTTAAGGAGAGAACTCTCAACCTTGTGCTGTACCACCTTGATGTCTGGGTCACCCTGGTGCTCACCCTGAGCCTCCTCGGCCTCAATGTCTTCAGAGAGAACAATCTTCTCCATCACCAGCACACTCCTCCTCCGCATCCCAAACTCCGTTAGCCCTGCCATATCTGCTGTTGCCCAGTGGGCAAGAAATACTTTGTCGCTATGAATCAGAGTCTTTGGCGTAAAGTGAGAACAAGGGCAGGAGTTGTCAGACTTATGGTCCTACAGACATTCATACTGGATTTTCATCGTAGGCGAACTCCCTATGGCTATTTAGGCAGAATATTAAAATTGGGCTCATGTGCTCAGATGGCATTGATGAATATTTAGGCATCCGACCTAGTACCAAAACCATTCTCTGACCAAGCAGAAGAACCAGCCGAAAATTCCCCCAAAAACCTCATCACAGCACTGAGATCCAGCGAGTCCTTGAAGTGTTTGGCATCATCCCGTTATCCGTCATCGGTCTTTTAGGGTGTTCCTGGGAAGCTCCTTCGTTACAACACTGGAAAAAAATCTAAAATGGTGATCACATACTAGGCATTGTGGACTTACGGTAGACGTCATATCCAGGCTCCACCTATATCGACCCGTTCCAAACTGAATTTTTGTAATACAATAATAACAATTCTGGACCCTAAAAGTAGATGGCAGAATTATGCACAGCGTGTGAATGTAGAAGACTCTTAACAATGCAAAACACAAATGTTCAAACTCCCTTAGGTTGCTTATATATGCCATCAATGGTATATAGTGCACTTTGTTTTATCAGAGGGCACAACCAAATCCATTGACAAAACCCTCTCAACCTTCTTAGTCTCTCACAAAACACCTCAAGAAAAAACCTCGTTAGGCCTTCATAAGTACACTACACATATGTTGGGCACAATCTGTGTCCACTGTACACTTTGCTGTCTCAAGCAAGTTTCAAAGTAATGCAACAATGGAATGCTTAGCATGGATGATTCAGATATCAACCCACATCAGTGTAGAGGAGGTCCCATAGAGATCATTAGACATTGTGAGGCTAACTGAAGTTTTAAAGTCCGTTTTTATATAGCGCAGCTACTCACCCTTACGGGTCTCAAGGCGCTGGGGGCCGTAGTGGAAATTAAGTGAGCTATTGCCCAGAGTCACATGGTGCTGAGCTGCCGCCGGGGATCGAACCGTGAACCCTGTGCTCCAAAGTCAGCTGCCCCGGCCGCTGCACCACACCTCTCCACTGGTTTAAAATCTAGGGTGATGATTGTAACCTGTATGTGACACCCAAAGGAAATTCAATATGTTGGAAGCACCAAGGTGCTGTACAGATAGATCATCTGTGACAATGTCAACAAGCAGACTTGCAGCCGCTGGACCACAATTTTCACCAAACTTTCAGGATCAAATACTAATGGGCAATTCTTTTCAGGTAGATTAATGCCAATTTGTCAAACGAGGTTATAAGCAACTCAAAAGCCACTGCTGCTATAAATTATACGCAGTTCCACTATGTACCAATACATATTTATCAGTGTGGCTTAATTTTTTTTGCCCTTTCTGGTGGCTACTCTAACCGCAGATTCTTCACCTGCAGAAGAGCGAGGCATCTGACTGGATTCAGAAGATTTTTCACCATAGTCCTTACCGATTGATAGCATCGTGCGGCTATTTCTGAACTCCGCCCCGGAAGTGACAATACAAAACTCAGCAGCCAGGTTCATTCTCAGCCTCCCAACCTGCACATCAAAGAGCTCCACTGGCTCCCAATCCACGAATGAGCACTTTTCAAACTCCTCACCTACAAAGTCTTACACAACATTGGCCCGAAGTACCTCAACAACCGCATAACCTTGCTCGAACCTACCAGACACTTCTGCTCAGCCAGTGTCCTACTCGCACCCCCCCCTGCATATACAGTACCTGATCCGGCAGTCGTGCGTTCTACCTCGCTTCTAAAGCATGGAACCATCTACCCATGCACATCAGAGCCGCCACCTTAGTTCTTGAATTTCGCAAGAAACTGAAGACCTGGCCTTTCACCTAGCCCCGGCTTGGCCTATACAGCTCTTGCTTCAGCTCCAGGATACCAGCCCGGGAGAGCCATGCCATATATAAATAAACATAACATAGCAGTTGGGATGAAAAAAGTGTACTGCATGTGAACAGACATGCACCCGTGTCCTCAGCACCCCAGCTGCAGCGATATCTGGATCCTTGGCACCAGTTTTCGTCATAGGCAAACAAGAGTCATGCACGTGTAGGCTTGTTTCACAGATTGTGGTCCCATTAGACTGGGAGAGGCGCATAAAGCACTACCCTTACACAGAGTTAAGTAACACGAGTGCGGTGGTGGCAGCGTATTGTTTCTGTGACAGTGGTCTGTGAAGTAAACAGGCCTTTTTACCTGTGTCACTGGAGTGCCGGACCCACTCATGTAAAGTTCTGCTGCTGTGTACCCAACTCATCCTTGACCTACATCTTGTTAACATGTAGCGTTGCATATTAATGTGTGTGTGTGCTGTAACGTATGTGTGCCTGTGTATGTGTACAGTACATGGAGGCCTGAGCGTTCCATACTCGAAGCCCAGGGCCTTGAAGAGTCATGCGGAGGAGGAGCCATTCCAGGCAGATTTGTGGATTGCCAGCATTCCTGAGAGCTGGGTGGGACACATAATAGCAGCAGGGAGACCAAAGCTCTCTTATACACTTCAAAAGGGTACTTTGATTCTGAAAAAGTTACTGGTCAGCGCAGCCTGGGCACATCACAGGAAAGACATGGGGCCTACAAGGGTATCAAAGAAGGGGGCTGGGGGCCTGGCTAACCAAATGGCTTGTGTGGGAGTCTTTCAAGTTTGGAGTTGGTTCTGCTGTGACAGACTGCTTCCTGGACAAAGGACAGGAAGGGGCACTTTAAAGAGCGCATCCCCCATATCAAGCACCTCAAAGACTCAGACACTAAATTACATCTCCGTCTGGAAATGGATTATAAAAAGAGGAGCATGAGCCTCCCTAAATTGTCAAACTAGAGCTGTACATCAGTGTGGAGAAGCTCAGCACGACATATGCCTGTTGTGACCAGGCCTGGGGACTAAGGTCTGCTAGTCTCCCTACTGGGTGAGGGGGCATCCCCCAAGAGCACCAAGACCTCTTGTGCTGGAGCCTGGAGCACCAGCATCTGGCTGCTTGCCGAGACAAGAGAACCCTGTGAGGAGGAGAAAAGAGCCTGAAGGGAGCGAGGTCCAGTGGGGATCCTTTCCAGGAAATCTCTGAAGCGGAATGTGAGATACTTGGTCCACGTTGAGGATCACAGCACAGATCAGGCTGTCTGCCTTAGTGATGCGGTCATGACCCCCGTACACCAGGTCCGCGGTGAAGGTAACGCCCTGGTGCAGCACTGTAACAAGAAGTGGGCCGTCACCCGTAGTGTGCTGTTCACAATCCCCATAGCCCAGGTTGCGGCTGCGGTGAAGATAAGGGCAGTTGCCCTGGTGCAGCACTGTGACAAGAAACAGGGCCATCACCCATGTGCAGTGTTGTAACCTGAAGGGGCCCAAACCCAGAGTAGTGACCCCCATATGCCAGGAAGGGGCTGTGGTGAAGATAAGGGCCATTGCCCTGAAGCAGTATAGCAGGTGGTGATCCGTCAAAGAGCATCCATTAAATCACCTGAATTCAGGACCACCATAGACCCGCTGCCGGACTCAGGAAGTCGGGACCGGAAGAGCATCATGGATGCCTGCTACTTTGCCTGCAACATCCAGAGTTCTGTTCACCGCTGGGCCACTGACACGTGCTGGGGTCTGCCAAAAGGCAGCTCCAGCAAGAGCAGGTAAGACTGCTAGCCCAGCCTCTGGTGGCATTTGCCCTGACTAAAAGTGCTACAACACTGGGACACTGACTTTTTAAGAAGCCATAGTGGAATTAGTAAGACTTGCGGTTCAGTCAAAGAGCCCGGTCTTGAGGGCCTTCTCGAATTGCGGCAGTGATGGTGATTGCCTGAGGTCTTCGCGGCGAGGTAGGAGAAGGATCTCCCTCCAGTCGTGGTCTAGCGGATCCGTGGAATGGTGGACAGGGCCAGTTGGGAAGAGCGGAGAGGTCTGGTGGGAGTGTAGGAGAGGCGGTGGTTGAGGTATGTAGGTCCAGCGTTGTGGAGGGCTTTGCTGGCGTGCATGAGAAGCTTGAAGGTGATTCTCTTGTTGACAGGTAGCCAGTGAAGATCTCTCAGGTGGCCGGTGAAGTGGTTGCAGCGTCGGATGTTCAGGATGAGTCTGGCAGAGGCGTTCTGGATGATCCCACGGCAGAGTCTACATATGCCATCCGGAATGATCGACTAGTAAGATGCAGGAGGGCAAAAGCCCAGAAGTCTCACAGTCATCCTCACTGAGCCTCGGGACTGAGGCTGAAGCATCAGATCATAGCCTGAATGTCCTGGACTCATTGTTCTAGAAGGAAGATTCGAAAATACACTGTATATAGGATGGCTCAGATAAAATGGAGCCTCTGTGAAGGAGTTAGGTCAGACTTTGGCACACTGATCGGGAACTCCAATGACGTAAAGAGGTTTGCCGTCGTCAGGAGGTAGTCTACAATGGACCATGGCGAGCCCACCTTGAACAGCCAGTCGTCTAAGTAGGGGAAGAGTGGTACCCCCGACCTCCAAAATTACGTGTGGCCACCACCCTCACCTTTGTGAACACCCAGGGAGCACTAGTTTGGCCAAAAGAAACCACAGAAAACTGAAAATGCTCGTGACCCACCTCGAATGCAGGTAACATCTGTGGGCCTGCAGGACGGGAACATGGAAATAAGCATTCTGCAGGTCCACCACCACCAACCGGTCTCCTGTAACCTGGGCAAGCGTGAGCATCTTGAATTCGTAGGGAGAAGTTGAGAATTTGAAGATCTAAAATAGAGCGAAGGGCTCCACCCTTCTTTCTCACTAAGACATAGCAAGAGTTAACACCCAATTCCGATTTCCAAGGCCTAAACCCATTCCATAGGTCTTTACTCCAAAACAGCCTGGACATCCTGGAGCGAAATGGACGTCCTCGCAACTTCTCAGTCTGAGAGTGGTGAGGATGGGACAAGGCGGGGTTGGAATTCTGCTCCTTTTTTTACTTCAACTTACCTGAAGACTGTTCGTGCGAAGATCTGTTGTGGGACTGGCCACAATATGGGTTATGTCTCTGTGACTTCAAGTGGTAGAGCCTTTATGCGACTTTTGCTGGTGTTCAGCGGCATACAGCTTGGCTTTGTGGTCCCAAATCACCCTTGAATTTATTAGGGTGTGCTCCCTGCTCCACTTCGAGTTGTGGCCTAAATCCAAATACCAGAGGTACACCTCGTGGGGATCAGTCACAGACATTTGGTTACGACAGTCCCTGCAAGGTTTAAAACCTGCAGTTTTAGGAAGAGGCATATTCCCTTGCACACAGGAAAAATTTGGAAGAAAAAAGTTTTTCAACTGATGAGAAAAAAGTGGGAGCCATCTCTGGATGCACATACGAAGGTGAAGAAAGAAAGGAACTAATGTCCACGGGCTTGGGTGGCACATATATAAATACACGACTCCAGCCACCTACTGGCATGCAAGGGCTATGCTGAAAGATCTTACAGATCCAGTTTGGCACTTGGACATATTCTAAAGGCGAGGAATCCACAGTTAGAAGTATCCATCAGGAAGAGGAACATTGTGAAACATACTCCCCCCAAGAAGTACTGCACCCGAGAACCGAATGCACCATTCACTGCAAGCCAATATCCTAATAAGGATTGCTGAGACATTTAGCTCTATGTCTACTGCACAATAAGCCTGTCTAGTAGGTGAACTGGTCGCCGGAAGAAAATAAAGTGATTTTGGAGCCTCCAAAGGTCCAGACAGCAGGAGCTCACCGACTACAAAGAACAAAGGAAAAAACTACCATCCAACTAGTTATGTTGTCTATCATAACGTTTTACCTCCTAGACCAATTTTCCTTGTTTCTCTTCTTCCAAGTTGCTCTGTTCAACTTGATGTCGACTTACGTTGTTCTTTTGTTGTCTGCAATTGCAGTGTAGTTTGTGGTTATACATTACACCTAAAACCAATTTTCTGAAAATTGCCCTGCAGCGGAGGGCAAGCTACCAAAGGCACGTTGAGGTTACACTCATCAAAGCCTCTCTGCTGCTCGAGTGCTCTGTGAGGGCAGTGTGGGAGCAGCAGAGGACTGTGGCTTCGCTCCCCATCAGAGGTGAGGGTTAAGAAGTCGTGCCATTCAAAGGAAGAAAACAGATTATCATTAATGGAGTCCCTGAATGACCAAAAGTAAATTATGTAAATAACAGCTGTATATCTTGTGAACGTTCTAGAGTACCCACTGTATCTTTAAATTGTAAATTATGATCATGCAATGAAGGCATATTGAAAGCAATCCGCATGATTGGATCTTTTGACAGGATGTTTGTCACTCTACACCTAAGTAAGACTGCAGAGATAAGGATTATGTTACTTACCCAGTAAGCATCTGTTCTTGGCATGTAGAGCTGTAGATACACATGCTTTGCATACTCCTGCCATTTAGTGTTGGGTACGGATGTTTGCAAGTTGTTTTTCGTCGAAGAAGTCTTTCCAGTCACGAGGTAAGGCGACTCCTCCTTTCGGTGATAGTGCGCATGGGCATCGACTCCATTGTTAGATTGTTTTCCCGCAATGGAGTTAAGTGAGTAGTAAAGAGATGTCCATGCGTATGTATTGTAAATACAGAGAACTGCAACAACTACTGGTGTCAGGAGAGGTGGGAGGGCGCATGTGAATCTACAGCTCTAAATGCCAAGAACAGATGCTTACTGGGTGGTAACAATCCAATCGAGGCATGTGTGCTGTAGATACACACGCTTTGCATAGACTATATAGCAGTGTTCGCCCAAAGCGATGGCTAACCAGTAGATGTTGCAGTTGTCTGGAAAAGTGTCTTTAGCACAGCTTGTCCGACATTGGCTTGTTGGCGTGCTAACACATCCACACAATAGTGTTTAGTAAATGTGTGTGGTGTCGACCATGTTGCTGCTTTATAGATATCAGCAATATGAATGTTACCTAAAAAGGCCATAGATGCCTCTATTTTGCGAGTGGAATGCGCTCAAGGGGGCATAGATAAAGTTCTTTTAGCTTTAGCATAGCAAGTTTGAATGCATTTCAACAATCCATCTGGAAATGCCGGATTTAGAAATAGGATTGCCTTTGTGGGGTGGAGCAAATGCAACAAAAAGTTGCTTTGTTTTACGAAAATGTTTTGTCCTTTCAATATAATACAATAACGCTCTTCTGACATCAAGTGTGTGAAGAGCTCTTTCTGCCACAGAATCCGGTTGAGGGAATAACACGGCATTTCTAAATCAGGCATTTCCAGATGGATTGTTGAAATGCATTCAAACTTGCTATGCTAAAGCTAAAATAACTTTATCTATAACCCTTGAGCGCATTCCACTCGCAAAATAGGGGCATCTAAGGACTTTTAGGTAACATTCCTATTGCTGATATCTGTAAAGCAAAACACACAAGATGATGGACGGAATGTTGCACATTGGCAAACATTCACCCCCAGTCACAGATCTGGGTTTAATCCATCGTTATTTTGCTTCACCACGCCACCCCAGTTCAGACATAGCCATATGCAAATCAGTCTTGACCCTGTGCCTCATGGGAACAGTCCAGACCGAACTGCCAAGCCATGTCTTCCCTGGACCGGAATCAAGCATCCTAGGACCGGTTTCGGGCTTTCAGCCCTCATCAGCCAGGATAGCTTGACTCCAGTGGCGTAGTGAGCACGGGACCCACGTCTGGGCATACCCTTCCCACTTAGGGCGAAATGCAAAACACACAAGATGATGGACGGAATGTTGCACATTGGCAAACATTCACCCCCAGTCACAGATCTGGGTTTAATCCATCGTTATTTTGCTTCACCACGGCACCCCAGCGTTGTTGTTTTTGCATTTGTCACCCCGAGTGGGACGGGTATGCTCAGACGTGAGTCCCGTGCTCTCCATGCCACTGGAGTCAAGCTATCCTGGCTGATGAGGGCTGAAAGCCCGAAACCGGTCCTAGGATGCTTGTTTCCAGTCCAGGGAGGACCTGGCTTGGCAGTTCGGGCTGGACTGTTCCCATGGGGCACAGGGTCAAGACTGATTTGCATATGGCTAGGTTCAAACTGGAATGGCGAGCAAAAAAACGATGGATTTAGGCCCAGATCTCTGTACTGGGGTGAATGTATGACATTGTTCTGCATTCTGTCCATCAACTGTTGTTTTTGCATCTGTAAAGCAGCAACATGATCCACACCACACATATTTACTAAACACTATTGTGTGGATGTGTTAGCACGCCAACAAGCCAATGTCGGACAAGCTGTGCTAAAGACACTTTTCCAGACAACTGCAACATCTACTGGTTAGCCATCGCTTTGGGAGAACACTGCTATATAGTTTATGCAAAGCGTGTGTATCTACAGCACACATGCCTCGAACAGATTATGTTACTTACCCAGTAAGCATCTGTTGTTGCATGTACAGCTGTAGATTCACATGCTCCCTCCCACCTACCCGGTCACCTATAGTTGTTGCAGTTCTCTTTATTTACATTACATATGCTTGGACATTTCTTTACTACACTCACTCCATTCTCACCCTCTGCGAGAAAACAATCTAACAATGGAGTCGATGCCCATGCGCACTATCACCGAAAGGAGCAGTCACCTTACCTTGTGACTGGAAAGACTTCTTCGAAGAAAAACAACTTGCAAACATCCGGACCCAACACTCGACGGCAGGAGTATGCAAAGCATGTGTATCTACAGCACACATGTCTCGAACCATTAAGTCCTGGCATGTGAAGCTATCCTACTATGTGAAGTGGTGGAGTAATGCTCCTTTTATTGAGCTGAGCAGAACACACCCATGGCTCTAGGTTTTATTAGATGTGTGCATCTATGAAACATTGATTAAGGATACAGGTGTGGAGTGTTTGTCCTAAACCCCCTGGGCTGTTATAAGAAGCCTTTTAAACATGAGCTGAAAGTACCTCTATATCCATAGCTTGCTACAGGCTGCCTCTCCACAGCCAAGATGTTGAGGCTTTGTTTTCACTCAGCTGACAGTGGTTATTGTTGCTGTGTAATGTATTAACCAAAATATGTTCCTTATGGTATTAAACATAAGAAGAGACACAGGCGGCTCATAGCATACATTCGTCTTTCTTTATTGGTTCCAGTTTCTCACAGAGAGGGCAGAATAAAGAAATATTAGGTGGGGTTAGGGGTGTACAAGTGGGGGTCTGACGTTTGGGACACAGAATGTCAGGCAGGCTCCTCTCAGCATGCAGGGAAAACAAGCACCTGTGTACATTCACAGTTACAGAGCAGCAGCCGCGGTGGTGGCATCAAGGACACCCTCTTACAGAGAAGCACAGAGCAAAGTGTGGTAATGAGGTATAGGTGGTAACGAGGGGATGCAGCCCAAGGGCCTCACCCTCCAGCTATCTGTAACCAGATTGCATTGCCAGATACTTTCCTCATCCTCCCACCCTTTCAGCCACTGGTCAATCCAGCACTAGTCTTTCAGGCACCTCAAAAGCCACCAACTTCCTACCTTTAGTTCCCACTGCCAACAATGCCATCCCAGGCCCCCTACTGCATCCTGAAATTTCAAACACGCTTCTGGGGATTCAGACCATCCTGAAATTAAATAAAAAAGAGGCCGCCTGAGGAACAGTGAAAGTCTACTGCTGCATCTGTGGGTGGCTAACTCGCAGCCGTATTCGCTTAGTCCAGTGTCTAATCACCATCTGGCTTTAGTAAACAGGGAAAGCCTCCAATTCTATTCTACTATCAATTATTTTCTGGTCTGGTGAACCCTGTGAACAGAGTTGTCAAGTCCTCGATCCCTCTGTATAGAGCACTAGAAAATAAAAGGTATAATACAGTGATTTATGCAGTTTTGGTATGCTTTGGCCACCACACACAAACCCGTTCAGTGCACACTGCCAGTGCAGGTCCAAGCAGCAAATAGTAACAGGTGGAACCTCCCACGCAGTGAGACCCGATAAATTAGCAGCCAGAGGCTGCCTGTTGTCCAGGGATCTCACATACAAGCAGGAACCAGGTGGACTCCCTACTAGTGAAAACAGATAGCAGGTACAACCAGCCAGTAGGTACTGTCTCGCACTTTGGGATTTTAAATAAGACCATTTATCAATAAATTAAACAGGTTCTGCCTCTCACTTTGGGATTTCAAATAAGAGCATTAATAAATAAATAAAACAGGTTCTCGGATAAGAGCATCCAGCAGGTTTCGCCTTTCACTTAGGAATCTGAGATATCAGCGAGCAGGTTCCGCCTTTCACTTAGGAATCTCAGGTCAGAGCAGCAAGCAGGTTACACCTTTCACTTCGGAATCTCAGGTCAGAGCAGCAAGCAGGTTTCGCCTTTCACTTAGGAATCTGAGATAACATCAGCGAGCAGGTTCCGCCTTTCACTTAGGAATCTCAGGTCAGAGCAGCAAGCAGGTTACACCTTTCACTTAGGAATCTCAGGTCAGAGCAGCAAGCAGGTTACACCTTTCACTTAGGAATCTCAGGTCAGAGCAGCAAGCAGGTTCTGCCTTTCACTTAGGAACCTCAGGTCAGAGCAGCAAGCAGGTTCTAGCTCTCACTTAGGAATAGGAGATAAGAGAAGCAAGCAGGTTCCGCCCCTCACTTGGGGATGATCTCAGGTAAGAGTAGTATGTAGGGTCTGCTTCTCACCCAGGGAGCCTTGCTACAGCCAGCAAACAAGGACTGCCCCTCGGCCATTAGCTGAAGATGCAACCATCAAGAGGCTAGACCAGCCCTGAGTGACCTTGGATACAAGCAAAGCCTGTGCTGCTCTCACAGAGGGATCTCGGATAGAAGCAGCAAGCAACCTCTCACCCAGTGACCTCGGGCACAAGCAGCAAATAGTAAACAGACGCTGCCTCACACCCAGTTGAACAACAGCAGTTGATGAATGTTTACTCTAGGAGAAAATATCTGGCAGATACCAGGTATCAGCTAAGTTAGGCTCACAACATCTACATATGAAGTAGCAAGGACCCAATATTAAAGACAACATCAAGGAAAATGGTATGAAATGAAGCGCTTTGAGTCCAGGACTAACATATTGCAGGGGCTAGTAAATTCTCTACGCCCCAAAATAAAGCTCCCAATTCTGATCCATCTTCGCCTTATCATGGGGAAGCTGGGGATAAATATTCCTTAGATCCCTACTAAAAGGGAGCAGCATGGTATCATAGAGGCAAAGTCCTTCAGAAGGTAGGTTTACAAACATTGCAGTTTTTTAAGCCTGGTTGCCAAAAGCCGAGCGGCACGATACCCTGATTGCCACGGCTCGGCCTGATGGGACGAGGTCAAGTGTATCTGGCTCTAAGTGCTCTTCATTGACTTTCAATGATAGCCATGTTGAAGTTCAAAGTCACATTTATATTCCATTGAGTTTTTTGGGCAACACTCAGATACTCAACGTTGTTATAGTTTCCCTCTCTTCATCTCAATGTATTTATTTTACAATTAGGATTTGTTAAGTTCTTCCATTTAACCTAACACCTCTGTAAATGCCTTCTCAGTGGGAGACTGAGACCCCCAACTTTGATATTAGGCATGTGAGAGTGCCCCTCCTCGGCCCTCTGTCATTAGCGAACAATGAGATACTTCCACCACTGCTCGTCGCTTTAAGACCGACGCGCAGGATACAGGTACCTCACAGTCCTGTGTGGTGGGGCATTCACTGGGACTCAAAACCCTAAAAGCATTTCAGTTTTTCCCCGATGAGTAGTCCCACCCAACAGGTGCCACTCGGGTGGTTAAGGACGCAGCAAAAGAGTTCTTCTCAGAAAGGGTAAGGGCGCCAACTGGCTGTGACTGGTTTTGGAACACTATAAATGCTGGTGTGGATGTAAAGCCCATGTAAGCAAAGTTGATGAGGATATCTGCTTGGAAGGGTTCTATCGGCATGAGGGCCGGACAAATGTCTTCTACATGCATTTGTTGCTTCAGGCATGACTTTCCATTTACCAAAATGGCTGAATCCCCCACCTAATCCCACCTCAACCCTTGAGTAGTAGAATGCATTGATGGGTAAGGAGGGCTTGCTTGTGTACAAAGAAATACCTGTATATAAAGAACGCTACGGCTATATACAAGTGCTAATTATTTACAAACACATCTTCATACATACGTATTTCTCATTGCTCCTGAATATTACCTCCTGGCACATCTTCCAGTGCTACCCACGAGTCAAATGCTACAAGCAAACTTTACCCAGAGCCTCCGGTGACCCGGATGAAATGAAGAGGACAGTTCCATACGGATGTCTAATGAGGCAGACTCCAGGGCCAGCAAGTATTCAGGATTTCAGACCTTCGCTTCATCAAATGACCTACAGTGATATGAAAAAGCGGTGCACCAAACCGGACAATGCATTATAAAGGGCACAGCCCAGGCAAGACGCCTCCCGCATCAAGAAACAATTTCAAAACACTACACTGAAAAAAATAAAAACAAAGTCAAACAGGGGAAGGATCTAGGGGATGCCTTGAGGCATTTATGATCTGACAAAAGTGTGTGGGGAGTCCAGGGTAAGTTGAGACGCTCACATTCCAGCCAGGTGAATAGCTAACTGTCCAACGAGGGCATTGGGAAGGAAATAGGGGTGGGAAGGGGGAAAGGGACATGTATTCTGGAGGGAGAAGGTGGGGGAAAGTTTACTTCATGTCACCATGCATAGCTCTGCAGCTACTCTTTAGCCCTGCCAATGATGGCAAGAATGTACAGGAAGATGTTAATAATGTCTGTGTACAGGTTCAGAGCAGCGAAGACGTACTCCTCAGGGCTCAGTGAGAGCTGCTTATTACCCAGGATCATCTGTGTATCGATGGCCAAGAACTGCAAGATAGGAGAAAAAGAAGTGTTAGGAGGCAGTCAGGAAATGCAACATCAGAGAACACATCGGCAATCAACTACACTCCAGCAACACCATCAGGCAGCCAGAAGAGACCACTACCTTCAGTTAACCTGACAAGGACCACCACCTTAAGCCAAACATTTACAAAGCACCACTGTCAACCAGCCACCCTAAAAAAATCTAGCAAAGTATACCACCATCAGGCAAACATCTTCTGAGTACCATGATCGGTGAGCCAGTCTTAGAATATCGCATTCAGTGAGCAAGGGAAAGATCAGTACCTTAAGACAACCATCTTGAGAGGTCCACTGTCAACCTACCCATCAAAGTGCACCAGCATTACCTATTAGCCAACACCCTCAGAGAACAACCATCAGCAAATCCAGCAGCGTGCACAATCATCAACCAACCATCCTCGAACCACATCAGCTCCAGTCAAAGAACACCACCTTCAGTGAACCAGGTAGAGATTATCAGAGTCAGCAAACCATCCAAAGATGACCATGCAGAGTATACTAACAACAACCACCCATCCTCGGAGAACGTCAGATAACCAGACAGAATAGAAAACTACCACCAACCATCCTCAGTACACCACCATCAGATAAGCGCAGAACACTACCAAAAGTGAAACACCCACGGAGCAAGAAACACCACTGCTAGTTGACCACCAACGTACTACAGAGGGCTAGCCAGTTAGAGAACGCCACCTTTACACATCCTTACATACAATTTCACCAAAAGCTAACCAGACCAAGAGCACCAACCATTCTGAGTACATCCATCAGTCAACAACATTTTAAATCTTTCAGTCAACCCAATAGATTCAGTTAATCAGGGAGAGTGCTCAACAGACGGCTAACCTGGCACAGTGTACCACCGTCGGCCAACCGTTCATGAGCACCTCTGTTGGGTAACTGTATAACACCACTGCCAGCCACATTCTTTGAAAGTCTACCAGAACGTTTACATTTTTAATTTGCGGATGGTTGAGGGTGGTAGGTCTGAATGGATAACAGGGTCTCTCAATAGGTCTTTGTCTGTGTTGTACTGAGAGTTCACTCTATCCATCAGAGACAGGTCTGTGCAGAGCATTGGAGGTGGACCTGCTATCTTAGGATGCCTAGAAAGAAAGGTGCCCAGACCTTTGTACAAATGTTGGTGCCTTGGGACAGGTTTGTTCTCCTCCTGAGCACATTTCAAGGGCAAATTCAATTTCACTGAAATGAATGACGTGGCTAGGTCTCTATAGTTTTCATAATTCCAGGCACACCTGTGCTTTTTCATGGCTAGGCAGCAAGAGGTCCCCTGGCAATCCTTGTTAAGTCTGATCTTGGATCACTGGCACTTCTTGGGCTCTATGGTCTGTGTGAGGATGCCCCAATAACAATGTTTGTCATGTCCTCTCTTGGTGCAGGAGTATGCCAGTCAGCAGTCACCCTTCACTGTTCACAGATAGAGTCTCAGGAATGGGATGAAAGGATGGATCAGTTATCACAAGGAGACGGCTCCGCTACTGCCTTGCAGGATGCTGATGTTTGGCAAGAAGTCTCTGAGGAGCTTTGAGACAAAGAGAGAAAGCTTAAAAAGGAAGAAGGGCTCCACAGACTCAATATCTCGTTTTACCAAGAAATCACTCAGGATACTTAGAAAGCCTAGGCAGGGGGCAAGCAGCCGGCAGAGATTCCTCCATACACCAACCTACAACCCAATCAAGGCCGTAGGATTTGTAACCCTTAAATAGCCAAGAGGATTCTGGAAGCACCCTTTTGCTGGTACCTCGTCCCATAGAAATATGGAGTTGCAAAGCAGCCAAATGATTGAATGTATGCGTTCATGTGAGTATGTACAGTACCTGTGTGTACATGGATGTCCGGTGCTTGTACTGTGCAACCCTAGCCATAACGCAACAACTTTCAGGGTACAGTTCTTATTATGGGTGTAGGGGGAAGTGTCAGTCAAACGAGGCCTACTGTTGGGAATGTGTGTGTTATTCATTGTGAATGAGGTTCTTCTTGAATAGGTGGGTCTTTAGTTCCTTTCTGAAGTGGAAGCGAGATGATGCTAATGGGATCTTGTTCTGGATGCCACTTACAATCCTTCTAAACCATTGTTACTCAGTGTGTAGGGATTTTACTGCATCCAGAGACATGTGCATGAGTACTCCCACCCAAGGACAGGGTGGCACTCTGAGGGAACAAGACAACAAAATAATATCTCTCAACATACTCATCACGTGGCAACCATGTAAGGAATTATTACCCGAGACGCATGCTTTTCACTAAGACTCTTGTAGAACCTCTCTGAAGACCATTTTGCTGCTTCGTAAAGGATTACTTAGCTTGCAACAGAAGGGCCAGATCATGGCGTGTAAGGAGAAATAATATGGGACACTCCAAAAGGAGTTGAAAAGTAGAGTTGGAGGCCGAGGCAAGGGCACTGTACCCGCAGGCAATGGAGGGGTGAATGTGAAGCAGGAATCTTGGTGGTATGGGTGGGAGAATGATTCTGGATGGTACTGAGGAAGAACAAGACAAAGCACAAGGAGACAGAGCGTTGAAGGGAAAAAGAACGAGCACTGACAAAGCAGACAGGCCTCGCCTTTTGGACCTATTGGTTTTGCCAGTGCTGCTTGTTCATGTTGTGCAGCATCGGGCAAAACAAAAAAATAAAATAACAGGTGTGATGACAAGACCACTAGTTGCAGCGTTGTATAGCTAAATGCATGTATGGTGACGTATGCACCCGCCATGTAACATGCATGCGTGCCTCCGAAATGACACAAGTTCCATTATTTTTTCATTTTTGATCTGAGATGGATTGGTAAATAAAATAAAAATGAAATTTCAGTAGCATGAAAGTGCTTTGTGTAAGGAAGACCGGGATCAGAAATTTGCAGCCAGGGACTCTAGAAAACAAAAAAATGACCGCAAGGAATGAGGGGAGAGAAGCGATGGTGGAGCAGGTCGGGGGAGTGGGTGAAAGGAGGAGGGAAAAAGCAGCACACAAGAAAGAAAGCAACACTGGGGTCGGTGAAGAAGCATACAAGGGAGAGAGCGAGCAATACATGAGGGAGAGAGCAACACAGAGCGCGTAGAGACACGGAAGAAGCACATAAGACAAGGAGACACCTGCACACAAAAGACTGAGCAAACGAGTGCGGGGATGGGCATTTGGTGGGGGGGTGAGCACATGAAGAAGGCAGCTGAAAAACACATGCACTCTCATGGAGCTCCTAACAAACAGGAAAGAGGCGTTCAATAAAAGCGAGCAGTAGAAGGATACAAGTTAGCCAATCAAAATGATGGTAAAGAGGCCTCCATGGGAGGGGCATACACAAGAAGAGGAATGCAAGCTATCGAATAAGGAAGCAAAGGACAGTGACAATAGGGCCAACTAACGCCAAGCAATGGGTGGACCGTAAGATCACTGTATGTTTTTGATAAGCCCAGAGAAGGTCATTCGCAGCCTGAGAGCCTGGGCGGTTTGGTAGGAGAGACCCAAATAAAAAGAAACACACACAATACACACAGAGGCGAGTCAGTGGCTGAACTCGAAACTGATAGAACGAACATCAGTATGGTCACTAAATCATTTCCAAGTCCCACAGCAAGCAGCAAAACCATTCCACTGTCAGCAAACCATTCTCAGACACCACTGCCAGCGAGACCACAACAATCAACAGTGTCAGCATATCATTCCCAACTCCTCTGTCGGCAAACCATACTGTGAAGAAAGGTTGGCAAACAAAACCCAAAAAAAAAAAAACACCCCCCATCAGCAACCCATTCTCATGTTACAATCCTTTGTAAAGTACATTTTCTACCCCCCAAAAAAGCTAAAAGCAGAACGGTATCAAGAACACATTACTTTTACAGCTAAACAAACCATCAAAAAAGTGTTAACGTTTGGAATTAATTTGTAAATACGGTCTATACTAAATGTAGGAAAATGCCCCTTTGTGACATGGTCGCCCCCACGTTTTGCCTGGTATTTGATGTGATTTTGACTGGAAGTGCACTGGGTTCCTACTAACCAGGTCCCTAGTGCCAGAGCTCTTTCCCAAAACTGTGCAATTTTACACCAATTGGCAATACCTTTAGCACTCTCTGTACGTTCCTAGTAAAAGGTACCCCTGGTACCTAGGGCCTGAGGTACTACAGAGGGCCCTTAAGGGCAGCAGCACATATTGTGCGTCCCTAAGGGACCCCTCACCAAAGTCATGCAGACTGCCATTGCAGGTTGCGTGTCTTGGTGCAGACAAAAGTGAAAACACGACATGGCACGCAGCCTGTGTGCCATGCCAGCCGACGCTGCACGCAACATAGGCAAGCCATCCCTACAGCAGGCCTTACAGCCCAACTGCTACTACATGTGTGGGCATAACTTCATGAGCGGATATGTCCTGTGTTGGTCAGTTCCATTTCTGCCAGTACAAGTGAACAGGTAAGCCATCATAAAACATGTGCGGGACACTGGTCAAAAACGAGTTGCCCAGCTACATGATGGCTTCACTAAAACTAGGGATGCTTGGTATCAAACATCTCGTATTATTAAACCCACACTGATTCCAGTGATGGAGGTATTAATACATGCACCCAGAGGGTGCCTTAGAGGTGCCCCTTGAAAACCTACCAGCCCCTGGTGTGTTGGCTGACTGCTCCTAGCCAACCTGCCACCATAAATGACTTTCGGACCCCCAGGGTTGAGGGTCTTTGCTCTCAGGAGGCGAGGAACAAAGCCTGCTCAGGCAGAGGGTGTTTACACCCCCTCCCACAAGATGACCTCCGTATTAGCATTCCAAGGCAGGAAGCTTGAAAGAGGACACCACCTTTGGATTGCAAATCTGGCTTCACTTGTAGGAGAGGATGCCAACCTCCTTTCTCCAGGGCCCATTTGGCGCCTGGACAGGTGGAAAAATTAGTAGTCAGATAGGCGGGTCCCTCCCTCAGGTTAGTACCACCCTAAAGGTGGGCTACCTGAAGTGGATACGACTTTCAGAGTCTGCCATCTTTGTGATGGCGAACTTAGGAACTCTGGAACAGGGTTATGTCCACTTTCCACAAAAAATGATCATATAGGGGGCGTAGGGACCCCAGGGGTCAGTAGCCCATTGGCTACACCCTACACTCCACTAACACCCTTAAATCTAGCGTTCAGGGGATCCCCTGGCACCAGGAAATCAGATTCTGCCGACCTGAAAGAAGAACATGGACATAAAGAGTTGCAAACAGCAAGAACAAAAGATCTGCAACTGCTTGGCGTCAACCCTGCCGGTCTGTCTGCTGTCCTCGACAGTTACACCAAAGACTACTTGTCCTGCAGCTGCTGTCTCTCCAAAGTCCTGGGAGAACTGCCAGCACTCCGCCCAAGAACCAGGAACTCCGGTGGAATAGCGGAGCTGCTCCCCTGCATCCTGCAGGCACCCAAAGAGACCGGAGAGGACTCCGGACAGCAGAAACTCGACACTAGCAAGCACAACCGCACCCGTCGCTCCAAATATGAGTTGAAGTGGGCCAATGGTGCCAGAGTGGTCCCCAGACCCTCCAGAGACAAAGCCCACCTTGGACTTGCCCACTGTGGCCTTCCTGACACCTCCTGCAGCCTGTTTGCAGGCCCCCTCTACCGTTACTGCTCCCGGTGATGCAAAACACACAAGATGATGGACGGAATGCTGCACATTGGCAAACATTCACCACCAGTCACAGATCTGGGTTTAATCCATCGTTATTTTGCTTCACCACGCCACCCCAGTTCAGACATAGCCATATGCAAATCAGTCTTGACCCTGTGCCTCATGGGAACAGTCCAGACCGAACTGCCAAGCCATGTCTTCCCTGGACCGGAATCAAGCATCCTAGGACCGGTTTCAGGCTATCAGCCTTCATCAGCCAGGATAGCTTGACTCCAGTGGCGTAGTGAGCACGGGACCCACGTCTGGGCATACCCTTCCCACTTAGGGCGAAATGCAAAACACACAAGATGATGGACGGAATGCTGCACACATTGGCAAACATTCACCCCCAGTCACAGATCTGGGTTTAATCCATCGTTATTTTGCTTCACCACGCCACCCCAGTTCAGACATAGCCATATGCAAATCAGTCTTGACCCTGTGCCTCATGGGAACAGTCCAGACCGAACTGCCAAGCCATGTCTTCCCTGGACCGGAATCAAGCATCCTAGGACCGGTTTCAGGCTATCAGCCTTCATCAGCCAGGATAGCTTGACTCCAGTGGCGTAGTGAGCACGGGACCCACGTCTGGGCATACCCTTCCCACTTAGGGCGAAATGCAAAACACACAAGATGCTGGACGGAATGCTGCACAATGATCATATAGGGGGCATAGGGACCCCAGGGGTCAGTAGCCCATTGGCTACACCCTACACTCCACTAACACCCTTAAATCTAGCATTCAGGGGATCCCCTGGCACCAGGAAATCAGATTCTGCCGACCTGAAAGAAGAACATGGACATAAAGAGTTGCAAACAGCAAGACCAAAAGATCAGCAACTGACTTTGCGTCAACCCTGCCGGTCTGACTGCTGTCCTCGACAGTTACACCAAAGACTACTTGTCCTGCAGCTGCTGTCTCTCCAAAGTCCTGGGAGAACTGCCAGTACTCCGCCCAAGAACCAGGAACTCCGGTGGAATAGCGGAGCTGCTCCCCTGCATCCTGCAGGCACCCAAAGAGACCTGAGAAGACTCCGGACAGCAGAAACTCGACACTAGAAAGCACAACCGTACCAGTCGCTCCAAATATGAGTTGAAGTGGGCCAATGGTGCCAGAGTGGTCCCCAGACCCTCCAGAGACAAAGCCCACCTTGGACTTGCCCACTGTGGCCTTCCTGACACCTCCTGCAGCCTGTTTGCAGGCCCCCTCTACCGTTACTGCTCCCGGTGATGAAAACCCAATTCCTAAAGACACCTGTGCACCCATCGCTCCTTAGCCCATGGAGAAGAGGACCTGAGCCCCCCGTTGGTTCAGCCCGACTGGCCTCCCAGTCCAAACCTGCAGCCTCTTTCCAACTGGACTGATCTCCATTGACTAACATTAGGCACCGATGCTGTATTAAACCTCTGCACCTGGCCGTCCTAGTGCCGCCCGAGGTGACCTGTTGGTGCTGCCTCTCCGCACGGACCTTAAGTCCAGAAGATTGGCCTCAAAAGTCGCTGCACTATACCTGTATGCAGTATCTGTTTTTCCTCCATAGGTTAACATTGCCGCCTCCGGAAATCGCACTGTCAAATTTTGAAACATAAAAGTATTTCTATCTTGAAATGTACTTACTTGATCGTAGTGATTCTAGTGCCTAAATATATATATAGATGTGTTATTTTTATAAATTGGTTGTGGGTCTCCTTATTGAGTTGTGTGCTTCATTTATTGACTGTGTGTATATTTTGCAGATGTCTAACACTCCTCTCTGATAAGCCTAAGGCTGCTCGACCACACTACCCCCTGGAAGAGCACCTTGGGATTGCTAGAGCAAGGATCTGTCCACTCAGAAGGGAATACCTGGACTCTTTGCACAGAATACCTTCATGTCGGTGTACTATATAAAGAGCAAGCTTCCAACGCTAAAACAGCATGTGGCTACGCAATCCCGGCTCAAGTCACCCAAACGAAGATTGACAAAGCCAAGAGGTCTGGTTTGAATGTGCCAATGCATGCAGCACAAACTCCTGAAGGAATTATTTCAGAAAATCTTTAAAACATACATTAGATGATCGAGTCCCCTGATTGAATCAATTTGACCAATCAAAATCAAAAACCAAACAAAATGAAATAGGAAATAGTAAGAGGCGCACTCAATGCTGAGATTATAATAAAAATATGTTTATATATTAATGTAAGTGTAACATCTTTGAAACCCAATAATATACAAATCAAAATCACTAGCAGTTTTTTCAATGAAGTTTTTTCATTAGAAAAATCATAAATATTATTAAACAGTTGAATACAGTTTCCTTGTAAGGTCACAGACATTTGTTAAACAGCAAGGTCGTAAAGTATTTCCATGAGTGTTTAGAGAATAATGTTGCAATAATGTTGCAACCACTCAAACAAATTTCAAAGACTCTATACCTAGAGTACATGTGGTATTTTTTATTGAAATTGTAAAGGTTGGTGTGAAGGAAAAAGTTGACGTTTCGGTCTCCTAGTGGGTCAAAACTATTAGACCATCTTCAGGACAGAAGAAATTGGATGGGACCCTTAGATCGTCACAAAAACCTAATGTTTCATGGACATATGTTGTAGGCGCAGATACCAATTTTTTTTAGATGGACAAGATATGACCAAATCAAATGAGAACGTTAGTGGCACTTCTTTTAAATAGCGAGTTAACAAGCACATCAAATTGCCGTGGTGACAGTAGCTGAACAATCGGCTAACAGCAATGTGGGGGATGGTAGAAATCAAGTGCCACTGTATGAAGATGAACTACCACATTAAGCGAGTGTGAAACTGATACAAACTACAAAGTCCTTGTATTTTGGTGAGATTTTGTAGGTTTATAGGTGAGAAATTCCTTTGATCTCAGTTATTAGATAGGCGAGAAGACAAGAATAACTGGTGATGATTCTGTAAGGCAGTTTTAAACATTTGAACATCTTAATCACCAAGTTGCTGCCATACATAATTGTATATAACATCAATGATGTGAGTTTATTTACTTAATAAGGGTCTATACTGATGTTTGATGTACGAGATATGTTTCTATATGCATCTAAAAATGACCAATAGGACCACTAAGGGCACTCACGATGGGGGCTAATGACAAATGTCATTTATTCTATTAGATAGGTTGTTGGACATACTGTGTATACCTTTAATATGTACTATATATTTTTCTAGTATACACTTTCTTTGAAACTTGAAAGATTGATAACATTTTTAAGACTGTAGTACTGCACATGTTTTAACTTTATCACTGGTGTATCTATGTAGTGACCATGTTTTTATATGATCTATTAACAGTCTTGAGAGAGCAACTTGTCCAGAAAACACGTGTTGGACGTAGCAAGCAAGAATACAAATGGAAAGTATTTCAATTAACTACAAGAATGGAACCTGATCTGATTTATGGTGTTCATGATAAAGTGGATTTTAAACAAAAAATTGGCAAGACTAAGACTTTGTAACTTAAATCTCCTCCAAGGTGTTAAGGTTTGTCTGTTATGCCACATAGAAGTGCACCGGGGGTAGTAGGTGCAGGTGGGAGGTGTAGCGCCAAGCAGTCTTGTTTATCCATACTTTTGTAGACAATTAGGTGACAAAGTCTCAAACTAGTGACAGAGAGGTGGCCCAACGTCTACTCTATGTATATTGTTAGCAATAGGTCAGTTTGTCAAAACCCAGACCTAAACAACACTTCCTACCATTCTAGTTTCTGTTTTTAATTTGACTCGATCACAGGCTTTCTTCCTCAGAAAGGTAGGGCCAGCCTCAGCTTAATGCTCGATACATAAAATCGTAAATCACAGCTGGGGTAAAATATTCCCACCATTTTTTGGAGTCCTAATGATAAATGTGCTGCTGTGGTTTTACAGCTCCTGGAAAATATAATCCAGAAAACCAGCACAGACCTCCTTTGTGGCGTCAGCTTAGATATGGCTACTGTGTCGACTGCTCGGACCTGTGAGAAAGCCCCACTCATTTTCTTCGCTTATTTCAAGAAATTGATCTTTTGACAAATCTTGGTCATTCAGGAAACCCAGGAACATTATAACAGTTAGTGATCTGGGACAGGCACCTCTACACCCCTGGCCAGCTTTCTTGATGCCAATTAATCTGTGAAGTCCTCACCAGCAAATTATGATTCCTCAAGATGAATTGGAGGGGGGGGGCAGGTAGGTGGTTCCTGTAGTTAGTGGACTGGTGATTGCTGGAGTCCACTGAACTCTGCATGTGTGCTACACAAGGTGGTGATTTCCATAACGTACAACCCGAGCCTACACATCTCTCGTCTGGTTTTTCCCATACCAGGTAGATAAGAGTGCAGCCTCCTCCGATTGGCCAGGCCTGAGACCTGGAGGAGGGTAAGATACTGGCCTTTCTCAGTCACTGCCATTGCCAGATAGTCTGGAGGTCCTGTGTCCGTTCCATATCATTTCTTCCTACCCATCTTTGTTCTGCTCGGCAGAGAGCTTTCATTTTTTTCATACTATAGCTAAGGTACCCTACTAACGAAGCCCTCCACCAATCCAGCAAACCGCCGAGCTAGCACTCATATTTCTCATTTCCCTTCCTAGCCACTATACTGGAAAAAAATCAATAATAAACTGCGATCTCTTTATCTGGAGGCAAATTAGATTGAACCCCTCTCAGTCTGGCATCAGGGCAGGGCACAGCACTGAAACTGGTCTCCTGGCAGCCACAGATGCGATTAGGATGAGTTTAGATGAGGAAAAACCAGCTGCCCTCATCCAACTTGCTCTCAGCGGCCTTCGATATGGTCTCCCAAGCAACCTTGATCAGAAGACTGCGTGAGATTGGGATCTTTTCCAAAGCTTTAGCCTGGTTTAACTCGTTTCTGTCACAGAGAACTCCTGCCTTTTAAATCTAACTTGCCCATTCTTCCTTGTGGGGTACCTCAGGGATCATCCCTTAGCCGCCCACTCTTTAGTATATTCTTGGCCCCACTGGGCTGCTGTTGTCGGAGTATGGATCTGAGGTTTTATCAGATGTAGACGGTACTCAGCTAGCGATCTATTGCTGATATCACACAGAGTCCACTAGAACCAGATTCTGCAAGTGTCTGAGGCCAATCAATGGCTCTCTGGATGAAACAGAATTGGCTCCGAGTTAATAGGGACAAGACTGAGATTGTCCCGTTTGGCAAGGGCAACAGTTTATGGATGGATGTGTGGTGACCATCTGAGCTCGTCATTGTTCCAACTACGAAAAAGGAGGCAAAAAATCTTGGTATTCCAATAGACAACGCAGTCACCATGAAAGCACAGATCTCCGAGATCAGTGGGTCCTCTGTGTGCTTTGGAAAAAATTTAATTGGATCCCCTTAAACTGCAGGAAGATAATCACGCAGGCCCTACTCACTAGTCGCCTGGATTATGGTAATGCTCTGTACGGCATTAATGATTTCCTGCTGTCAAGTCTTCAAACCATGCACAATGTGGCAGCCAGACTGGTTTGTGGTCTACCTCCTAGAATGGCATCTTGCCCCATTCTCAAATCACTGCACAGTCTGCCATTGTTTATCGTGTTTATAGAGCTCTGTACACAGGTGACCCTTGTTATCTCGGCAGTGGAGTCAGTTTGTATATCCCCACCAAGGTTCGTAGGTCATCCACCCTTGTCCTGACACTTCCATGTCACATTCTTCAAGTTAGGATTGGCAGTCCTTCTTTTACATATCTAGCTGCCTAGCACTGGAATAAATGCCCAACTGCAATTAGTCTGTGCCAGAAAGTAGATTTTTTTTTTTTTTTTAAATTGCTCAAATCCCGGCTTCTTTAGCAGTGTGGGTGGCCTGGTTTGATCATTATGCAAGTTCTCAGCACTGGGATACCCCCTAGGGCAAGGGTTCTTAACCTGTGGTCCGGTGACCCAGGGGGTCACGAAGCCTATTCAGGGGCCCATGACTGCTTACAAAATTAAAGAATATTAACAGATTAACAAAATGTATATAACTAAAAAGCAAAATGTAAAGTTGAAAAGGTTCTGTAAATGTGAAGGAATTGAAAATTGGAGGCTTCAAATTAAGTTACTATCCTCAGATTGATTTGCGGGAGTAGCACAGGAGCATCCAACAGAATGTAATATGGACGATGAGTGACCTCAATTGAATTCAGAAAAACTCCAACCTTCCCATTTAAATTTTTATATATTTGATTGTGAATTTAAATAAAGTATATCATTTGTGTATTTGTTTGATAAATGCTTGTTTCTGTATTTTACATTGGCAGTTCGAATCATCGAAAATGCTTAGGCCGTGGTACCCGCCATACAGCAATGCCTCAGTGGGGGTCCCTAGTGGGGGTCCCTAGTTTCCAATAATAATTCAGTGTTGGTCCCCGGACTCTAGGAATGATTAAGTGAGGGTCCGCAGAAGTTACAAGGTGACATTGGCACTCTACAAACCCCCACCCTAACTTAACCGAACATACAGCCTTCCTCTCCGAACATCCTTTACATAGCCACACTAGCCTGACACTGTCCCCGAATTACAGTGGCTGTTGGACTCTGAATTCCAGCAACTGAGCTTAAAAGAACCGAGCAATGATTGGACAATTGGTTATCCTCCCCCAACATAGATGCACCACCCTTAGGACTGCCTAGAAGGACTTTATAGAAACTGGTTTACCAGGGTACAGCTTTTAGGTCAGAAAGGTGCCTGCATTCCTAACACTCTGGAAAAGTCTGCTGTATGCCTGCAATTTCTGTCTTTGATTCTGATCAGCAGACATTATTTTCAAAAGTTGTAATACTATTTTTCTTTCTGTCTGAGACCTGTGTCCCCCTGACCTGTGTTGCAAACTGAACGCTTGCATTTTCAACTTTACCCAGCTCCATCCACAGATACTCCATTAGGTTACCAATGGCCACAGGACTCAGCGTTAAGTTGATATCTAGTGCCTGGCACTAGGGAATTAAATAAACGTAAGGGGAGTCTAAGTTAGGCTCAGAAAGTTTGAGGCACTCTTTTCAATATGTATTCTGACTTTCAATGGAGAATATTTTACTTACCTGTAATAAATCTATTTTTTTTAAGTAAAGGAGTTACTGCCTAGATAGTCAAGTTATTCCTGATTATTTCAAGTGTCGTACTGTCTGAGTTACAGGCCCCGCCACCATCTGCGTTCAGCACGGACTGCTGAACCTCGCTATCATGAGAGTCGCATGCTAGAAGAAAAGTACTTGATCATTCAGTTTGAGTGGAAGGATGCTGTAGCCCCCCAAGACAGCAGTAGTAAAGACCAGTAACCCTAACAGGTATACATCGGTAGGAACCGACTGCCTCGGGACACCCAGAAAAGAACTTGCAGAGATAAACCCAGTAACTGCGCAGTTGGGTTTCTGGCTTCGCCTGTAGAGTTATTCTACGCCTTTGGAATGCTCATGGTCACCCCTCGAATAATTCCCTGTTGGTGGATGCGCACTTGAACGTCAGAGCATTCTTGGTAGATACTCACACAAGTGAAGAGCAAAGCACCCAGCGAGGCATACACGATCTGCAGGATCTTGTTTCGGATGAAGATGCAGAGGATGGAGAAGACGAGCAGCACGATCAGGCAGACCATCATCACGCCCATGCATGAGGTGAAGTCGTATTTCGTCTAAAAACAAAACAGCAGCATATTAATGGCCGGCGCTCCCTAGGCATGAGACTCTGGTCGCTCGGTACAATTGAGACTCCAGGACATTCCCTTTGCATCTCTCAGGTCTGCGATGATTCAACCAGTGCCATCTCTTGGGATTCCCCTGGCTTGTAGGGCCTAAAACATACACAAAGACATTCTGCCCCACCCTTGTTCCACACTAATATCTTTCGTTCCAATGAAACCAGCTCTACACTGGCCTACATCTTCAGTCATACTCATAGGTCAACTTCTCCTGTGTCCCCGCAGCGATTCTCTAATTTAACATTAATATGAGCAAGTTACTCTTTCTGGTGGACACGCCATCTACCTGCAGATTTCTCATCTTTCAAATCCTAATACTGGGTCTTCGTCCATCATAGAGATGAAAACACAGAGCCACAATTATTCACCAATCCTGCTTGCTGACATCAATTTTTCTCCTTTTTCCATGCCCCCAGATGACGAAACGTTATTGACAAGATTGATGTGATAACTGGCCCTAAGCAAATCTAACTTGGAAACATATTAGTTCCAAAAGTATAGAACACACAACAGAGTGGGGGAAATGGGGGCTGGGCAGTGAGGATTCTAACTATACAGTATTCACCAGAAGAATTACGTTACTTACCTTGTAAGCATCTATTCGTCGCATGTAGTGCTGTAGATTCACATGCTGTGCTGTGCACACTCCAGCCATCTGGTGTTAGGCTTGGATGTTTCCAAATTTTGAAGAAGTTTTTTGAGTCACAAGATCCAGTGACGATTCATGTTCGAGTTAATGCATATGCTCATCTGCTCCCTCTTCAGATTGTTTTTCGGACATCAGGTGCAATTGTAGTGGAGCTAAATAGTGGTTATAGTGATGGTCATGCATCGTGAATGAAAAGAAAGAGAATATCTCAAATATAGGCTTATTATCTGGAACAACCAATGACTTCCGGGGAGGTGGGTGGGCGCATGTGAATCTACAGCACTACATGCGACGAATAGGTGCTTTTAAGGTAAGTAACATAATGCAGTCGTAGCATGTGTGGCTGTAGATATACATGCTGTGCATAGACTGTTCTCCCCATGCGATGGCTAGTCACTGGGTGTTGCAGATGTTTCTCAGTACTGCTTATCCTATATATGTCTGTTGGTGAGTGAGGACATCCACACAGTGGTGCTTGGTAAATGTGTGTGGAGTTGACCAAGTAGATGCTTTACAAATGTCAGCTATGGGAAAGTTCCCTAAGAAAGCCATGGTAACACCCTTCTTCCTAGTAGAATGTGCCCATGGCGAGGGACCGGCAAAGTCCTTCTGGGTTCGGCATAGCAAGTTTGAATGCATCTGATTATCCATCTAGCGAAACTTGCTTTGGATATAGCGGAACGCTGTCTGGGGTTATAGAAAGCTACAAACAGTTGTTGGGTTTCCTACATGATTAAGTTCTGTCATTGTAGAATAGTAGTGCTCTATTGACATCAAATGTCCAGAGTGCCCTTTCAGCTACCGATCCTGTATTGAGAAAGAAAACTGGCAGCTCATAGGCTTGATTGACATGAAAGGACGATAGGCAAAAAGTTTTGGATTAGGTCTCAGGACTATCCTGTCCTGATGCATTTGGAAGAACGGCTGCTCTAAAGTGAGCACTTGTTTTCACTAACTCATTGCAAAGAGGTGACTGCAACTAGGAATGCCATTTTCCATAAAAGGTATTGAAGTAGACAATAATGTAAGGACTCAAAAGGGAGTCCCATGAGTCTAGTTAGTACAAAATGGAGATTCCATACTGGAACAGGTGGTGATCCTGGAGGTATTACCCTTTTCAGACCTTTCATGAAAGCTTTGACAACAGGTATTCTAAAGAGTGAACAGTGTTCTCTGTTTTGTAGATACACATCAATGTCTGCAAGGTAAAGATTTACGATGTGTAAGCTAGACCTGACCACTGCAGATGTAGCAGGTAGAAAAATAGATTTTGTTTTGTAGGATTAATAGGGTCAATGTCTTGAGCTGTACAGTAACATACAAATCTTTCCATTTAGCTGCATAAAAAGTTCTAGTGGTAGGGTGTCCTGCTTCTTTAAGAATGTCCATATATTCTGACAGCAGATTTAGGTACCCAAACTCTAGGACTTCAGGAGCCAGATAGCTAGATTGAGCTGTTTTGGATCTGGGTGTCTGATTGTCCCTTGGTTTTCTGTGAGAAGGTTCTGCTGGTTGGGGAGCTTCTTGTGAGGGACCACCACCAACTCGAGCAAGGTGGTGTACCATGGTTGTGACGCCCATGTGGGAGCTACTAGAATTAGAGTGAGAGAGGTTTGCCTGAGCTTCCCCACCACATATGATAGTAGTGGGAGGTGAAAAAGCGTAGGCAAATATCCCTGACCAATCCATCCATAGTGCATTGCCTGGTGACTGTGGGTGATGATACCTGGAGGCGAAGTGTCGGCATTTTGCGTTTTCAGCTGTTACGAACAGATCTACATTTGGTGTTCCCCAAATCTGGAAGTACCGGTGAAGGACTTGTGGGTGGAGTTACCACTCACGGACTTGTTGCTGCGACCTGCTTAGGTGGTCTGCAAAGTTGTTGGCTACTCCAGAGAGACATTCTGCCAGGACTTGGATGTGATGTCGTAATGCTCATCTACATATGTTCTCTGCTAACAGACAGCAGTAGGGAATGAGTACGTTCCTGTTTTTGTATGTAATACATCTCTATCATATTGTCTGTTTTTATAAGGATTACCTTGTGGTGAATGTATGATAGGAAGGCCTTGAGCGCCAGCTGAATTGCAAGGAGCTCTAGAAAACTGGTGTGATGAGTTCTTTGTTAAGCAGTCCATACTTCTTGAACTTTCATTTTCAACATGTGTGCCCCTCAAACCTTGAGTGAAGCATCTTTGGTAATGGGCACTCACAGGAGTGGGTCCATGAAAGCCCTTCCCTGCAGCAGATTGTTGCTGTTCCACCATTGTAAGGAACGATGAAGTGTGGACTGAATCAACACTAGATCCTCCAGACTGCCTTCCACTTGTGACGCTAAGCACTCCTGTAGGGGGCACATGTGCAGTCTTGCATGGGGTACAATGGCTATGCAAGAGGCCATCATGCCTAGGAGATGCATTACCTTCCTGACAGGCAGGCGACGATGTGGCTGAAAGAGCCAGTTAGTTCTAGAAATTGAGAACTCTGTGGATTGGGATAGGCTTTGGTTGTGATAGTGTTGAGAATAGACCCCAAGTAGGGTTGGATCTGGAGTGGTTCCAAATGTCACTACATCGCATTGATCGTGAAGCTCCATCTGTGGAGCAGGGAGATGGTGGCTTGTGTCTCCTGTACAAATTTGACACTGTCTGCACTCTTTATCAGCCAATCTTCTAAATAAGGGATTACACTGTCTTCGCAGGTGAGCCGCTACTACTGCTAGACATTTTGTGAATTCCCTTGGTGCTGTTGACACTCCGAAGGGCAATACCTTGAATTTATAATAGCGACCACTTACCGTAAACCTAAGGTACTTGCAGTGAGCTGGGTGGATGGGAATGTGGAAATATGCATCTTTGAGGTCGAGGGCCGTCAAGAACTCGCCTTCCTGCAAATATGGTTTACATCCTGAAGGGTCACCATATGAAAATCCTAGGTTTAGAATAGGTCACAATGTCCTGTCCTTCTTTGGGATTAAGAAGTACAGTGAATACACTTCTCTGCTCTGACATTTTTTGGGAATTGTTTTTGGAACTGCTTTGATGGCCCTTTTGGCAACACGGGCCTTTAGATCTTCCTTCAGAGGACGTAAGTGTTGTGGATTGAGGATGCATTTGTGTGTTTGTTGGGGTTGATAGGAGTTCTAGACAGTAACCGTGCTGTACTATTGATAGTACCCACTTGTCGGACGTGATGTCGGGTATTTGGCGTTGAACTGAGAGCACCTCCAAATTGGGGTCTGTTCCATCACCCCTTCCAGAACATTCTCTGCTCCTGACATATGGCGCCAAGTGGTCGTTGAGTCGGTTCTTCGAAGACTCGTCACTGATGCCCTGGTCGCATTAGGAGATTAAGTATCAACAATGGCATTATCTTCTCAGAGTAAAGAAGGCCTCAAGAACTGGCGTTGAAAGTGACCTTCAATGTGCACGTCCAAACCCGATGCTGGAGAAAAACAATCTGGAAATGGAGCAATTGACCAAGTGCATTATCTCGAAGAGGAGTCGTCACTGGATCTTGTGAATCAAAACACTTCTTTAAGAAAAACAAGTTGTAAACGTCAGAGTCCACTAATGGATAGCAGGAGTGCGCACAGAATGTGTATCTACAGCCACACATGCTATGAATAGGCAGTTACATCTATAATAGTTGTTTATTAAACACAAGCCTCAAATATTCAAATCCTCCTCAGTGTGTCTTGCCTCTTTTGCTGTTTAACACTGGTTTCACACTTATTAGTGCAATAATCAGTTCTTGTTTCAACTACTGCAATGCGCATTCTATTGAAGCCCTCCCCTGCAAAATGCACACAACTCATCACATCAGCCAAAGCCAGTACTATACCAACACCATCGATGAAGCTGGCAACAGAAGCAGAATGATCTTCAAGACAATCAATCAGTGCATCGACTCCCTGCCTGAACCACTCCAATCCCACACTCCATAGATAAGTAGAATGTCATAAACCTTTCTTTCATAAAAAAGTACAGAAAAACCAAAGGCACAGACAATAGGAAGCCTGCAACCCCCACACTCACCCCTCCATGTAGCACCTCCCAAAGGTCCTCATTCAAGCCCCTGCCTATCACAGACCGGCATTGGCATCCTCCACTCTCTCAAAGCTGCCTTCAATCAAGAACATGCTGTACCTTTGTCATTCATCAGATTCCTCTCTGGAGAACCTAGCTCACTCCTACTCATCATCGCCAATGCCTCACTTATTCAAGGCATCTTCCCACAAGCTCAAGACAGACCAGATCCTCCCACTAGACCATGATGCCCTCACCAACTACTGGCTCATTGCTTACCCGCCATTCATTAATAGGATCACTGAAAAAATGATCTATGCAAAACTCCAATATCGTATCATTACCAACTATCTCCTGCATAATGATTAATTTGGTTTCAAAGCATGGAAAGCTACTTTACAAATGAGAGTGAATGCCCTCCTGACACAAATAAAGATGACCCCTGCCTCCTTATATTTGCTGGACCAGTCAGCTGCCATCAACACCATCGACCATAACATCCTCATCCACACACTGAAATCTTAAATGGGATTCACTCCACTGTTTCTTGTCCTACCGATTCAACATCTATCAGTTTGATCACATGTTGATCCAGGACCCAGAAACTCCCCATCACCTGCAGAGTCCTCCAGGGTTCCATTTTGTTCTGTTACCTTCATCTTCTCTACACTGAGCCCCTTGGGATGATACTCACCGTTAACAGCGTCAAAATTTACCAACACTTAAACGACACACAAGTATACTTCAAAGTCTCCTCCTCTCCAGATATCAAAGGCATCAAACATTGCTTGCAGCTCATCCAGATCTGGAGGTCCACCCCTATCCGAAACTCAGCCACACAAATCAGAATTCCATGTAGTCTCCAGAAAGAATGGAGTTGAACCAAAACTTTCACCCAGCACCGATTCAACTGGATTCACTCTGAACACAGGTCCTGAACCTCAAGAAACAAATGACCAAGAAAACAAAGAAGCCAGGTGCCAGCTCTCCCTGCTGAAGAAAGTGAAACCGCTCTTCCAAGAACATGACTTAAGGGATGTTCTAGCCTCATACTCTTGCATCGGGAGGGTGGCAATGTACTGTTCAATGGCCTTCCAGAGTCCACACTGGCCCCCCTTAGCGGAATCGTACCAATTTCATTCAGGGCCTTAAGAAAAATGATCTCAACACCACCATCCTGGTGGAGCATCACTGGCTCCCCTTGCTGGGCCTGCACAATCTTCAGGAATAGCTAGAACGGAGATACTAGACAGCCATTGGCTGAACACTTCATCACCACCAACATACCAGCAGGTTTCCAATTCTTTGGGACTGACAACGTACACAAATGTCAAGGTGGAAGCAACCAGGAAGTCATTTTACGCCAATGCAAGAGTCTGTGAATCATGCGATTAAACTCTATAAAAATTACATTAACAAAGAAGAAGAATCCCACCACTGGCTCTAATCGAGAGCTTGACAATTATTGTATCTTGATTGATTTTTGTTTTTCACAAAAAATAGAGAAAATGTTATTATAGCCTGGGGTTTATGCAAGGGAATATTATTAACAACAGCGTCAACTAAGAAGGAAAACCCCACCAGTTACTAGGGTAACAGAATCAACTATTACAGTGCCTTGATCACCATCGTGAACCTTAAAATATGAATGATCCCTATTGAACTTGTAAATTTCAAATTTGCACAATGGGTTACTAATATCTATATGTTACATGTAATTACTGCTCAATATTTTTGTTATGAATGATCCTCGACTGACCTATAATTATACATTAGACCTACACTCATGATATTAGTTGATCTCACATACTATATTTTATAGAAAACATTTATTCAAACGTTCAGACCAACTCAATATTATTTCCCCACATCCTCCCCATACCAACTTAATACTCCAACCATTTTGTATTAATTATATTTATCACACTTATACTTCATTTGCCCTCCCGGTCCAACTTTCTCTCTCCTGCCCTCTCCGATCTGAGCTACAAAAACAGATTATCACCACTTTTTAGTTTTGTCTTTGTTGACTGCTTTGACAAAACAATATCTTTCGGCATGTCTCCCTCATTCCAATATGGCTGCTGTGTTACTCAATGACCGACATTAACCTTACAGCAGTAAATTTGAGCGGTCTAAATGTTACGCTAAATCGGTTTATATATATTACAGTACATGTCTTTACCACCTCAGATCCACAAGTTTGATCAAAGGTGTCTAGTCACAATTTTCCTGCATTTAAAAAACTACCAATTGGACCGCTTCATGCCTCTCCACACCCCCAACAACTTAATTGATGGCACATGGCCAAAATAACATTTTCACCATCTACTATTAATTTTTGACTCCTTCACCACTCTAAGCAATCCCTGTATCTTCCAACATGGCAGCTTTCCTAGTCCAATATGGCTGTTCTGTTACTACAAGAGCAACAGAAAGTTCACAGTAGCATCTTCCTTCAAAACTGTAATAATGGGCAGCACTTACCGAAACACGTGGAACTTAATGCTCTTTTGCAGCTCTAACATCTCTTTCAACCTCCTTTCCCTCAACTCTGAATAGGTTGCAATGCAATATTGTCCACTGCAAGATGGCTGCCTCCATGACTCCATTTCCTCACATGGCGTGGTACACACTTCGCCAATTACATAAGAGAAGGTCTTCTCCATTCGAGCAGGCACATCGCACAGTCTGGACCTCTTACTGATTCCAGGATCGTAGTGACTTTCTAACCAGCAGTGGCACCTCACCACAGGATTGCCCAACCAGAGCGCTACACTGGACTTACAGAAATTGCTGGTAAGTCCTTAAGGCCTCCACCTCTAATCTCCCCCCCCCCATCCTCCTTTTCTTGAGAAATCCGTACTGTCCTTGAAATCAACAAGCCTTTTCTCCGACTATGGATATCCACCTATTTACTTCTGTAAGTATCCATCAGGCTTAATATGTGAGAAAAGAGAATATATACTCCAGTCATTAGAATCTAATTGTGCAAGACCAATTCCAGGTATGTGTGCCAATATTATATCTCATTCCACTTTGTAAACTTTCCTCCTCTTCTTTGCGCCTTCTAATGATTTTTACATTTATCTTCAACATCATACATCTCTTTTCTTCCTGTTTTGTTTACTACATGTAACACCCCCCATCTGCACCGCCACTAGTTCCCGCCTGTGTGCTTCACGTCTTGCAGTGCCACAGATATGCGTGCCCACTTAGTAATTCGTTTATTTCTGTACATTAAAATCTACCTATTAACTTTTTTAGCCTTGAGAAAGTCCCAAGCACAGGTATAAGGGGCACAACACGTGTTGGCAGTACAGGGAGATTCAATCTTTGGTTTACTTATTATAGCTTAATTAATTATCACAATTGATTATGTATTCTATAATACTAGGAAACCAGTTTAAATGGCCAATGAGAACAAGGCATAAAGAATTAAATGCACACAGTGAAGGGAAATATTGTTGCTACTCTTTCAAACCGCTGAAAAAAGTACCATATTACAATCCTTAAAGAAACCCTCATTGTTTTATTGGGGGAGAGGAGTGAAGGGGGGGATTGGGGACCCCCATTCAATTAAGGTTATAAACTGTTTCAAACTTAATAAAAAGCGTGCAATAACCCAAACCCTTCTTTCTCGACACAATCTTCACATCTAGCTGCATTATCTAAACGTCATCTTGACCAGCACCCTTGCCGCAGACTCGCCATCCACGGTGGCTCGTCTCACACCCGTAGCCAGGACAGCGTCAGACAGGACATGTAGCATAATCGAATAAGGCAGCAGACTTTCTTCATCTATTCAAGGTCTGGAATAACATCCCATATCCGTCTGAACTGCCCAACCCTGCTTCAAGTTAGGAAAGAGCTGAAGAGAAACGTTTGTATATGGTGCGGAATTTGGGCCCGATTGAGATTTCAGCACACGGGTTTCTCTGTCACAATGGTGACTCATATCCCGTCCACCAAAATATAAATCCCATCATATCCTATGAGATTTACGTTTCAGCAGAGGTATATCCGTCGCCGTTGTGACGGAGTAACCCATCCGCCAAAATCTAAATCCGACCCATAGCCTCGCTCCGTTTACAGCTACCCTTCTCATCACTTGCTGACCATCTTATTTTGATTGTGTACAGTGTTTAGCTACCTTTTGGCTCTGTTAAACGCTATGGCAACACCACAAGCATTTTGGTACCCACACTGTCCCTGCACTTTCCAAACTCGCCAATCACATTCCCCGCACGTACCTGTAAAGAGAAGATGACGACGGTGAAGCAGACAACGGCCGTGATCCCTACAGCCATGATGACGATGTCTGTGTCGTAGAAGCTGGCAATCATCCCGACCATGTAGGACAAACTGAGCGTCAAGACGGCCTGGGGGGAGAGGACAGCAGATGAGAACAGGGGGTTATCAGGACTTACTCACACAACAATGCCATCCCTCGTGCTGCACATCTTGACCCTCGTAATACAAGTACAGAATCAGGCTACACTGGGGACAGAGAAGGAGCAAGTGGGTGAGGCCAGAAATGACCCCTCCATCGTGCTGCCCACCTTGACTTGAACCCCTGATACATGCAGATAGTCAGGCCACACTGGCGACAAAGGAGCAGAAGATGAGAGTAAAAGCTACTCTGATGGGCCTCGTCTGAAACACACATCTAGTACTCTAACAATACAAGCCGATAATGAGGCCACATTGTGAACAAAGGAGCAGCAGGCAAAACAGAGGCTACCGGACCGACTCACACATTCACACCCTCTATCGCACTACCCATCTAGGGCCAGATGTACCGAACGATTGTGCATCTTAACGGACCGAATCGCTATTTCGGGCCATTAAGAAAAGCAAAATAGTCATTGGCTATATACAAAGCCCTAAATGTGGTTGCAAAATGTGATTTTCTACTCAGTAGAAATTGCATTTTGCGATACCCAAATAGGAAATCGCAAATAGGAATTTCCTATTTGCGATTCTCTAAGCACATGTACAAATCATTTCCTAAATGCGAAATGGGCATTTAGGAAATGCAATTACCATCGACTCCAGGTCGATGGTAACCATGTGCAATTTAAAAAAGCACCCCAAAATGCTTTTTTTTTAATTAAAGGGCCATGAAGCTCACACATGCCTGTAGGGCATGTGTGCACTTTACATGTGCAACACGTATTTTGGGGTGCATTAAGGGGGGGCCTTAAGCCCAAGGCACCCTTGATGTTGCATTTTCTAATTTGCTATTTCCTATTAGGAAATCGCAAATTAGTAAATGCAAAACTATTCGTACCTATGCACCATTAGGTACATAGGTACGAATAGTTTTGCATTTTCTAATTTGCTATTTCCTATTAGGAAATCGCAAATAGTAAATGCAAAACTATTCGTACCTATGCACCATTAGGTACATAGGAATGAATGGTTTAGCATTTCCTAAATAGCGATTTCCTAATAGCAATTCCTACTCTGTACGACTCGCTATTACGAAATCGCTATTTTTGTACACACCAATTTGCGATTCCCTAATTGTGATTTCTACGGAATCACTATTGAAGAGTCGCAAATTAAGAATTTCGTTCATCTGGCCCCTAGTCCTCTAATATTGTATATGTAGAATCGGGCCACAGTGGGGACAGACGAGCAGCAGTGAGAATAGAAGAGGCCAGGACTGACCGACAAACTGACTTCCCCCTCCTCAGCCTATATATCTTTCCTCTAGACCGGATAGTGTAGGACTGTCCAAGCATGTATAGCACAGAAGATCCAATCCGCCTGTCCTTTTCAGGCATGGACAGTAGACATGTGGACTAACAAAGCAGAAGCTAACATGCAGTGCTCCATCATGTGTCAAGCATGTTTCTTCCTCATGACGGGCTGTCATAGGGAAGAACAGCCACAGCCTTCATACATCTCCAGATTGTATCCTGTACTAGCAAGTCTCTGCTTAGTTTGCAGCCAGTATGAGGGGAGCTGAAGATTTGTCATTGTGAGTGCACAGGATTCTGCTTCCTACCAGTGCCACAAGGTTCCATGGGTGCTTGCGCCGGAACTCCCCGCAGCAGCTCAGGGTGATCAGCGAGACGAAGAAAACTGCGTAGGAAACGTAGTATGTCCAGCGGTTGCGATTAACATAAACCTTCACGCCCTCCACAAAGGTGAAAATGCAGACAAAAGAGAGGGTGACCAGCAGCTGGAGAGTGAGCACCAGGAAGACCTGCAGAGGGTGGAGGAAATAAACGCAAAGGTAAGCAGGCATATGTAGCTCCCAGGTACACGGAATGCAGCGCATGGGGTCATTCAAAAGGTGAGGACTCCACAGGCAGATGTGTCCATCAGAAACACGTGCACCAGTCTAAATGTGCTGGACACCCTCTTGTTCCGTCATTAAAAAGCGAAACCTCACAATCTCATCCTTCGTACAACAAATGTACTTCAAACCAAATCACCACCCACACAGTGCACCATCTCTGTCCTTCAACCATACCACTCACATATCTCCCTCTTCTAGCCTTCAAACGTGCTACCCACTATTATGTTTGTTTGTCCTACAAGTGTAACACCCCCAATCACATTCACTATCCTACAAGAGTATCAGAATCAGATTTTATAAATGTTCTGTCCAATGCACCACCCAGCCTGCATCAACTTTCCGCAAATGGACAACGCAACACTCTGTGCGGTCCTTAAAACGTAGCACTCACCATCTGATACTGTGTCTAAGCACCACCCAGGATCATATCCTCTTCAGGAATTACAGGAACATGAAACAATGATGGTGTTTATTCGTGCACCTACCTATCGGTATCTTGTTGTGGGTGGTCTAAGAGAACAGTGCTTCAAGGACAGGCAGAGGACATCAGCCTCAAGCAGTAGACAATGAACCCCAAAAGATAGTACCCTTGCACGTTTTAAATTACTAGACATAAATCTTTGACACAATCAAGATTTCAAGCTGGGTGATACAGTGAGATTTACGTCTCCATGCAACTGGGAGGTAAACTGTTGATACATACTAAGCAGCCTGCTTTGAATGTTATTCTGTCTTGAACTTGGAAGCAGGGTAGAGCTCTCCGGGCTTGGTACACATGTTCTCTTCTCCCAAGGCCAGATATCACGTGACCAGCTGTATCCTGCACCTTCTGCAATGGCTGGATTTGCAGGGTTGAAGGTTGGCATACAAGCTGTTGTACAACTCCAGGCAGTAATGTACTGCCCACCCCACTAGCAAACCTTCTTGTTCTGAAGACCGTGGACGATGCACGGAAGCTTGCCAAGATAGTGATAGAAGTCCACAAGTCCATCTTGGAGCTCACGAACATGTTGGCTTTTTACCTTACCAGAAGCCTTTGGCCACATAGCTCGGTGTTTAGTAGAGTTGTTTTCCCAGCATATTATTTGGTGCCGAAGTTGGTGAGATCTGGAGACCAGATCTTGTTGGCATCCAAGCTTGACATACCCTCAGATGTTTTGAAGCGTTGTCACATGGATGTGGTCATGAGACTAATTTTATACACGTGGGTGTCATCAATGCATGACTGAATGCCCACCCAAGACCCCATGAAGATGTTAAAGTGGGGGACGAGATAAATGTTAAAAAGAGCCATGTGTCACCCCACATGAAGAGTGAACATCCTGGGAAATAAAGGGCCCATTACGACTCCAAAGAGCGATTTTGCAGAAATGACCCAAAGCATTTCAATGTTCAAAGCATCTGCACGGTCCACTGTAGACAATGTATTCAGCAAAGAGGGCGGTCTGCAGTATCGAGACCTGCTGAGAGGTCCAGCAGGGCCAGCTTGTAGCCTACACCGTGATCAGCGAACCACCAGGCATCCTCACAGAAGCAAAGCAGGGCACTTCAGTCTCATGACTAGGCCCAAAACACAAGTAAGATGTAGATCGGAGGTCTTAGATGCACATGTTCGGAGATGCTAGTTATTGCGAGTTCCATGCTCGCGTGCGTGATCCTCTTGGGGTGACCTCAACATGCAGTTATTCATTAAGGAGTAATAGTGGTTCATAGCACTCTCTTATTAACCAACAAATGCAGTACATTGTAATTGTGGTGCAGTTCAGGCATTTTATTCTTGTGATCATCAAAAAGAAGAGTTCTCTTCATCCCGCACATGGTTCGCCTGTTGAAATAAATCCAAAGGGGCTTTGTGAAGGCAGAGGTTTTGCTTCAGGCCTCGATGTAATACGTTTTGTCAGAAAATAAACTGTGAAGTGTCCTCTTGACATGAGATGGTCTCCATCTCCTGTAGGCGGCACCTTGCAGTCTATCTTGAGTCAGGACCTGACCTACATTGCAAGAACATAGTGCTTGACTTGCACCATCATTAAAACATACTTAGTAATTACTAAGACAGCGCTACAATCCACCACTGCCCCTTCATAGGGCGAAAGTCTGGCCGTGGGGGTGAAAGGCAGCTGCAGGACACTGTTGTAACTAGAATACCACCATTTATCTAGCTCTTTGTCTAGCATCAGCAGGCTGGTAATACCTGCAATATGAGTGATCTGGTTGGGCTCTAGGCAGAGGGACCCCAAGTCCCTTCTTGACTGAACTCTGGTTGAATCAAGAGTCTGAATAAGTGGCAGAGGCAGTGATAGGAAAGAACTGACCAAGCAGCCATGCCGGAGCTGGGTCGCTGGGCTAGTGTGAACGTCAGCGCTCTCAGAATAGACTCCACGTCCTCGGTGGTGGCTCTTTGAAGTCAGAAAAAGGGAAATAGTTCGAGGTCAAGGAGAGACGCTAGTTGGAAGTCCTAGCCTTATTTTTCTAATTTCATCAGGGAAGAAATGGTTACGGTTCTCATAGTTGAGGAATTGGGAATCCTGGAATTTCAATGAGCAGAAGTAGCTGAAGAGATGACAAGTTTACAGGGGCCTATTGGTCTACCTTTGGCTGCAGAGCCTGACCAGTAGACACTCTTCCCTTAACTGACGGCCAATGTAGAAGCTCTTATTAAGCAGTTACACAGTCTCCTAATGGCTGCTTATAATTTTTTCCCACTGTAACTCCACCCAGTGGTTGGCCTGCTTCAAGTATTTGAAGACTGAATTCACACGGCCTATTAATACTCTGGTTTGATGTTGGGTAGTAAGTAAGAATGAAGATTATGCTGGCACAAAGCATACCAAAGTATACGCCACAGGGATCTTCGCAATTAGGTAAAACAGTTTTTCAGAGGGTAAGAGTGTCTCCACTGACCCATCCTGCTGTTGTGAGACAGCTTGGTAGTTGGCGTGTTCGTCATCTCAGACGAGTGGGCATGGGTGGTGCTTGCAGGTAACAATCAATCCAAGAGTGGTCAGACGAGCGAAAAAGGCTGATGAAGCCATCTCTGAGTTTTCTTAGAAGACAGTATCCAAAGTATGGCCCTTGCAGTGAGTAGGAGCGTGCACGAGTTGGTGGAAGCACAGCTCAAATAATGATGAAAAGGAAGAAGACACATTTGCCATCTGTCCCAAGATTAAAATCTTCAACAATTGAGAGAGATGCGCATCTCACATCAAAGTCTCCAATCACATCAGGGAGATCCCGTAGGCTGGACATGTATCTACCAGGCAGGCGTTAGCAGAATAGCCACAAGGTGGAATATTTGGGAGCCAGAGGCATTTCATGACTCTTGGAGTATCAGAAAGTGGCATCTGCAAGATGGACAGTGTACTGTCCCAAATAACAGCAACGCTTATGCATTCTCTCTTGGTGAAGAATGTGATAGAAGTTTGGAGAACAGGAGGTTACTGTTTATGACCCAGAGTATGTAAAAGAATATTATGGGCTTTACCCTCTGTTGAAGAAATATCAAGGGATAGCATGACTATCGTGCAAGATTAACATGTTGAGCCCAGCCCATCCTCAACAAAAAGTTCTGAATGGTACCAGAGGCTGGCGCAAAAAGAACCATACAACAAGCGACCAGCCCTTGGAAGCAGTCCTTCGCTGCGCACCTGTGTGACTCTACATCTAAGGACAGGGAGGTGCACGACTGGTGTCATGCAAGAGTGTGTGATGGCGGTCAGGAGTGCCTGCTGGCACAGGCCTAGCACAGTGCGGACGGTCCAGTTCTCCTGGTGTTGTGGCTGTCCGTAGGCAATTGTAAGGATGGTTAGTTTCTCCAAAAGGTTTTGTATGATGAGTCCAGGATCACACATTTGTGGCAGATTGACTGGTATTCTAACATGCTTCAGGCCTCGGCACAAATATCAGGGTCTACCATCACATTCTGTACCAACACCATGCACCATCCCACCGTTTAATAAATCTTCCCTCTGCCCTACAAATGCACCACCACCCTACATCTGATACTCTGTCCTCGGAGCTCAACACCTCTACCTCACAACCATGGTACTCACCATGACAGACTCTGTGCTACAAATGTGCCACAAACCACTCCGTTCCACAGGCGAACAATCACTGTCACATCATCCACACCCTACCATGACACTGCACCGCTGTACATCACAAGTCCTACTGTTCTCACCTTGCGGATAAAAGCCCGGCGTATTTGTTTGTCATCCCAGTGGTTTGTGGGGAAGTCTTGGTTCTCGCAGTACGAGGGCGGCCCATCCTCATGGTAACTACCACCATGGACTGGTGAGTCGAAATCTGCTATAGGAAAGAAAAAGACACCTCAATCCATTGCACGTCACAGCAGCACTCCCACACGGGTGTGGGTAGGGTACACTGATGGCACACCTAAAGAAAGAATTACCACATGTACCCATCATGTAGAATGGTACAGATATAAAGTCGAATCACCTAAGTTCAAAACAGATTACAAATCTACACTCCTAAGGAGGCTACTGTGATTAGTTTCTTTGCTTACGGAGAGAAGCATAAAAAACACACAACAAAACATACATGAACATATTACATAACTGTAGTAGTCGGCTTGCAGCATCTTTCTGTGTCGATTTACATGCCACGCATATTCCGTTATCAAGGGGTTATAATCGCTTGGAGGATTATGTTACTTATCCTGTAAGCATCTGTTCTTGGCATGTAGTGCTGTAGATTCACATGCTTTGCATGAGTCCGTCATCTAGTGTTGGGCTCGGATGATTACAAGTTATTTTTGGTCCAAGACGTTTTCTTAGAGTCACAAAGGCTGTGTGACTCCTCCTCTTGGGAATACTGTGCATGGTCATCAACGCCATCTTCAGGTTGTTTTGCCGTGTGTAGGTGAGAATGTAAAGAATGCTGTGTATGTAAGCATTGAGATGGCCATGCGTTAGTATGACAAAGTATTTGAAATGCAACCTACACAAGTATTTGGGGAGGAGGAATGGCTCATGTGAATCTACAGCACTACATGCCAAGAACAGATGCTTACAGGGTAAGTAACATAATCCGTTCAAGGCATGTGTGCTGTAGATGCACATGCTTTCCATAGACTGTAAAGCAGTCCCTCTTCCCAGGTAGTGGTTAACCTATGGGGGCTGCAGTAATGAGAGTCTTAAGTACTGCCTGACCAACATTGGCTTGGTGGCGTGCAAAGACGTCCAAACAATGTTTTGTGAAGGTGTGTGGCGTGGACCATGCTGCTGCTTTGCAAATATCAGCAATAGGATTGTTTCCTAAAAAAAGCCATCTAAGCTCCAATTTTCCTAGTGGAGTGGGCTTTTGGTGTAACAGGTAAAAGTCGTTTAGCCTTTGCATAACGTCTGTATGCATTTAATTATCCATCTTGAAATGCCTGATTTAGAAATTGCTTTCCCTAAACGAAGGTGTAAAGGTAACAAACAATTGTTTAGTTTTCCTAAATGATTTAGTCCTGTCAATGGGATACATTTATGTGTGTAATGCCCTTTCTGCAACTGTGTCAGGTTGTGGGAAAAACACAGGTAAATCAATGGATTGATTAATATGAAAACGGGAAACTACTTTTGGTAGGAATTTAGGTTTAGTTCTAAGCACTACCTTATCCTTGTGTAGTTGAAAGAAAGGCTCTTCCAGGGTTAATGCCTGAATTTCACGGACTCTTCTACGAGAAGTAATAGCAATTAAAAAAGCAAGTTTCCATGAAAGATATTGCAACTGAGAAGAATGTAATGGTACAAAAGGAGAACCCATTAGTCTTGTTAGGACAATGTTTAAATTCCATGCTGGGACAGGTGTAAGTCCAGGGGGAATTATTCTTTTAAGTCCCTCCATGAAAGCTTTTATAACAGGAATTTTAAACACTGATGTGTTGTCTATCCTGGAGATATGCGGCAATAGCTGCAAGATGTAATCTTATAGAAGTATATGCTAATCCAGCAGTTTGTAAATGCAATAGGCATAAAATAAATGTTTGTACCTTTGCTTGAAGAGGATTAACGTAATGTTTATGACAATATAACAAAAAGTTTCCATTTTGCTGCATAACATTGCCTTGTAGTTGGTCTATGAGCGTCTTTAAGGTTGTAAATACTGTCTTGAGGCAAATTTAAGTATCCAAACTCTAAGACTTCAGGAGCCAAATTGCAAGATTCATTTCTTTGGGATTGGGATGTCTTAATGTTCCATGGTTCTGTGTGAGAAGGTCCGGGTGAGGTGAAGCTTCTCATGTGGGACTAGAGATAGTTCCTTGAGTGTTGAGAACCACTGTTGTCGAGCCCATGTCGGAGCTATTCGTATCATGGTGAGTGATGTTTGCCGGAGTTTCCTGATCACTAATGGAAGTGGTGGAAAAGCGTATGCAAATATCCCTGACCAGTTCATCCATAGAGCATTGGCTTTGGACTGATGGTGATGATATATATATATATATATATATATATATATATATATATATATATATAGATATATGAACGAAGGAGACTAGAACCGGAGCGCAAGATACTATATCCGAACCCATCAGAGGAAAAAAACAATCTGAAGATGGCGTCGATGACCATGCGCATAATTCTCAAGAGGAGGAGTCACACAGCCTTATAACTCGAAGAAAACTTCTTGGAACAAAAACAACTTGTAATCATCCGAGCCCAACACTAGATGGCGGACTTATGCAAAGCATGTGTATTTACAGCACACATGCCTCGAACATATTGTATCTACTATGGTGGCCAGTCTCTACACTACCGCCATTCTGTGAAATCGAGACAGGACCCTTTGCTTCGTCATATCAGGACTGCCACTCAATATAACTAAGGAGAAAGACTTACATTCATACCTACCTCTGCTCCTGGGGACATAGACATTTTGATCTTCCTCATTCTATCTGATTTTCCCCACCCTTCCATCTTTTTGGAAGACTGCCACCGTCTGAAAGGCTGATTCTCTATTGGGCACTTTGATTCAAATCTGCAATATACTCCAGCTGGAGTACTTTGCGCTACCTGCTTCTGATACTCCTTTGCTGTTGAGTTAAATACCTTATTGACATACCAACACAACATTATCGAAATTGGAAACAGGCTCGCCGATTGTCTCTCTCGCTTGGAATGCCTTTGCAACCTCCCATATCCTATGTTCAGTGCCCTGATGAAGGTGGCATAACAAATTCTGAGTTTCTCTTCACCGAAACGTGCGTCAGCATAATTTTCTTGAGTGCAATTGTTAGAAACCAACTATTGATGACATTGATGCATGAGAAGGATATGTATTAAATTACATTGGTGCAGATGTATACTGTATCCATTGTGTGAAATGTCAATTGATGTCTAGGTTAACATATATTTGGCTAGAGAATTAACAACAATGCCAATATGGGATTCTTATATCAACAAGAGGATCCTGAACGGTATTGTTGTTGGCTGTTTATTTATTAAACCGACTAAGACCATTAAGTCATTTAATGAATCTGATTTACTTCTATTTATGGTTTTTAGACACAATTCAACATTGTTAAGACATATCAGTGAAAAAGACAGACTACCTTAAACATTTACATATGCTTAAGCAATATTCAACATTGACATAAAACAAACATTATAAACAAAAACAAGTGAACATGTTCATACATTTAGATTCTATCCCAGGAGGAAACAAGAGAACAGGCGTTCTCTTGTTTCCTCCTTGAATAGAATCTAAATAATTACCCAGTAGGCCAGTCTTAATGAAAACACAAAATAATAGTGTTTCCCCAAAAACTAGTGATCAGGCTGCTATGTTTATAAATGACTGGTTGATGTATAAACATGTTCACTTGTTTTTGTTTATATTTGTTTTATGTCAATGTTGAATATTGCTTAAGCATATGTAAATGTTTAAGGTAGTCTGTCTTTTTCACTGATATGTCTTAACAATGTTGAATTGTGTCTAAAAATCATAAATAGAAGTAAATCAGATTCATTAAATGATTTAATGGTCTTAGTCTGTTTAATAAATAAACAGCCAACAACAATACCGGTCAGGATCCTGTTGCTGATATAAGTTATATGGGCCCTTCCTGACCGGCCTCGGGCCAAACCCCCTTTTTGTATCAAATATGGTATTCTAAGCACTGTTTTTAGTGCAAGGATAGGATGTATCTTTTTTAGAATGAATGTGTGTGATTGCTTTGGTCTAAGAGTATGATTTATAGTTTGGTGTAGTTTAATAGGGAGCCAAATATAAAAACAAAGTTGATGTATAGTAGAAAATAAGTAATAAACCATAGTTTGAAGAGTTACACCTATCTGAAAATTCGTGCAGAAGCTGCTTTCAATGTATTGTGACAGTCTCTACACACTTTACCTCGCACCTCAAAATGCAATTTGTATACTTTCCTCCAGAAAATAGTTTATATACCATTTTACGGACCTTGCAGTTGCCAAAACAGTGCATATGTGTGCTTTTTGATAGAAGGAATAAATGCTATTCATTAGTAATCTGCATAAATGCAGATATTGGCTTAACCAATCAGAATGTGTAGAATGCTGCCACTCAGTTTCCTGGCAGTCTAAGCTAATCACCAGTGTGAAGCAGGGACATAAAACAGGAAGGGGCAGATTATATAATTGTTTGTCAGTGTGGGGTTAGATTAGAGGGAAATGGTTGATAACTAATATACTTATTTTCCACAAGCTTAAGTTATTAACAGCTGTTAATTGACCTTCACTCACCTCTTTAAGCATCTCTACTTACGGCTTGGGCTCATAACTGCGAGGAAGGCAATTAACAGCATTTAATGCAGTCTGAAGAAGGCATTAACCAATGTTTTCACTATGAACAGTGGATTATAAGTCTTAATTAATGCAGTCACCTAAAACCCAATTGTAGCCCACTCCAGGTTTGGTTTCACTGGTGGTTACATATTCTCAATCACTTATGGTATCTTTTATTAGAATTATTAAAAACAGCCTCTTGTTTCTGCCAACTCACATTCATACCAGCAATCTTAGGGAGAGATCCTTTAAGAAAGTAGGAAGAGACACCTTGAGCTCCTGAAATCCATGAGTCAGCAAGAAAAAGCAGTGTAGGGAATGGAGACTGGAAGACTGGGCAGTGCCAGCGGGGCACAGAAAGATGACCAATCCAAGCAAGGCTTAGAGGGAAGGTAGGGGTTTTCCAGGTGAACTTAAGAAGCGGCAGTAGAGTTTGTCAGGTGCCTCGCAACTCCTTAGTTGTATGGTTCCTCAATCAATAGTTCTCTTAAGTACACCTTTATTGTTTTTCCCTGTCCTTCCCCTTCCTGCAGTCCCTGCTGTGTTGGTGCTCACATGCTCATTGGCTCAGTTGGGTTCTTTGTATGCTCAGCGCTGCTGCCTGAAAAAATACTGGCATACCTACTTGGCATGCTTGTGTATCGGCATCCTCCATCATCAGGTGCCCATCTTCTCCTGTGTCTAGGGGCATCCTCCATCATCAGGTGCCCATCTTCTCCAGGGGCATCCTCTACCATCAGGTGGCCATCTTCTCCAGTCTCCATGGGCATCCTCCACCATCAGGGGGCCATCTTCTCCAGTCTCCAGGGGCATCCTCCATCATCAGGTGCCCATCTTCTCCTGTGTCTAGGGGCATCCTCCATCATCAGGTGCCCATCTTCTCCAGGGGCATCCTCTACCATCAGGTGGCCATCTTCTCCAGTCTCCAGGGGCATCCTCCATCATCAGGTGGCCATCTTCTCCGGCCTCCAGGGGCATCTTCCGCCATCAAGTGGCCATTGTCTCCAGGGGCATCCTCCATCATCAGGTGGCCATTGTCTCCAGGGGTATCCTCCATCATCAGGTGGCCATCATCTCCAGTCTCCAGGGGCATCTTCCACCATCAGGTGGCCAGTGTCTCCAGGGGCATTCTCCATCATCAGGTGGCCATCTTCTCCGGTCTCCATGGCATCCTTCATCATCAGGGGGCCATCTTCTACAGTCTCCAGGGGCATTCTCCATCATCAGGTGGCCATCTTCTCCAGTCTCCAGGGGCATCCTCCACCATCAGGTGGCCATCTTCTCCGGTCTCCAGGGGCCTCTTCCACCATCAGGTGGCCATTGTCTCCCGCGGCATCCTCCATCATCAGGTGGCCATCTTCTCCAGGGGCATCTTCCACCATCAGGTGGCCAGTGTCTCCAGGGGCATCTTCCACCATCAGGTGGCCATCTTCTACAGTCTCCAGGGGCATCTTCCATCATTAGGTGGCAGTCTTCTCCGGTCTCCATGGGCATCCTCCACCATCAGGTGGCCATCTTCTCCAGTCTCCATGGGCATCTTCCACCATCAGATGGCCATTGTCTCCAGGGGCATCCTCCATCATCAGGTGGCCATCTTCTCCAGGGGCCTCATCCACCATCAGGTGGCCATTGTCTCCCACGGCATCCTCCATCATCAGGTGGCCATCTTCTCCAGTATCCAGGTTCCCCAGTTGCAGGAGGGATTCCAGGCACTCCTCTCACGAGACCTAGTAAGAACCAGACTGGATTATCCATAAGACTGGTCAGAGTTGTTTGCCATTTTGACTGCTCTCATCTATCCTTTCATTAGGTTTTCATGTCACACTACTAATGTGTAAATTTTGGCCTGACGAAACTTCTCTGTCTGAGACTCATTAACACACCAGGGAGATGCTTCCTGTTTTCTCTCTTGCTTGAGATTGATTCCATACCAATTTTGCCCAATACAGAATACCGGCTCCTGAGTCCAATTCCAGACTCGTGGCCATATAGTACTTTTGGGGTGGAGGCTGGGGATTAACATCAGGATCCTAAATCTCATCTCCTATAACATACCTGCTCCTCAGCATCTCCCCACTTGGATTCTAGTTTTAAACATATGGGCATACTAGAGGTTTCAGTTAAGTTGGAAAGAGTTTTCAGTAACTGGATGTTCTACTGTAAGATACCATTAGACAGGTGATTATTTTAAGCTCAACTGTAATATTTATCATTATTTCCTAATTTAACAATATTTACAAAACAGCTCAGATTTGCAAAATGAAACATGTCCTGCCTTGCAACCACAGAACCTGGCGCACAGCGTACAAAGCTTATCAACCAAACACCTTCACCATTTTTCAGTTCACCCTTTCATGAGAATAGCGTTTGCGTAGAAAAAATGAACAGCAAAAAGCCAGGCAGATTAGATGCCAGTGCCTGCTGGCCTATTCAGACCTAAAATTTAGCTCCATAGTAACCCATCATGTTCATCGCCCTATGCCTGCCAAGATAGTCTTCACTGTACATCTCCACATACAGAAGCAGATAAGAGTGAAACGCATTTTCTGATTGTGAACTGCATATGTCACATTCTCTTAACCAGGGATTTCCAGATCTTGCTCACCCTGGTATGCTGATCTTGGACATTTGGTGTTCTACAAGACAATGCAACGCTTCCCTGGCAGCTAATCAGAGGCTAGACATGCATGGGTGCAAGTCACAGAACCTTGTGCAATCATCGAGGGAGTAGCACATAACACAAAGCCCCTCTTATGCGCTGGGGTAGCTCTTGCTGTAGCCCCCTTCCATCTGAATCTGGAGATACCTAATGTCGCCCCGTGACCTGGCCTCTCCGCTGACTATAAAGTTCTTGGTCTCTCTCCTTGCTTCACTCTGGATGTGCTAGCTCTTTCCCTCTGTCCTGCTCCTTCCCCCGACCTCTCTCTACCCTTGGTGGCTCCCGTGCCCAGTCTTCAGCTGCCCACTCTCACCTGTTGGCTTTTCCTTATAACTCTCAGCTGCTGCTTCTTCCTCCTCAATCCCGATCTCTGGGCCCGATGTACTAAACACTGGTCGCAAAATACTGGTTGTAATCTGTGACCAGTATGTTTGCGACCAGTGTGATATTTTACGAACCAACCTATGTACTGCTAAATCAGTTTGCACAACATTGAATCGAAGCCGGTCTCAATTTAACCTTCCTCATGAATATTAATGCAGTAGGATGCAAAATGTGATCCACTGCGATTTGCTGCCATCACAGGGATGGTGGCCTGCTTACCTCGGCAGACCACCTTGTCTGTGACTGCTTTTAAATAAAGCAACCTTTTTTTTGATGCAGCCTGTTTTCCTTAATTAAATAAATAAAAAGATGCAAAAAAAAAAATCAAACGTTTGTCAACATTCACAAAGGGGAAGGTGTCGATTTGGGACCCTTTCTCGTTCACGAATATGTTACCATTACCTCTGTGTAGTCAGTAAAATATTAATGTTTAGCGATCGGATTTTGGTTGCAAAACATTAATACATCCGATTCCAAATCCCTATTTGGAAGGGATGCCCTAAACATGCCCCTTCAAAAGACAGATTCGGTATGTAGTCGCAAACCCAAATTGTGATTCGGTAATGTGTTACTAAACAGCAATTTGGGTTTGGTAAATACCAAAAGGCTATTTTTTGAAAATGGTCCGATTTTGCACATCTGGCCCTTTATTACTTGTGCGTTTCAACACAACACAGGAGAAGAGAAGAGGGCCGGCCAAACATTCATGTGCACTTAGGAGGGTGCCACTACTCCTTCCCCATGTGCTGCCCAGCCTAGCCCCGCCCCACAAAACTGCCTCAGCACGGAAAAATAAAATAACATCGCGTTATTATATTTTTCTTTTTTGCCATGCTGAAAGGCAGTGGGGCGACGCTCCTCCGCCTTAGCGGAGGAGCCGCGCCTGGATACACTCGGTCTTCACCTCGGTCCTCCTCTTGCATGTCTGCGGTAATAACTTGACCTTTTCTCCCCGTCTTCCTCCCTCACCTACCCCCCCTTGAGTTCTTTTGTTGCATGACGTTCTCCTACTTTCTACCTAAAATGTGCTTATTCATAGTTTTCATTTTGATGTGAGAAGATATAGTCAATATTTGTGAGATACTATAAAGCGCACTTATACTTTGCAACGCACTGAGCAGTATATAAAACCAGTAAATAAAGGATTTAATAAGTAAACAACACAAACTCTTGCCGCGGAGCCGATATACACATCAGTCATGACAGTCATCCCTTGTGACGCATCCCCAGTTACCCCACCATCTTGGGACATTTCCACCATGCACCCCCTCCATGGCCCTGACCTGCCCATCCCAAAGTGACCAAGCCTTTCCAGCCTTAAGGCTAAGAGGGTCTACCAGTGAGAGGTATTGTTCTTTATTCTGTATGCGTCCTATGGAAGATATCACCCATCTCAGGGAGAACTTTCGCAGGGACTACCCAGATTCCTCACTAATATTGTTTGTCGTAGATGCCCTGAGATCCCTGCTTGCTCCGAGCTTCCGCTCAGACAAGGCAGCACCCTAGGGCATAACTGGGAATGTCGTAATTGGCTCCTCGCCAACTACTTACTCTTAAATCAGCTTAGCACTGGATATAAGAGTTAGTAGATTGATCTGCAAACAAATTCAAAGCCCCAACTGTTAAAGGCCCCTCATATGTGCTGGGACAAAGAATGTAGGTCTTGTCATTCTCAGAGCTGCTTCTTTCCCCAAGACTCTCCTGACATCATGCAGCACTTGCCTCAAAGTTCTCTATGCGACCTGGACCAGTGAACCCTGTAACAAGTAGAGAGGGCAATGGATGAACCTACGTAGAGTCTTGGATTTCTAAAGAAAGACAGACGAGCTCTGTAACCAAATGGCCTCCTCTGAGGTGTTTATAATCTTAGACCGGTTGGCCTTAAATGCAGACACAGTGCCATATTTCTCATGTTTCTGTACGAGTTGAAGTAGCAGGAAAATCATGCAGAGTGTTAATTTACAATCTGTGGTGGCATAAGATGTCCCCTTGATATTTAAGTTGTCCCAGTACAATAGCTAGGGACTCTACTGCGAGGGCAAACCTGGAGCGGGATAGCAAAAATGGATACCCAAGGATGGTCGCTCTCCCCAAGGAAAACCGATCCATTCCAATGAACCACTGCTCTGGAATCAGAACGCAACACTAGCAGAGCCTTCACAAAACGAGGGTCAAAAACAACCTGGAGTGGAGTTTCTACAAGGAAAGTATGCTCTAATGGATGCAAAGCTCTGTCTGCACCTAGACATACCAGCACAGAGGTAACCACAATCTCTTCACTAGGTCAATGAGGTTCACTACACTATCGATGTCATTGCCCAAAACAAAACAGTCCTGGTCTACACGGATTGCATTATTCCATTTGCATGATGAATATCGTCATTACTGACGGGCTTGTATCATCGAAGCACCTAGTCCCTTACCCACCTTGGGTATAACCGGAACGGAGCACCATTATGGGGTGAGGGGCGCCAGCCTTCCTTCGACCAAGCAAGATTGAATGAAGCACACAGCGGGCATAAAAGAGACTGCTGAAATATACACATTGGGGAAGAATGCACTGCAGCCTTGTTCGCCTGAGCTCATTACTGCAGGGTGGATATCTGTTTTAGTGCTGCAAATCTCCATTGCCCCCTCCATGTCAACAGGCATGGACACACGCATCTCTTATGGATATTACTTCACCTCCTCCCAGGACAAACCTAGCTTTGAGACTCCTTTACAGGTGTCCAGCGTGCCCCTGCTTGAACACACTTGCCTTTTGTTCTCAACAGACAGCCCTGTTCTCGCTTTAACCCTGGCCTTTAATTTGAACATCAAAAGTCTATCTGGTTTGTTTCCCCTTTCACAGTGTTTCTGTTTACACCACAGAATCGCAGACTCAGCTTTGCTAAGTTATAAGGCACTTCTAAAGCACTTGTTCACTGAAAGGTTTCATGGCGCTGAAGCACTAGCAGCAGAGCAGAGATGCGATTAATCGTGGCCTTGTCTTTAAAGCCATGTTTTTATCAGGGTTCAGAATTGCTCATAAGAGGTTGCTGCTCTCATGTTTTCTGGGAGAGAGTTCCAGACACTGGAGGCAACACAGCAAACCTGGTCCCTCCCCCCCCTCCCCCCCAAGCCTTTTCCTATTGAATTTGGGAACCTCTAAGAGATTACTGTGTGCTGATCTGGGATTACGCCTAGGGATGTAGTTCCGTATTCTGGAAGACACAAAAGGTAGGGCTTTTACTCTGGCGGATTTTAAAAATCGTACAGCCTGTTTTTAAACACGGTTCTTTGTACGACTGGAAGCCAGTGCAGTTTCTTTAACAAGGGTTTAGTGTGGCAGTATCTCGGTTGTTGGTAGACCAATCTGGCTGCTTCATTTTGAACAAGCTGCAGTCTTTGGTTCAGACCCATAGGGAGACCTAGGTAACGAGCGTTGGCGTAGTCCATACGGGGCATCACAAGTGTGAGTACAATCTGGATGGTGGCCTCAAAAGAGAAAAATGTCCTGATTGTTTTTATTTTGCTGAACTGAAAGAAGCAGGAAGAAGTCACTGATGTAATCCGAAGGGTCATTGAGAGGTCTTCATCGAAAAGCATGCCAAGACTCTTGACTGCTTTTTTTGGACTAGGAGGGGGACCCAACTCCTGAGTCCAAAAGGACGGGTCCAGCAATGCAATTTGTTTTTGACCGTCATCACCTCGGTTTTGTCCAAGTTCAGTTTGAGTTGATGACAGTTCATCCAGTCCCGGATAAAGATCATGATGTTCTGGAAGAATGCGGTCTATTCCGGAGTGTCCTCGAGGTTGAACACTAGCTGCATGTTATCAGCATAGTTGTATATTTTTACTTTTAGCCTTTGTAGGGAGTTTGCCAACGGGCGAATATAGAGATTGAACAGGATGGGGGATAAGGAGGAACCCTGAGGTACTCTACAGCTGAGATTGACCTTGGAGGAACAAAAAGGGGGGAGATGAACCAATTGCGAATGGTCCGATATAAAGGACTTTATCCAATCCAGAGCACAACCCTGCAGGCCGGCGGCCTCGACACAGTCGAAAAGGATGTCATGATCCGCTGTGTCGAAGGCCGCTGACAGATCCAGGAGGACCAACGCCTGGGCCTGACCTTTATCTGCCTCCTCTCTCATATCATCTACTACGGAAAAAATAACGGATTCCGGGAGTGAAAGGGGCGGAAGCCCGCCTGATGGGGTCCTAGAAAGAAGGAGCCTTCAAAAAAGGAGCAGAGGTAATGGGCAATGTGGGCCTCCAGAATCTTGGCTAGGTAGGGAAGAAGGGAAATTGGGTAGTAATTCTTTCAAATAGAGGGATCAATGCCATCTTTATTTTTTGGAGGGACAGAACCACTGCTTCTTTATAAGTAAGAGGGACCACGCCTTGGCTCAGGGATAAATTGAGCATGACCATAGCCAAATCAGAAAACTCTGAAAAAATTGCTTTTTGGATCGGGGGGGCAAATGTGGTTAGGAGAGCCAGATTTGGCCTTTGTTAACAAACGGGACAGAGCATCACTATTAATTTAAGAAAAGCTTTAGTGGAGAGGATTCCATTTACCTGTCCTCCTCACTGCTTCTTTGCAGATTATTTACCTGGAGCCTGCACTTTGGTTGACTGTTTACAGGTCTTTTTCAATCCTTTCTCTCTCGCCTTATTTTCGGCGCTTTGCCACCTGCGCAATAAACAGACCTTTTCCTTTAGCCTTGAAAGCTTCCCATCTCACCACTTGAGTGGTATCGCTGGATTTCAATTGTGCTAGCGGTTTTCCTCTCCTACCAGATTATGCTTGAGACAGAAGAGGTAAATCTCCAGGAGTTGTAAGTGCATCAGCCATTACGATACATAGAGTGGCCATTCGTCATTATGCGATGGCTAACTCTAAACTAGGTGCAACGAACCCTGGCATGTTTGGTATCAAACATGTTGGAATCATACCCCAACACCATAAACTGTTTTGGAGGCATGATTCTGTGCACTGTAGGGGTCCTCTGGGAAGCCCTCCATGCTCCCGGTACCAGTCTTCGAGACACGGAGAGCAAACTATGGCTGCTGCCGACCAGAGACACGATTCTGCCCTCCTGCTGCTGATCCAAGCTCGAGCAGGGGAAGGCCGAACAATAGGTTTCCTGTCACAGGGAGGTGTGACCACCTCCCAGACAGGACTTAGTGTATTGGGCCAGGATGTGGGTGCTTGCCAGCGCCACTAGACTTCTTTGAAGGGCACATTTGGTGCCCTCCTTGCATACTCCAGTTGGAACCAGTTCAGGGAGCTGTAGGATCCCGCTCTGGCGCGAAACTGGACAAAGGACTTGGGAGTATCCTCCCCACTGTCCAGCCCCTCCTGTGGGAGGGACCCCTGAATTGTCCCAACCCTTTCTTTGAAGAACGTACTCGTTTTTCTTTGCTTTTTTGTAAATAAGATGCGGTTACCTTTGCTCTTTAATATAGAGCATGTCTTGTGAGATTTGCTTGATTTAGGTCTTATTTTAAATTATGACTTGTATATTCTTATTGTGTGATATAATTTTATACTAGGATCACAAACTCGGATCTGGACGCAGATCGTCTACTGACTACTGTCTCTATTTTTGACCACTTTGTCGACGTTGATGTGAGTATGATTGGGTGTCCTTTTAAACTAGGCCTATGATTCATTTCGAAACTGGTAGGATGATATTTGAGGGGAATATGGCTTATGTAATATGGTTTCTTTGTAATTTTCAGAATCTGTCCTTTTGGTGTTTATATGTTGCCAACTATACTTTGAAAATTTTATTGGTACTCCTTATCCAGTTGTACTTTACTTGTGGTGAGTTTTTCAGTTCGGCAAATTGCTATTATAGGTTTATTAAGGGTGCTTGTGTGCTCTTTTAGGCTCCTTTTTTACGCATTTTGGATGCTTATTATTTAATTTTACTTAGTAAAATTTGTGGTTTGGGTCTCTCTTTTTCTCTTCCCCCCCTTTTTTTTTTGTTTTGCACAATAGGGTTGATGGTGTACTAAGCAGATCTTAGAATTTACTTATTCTATGATGTTTTAATGTTTTTATATTCTTATGGATTGATGATACACACATGAGGTGTTTTATAATAGGTTCATTCCCTTGTGTTGTATCTATGGGCTCTTGGCTTTATTATTCTTTCTGGTGATTGGTCTTTTGCTTTGGTGTCTTCTGCGCACTAAATTAATTTTATTAGCTGTTGTGTTCTTTGATGTAGTTATGTGGTGAATCATAACAGGGTACTGTTTGTATTCAATGTTCTAGCCCTGAAGAAGTCAGCGGTTACTCCGTGTGACGAAACACGTGTTGGCTCGGCTAGTACCTGGCTCTTACCTATGTTGAAGCAATACATAAATGGAATAAAGAAGAACATTTACAGAATAAGAAGAAAATTTTCTGATCTTTGACTTTATGGACATTATGAATTACTGTGAATTTGATTTGCTCAGGATATAATTTTGTAGTTTCCTTTCTTTAGGGAGCTTAAGGGCTTACCTGTGGGTGGTTCCTTAGATTCATCGTGGGACAAGATCCAGATCCGAAACCACTTCATCTTCAACTGTCTGGGCACTTTGGACTTCGCTTTGGGAAACGAGACTGCAACTGGGAAAGCTCCTGCTGCTCCTGGTCTCGTCGTCCTGCCAGTCTTCTACGTTGTCTGTGCCTGTGCTCCATACAGGTACTTCACCAGGCCTGTGGACATCCAAGACACCCGAAGGAATCTCCTTTGGAGTGAAGGAGTCACTCCCCTGCATATGCAGGCACCCCAATTAAGCTGACGGGTCTGCTATTCCTAAGTTCCCATGGACACCGCAAGCCAGTATCCCTCGTCGGAACCGCTGGAGCAGTAGCCCTGTGCACCATATTGACTTGCTGTTGCCAAGGCTTGTTGACTTTCTTCACCAGAGATCTTCGGGCTCCAAGAAGCTCCAATTTCCAGCATCTTTTGCTACCAAGATCTTCGTCCCCACCACATCCTCTGCATACTGGGCCAGCATCACTGGTGAGCTGCTCGAGGTTTTCTTGCGACTCCGGTGCCTTCGGCCTGTGGGTCCTCTTGAGGGTCTTCTTTGGCTCCAGTGGGTTCCCCTTTTTGCTCGGGCCTACTCTGATTTACCTGCTCGTGGTGAGTCACCTGGACGTTGCTGGTTCCGACACTGCACCTTTTTCGTCTACCATGTTTGTTGCCACTGCCAAGGCTTGTTAGTGCTCCCGCCGGACACCGACCCCCTGGCTCTTGACATCCGACATGGGACAGCTCATGAACGGCTCCTGGTCTGCCACAGCGTTGCCTGGTCCACAGAGCTGCAAAGTCACCGTCAACTCTTCTGCATCTTCCGATATACATGGGCATTCGTCTCTCGTGCCTCCTGGTCACTCCCGAGTGGCATAGACTCTGTCCCCTCTGCTTTCAGGTACCCCTTTTCCTGAGTCCACCTATGGGTTCCACCGGATTCTTTCACCTTCTTCGCCAGCGGCATCCTCACTGAAGTCCTCCATTGTGGTCTACGGCGGTTTCTGACGTCACTTCGCACCTATACACCCGGATTCCCTGCTGTAGGTATCCTGGTTCCCAGGGTATCCACGGGTGGGGTGACTCTCCAACCTTCCCTCTTCCACAGGGTTTCTTCAGGGTCCTCTGGGAAGGGTCCTTCTTACAAACTACAACCGCGACTTACCCATTGACTTATATTGAGCACGCGGTCGTGTTACCACTCTGCACACGGCCTCTGTGGGGTTCCTGGGTACTTAACTGGGGTGGTTCCTTGGGTCCCCAGCTCTTCAACGTCTTCTGGGTCCAGTTTCGACTTAGGTCGTGGTTCACATTCCACTTTATTAGTATATGGTTTGGTCTCCCCCTGGAGACCACTGTGTATTTGTGCTTCTTACGTGTTCTGTTACTGAAGTCTTGTGTGTATTGTGATTATTTCTCCGGGTAGCAGATATTGCAATGTGTTCGTGAGTGTCTATAATAAATACATATTTTTATAACTTCACTTTGTGGTTCTTTTTCACTTAACCTACACTATATGATTAGTACTGGTAAAACAAGCTGCTTTACACTCCTTCTGGACTAAGCCTGAAGGCTGTTCTCAACAGCTACCACTTAGAGAGCTTTCTATGGTTGTCAAAGACCTCCTAAATCACCATAAGGGTTGTCTGGATTAGTGCAGGGTGCTACACTTACATAAGTGAGCGCCATATACTAGCCCAGCCTCCTACACTGGTGTGCAGTTGCTGGGATTCAATCCTGCATTGTTTTACCAGCTAATCTAGGTGTGGATTAATTGAAAAACCATCCCTAGCATAAGGCAAATATATTTTATAGACCAGTAAGTTCTACTGAACTTTTAGATTGGTTGTTAAGGGTCTAGCGCAACCCTTTCTCCAATCTTAGGAAGTTTAGTTTCTACTAGGGTAGGTAGGTGCAACACCACACTACACCTAGACACCATGTCTTTAGTTGGGGATCTCAGTGGGTCCCAGTCCGCGAAGTACAGTGGTCTTAAATTCCAGGAGCAGCAGCAGGCTGACTGCAGGCAAGTACTCAATCAGTTCAACCACATGCTCTCTCTGACACCCAGTCAAACCACCTGGTGTTCCCATGAAGTGGACACAGGTGACAGTCTGCCTGTAAAGAACAAAATTTACAGACAGCCTGACAATGTCAGAGATATCAGGACTGAGGTCCAGAAAAAGTTGGAATTGGGGGTCTTTGAGCCTTCAGATAGCCCCTGGGCTAGTCTGGTAGTCCTGGTACCAAAACCCCACACCAAAGGTGGCAAGAGAGATGAGGTTATGTGTGGACTACGGAAGCCTCAATGCAGTCACTGGACTGATGCCCATCCGATTCCCAGGGCAGATGAACTCATAGATACTTTGGCCTCAGCCACATATCTGAGCACATTTGACCGGACTGCTGGCTACTGGCAAATCAGACTTGTTGAGGATGCCAAGCCAAAAACAGCATTCTCAACCCCCAGCGGGCATGATCAATTCATTCCACAATAAAGCCTTGTTAATGAATTAACAGAATTCCAAGTAGCTGCTTTGCATATTTCTTGAAGAGGTACATTTTCCAGGAAAGTCAATGTACATACCAGAGCATGAGTAGAATGTGTGCTTGGTGTTGTAGACAACTCCTTGCATGTGTTCTGTGTTTACTACCGACTCGTAAGGCCAGGAAATGAGCACTCTTCATTGTGGCACTTGTGCAACGACTCACAAGAAGACCTCATCAGCCGCCTCATGATGGAGGTTACACGTTATATCTAGCATCATGACTGGAAGGAATATTTGTTTCAGGCTTTCTTAAACAAGCTTTATTAACAAAAGATCCAAAATAAAGTTTGCCTCTGGAGTCCAAGGTCTACCCTGACAGATGCACATGGTAGTACACGGTCCTGCATGTAATAGCCATGACAAGAGCTCCTTGAAAAGAACATGCTGTGGCAACATCCTTCTCGGACACAATAGAACAAATGTCTTGTACCTGAAAATACCACACAGCTGTAGTTAGTGCTCTGGCCTTTCTCACTACATCCATGAACTTTGTTAGGGACACAAGTAGCGAGTTGACCTCAGGAGCGTACCGCCATGGTCATAGATTTGAGGTCGCAAGTGTTATCGCCCCCAACTCATGTACACATATGTCTTGTGGAAACATGTTCACATTGCCCAATCATCTCCCTCTCAGACCACTGATGTGTGAGCCTAGTGTAGAATGCAAGAAAGGAAGTACGCAGTGATGATGTTAAAACCAGGAGGTAGATTTATTCTTCAGTTCAATCTGGACAGGAACATTAAATGATAAGATAGTTGTAGAAGTATCAGCTGTAGTATCAGCAGTATCAGCCCCACCGGGAGCAGTATCCCTGCTGCTCAGCCCACATGCAGCAACTGACTTTTCATTCAACCATACACACAAGAACGCTCCGTGACATCACTCACACAATCGCTGAGCAGCAGAGTAAAGAACACAGAGAAAGGACTAAACAAATGAAAGCAGAATACCACACCTACATTTTGTGTTCTTTCTTTGCTTGCTGTGTGTAGATCATTGTGCAGTCAGTGTATGGGCTGACCACTGACTGCAGACTGGTAAATGCCCTGAACAGAAACATTCATCATAACTCTGTACCAGTTGCTTGATGTCTTGTAGGGTGTGCTCTGGTCTCACTAGTTTCTTCCTTCAAACCTCTAACACGATGGCATGTGTTGGACACTCCTTCTGGTAATACTGTCAGAGACTGCGTTACTCTTAATAGTCTGGTATTCTCAAATGTAGTAAAAGGTAAGGGTGCAGTCTCCAAAACATTTAAGGCATCAATCCCTTGCGCCTGTATGTCATCAGTATGGCTCGAGAGGTATGCTGGTATTTGTAGTTCAATTATATTTAAACAGTCTTACAGTAGTAAGGTAATATTCAAGCATAACTGCTAATGTATCGGTTTGGCTATTCCATTGATCTTCAAAGAAGTTTTAGAAGACCTAGTGAAGACGGGCTGCTGACGCGGCTTCCTATTTCTCTTTCTTAAGAGCTGCGCAGCTGTCCTGGTGTCCACGTCCTTCAGACACTCTTCCATCCTCCAAGTCCTCTCGGAGCCCGTCCATACACACCTAGCGCATTATGCCCATTCTGTGCAACATCTAGAAGAGAATATATTTCTCCCATACTAGAAAACGTGCAGAGATAATAAATAAGTAAACCACCGGCTATCTCAACCACACATCAGATGGATGTTTTCAGTCTGATGACTACTTTTGCAGTTGACTTATTGCAGACTTCCGTCTATGCCACTACCACACGTTGTAGGTCCCGTAACGGGGACCACATGAGCCCATAGCAATGACTTCTATACACTGTACTCTAAAGATCCTATGCCTACGGCCTTTATGCCCGAGTCCATGCATGCTTATAGCGGCTCGTGCCACTTCTATGTTGGAGGGTCTTCGTCTTATTCTGCGATCTCGCCATGTGTTTTATGTAATGTTGATGCATAACTGGCAAAATTACTGGCCCTGGAATGTCAATCCATTTACCATGTTCATGCTCGTTTTTGAAAAACAATAAAACAGAATCAATCAAACAACCAGTGGGATGTTTTCAGAGGCTCTGAGGTCTCCATGCCTGCACATACTACTGCCCATGTCTGCTGATGAAGCCAAGCAGTTGTCAACAGTGATGCTAGTCACTGATGGAGGGACCGAAGTCTCCGCTGACCAGGAGGAAGCTCTGGACAAGCCTGGCGCCCAAAATGGAGGTGTAAAAGATGTGTTTTCTGCTTACAATATCAATCTTTCGTGACGAAGGTGGGAAACGAATTAACAAATTAAAAATGTGCAGGTCATTATTTACATGTTGCTAACTGTAGGACTTTAAAACATGCACAAAAAATAAACGCGCACAAGTTTCTTTCCCTGTAGAATAGAATAAATATTGTGAATTAGTTATCGGTCTCCGTATCTTTCGTTAGCGAATAAGATGTAACATTCCAAGGGCGAAGGCTGTCGCCTGCTGATAGAAGTTTTCATTATCCATTATGTGAAGCATCTCTCAGCCTGGTACATGCTGGAAGAACCATGTGCAAAAACATGAATTGATGCAATGCATCTTAAAGGCGTTCTTTTCATTCTGGTGCAAAGATCACATGAATAATGACTGCTTGTAGAGTATTTGTGGTTCAAACATACGAGTGTCTGGCTGGAAAGCACAAGAAAGATTTGAATTTTGTGCAACATCTTTCCTAAATCTGTTTACAAAGTCACAATTTGTTCTGTATAACTTGTATTTTGCATAACAGTATGCTTGCGTAATTATCGGTTTTCTTTTCATAGCCCTTTTTGTAAGGGCACTCCATCTGGGATCTTTTCAGATCATTTTGATGTTTGTTCTTTTGATGTCAGAAGCACATTAAATCCTATTAATGATTGGGAGTCCTCTTGTTGGCAGCATCACTTGGCACAGTTTCATTATCAGGCTTGCTTGGCTTGTGCACATAGTTACGGACTTTGGTTTTCTCGTGTAGAGCATTTTAATACTTATTCTAAATTACTCAAGCTATTTGAATAAGTCTTTTTAATCTGACTTGTCTATTGGTTCTTTACACAATTCATGTGCATACAATCAATTTTCTGCTTTGTACTGTTTTTGTAGGCTACATTATTGCTGTACTTTTAATTAAGGGTGGGCGTAGTTCGCGAAGTAATGCTTCACGAAGCTACGCAAAGTGCAGTTCGCGCTACGCAAGCTTCGCGTAGCACTACGTGAACTGCGTAGCGCACTGTTCGCAATGATTGCACAGTGCCGGATGCTTGTCCGCACTGTGCAATCATTGAAAACGGCAACTTGCACAGTGCGAGCTGTCTTTTACTGCCGCTCGAGTAGATTTTTACTCGAGCGGCAGCTTTCTCAACGCGGACTGGTAGTTTCTCATCGCGAGCGGTCGCGAGCATACGCGACCACTCGCAATGAGAAACCTGACCTCCCCGCGTTGAGAATCTCGCCGGGAGGTTTATTTTCCACGCTCGCGATCGGCAACTTGATGTTGCTGATCGCGAACGAGGAAAAAGTCTCGCAGGGATGTCATTTTGCTTGCTCGCGGTCGCCAACTTGACGTTGAGGACCGCGAGCAAGCAAAAAATGACCGCGGCGCTACGCTACGCGTGTTCGCACTGTGCTACGTGCAATTCGCGTTGTGCGAAGTAGCGCAAACTTCGCAAACTACGCGAGCGTAGCGTAGCACTTCGCCCAGGGTTACTTTTAATTATATTCACAGAAAAAAGCTAGAGATACAAATACCAAGTGAAAGCCTTTTGGTAAATTGTTTATGACACAGTTTTAAGTCCACCTTGCCTCCCACTGATCCTGGTAGATTTGATAGAAGGCAATCGTTGATAAGGGAATCACAGACAACTTTACATCAGCAAGTGTATTCAACGAGGGCGGCATCGACAATTCTCTCATGGACTGTCCAGTCACGGACAGTCTTTCAGGTTTGGTTGGTTTCCACCTTGCCTTTGCAGTTAGAGAATTGTCAGGCATGGTGACTCCCTTGGCTGCTCCGCCCCCTTCTCTGCCCCTGGAATTGTTCCCCCTGAAGCATCCCTGCAAATACCCTCACGATGGGAATTGTTGCTGCTGTAGCATCTGATAGGAGGTAGTGGCTTCGGGGGAGGTGGTTTTGGGGCCTCCTTAAAATTGAGACCTGCAAAAGGCACCCCGGGGGCGAAATGGTCAAAAGAGCCCCTGTGGCCTTTGCGGTATCTGTGTCCATTTTTATTTCTTTGCGCCTCTGGTCAACCTGCAGTCCGAAGAGGTGCTCCCATCCAAAGGGCAGGTTTAGCAGATGCTGCTGTACTTCTGGCTTGAAGCCAGACGAATGCAGCCAGGCGTGGTGCCAGATGAGGACGTAAGTTAATCCAGGCCGCTGCGGTGTCAGCAGCGTCCAGGGCACACCGAATAGCGGTGTTAGATATAACTTTACCTTCCGCATCGAGCTCTTGGCCTCGCTTTCTATACTGTTTGGGAGATGTTGAAGGAGGGCCTCCATTTCGTCCCAGGGTGCCCGGTCGTACCTGGAGAGCAGGCTGATAGAGTTGACAAAGCGCCAGGGTAATGCTGACAGAGCAACGACTCGCTTACCGGCGGCATCTATTTTCCTGCTGTCCTTGTCCAGTGAAGGTGCATCGCCGGTCCCTTTGGCACTGGCATGCTTCCGGGCTGTACCAGGGAGTCAGGAGGGAGCTGTCCCCTAACGTATGCAGGGTCTGAGGATGAGGTTTGATATTTTTTGTTTACCCTTGGTGTGACTACCGTGGCCTTGACCGTCTCCTTGAATATCTCGGGGGTAGTTTTTAGCTTCGGGAGTAACTGCATATACCGCTGTCTCTAGGAGGAAGTCCTCATCCATCTGAATTTCATGCGGTTCCACTTGGTCATAGGTGGCTACCCTCTGCAGGACCTTGTGGTACGAGGTGGTGTCGCCTGGCGGGGACAGCTTAGCAGGGTAGAGGTCGGGATAAGTGTCCCCAGGTGGATGCATCTCATAATCATTCTCCCAGGGCTCATCATGAGCCTCAGAATCGAAATGAGCCTCACTGAGGTCCAAGAGATAGGAAGGACTTACCCCCCCACCAAGTGATGAGAGTTGGGAATCCCCAGGTGAGTGGGGCAAGGGGTGGTCCTGTGGTGGGAGAGAAGGTGGCGGAGGAGAAGATCAAAGTGGTGATGGTGGGGTAAGGAGGAGAAGAACGGGGGGTCTGGCTAGAAGCAGGCTAGTGCCCTGGTGCTTCTTGGTCGGTGGTCTGGGTTACCCGCCCAGAAATTCCTCTAGTGAGGAACAGTGTCCAGAGCCTTGGGAGGGAGGCATCATGAGGATCCTGCCTCTCTGCAGATGGATAAGGAACAGCTTTTTCTTTGCGTCAAGCTCCTGGTGCATGCACTGCAAAAACAGGTTGCTCCTGGTCGTCAGAGGATGGTGCTTTCGGTGTCTGCTTCCTCAACACCGAGGATGGTTTCTGGGCCAGTCAGAGCTGAAGGTGTTTTTGCCGCCAAGGTCAGCTTCAATGCCAATTTCAGTGCCCGCGCCAGAGGGGTCATCATTGCTAGATGTCGGGTTTCAACAGCTGTTTCGAAGCCAAAGGTTGGATCGGTGACGAATCCAAAGCCCGATGTTGGTGCCAACGATGGTTCTCAGGCAGTGGCACACCGGAAGCTTGGCTTCTGGGCTAGATGCCCGACCCCCCCCAGAGGGCGGTGCTCAGTCTGAGAGCAGTGTTGGAGTGGAAGTACTCGCGGTCAACGTCTCCTTCGGATGGGCTTGGACAACCCCTGGTTCTTCCGCCTCCAACTCGAACTGCGAGCTAGCCTCTGTACTCGAGTGGGCGGCTTGCTTGATGGAATGTCCATGCAGATCTTCCTTGGTATCACATTCGCCAAAGAGGTTGGGAGTGTTGTCCTCTTGCAGCTGCGCCATGGTTTGTTGAGCAGGACATCGAGGGTGTCGGTACTTTAACGTTTTCTTGCAGCGGAATGCGAGGCAGGCCACGCAGGAGGCCTTCTTCATGCTCCAGAGACAGAAAGAGGTTGCAAACATCATGAAGGTCTGTCCAGGGTTACCGCACTGGACAGTACTGGAAGGGGGTGCTTTCCATTATGAAGATCGCAATCTCAAAGACCAAACAAAGAGGCTGGAAGCCCTGAGAGGGGCAGAAGGGGCATAGAGCAGTGCTTGGTAGCTGAGCCCAACAGAGTTTGCGACGAAATGGGCACTGAAAAAGTTTTCTCCCCCCCTACAAGTTTGGAGAAGTTCGAAGGCAACCGATGACAAACACTGAACCAGACGACTGAAAAAATACAATCCAACAATGGAGCCAATGCCCATGCGACTTACCAGCAATAGGTGGCGCACACAGAGACAAATGCTGCACTCTCAGATACAAAACGAAAAATTAAAACACTGTCACAATACTGTTCCGATACAAAAGGGGATGATGGACGGAACGTTTGAGCCAATCAAACACTCACCCCCAGTCAACTGATCTGGGTTTAATCCATCATCATTCTTTAGCTCACTCCACCACCCCAGTTCAGACATGGCCATATGCAAATCAGTCTGACCCTGTGCCTCATGGGAACAGTACAGCCCGAACTGCCAAGCCATGTCTTCCCTGGACCGGAAACAAGCATCCTAGGACCGGTTTCTGGCATTCCAGCCGTCATCAGCCAGGCTTGCTTGAATCCAGTGGCAAAGTGAGCAAGGGACCCACGTCTGGGCATACCCCCGCCAACTTAGGGCGAACAAAGCGATACAAAAGGGGATGATGGACGGAACGTTTGAGCCAATCAAACACTCACCCCCAGTCAACTGATCTGTTCCAGACACTGAAATGTAGTCAGAGAGATTCTGGAATATTTCATATAATATTTACTATTCAGTGAGATCAAGGTCGGCTTCCAGGCGCTCTGCACTGAACATCTCTCTAATGTTATTCATTTAGAACGCAAGCTCCCTCTCTGTTTCCAAGACTTGAAGTAATAATTACAATGACGCTTTATGTAGGATTAACACAGTGAAGCTCAAAAGCATATCTTAGTAGCTCACATGAGCTCTTTGGACACTTCTCATTTAATTGATGCAGTGTGAAGGATGAAATGCTGAGTGAGACAGCAGTAGGCTGTTTAATCCACTGAGCTATCTTTTATGATGATAAATCTCATCCGTCTTCACTGTGCCAGCATTGGTCTTCTGAGGCATTACTTGGCGACTAGTGGACACTTCACCAGATAATGAGCCACTTCAAGGTCTAATTGTGGCCATTATAAATAATGTACAGTCTTGGCCGACTGGACACGTGCAGTAAGTGTGAGTATGAGCGTGCACATGCGTGAACAAACAAAAAGCATCTGTAGGCCAGTGGCTAAAGAGGGGGTTTAAGTTTCAGTATTGGATAAATTCAAGAGCATCGCCACAAAGCCATCACAGCTAGAGACTTTTGAAACTTTTGTTTCATCAGAAACTAGTTACTTACCTGTAACAACAGTTTTCCAGCTTGGACCTCTTCTAGATTCGCAGTCTGGATCCAGAAAATATCTAAGGTAAAAGTAACGTTTTTTTTATGGGCGTCGACCTTTGGCAGATCGACCCACCATATTTAGATTGTCTCTAGCCGTGTAAATCCCTTGTACAATGACCTGGGACCTGCCTCCACCCCAGGGCTTCTGATGACATGAAGCTACTGTAATGGTGTGTAATTGTGTAGTGTTCAGTGGTACGGCAGCTGTAATATATGACAACTGTGCTTCGTTCGAAATACATCCGCTTTTGCTGTGAGCCCTGGGGTCTTGCGCTTGGTCAGTGTCCCAAACTAACTTCCCTCAAAACAACGAGGGGCCTAAAGAAAACATAATACTGTGAGAAACTTTCAACATATTTTGGATTTGATGCATTATTAGGGAAATTATTATTTTTTTACCTCAAATTCCTCATCCGCAAGCACATGTTCAGCACCAAGGCCCATTGAGAAACGCCCTCAAAATATGTCCCAACAGAACAAGCCACGTGGAATAACAGCTGCGCATGCCCGCACACACACACATGCGCGTGCACACACAAACACACATGCGCGTATACACACACGTGCCGTGGACACAGTAATACTCACCATCAGAGCCACCTTGGAAGACAGGCTGGGGCTGAACGTAGGGGGGCTGCGGGTACGCCTGCTGGGGGTAGGGCTGCTGTGGATAGGGGCCTTCCGGATAGGGTCCTTGCGGATAGGGGCCTTGAGGATAGGGTCCCTGTGGATAGGGTGCTTGGTTGTATGGTCCTGCAGGGTATGGCGGCTGCCCATATGGTGCAGTTGTCGGGTAGGGGGCTTGCCCATATGGAGGGGGAGGTATAGGCGGCTGCCCTGGGGCATGAGGTGAGGGGTAGGGGCGCTGGGGTTGGGGTACGCCTCCTCCGACACCAGGAAACTCTTCTCTTGAGACATCTTCAGAAGCAGTTAGACTGTTTCCTGTGGGACAAACAAAGGGACATCAGAACAGTGAGCGAATGATTTTAGGACAAGCAATGACTTTCCCACCATTAGCAACAAATGAGCAAAGACTAACAAGAACAATGAGAATGAGTGATCAGAGAGTAAAGCCTCACAGTCTAAATGGATGTTACTTACCTGTAACAAGAAGCTAGGCCAGCACCTTGTTTCCGTTGCCGAGTCGCCTGCTAGCCTTCTCCACGGTAGCACACCCAGACTCTACTTATGCTCCATGTTTTGTGTGACACACTCAACGGTTCCCTCTGGACTGTGGCGTTTCTCCTGCCTCCAAGTAGGCAGTTAATGCCCATTCACAAAAGAACCATTCATCCCCCCAACTGGTGATCAAATACCAAACACCCCTACTTGGCCAAGCTGGTAGGAAGAACCCACCAAGACACCCACACGAAATCAAGAGACCATCCAGACACCCAAGAGACCACCCAGGCACCCAACTGGTAGCAAGAGACTATCCAAACACCCAAGAGGCCACCAAGACACCCAACTGGTACCAAGAGACGATCCAGACACCCAAGAGACCACCCAGCCACCCAACTGGTAACATGAGACCACCCAGACAAGCAACTGGTAGCAAAACTCCACCCAGGCACCCAACTAGTGAGAAAAGAGCACAAAGACACCCAACAGTGGGAAGAGAGTACAAAGACACCCAAATGGTATCAAGAGAGCAACCACACACCCAACTGGTAGCAAGACACCACCCAGACACCCAACAGTGGGAAGAGAGCACAAATACACTCAAGTGGTAGCAAGAGAACCACACCCCCAACTGGCAGCAAGAGACCACCCAGACCCCAAACTGGTAGCAAGAGATCAACCAGGCGCTCAAGAGACCACCCAGACACCCAACTGTGAGGAGAGCAAAAGACACCCATATAATAGCAAGAGAGCAACCACACACCCACTGGTAGCAAGAGACCACCCAAGAGACCACCCAGAAACCCAGCTGTGGGAAAACAGCACAAAGACACCCAAATGGAAGCAAGAGAGCAACCACACACCCAACTGGTAGCAAGAGACTGTCCAGACATCCAAGAGACTATCCAAACACCCAAGAGACCATCCAGACACCCAACTGGTAACAAGAACACACTAAGACACCCAAATAGTGGGGAGAGCACCCGGGCCAGCACGGTCCAGGGGCCCACATTTCAATGGTACCCAGTGGTTCTTGCTCTTGGCAGTTGGCAGACACTCAGCTAGTGAGAAGAGAGCAACCTGACAACCAACTGGTGGAAAGAGTGCACCCAGACATCCAAAAAGTAGAAAGAGAACATCCAAACGCCCAACTGGCAGCAAGACTCTCCCAGGGACCCCACTGGTGAGAAGAGCACACCTAGACCCCCAACTGTGGGAAGAGAGCACAAATACACCTAAATGGTAGCAAGAGAGCAACCACACACCCAACTGTGGGGAAGAGACCACCCAGACACCCAACTGTTGGGAAGAGAACAACCAGACACCCAATGGGTGAAAAGAGTGCACCCAGACATCCAAAAGGAAGAAAGAGAACATCCAGACACCAAACTGGTAGCAAGAGCGTGCCCAGACTAGCAGGGTCCAGGTGCCCACATTCCAGTCAAACTGAGTGCGTCCTGCTCTTGACAGTGGGCGAACGGTTGATGGAATGGGGCAGTGGCTGGCATTGATTAGGCCCTTTGGTGCCTTTTTGCCATCAGGTTCCCCAGATTCCTGGCTCAAGAAGTGCAGCGTTTAGTGCTCTGATAAACTGAGTCCTTTTGTCTGAGAGAACTCAGTCATCTGACTGCTCCGAGCCACAGGTCCGAACTTTTGAGGTCCCCAAGGGCTCGAACTGTGGCCCACTGCTGTTTCACAAACTTGAAGTGCCTTGCGCCGTGTGTCAATCATATGCTTGATATCCATCCATAGTTTTAGAATTCGTAAATAAAACTATTTCTTTGTGAGTAAAGAAGGGATCCTCATACTGGATGGGAGTATTTAAAGTGGATCATTAAATACATATTTTAAATGAAGTTTATTTAGTTGCTATAACTCACACTTTCTTGGTAACAGTAAATTCTCATTAAAGAAAAATTAACAGGAAGCAACAAGAGTAGGGGCACGCTTGGGTACAGTTATGTCTCTCCAATAACCCTGCTGTTTGTAGCCTGCTGAGGAGATGTCACTAGAGCCACTTTTAAGACTCTGGGTGTATCTAGGGTGTAGGCCTGACCCTGACCACTCAGATCGATTTTGGTTGCAATACACAGCGCCGTCACTGTCGGAACAAGTTACTGGTTTAAGAGAGAGAATCTTCCCGACTATTACCCAAAGAGAATTTACCTTGGAACTCCAGCTAAGGCCAGTCCAGGAGCTCAGCCAGGCTACTGTGCCCCATGGTTGGAAAGACCAAAGCCGCCTGACACTGAGGAGTCTTAAACTGGCTTCTATCGCCTATCAGGATGAGTTCCAAAGCGCAGAGTCAGTTCGATGATCCCTCCACACAAACGTCCCACCGTTTTTACCCAATAATTGTTGGTCTTCAATCTGGTACCTTATAAACATCTGAACCTTCAATAGATGGTCATGAGTTGGGGGGCTAGACGTTAACTAAAGGGGATATACTGGCGGCTACACTTCCTGAAACCACATTATAGTAGATATGGCCTGGTGGGCAGCAAGGAGACTTGTAAACATGAAAGGGGTTTTGGCCTAGACAACCCCTCAGATGATCGAAGGTCTCCTTCTAGACTTGGGATGCATGCATGGATTAACTAAGTGGGACAAGATTGCAATGCCCGGCCAGCGACGGGCAGGGTGAAGGTGGCCTGAAGTCATGCGATGGATTAACCGGCCCCCCCACTAAGGCATGTGGGTATCTGCAGCTCACGGACATAGTGAACCCATATGTGACTCTTAAAAGGGATGTACAATGCAGAGTACTAAAAGAAACTCTACAATAAAAGCCATCTACATGACACATGAAGCCACTGTCAACATGCTCTAGATAGGCTGAGGTTAGTGTGGGGGAGAGGGAAGCGCCCCTCCAAGACCCACCCAGGGAAAAACCTTGTTACTTGTGCTGTAATATAATCTCTCTTTGCATCTGATTTATGTACATGAAAGCAATAGGTTTCTTCTGCTCAGAGCTCCTCTCTGGAGGAGGCAGTAACAGAGCGCAATTTTGAGGTCCATTCAAGGACAGCACAGGGGTAAACCGGGGCAGAAAACAGTGCATTCTTTGTGCTCCCACTGGCAGTGTTAGTCTGATCTTGTTGCCAACATGCGTCAAACAGTCAGGAGTAAAATAGGCCGACGCGCTGCCCTTCTGGAAGAGCTGCCAAGATCTGTCCAACACTAGGCAGTGAAACAGGCCGGCGTGCAGCCCTACTGGAAGAGCGGCTCAGATCTGTCCAACACTAGGGAGTAATAGGGAGTAAAACAGGCCCGTGTTACTAGGGAGTAAAACAGGCCGGCGTGCAGCCCTTCTGGAAGAGCAGCTCAGATCTGTCCAAAAGTAGGGAGTAAAACAGACCTGTGTTATTGGGGAGTAAATCATGCTGGCATGCAGCCCTTCTGGAAGAGCTGCCAAGATCTGTCCAACACTAGGCAGTGAAACAGGCCGGCGTGCAGCCCTACTGGAAGAGCGGCTCAGATCTGTCCAACACTAGGGAGTAATAGGGAGTAAAACAGGCCCGTGTTACTAGGGAGTAAAACAGGCCGGCGTGCAGCCCTTCTGGAAGAGCAGCTCAGATCTGTCCAAAAGTAGGGAGTAAAACAGACCTGTGTTATTGGGGAGTAAATCATGCTGGCATGCAGCCCTTCTGGAAGAGCTGCCAAGATCTGTCCAACACTAGGCAGTGAAACAGGCCGGCGTGCAGCCCTACTGGAAGAGCGGCTCAGATCTGTCCAACACTAGGGAGTAATAGGGAGTAAAACAGGCCCGTGTTACTAGGGAGTAAAACAGGCCCGTGTTACTAGGGAGTAAAACAGGCCGGCGTGCAGCCCTTCTGGAAGAGCAGCTCGGATCTGTCCAAAAGTAGGGAGTAAAACAGACCTGTGTTATTGGGGAGTAAATCATGCTGGCATGCAGCCCTTCTGGAAGAGCTGCCAAGATCTGTCCAACACTAGGCAGTGAAACAGGCCGGCGTGCAGCCCTACTGGAAGAGCGGCTCAGATCTGTCCAACACTTGGGAGTAATAGGGAGTAAAAGTGGTCTGTGCTAATGGGGAGTAAAACAGTCCGGCGTGCAGGCCTCCTGGAAGAGCTGCTCAGATATGTCCAACACTAGGGAGTAAAACAGGCCGTTGTGCAGGCCTCCTGGAAGAGCTGCTCAGATACGTCCAACACCAGGGAGTAAAACATGCCGGCGTGCAGCCCTTCTGGAAAAGTTGCTCAGATCTGTCCAACACTAGGGAGTGAAACAGGCCTGTGTTAATAGAGAGTAAAACAGGCCGGCGTGCAGCTAATCTGGTGGGCTGCCAAGATCATTAAATCATGCACACTCATTCTAGCAGTGCATCCAGGCGGCTGAAAACCGCAGCAGGAATGTATATCAGTTGATATTTGCATCTGGATCCATTAAGCATATTAACACTGTGTAACCACAGCCACAGGTCAAACATGATAGTATTAAATGTGCAGGTTTTACAATACGCCTGCCCTTTAATAGGGCCCAGGGGGCTCCCACAAGCACCACTGAACAAGTCAATGCACACTACTGATGCCCTCAGGGAGGTGGAGAAGTGGGGGGGGGGGGGTGGAGTAGTGCTCAGGGCAAGAGATGTCGGTCACTGGCAAAGGTATCTGTAGCACACACACCAGCGGTAGTATTATCTGCAAAGGGGGCTAGGTCTATAACACCTATTAACAAACTGCACCTTATTGCATCTCAGCTCTGGAAACACCACTCTGGACCGGGCAGGCCCAGCTCTGTTCAAAGGATAGCTTGGAACTAGGTCTAATGGAATCACTTTTCAGGCTACTGTCAGATGATGAGTTATGTCTTCAGATTGTGTAATAGTCCAGAAGATTCACTAAGATGACCAAGGACCAGCATACATGAACCACTGCCTAAACTTCCACCAACCATCCAGAAACCTCTGCTCTGCCTCCCTTCGACAGACCCCATGCATTCGCTGTAGCCACAGCAGAGGCTCCTCCTCCCACCTCACCGCCAAGTCCTGGAACGCCCTCCCCCTCCAGCTCAGAACATCACCCTCACTGACAGACTTCAGGAAGAGACTCAAGACCTGGCTCTTTGACTAAGCCCAATAACCCAACGCCTAGATACCCTCACGGATGAGCCGTGCTTTAAAAGTACTGATTGACAGTTCTTCCTTGATACGGACAAGGTATATAGTTTTTGTACAACATCCCCACTACCTGACGTTGATGGGTCTTAATATTGAAGACGTGTGTCATAAAAATAATTACATGCTGAGTTTATGGTTGAAGGAAGCATCGCAGCCACAATGTTTTCCGGATGATTTACAACACGGCCCGCAGATAAAAGATAGCAAAAAAACTGTCCTTATGTACGATGTGACGTAATGATTTACTTGAAAGCTACTCTTTGTTCACTTCTGCAAAGGGTCTTTATGAAGTTTCAATGTAATTAAACTGCAGTAGGATAAAATGTATGGATTAAAAGAGATGCAAACAGCTCTCCCCCGGTCGTCGATTTTGCGGAGCCGCGATACAGAACACCATTCAGGTTCTTTGTTTCTGTCCTCGTCTGCTGTACTTTCAAACCAAATGCAATTGATAGATATTTTTTACAACAATCGGTAGAAACCAGTTAGTGTGTGTTCTATTTATTGTCGAATCCACCTACTGTGAATATTTATCACTTGATTAAATTCTTGTAGCCAATATGTATTGTTTAAGCATTTAATTGAATTAACTGTAAACGAGATTTACTATATTTCAATTTTTTTAAATCTGGTTGAAACCTATGATTACAATGTTTAACTACTGAAATAAATAAATACATAATATAAATGTTATAAATAAATGCCGGACTTGCAGCACACATTCTTAGAATGCATGGCTGCTCGATAAAGAGCTTACAGGACTCATTCCAAGACTGTATGGCTGCTCGATACAGGGCTTACAGCACGCATTCTTTGAATGCACGGCTGCTCGATACAGGGCTTACAGCATGCATTCTTCGAATGCATGGCTGCTCGATACAGGGCTTACAGCACGCATTCTTCTAATGCAGGGTAGGTCGATACAGGGCTTACAGCAAGCATTCTTCGAGTGCATGACTGCTGGATACGGGGCTTTCAGCACGCATTCTTTGAAAGCATAGCTGCTCGATACAGGGCTTACAGCACGCATTCTTTGAATGCATGGCTGCACGATACAGGGCTTACGGCACGCATTCTTTGAAAGCATAGCTGCTCGATACAGGGCTTACAGCACGCATTCTTCTAATGCAGGGTAGGTCGATACAGGGCTTACAGCACGCATTCTTCGAATGCAGGGTAGGTCGATACAGGGCTTACAGCAAGCATTCTTCGAATGCATGGCTGCTCGATACAGGGCTTACAGCACGCATTCTTTGAATGCAGGGTAGGTCGATACAGGGCTTACGGCACGCATTCTTTGAATGCATGACTGCTCGATACAGGGCTTACAGCAAGCATTCTTCGAATGCATGGCTGCTCGATACAGGGCTTGCAGCACGCATTCTTTGAAAGCATAGCTGCTCGATACAGGGCTTCCAGCACGCATTCTTTGAATGCATGGCTGCACGATACAGGGCTTACGGCACGCATTCTTTGAATGCATGACTGCTCGATACAGGGCTTACAGCACGCATTCTTCGAATGCATGGCTGCTCGATACAGGGCTTACAGCACGCATTCTTCGAATGCAGGGTAGGTCGATACAGGGCTTACGGCACGCATTCTTTGAATGCATGACTGCTCGATACAGGGCTTACAGCAAGCATTCTTCGAATGCATGGCTGCTCGATACAGGGCTTGCAGCACGCATTCTTTGAAAGCATAGCTGCTCGATACAGGGCTTCCAGCACGCATTCTTTGAATGCATGGCTGCACGATACAGGGCTTACGGCACGCATTCTTTGAATGCATGACTGCTCGATACAGGGCTTACAGCACGCATTCTTCGAATGCATGGCTGCTCGATACAGGGCTTACAGCACGCATTCTTCGAATGCAGCTTAGGTCGATACAGGGCTTACAGCACGCATTCTTCTAATGCATGACTGTTTGATGCAGGGCTTACAGCAAGCATTCTTCAAATGCATGACTGCTTGATACTGGGCTTACAGCTCACATTCTTTGAAGTATGGGCTACTCGATACTCGTTTTACAGGACGCATCATTCAAATGCATGGCTGCTGGATACTCTGTTTACAGCACGCATTCTTCAAATGCATGACTGCTTGATACTGGTGGCTTACAGCTCACATTCTTTGAAGTATGGGCTACTCAATACTCGTTTTACAGGACGCATCGTTCAAATGCATGGCTGCTCGATACTGGGCTTACAGCTCACATTCTTTGAAGTATGGGCTACTCGATACTCGTTTTACAGGACGCATCGTTCAAATGCATGGCTGCTCGATACTCAGTATTTATCCTTCTAATGGATAGCTGCTTACTCAAAGTGTTTACACTATGTATTCTTCTAATGGATTGCTCCTCACTCAATAGGTTTACAGTAAGTATCCTAATGGACAGCTGCTCACTCAACACTGTTTAGAGTATATATCCTTCCAATGGTTAGCAGCTCACAGCTCAAACTAAAACAAGCCATTCCTTACAGTAGAGGTTTACAAACCACCTGTCCAAAACACCTTCTTAAAGATGTGCTCAATCTTATTGTTTACTGACAATCTCTTCCACATAAAATCTTATCAACAGGGGACTACAACTAAAGGGTGGATAATCACCATATCAAACCTGCAACTAACTACTTTATAATACACTAACAGGTTTAATCTTACTGTGAAGGCCACACTCGGAGAGCACTCTTTACCTGGTACTCTCCCCCAACAGAAAAACCACCAATGTTTCTCCATAACCTCTAGAGTGAGCTGATCACACAGGTCAAGATAAGCCAAGGGGCTATCATAATGGCAGACTGTGAAGGCCACACTCCGAGAGCACTCTTCACCTGGTACTCTCCCACAACAGAGAAACCCACCAAGCTTTCTCCACAACCTCTAGTGTGAGATGATCACACAGCGTGAGATAAGCCAAGGAGCTATCATAGTGGCAGATTGTGAAGGCCACACTTAGATAACAGCCTTCATCTGGTACTCTCCCACAACAGAGAAACCGCCAACGTCTCTCCACAACCTCGTGTGAGCTGATCACAAAGCGCGAGATAAGCCAAGGGGCTATCATAATGGCATAAAAAGACCACCAACAACAAAAAATCCTTGCCAGACACATCAGTAAACCACTGAACCCGAAAGAGGAATAAGCAACACCACCAGGATACAAACAAACTTCACTTCTACTCAGCAACTCTGAGAACATCTCCTTTAAAAACAACCATGATCCAAGACATCTCCACAGCCTGCTTAAAACATTTCCTGGCGTGGAATAGCACAAACCCTGTTAATGTATCACGCCTAGATGCTCTGGTTCAAGGTGAATTGAAACAAAGTCCTCACCACGTTCTATCAAACCATCCATTACTTCAAATCTCTCTTACCTTAGCTAAACTCTCCAGCTTCAAGCACACCTGGAACAGAACAGCATTCTTCACGGACCCCGGTCTGGATCTGGACCGGCAAAATGAGCCAATATCTCCTTTGCCACCATTACAGAACCCTGCTCCACCCTTGATGTAGACAACGAAGCCACCCTCATACTACACGTGACGTGAGATAGGGTGGACCACAACAATATACTTTTACCCGCTTAACTACAAGCATTTAATATCAACAAGTAATCGTTTTAACTATGACCCTTCTATGTCTAAAAACATTAAAATCTCTCCTTTGTCATAATAAAACGACAGACCTTAACCCCCTATCATGTGAACATTTCTTCCATATTATTTCCAAATAGGGTTAACATCTCTGTGCAAAATACAATCCAGTTCTGTGCAAACTAATGCAATAATTTCCTGGATGCGAGTATTTTTATCTCTTAGGCATGTAATCAAAACATTAGATTAAAAAAATCGCCAAGTACAGACAACAGTTTATGTTAAAAAGATAATTACATGGTAGTGTAGAGAGACTGTAATCCAACAGTCCTTTCTAAACCATATACCCTTAAATATAACAGACTAACATTTTCTATAGTAACAATAATCAATTTTGAGTGTATTGTGGGTAATTTTTCCCTTGTGCAAGATTATACAACAAATTGCATGTTCTATTACTATTAGGAAAAATTACCTTTCCTCACGATACCATACCTTATATTTGGGGTATAACTAAAACATAACAACCACCTCCGTATACCCATTCCATCTCCCAAGTGTGGCTAGCCTTTTTTCTTAATTAATTGATCCTGAACAACAGCCAAGAATTTCCCTACTGCATAACACCCGGGTATATTATCACATCATAAAATTAATTGAAGGAGATCCTCTGTATATCGAATCTGAGTCAATCTAATGGTCAATCCCCACTGCATAACACCCAGGTATATTATCACATCCTAAAATTAATTGAAAGAGATCCCCTGTATTTCGAATCTGAATCAATCTAAAGGTCAAGCCCTACTGCGTAACACGGGTATACTATCACATCCTAAAATTAATTGAAGGAGATCCTCTGTATGTCGAATCTGAGTCAATCCCTACTGCATAACACCCGGGTGTTAGATTTGGGGGTCTCTAGTTGGCATAGGTAGGTACCTGTGACAAATAGGGACCCTTGTGTCTAGTCAGGGTAAGGGGCTACACTCCTAAAATAACCCCTGCTCACCCCCTTGGTAGCTTGGCACAAGCAGGCAGGCTTATCTCAGAGGCAGTGTGTAAAGCATTTGTGAACACATACAGTAATACAGTGAAAACACTACCGATGGACACCACACAGGTTGTATTTATAAAAATAAGTATTTTTATATAGACTTAACACAAGACCAAACGACAAAAATACACAATATTGTACTCAAAAATAGACTTTAAAATGTTATAAAATAGCTCAGTTCTCTCAAGTTGTAGATGCAACACTTTACTCTCAATGTACCTTGAATGCGTAAAGCAAAGAAAACAAAAGGGTCGCAGGGAAGGTGATGCGTCGGTTCCTTACACTCAGGGGAGTGGATGCGTCGGTTCCTTACTGCTGGGCAGGGGAGTTGATGCTCGCTTCCTTACTGTGTGGGGATGTGATGCGTCGGTTTCTTACTGCTCTCCGGTGCGATGCGACAAAATGGCGTCTTGGTTGCGATGCGACAACGTTGAGGTGATAAGTGAACGCCCGACGGCGACTCGATCTTTGGAGCCGCGACAGGCCCTGCGACGCGCTTCTCCGGTGATGCGATGGCGACCTCTGCGGCGGCGGCACGCTTCTCCGGGGATGCGCCATGCTTCGGCGATGATGACAGCGGCGGCTCGCTTCTTCGGCAATGCGACGACACCTGCTGCGGCGGCGACACGCTTCTCGTCGTTGCGTCGCGCTTCCAGCTCCCAGCGACACGCAGTCTCTCAGAAGGCCCAGCACAACAGCAGGCACTTCAATTCCCAGCAAGGGAATTCAGGGGGGAGCTGGTTGGTGAAGTCTTGTATCCCTGAGACTTCAGGCAGGAGGCAAGCTCTAGTTCAAGCCCTTGGAGAATCTTCTTCAAGTTGATAGAAAGCACACTCAGTCCTTTTCTCCTCTCTTTGGTAATGAAGCAACCACTGCAGGCCAACCCCCAAACACACAGCACAGGGGTAGTCTCCTCCTTCAGCTTCCTGGTTCTTCTCCTCAGCAAAGGTTCGTCTTGATTCCCAGAAGTGATCTAAAGTTCTTGGGTCTGGGTCCCAATATTTATACTACTTTTCTCTTTGTTCTCTGAAGGCAGAGAGGCCTTTGCTTAGTCCAAACCAGTTCTGGTCAGTCCTGGAGCACTTTGTTTACAGGACTCCTTCTCCTCCTTTGACAGTGCAGGCCAGGGACATCAGACACCACAGGAGGTGGAGCCAGCATTGTGGAGGAAAGGCACAGCCCTATTCAGGTCCCAGGTGCAACTCCTCCCTCCCATCTGCATGCAGATCTCTCTATTCAGCTCTGTGCTGACTCACCCTGTCTCCTGGAATCCCCCAGCCCCTGTCACTCAAACTCCAGACAAGGAATACACAACCTAGCAGAGGCAGGCTTGGATAGTTAGGCAAGAAAATACCTACTTTCTAAAAGTGGTATTTTCAAACACAGAAATGTTAAAACCAACTTCACTAAAAGAAGTATTTTATCATTCTGAGTTCAGGCATACTAAACTCGAATTTCTACCTAGTTCCCTGAGTCAGTTAGGATTATAAAATGTTATAATCTAACTGCCCATTCTGGCCTATGGGGAACAGGTAGCCTTGCAATAGTGAAAAACGAAAATGGCTGTAATTCACTATTAGGACATGCCACACACATCAGGGCATGTCCTACCTTTTACATACAATGAACCCTACCCTTGGGCCTACCTTAGGGGTGACTAATATGTATAAAAGGGAAGGTTCAGGGACTGGCAAGTGGGTGCACTTGCCCAGTCAACATGGCAGTACCAGACTGCACACAGGCTCTGCAATGTCAGACCTGAGACACACTTTACAAGCTGCTCCGGTGGGTGGCACAATCAGTGCTGCAAGCCCACCAACAGCATTTGATTTACCAGCCCTGGGCACACGCAGTGCACTGTACTAGGGTCTGACAAGTAAACCAAACGAGCCAATCATGGAGTGGTAAAGGGCCCAGAGTCAGAAAACCAACAAAAACAGGTCAGAAAAAGTACAGGAGGAAGGCAAAAAGTTCAGGGATGACCCTGCAAAAAGGGCCAAGTCCAATACAACCCCCTTCCAGCCAAAAACGCAGGGTAGACCAATCACTACCTTGATGGGCTTCTCTGCTTTGGGCGATAGAACCTGGACCCTGGCCCACAACAGCAGGGGCATACTCCAGTTCTACGCCAATCTGAACCTATTGGAATCCCTCTGTCCATACTCTCAGGGCCCACCAAGCTAATCCATGGGGAACCCTTCTCCTCACCTGTGGACCCAAACTGTGCAGCACCTAACCTTAACTTGCTCACAGGTGTGTCCCAACAGACAGACAGCAAGCCGCAGTGGCCACTGACAGTGGTCAGGGATGAGACCCAGGCCTTATGCCTCTCAGGGCTCTCAAACCTCTGTGGCGTCAGAGAGCGGGGGGCAGTAGCCCCAGGTGCTTGGCACCCTTTGTCCACTCTCCCTCCTGTCAGGTCAGGTATGACATCCTGACACTGACCCACCAGCCCCAGGCCTGTACCCGGCAGCTGGACTGGAGACTGGGGGGGGAGGGGGGGACTTTCCCACACCCGGTCCTCCTCCTCCTCGTTGGGGCTCTGTACCCTCCCACCTGGAGTGGTACCCCCTTCCAGAATTGCCAGGGCACATGTGGCAGGTGTCCTGCACAATTCGCCCACCAGTTCAGGGGTTCTATCCTGCAACTAGGCGTCCAGGTCAGGGGGGACACCCTGAACCTGGTCCTCCAATCTAGGGTCTAAACCCTCCAGTTGAACCGGGGTCAGAGGCGAGGACTCCCTCCCTCTGCACCCCCTTCCAGAGTACTGCCCCCTCCCATCAGGAGCGGTACCCCCAGAAGACAAACTGGTAGGGGCACTGTCAGCAGCTGCCCCTTCCTCCAGGTCAGGGGGGACATCCTGAACCTGGCCCTCCAACCCAGGGTCTGTACCCTTAGGCTGGACCTGTGCCTGGCAACCCAGGACTTCCGGGAGAGTACACCAACTCCCCCCCCCCACCCCCAAGGGAAACACACTCCTCTAGAGTTCTGTAAGAATCTGCTTGGCGCACCAGGACTTCCTGGGGAGCACGCATGCCCCCCTAGAGGGTAACACATCCCTCATGTGTTGTGTGACAGTCTGCCTGGCGCAGATCTCCCGCCCCCTGTCCATCTGACAGCGCGTGAAGATCCCCCAGGACAGAAGTGGTGTCACCATG